>CM058229.1:5462085-6662085 GCA_030180135.1 Orychophragmus violaceus
TTGTATACAAGTAAATTTTTTTATCAAACCAATTTCACATCATTATGATATGATTAGAGAATCAACAGATAAAAAATATTCAAATATTTTTGAGTAATAAGGAAAATTAATCTTGGTGACTACACGCTTTCATTCGTTCTCTCAAAATCACACATGTATAATAATAACCAATATTGCATCTCCGGCGTAGTCCTCCGGACATTATAGGTGAAACCAAATAAAAAAATCTCCGTTCCAGTTTTTATTCCAAACCTAATCGGTATCATTTGAAAATATGGAGGTATAAATTGATCGTTTACCCCTTTTTTTATACGGTTTCCTTTGTGTCTCCCCATGCACGCATCTGATAGCAACGCGTGTGTGTTTCTTATTAAACCCACAGCGTCAACTTTTCCAAATATAATCGTAACTTTTAACAATTTTTCCATTTCTATTCACCTAGAAGATAAAGTAGTGTCTACTCGTGCAGGAAAAGAAATCAACGATATCGATCAGCATGTCTGATATAAGGAGGTTGTAGAGTCTCTACGTAAAGAGCATATTCTCCAAATTGTTCATCTATGATTCTTTTTGCTCAATTTTTTTGCTCTGATTTGAACTAACTCTGATCCTAGTTTGCAATTGACGAGAATAGTAGCAAATTTGTGTTGACCAGGACTCTCTGTCACACCCATCCGAAACATAACAACAAAGATAAACCAGAGGCAATCTGAATTCTCAATTCAAATCATATAAACTTGAGATCAAACCAAATGAATGATTCAAAGCTGACAAAAGAAAAAGTCAGTCATTCTCGACGGCTAAGAGCAACAAATCACATTCATCAAATGAGTAAACATATCAATTGTCATCATCAACAAAGTTATGGTCTTTAGACCAAATTTTCTCTTAAATCAAAGAATAGTATTCATTCAGATGGAAACATTCACAGAATAAGAATTGATCTCAATCAATCGGAGACTTATTCGCACACAAAGTGACAAACTTTAATTAGGAAAGAAACTCGACCATCATCAATGGTCTTGTAAAGATTTGAATCTAACAAGTTGAAATGTTCATCCAATATTGATAATCTTAGAAATATACCTAAATGTTAGCCCTTAGCTTGCTTCATCGCAGCCATTTCCTCTTCCGAGATCTCTTCTTCTTCAGAGACCATCTTCTTCTCGTCGGCTTCGAGATCCTTCTTCACCTGCTCTTCAGCAGCTTTCTCCGCCGCGAGAATCGGCTGGTAATAGTCGGAATGGACATCCATACATTTCTTCAACATCGTAGTGACTTCCATACACTTAGTGACGATATCTTCCTTGTTCTTCTCAGCTTCCTCCACGCAAACTTCCCAAGCCGTGAATGATTCTTTGCAACCACCAGCCTTCATGAACAAGCAAAACCCGCACTCTCCTTCCTCTTCCTCCTCCGCGTCTCCTCCTTCATTTGGTTGATCATCGGATTCTTCTTCGTTTGGGGATCCGGATTCTACTGGATCTCGCCAAACAGTCGACGAATCTCCAAGTTTCTCTGACGGAGCTTCGTTGATTCGAGGTTGGGAATCGGAATTCGGATCCGAAGATGACATTCTTCTCTTATTGGAGATTCGGCGATTGTACAGATGAACAAAATCGATTTGTGGAGAATTTGAGGATAGTCGGTTTTAAGGCTTCTCGGTGCCGCCGCCGCCGACTCGTACGTGTAAACGCAGATTAAAACCCCTCAAAAACCCTTTGTGATCATCAATTATTTTAAAATATAATTTTTCATTTGTTTCCTTTTTGGGTAACTTAGTAAACTCGTTTTTATGAAAAAAAATAAAGATAAGTTTACAATTTATCATTATTAGTTCATAAAAATACATAAAACTTTATTTTAATTTTTTTAAACAGTTTTTTGTAATTTTTTTATCTTTTTGAATTAGAGGGGGAGGTATAATTAATATAATATATGTTGATAACATGCAACTTGAAAGATAATATACCAACTTTAAACAATAATTCTTTAAGTAAATTAAAAAAATGTTACAAAAAGTATAATTAATTTTTTTTTTAATTATAAGCCCTTGCCATACAAGCCTTCTGAATATCTTGTCTCAAAACTTGGAAGCTATAAGATACTTAACAAGCGTTGTGGTCCAGGCACAAAGGCTTACAAGGAAACAACAAAGAATATTGGTCATGATGGTGAGAATTATGCAAATAAATCTGTTGGCGAATGCAGATACATACTTTGGTTGCGGTTTACATGCTTGGAAACAGAATACTTACTCTTGCGTCAGTCTTCGGTCTTCCTCAATGCACTCTTGACAGAGAGAGTTGTTCTTGTTGATCAAAGCAACGACATTAGTGATCTCTTCTGCGAGCCATTTCCAAGTACTACACTGGAATCACAAGTCACTAATACATCAAGAAGAAAGAAACATAAAGTTGTTCTTGTCACATCTCTGTATCCATAGTACTCTAGTAACCTAAAGAGACTATGCGGAAATCATTCCTTTTGTGAGATATTGTGAGGATCTTTGTCAAGGCCAGTTTAAGTGATTTGATGACACTAAAAATGAATTATAGAGTCCGTGGTGGGTGGTTCTCTTTCGTTGGTAAATGTCGTTTTTCGGTCAAGACAAGACAAACATGAGTTTTAGATCACAACTTTTTTTCTTCCTTTTTTCCTTTCACAATCAATTTTTTTTTTTTTTAATAGTGAGGCCACATTTTTTTAAAAAAATGCTTTAAGTCTCTGTAGAGGACGGGACGACACTGACTGCGCCGTCGGTGGTCTTCTAATTTCAACCGTAATATTTGGTTTATCAAAAAAGAAGAAGATGAATTATAGATCTTATTCCACTAAAAACAAAGAATCTTCAACGAATTCTGATTGTATGTAAAAGGTAAATGTATCTTTGTCTACAGAGTACATATGTCTTAAAAATTACAACTTTATATCAAGCCATTCCTTTTTTTTTTTGGCAACATATCAAGCCATTCCTTTAGTCAGGTGGTAAGTATATATGGAATCATACACCAATCATATTACATTTTTTTCTCCAAAATAGTCAAGATTACCTCTGTCTCTTTTTCTTTTGCCAGGAGTCAATAATACCTTACCCATTAAAATGTCAATATATATCACAAAATTAAATTTCAATCTGTTATGCTTTCTACGGACACATATTAGTATGTAGTTATTGCTATTGACCTATATATACTAACAAAATATATGGAAATCATCATTTATCCTTTTCCTAGAAAATATTCAAAATTACCATACGTTTTTTAATACTACCTTATTTAAATAAATTTATTTTATTTTTTAGCAGAATGAGATCTAATTAACATAAATGCGTGTGTATATACTAATTTATAAAGATACGAACGTTTAATACTAAGATCTCTTTGTTGAAAAATAAATCTCTGTTCTTCTTTTGAATTGCCTTTCTTTTGTCTTCGTTTTTTTTTTTTTTACATTTTCTATTGTTTTGACTAAAAAGTTGGTTTGTTTTTTTTTTTTTTGATAATCCAAAAAGTTGGTTTGTTTTCATGATTGTTTCTTAAGTTATATGTATTTTCAATTAAAAAAAAAATTATTTTTGTGTGTTGTTTGATGAACACTATGGATACCAAGCAACAGATGGATTCATACGATGGAGAACAAACATATTATCAAAGATCAATTCAACCAAATACGTATCAATGGAAAAAGGTATGTACGTTATGAATTTATATAATGTTTATTACTTTTTTTTTTCTTTTCTGTTCATATTTAAGTTACCACTCAATATATGTAAAACACGAATAAAACAAATTACATGATAAAAGTAATGTCAGAACCTGCTCAAGAACTAAATCCACGTCAATTTTATAACACTTATGCCTCTAAAGATTCCTATGTGGCTGTAAAATTGTTGTGGGTTTAGAACTTTGGTTTTGGCTGGTTTAATCGTCGATGTCTGTTTGGTTCAGTACTAGTACTTTGGTTTAGGCTTGTTTAACCGATGAGTTCAGATTTCCTGTGAAATTAGTTTGTTTTGAGAGAACGAAAGCTAAACCGCTCGTCTTCTTTTCCATATAAGATGTTTTGCGTTGAGTTCTTCCACTTTTATTATGTGTTGATGCTAATTACAATAAGCTTTCATCACATTTTACAAATAGAAAATAGAAGTCTAATAACTTCTTTTTAAAAAAAAAAAAAAAGCACATATCGTGGTATTGTTTGTCGATTTTATCTTATTTTCTCATATTGGATGATAATATAGTTGCAGAAAGTTTTCTAAAAATTTATAAAAGTCGTCAGTTTTAATATACAAGTTTGTCAAATGGTAAAAGCATTTACTGTCTGTTTAGTTGATTTGGAGGCTCGAGTTAGGCCGTTCTAGAAAGCTTGTGTTTGGCCGTTCTAGGAAGCTCATGTTCGGCCTGTCAACTATAGATTAAACCAAATCTAATTTGTTTACTTTCTTTATTTTAGTCAACAACGCAAACTTTCGGATCCGAAGCAAATATTATTCTAAGTAAATGTAAAGAAATCAACATGATTTGTCAATTCAAAAATAATACATGATTCTAGAAATAAAAAATAAAAATAATACATGACATGTGATGTTATTGTATAGTTCCAAGTTTTCAAAATAATATAGTTCGTTGATCATTCAAACTTAGTCTCCCATTGGCCATTTCTTACGTTAATTAAAATATACAATACAGCTTGATGATTCGCACAAATCGAAGATCAAGACTTTTAATACATTAAACAAAAGTAGAGTCACGTTCGGACTTCGTTGATAGTCACACCTTAACAATGACACAATAAAATATTCAACCTCTTATTTATAAATACCAAGTTTCAGTCCACTTTGGATCACAATAAGAGTTCTAATCACGCTAGATATATAATTAAACTCTTTCTGAATCATCTCCTAATTATGTCCGATCAAACTAAAGTCAACATGTATCACATATTTCAGATCTCCGGCGATGCTTTCAGGGCTTTGGGTTTCAAGATGAAGATTCTGATAACAGTCGTCTTTACTGGCTTACTCATTGGTTCTGTAATCTTAGTATCATTCTCAACCAACTTCAACGACCAACTTCTTGAAGCAACAACCAACGGTAAAAAGACAAACATAACAATATGTTTCTGTTAACTCATATGAATTGCTCTTTTTGACTTTATATTTTCATTTTCTTGTGATCAATAGGTTCAAGTGAATCTGAACCACCCCAAGATAGATTGATAGGAGGGCTTTTAACAGCGGATTTCGATGAACGTTCTTGCATGAGTAGGTATCATCAATCGATGTTGTATCGCAAGCCTTCACCGTACAAGCCTTCTGAATATCTTGTCTCCAAGCTTAGAAGGTATGAGAAGCTTCACAAGCGTTGCGGTCCAGGAACAAAAGCTTACAAGAAAGCAACAAAGAATCTTGGTCAAGATGATGAGAATTATGCAAACAAATCTGTTGGTGAATGCAAATACATTGTGTGGGTCGCGGTTTACGGGCTTGGAAACAGAATACTTACTCTTGCCTCTGTCTTCCTCTACGCACTCTTGACAGAGAGAGTCGTTCTTGTTGATCAAAGCAAAGACATTAGTGATCTCTTCTGCGAGCCATTTCCAGGTACTTCATGGTTACTTCCTCATGACTTTCCATTGATGAAGCAGATTGATGGCTACGACAAGGGATACTCTCGATGTTACGGAACAATGGTGAATAATCATGCCATTAACTCTACTTCAATCCCACCGCATCTATATCTTGATATTATACATGATTCAAGGGATGAAGATAAGATGTTCTTTTGCAAGAAGGATCAAACTCTGATCGAGAAAGTTCCTTGGTTGATTGTCAAAGCCAATGTCTACTTTGTTCCATCTCTATGGTTCAATCCAAATTTCCAAACCGAGTTGATGAAGATGTTCCCGCAGAAAGAAGCAGTCTTTCATCATCTGGCTCGGTATCTTTACCACCCGACGAATCAAGTTTGGGGTATGATCACTAGGTACTACAAGGCTCACTTAGCCAGAGCAGACGAGACACTCGGGATTCAAATACGGGTTTTCAGCGATCAAGCAGGATATTTCCAACACGTCATGGACCAGATCTTATCATGTACACAAAGAGAGAAGCTATTACCTCAAGTAGTTGCACAAGAAGAATCGAAATTCAATATATCGACAAGCCAGAAGCTCAAGGCTGTTCTTGTCACATCTCTGTATCCAGAGTACTCTGATCACTTAAAGAACATGTTTTGGGAGCAACCGAGTTCGACAGGAGAGATAATCGAAGTTTTTCAGCCAAGTGGAGAACGGGTTCAACAAACAGACAAGAAGCTTCACGACCAAAAGGCTCTCGCCGAGATGTATCTTCTGAGTTTAACTGATAACATTGTCACAAGCGCGAGGTCTACATTTGGATATGTTGCTCATAGTCTAGGAGGATTAAAGCCATGGTTACTTTATCAGCCAAAAGGTCCCACAGCTCCTGATCCGCCGTGTATTCGATCCACGTCGATTGACCCTTGTCATCTTACTCCTCCGTCTCATGGATGTGATGCTGATTGGGGAACAAACTCGGGGAAGGTTGTTCCTTTTGTAAGGCATTGTGAGGATCGTGAGAATGATGGGCTTAAGCTATTTGATGAGTTATAATAGATCTTGTTTGTCTTCTTAACGGATTTCATTGGATTATTGAGTTATTGAAACAGAGGATTAATGTTATCTCTCTTCAGACTTTCATCTTAATAGACACTTCACAGTTTACAATTGTATCCTCTGTATTAATATGTTAATTCGATTTAGTTTACATCCTTTTTCCTTATCCCATTAGTTTTAGGGAAATGCAGCAACCCCCAGCAAGTGTCTTTAAATACCTTTAAACAGATCATAAGCGACAAGAAGAAGCTTCACCATCACCTACCCATCTGACAAGAAGCTTCACCATCACTTACCCATCTGACAAAAGCACTGAAGGATTGAGCTTACAATCACACAGTCTATTCATTTTTCTTTCTTTCCGCACCACTGAATCGGAAACAAAAATCCAAAGCTTTAGGGAAATTTATGTTCTTGCGATGTCCTTCAATTATTGCAGAGTAAACACACATATTCGGATCAATGTGGTAACTTTTGTTTCCTGGTCTACAAATTTTTTTACAAAAAAATTTTATGGAAGATTTATCAAGGTTTACAGAAACTTCAAAAAATATGTGAGCTAATAAATGAATGACATCTGATAAATATATTTATTATCTTCTCAAAGATAATTTTGAATCTTTCTCGACCAAAAATAATAAAGAAAGTTTTAAGGTTTAGTATAAAGTCTACAATGCTTACTTACTTATCAGTGAGGAGATAATAGATTTGTGGTTCAAGTTTAGCTGAAGAGGCAGGTCCCTTCCATCATTAAAAGACATGTGAAAAGGATGAAATTGTACCAACAAAGCAACAAGAAGCTTCACCATCACCTACAGCCACAGCACAACATACATTTACCAAGATCAGGTTGTGTTGTAGTCACACTTGAACTCTTTGATAGCTCTTAATAAGATCTCTGGCCAAGTTTTCTGAGCCCTGGATTTGAAGATGAAGCTAATGACAAGAGTCATCACTTGCTTACTACTTCCGTCATTGATGTTTCAATCATTACTCATCATCTTCACCCACCAGCCTCTTGATGCTACAACCAACGGTGAAATCACTCATCTTTTGGTTTTGTTATTCAAGAATACTTTTTTGACTTAATATTCAATTTTCTTGTACAGGTCCAAAGGATTCCGGAAAACCTAGGGATAAACTCTTAGGAGGGCTTCTTACTGAAGAGTTTGATGAAGATTCTTGCTTGAGTAGGTACCAGTCCTCATTGTATCGCAAGCCTTCGCCTTACAAGCCTTCTCAATATCTTGTCTCGAAGCTTAGAGGCTATGAGATGCTTCACAAGCGTTGCGGTCCAGGCACATATGCTTACAAGAGAGCTACAGAGCAGCTTGGTCATGACCAGAATCTTAGTAGATCTGTTGGTCAATGCAGATACATTGTGTGGATTGCTGTTTATGGGCTTGGAAACAAAATGCTTACTCTTGCTTCTCTGTTCCTCTATGCTCTCTTGACAGATAGAATAATTCTTGTTGACCAACGCACGGACATAACCGACCTCTTCTGTGAACCTTTTCCTGGTACTTCCTGGTTACTTCCTTTTGATTTTCCTTTGATGGGTCAGTTAGATAGCTTCAACAGGGAAGATTCACGTTGTTACGGAACAATGTTGAAGAATCATGCACTTAACTCGACTACGACAGAAAACATTCCGTCGTACCTCTGTCTTTATCTTATTCACGATTATGAGGATCATGATAAGATGTTCTTTTGTGAACGAGATCAAAATCTCATCATGCAAGTCCCTTGGTTGGTCTTCAACGCAAACCTTTACTTTATCCCATCTCTATGGTTGATCCCTAGTTTCCAAACCGAACTAAGCAAGCTATTCCCGCAGAAAGATACTGTCTTCCACCACTTGAGTCGGTATCTTTTCCACCCGACAAACCAAGTTTGGGGTATGGTCACAAGATCCTACAACGCTTACTTATCAAGAGCAGACGAGACACTCGGGATTCAAGTACGAGTTTTTAGTAAGCCTGCCGGATACTTCCAGCACGTCATGAATCAGATTGTAGCCTGTACCAAAAGAGAGAAACTATTACCAGAAGTGGCTGCACCAGAATCACAAGTCATTAATACATCAACAAGCCCAAAAATCAAAGCTGTTCTTGCCACGTCTCTTTATCCAGAGTACTCGGAGAAGCTAAAGAATATGTACTGGGAAGGCCCGAGTTCGACAGGAGACATGATACAAGTTTACCAACCAAGCCAAGAAATGTATCAGCAGACAGACAAGAAGCTTCACGACCAAAAGGCACTCGCTGAGATATACCTCTTAAGCCTAACTGATAACCTTGTCACAAGCAACTCATCTACGTTTGGATACGTTGCTCAAGGTCTCGGAGGATTAAAGCCATGAATACTCTACAAGCCAAAGAACCAAACAACTCCTGAACCACCATGTGTTAAAGCTATGTCGATGGAGCCATGTTTCCCTTAGAGCTCCGCTCTATGGTTGTCAAGCTAAGACAGTGAATATCACCCGTTTTGTTAGGCCTTGTGAGGATCGGATCACGGGGCTTAAGCTAGTTGATTTCTCAGATGATTTTGGATTGTAAACTCTCATCTTCCTCTACGTTCATCATTGTTTGCCTAAAATCAATAAATAATCACAAAAAGTTTATGCATAGAAAACGTAAAACATCTGTTTAGTGAAAAAAAATTGTTCTTTTAGAGTATATATTAACTTTTCAAATAGAATTTTGTTTTTTTCTCGACCAAAAAGGATAAATAAAAATTCCCTTTATCAAGCTATATTTCAAAATTAAAGTTCAAATACCACTAGTACATGATGTTGCATGGAAATGGGTACGCGAAAGCGAAACTTCTGGAAACGTCTTGAAACGCGGAAACGTTTTTTTAAGAAAAATTAGGAAACGGTACGTTTTGGAAACATATATATTTTTACAGGAATAATAAGAATATATGATGAAACACTAAGCTAAAAATCAAAGTTCAACATATTGGAAGCACTAATTCATTAACGAAGTTTCATTTATATGGCAAGAAATCAATCGAGCATTATCACTAAGGAAATATCATAAAAAATCTATTTATTAGCATATTAGCCCGTAGAAGAACAAGTCAATTTCGAATTGGTAATTAAATATTAATTGGAATAAAATTTTATAAATGTGAATCACTTTGACTTAATTCTAAAGTAATCGACCTTAATAGAAGAAACTATTTGATAAAGTCGTCTTTCTCTCTGCGTTTTTATTAGCTTTTATTAGAGTACGATTATAATTTTGGCAAATGCTTCATATTGCTTATAGTAGTTACATTTTGTTTTTTAATTTTTTTTTTTTACAAATTATCAATTAAATTTTTATATTTATAAACTATTTACAATTATATTTTAAAATATAAAAAAATTCCAAAAAAAAGAATGGACGTTTCCAAAAACGGATACGCTGTTTCCGTCGCGTTTTCAAATCATAATATTTAAGAATCACGTTTCCACCGCGTTTCCGTTTCCGAAACGTTTCAAAACGATTCTGAAACGGGAAACGATCCTCAGACGGAGTTTCCATGCAACGAAGTACAACTCGTTAATTTTGTTTAATAATCTTTTGTTACTTCATTTGGATTCCACGAAAATAAAAGTAACAAGATCGACTCCTCCATTCGTTTTATGAAAAATGTTCAAAAGTTTTGATGAAGATTATTTCCTAAATAATTAAGTAACAAGTTTAAGGTTTAGTATAAAGTCTAGAATGGTTGCTTACTTATCAGTGGGAGATAATCGACTTGTGGTTCACGTTTAGCGGAAGAGGTAGGTCCATTCCATCTTTAAAAAGGGCATGTGACAAGGATGAGATTGTACCAACAAAAAGACAAGACTGCTTCACCATCACCTACATGTCACAACATACATTTGTCATCACATTTATAAAATGTACATGCAAGATCCTTTTACCAAGATTAGATCTAGGGTTGTAGTCACACTTGAACTCTTTGATAGCTCTTAATAAGATCTTTGGCCAAGTTTTCTGAGCTCTGGATTTGAAGATGGAGCTAATGAAAGGAGTCCTCACTTGCTTACTACTTTTGTCACTGATGTTTCAATCATTATTCATCATCTTCACCCACCAGCCTCTTGATACTACAATCTTCGGTAAAATCAATCATCTTTTGGTTTTGTTAATCAAGAATGCTCTTTTGAATTTATATTCCATTTTCTTGTATAGGTCCAAAGGATTCCGAAAAACCAAGGGAAAAACTCTTAGGAGGGCTTCTTACTGAAGAGTTTGATAAAGATTCTTGCTTGAGTAGGTACCAGTCCTCATTGTATCGCAAGCCATCGCCTTATGAGCCTTCTCAATATCTTGTCTCGAAGCTTAGAGGCTATGAGATGCTTCACAAGCGTTGCGGTCCAGGCACAGATGCTTACAAGAGAGCAACAGAGCAGCTAGGTCATGACCATAATATGAGTAGATCTGTTGGTCAATGTAGATACATTGTGTGGATAGCTGTTTATGGGCTTGGAAACAGAATGTTTTCCCTTGCTTCTTTGTTCCTCTACGCTCTCTTGACAGATAGAATAATTCTTGTTGACCAACGCACGGACATAAGCGATCTCTTGTGTAACCCTTTTCCGGGTACTTCCTGGTTACTTCCTCTTGATTTTCCTTTGATGGGTCAGTTAGATAGCTTCAACATGGAAGATTCGCGTTGTTACGGAACAATGTTAAAAAATCATGTCATTAACTTCACTGCAGTACCTTCCCATCTTTATCTTAATCTTATGCATGATTACAAGGATCATGATAAGATGTTCTTCTGTGAAGGAGATCAAAGTTTCATCGGGAAAGTACCTTGGCTGGTCGTCAAATCCAACCAATACTTTATCCCATTTCTATGGTTGATCCCTAGTTTCAAAACCGAACTAAGCAAGTTATTCCCACAGAAAGATACCATCTTCCACCACTTGAGTCGGTATCTTTTCCACCCGACAAACCAAGTTTGGGGTATGGTCACAAGATCCTACAACGCTTACTTATCAAGAGCAGACGAGAGACTCGGGATTCAAGTACGAGTTTTTAGTAAGCCTGCCGGATACTTCCAGCACGTCATGAATCAGATCGTAGCCTGTACCAAAAGAGAGAAACTATTACCTGAAGTGGCTGCACCAGAATCACAAGTCATTAATACATCAACAAGCCCAAAACTCAAAGCTGTTCTTGTCACGTCTCTTTATCCAGAGTACTCGGAGAAGCTAAAGAATATGTACTGGGAAGGCCCGAGTTCGACAGGAGAGATGGTACAAGTTTACCAACCAAGCCAAGAAATGTATCAGCAGACAGACAAGAAGCTTCACGACCAAAAGGCACTCGCTGAGATATACCTCTTAAGCCTAACTGATAAACTTGTCACAACCGACTCATCTACGTTTGGATACGTTGCTCAAGGTCTCGGAGGATTAAAACCATGGATACTCTACAAGCCAAAGAACCAAACAACTCATGAACCACCATGTGTTAAAGCTATGTCGATGGAGCCATGTTTCCATATACCTCCGCTCTATGGTTGTCAAGCTAAGACAGTGAATATCACTCGTTTTGTTAGGCCTTGTGAGGATCGGATCACGGGGATTAAACTAGTTGATTTCGCAGTTTATTTTTGATTGTATGCTCTCATTTTCTTCTACGTTCATCATTGTTGCTTAAAATCAAAAAATAATCACCAAAGATTGTTAACCGTCATTGTGAGCTTTGTCGTCGTTGAGAAGCTGAAACAGATAAAAATCTTTCTCATGATCTAGTTTGTAATTGTTAAAAAAAAAATGATCTAGTTTGTATTATTTAATTTTAAATTTGATTGAAAATCAATTAGTATAATAATATTTATTCCATGAATAATATAATAGAATAATTCACATGTAGACACACATTTTTTTAATAACAATATATTTAAAATTTGTATTTAAACTTTATATTAAAAACAATTTATCTTATATATTTTTTCAAATTTAATATTAATGATAGTTATACAATTCACGATATAAAATCGTTTAAAATATAACAAACATATCTAGTATTTTTAAAACTTTATTATGTTTATCTGCTAAATATAGTAAAAATAATTATTTAGATCAATTTATTAAATAATAAATTTTCAATTTAAAACAAAGTTAACATAATAGAAAAACTTAATTTCACTAAGAATAAGATAGTAATCTATCAATTTGAGAGTCAATGAGAACTCAAATCACTTTCTAATTAATATAAAAACACTTCTATTTATAATATTTATTTTTATTTTTGTGTGAAATACATGTACCTAAGAATATATATATAAAAAGATTGAAACAAATATTTTCGTGTTGCACATATGACAACATATATAAAATAACTAAACATGATAAATAATAATTGTGACATGTAATAATCTTATTAGTCAAAGTGATTTATTGAATCTCTTTCTTAACATATTTTTTAGTAATGCATTTAAGATTTGAAGATATTTTAGTCAAACAAAGTAACAAACCTTTTAAAGCTCTTTTAATTTACCTCTTGTAACGGTCGCAACATGTAAAGCCACTTTGCATCTCTTTCATCCTAAAATCAGAATCAATATGAAAAGACAGGACGATAAGATCTCGTTTAGGATCTCAGGTATGATGAAGCTCACAATGACAATCGCCACATGCTTAGTACTTTCCTCGGTCCTACTATTACCATCCTACACCATCTTCAACCGGAGCAAGTCTCAGCTTACAACCACCGGTAACAATTGGATCTACTATGGTAAAGCCAATCATCTTTTGGGTTTGTTAATCAAGAATGCTATTTTCTTGTATAGGTGTAGGTCTAAAGGATTCCGAAAAACCAAGGGATAAACTCTTAGGAGGGCTTCTTACCGAAGAGTTTGATGAAGATTCTTGCTTGAGTAGGTACCAGTCTTCATTGTATCACAAGCCTTCGACTTACGAGCCTTCTCAATATCTTATCTCTAAGCTTAGAGGCTATGAGATGCTTCACAAGCGTTGCGGTCCAGGCACAGATGCTTACAAGAGAGCAACAGAGCGGCTTAGTCACAACGATGTAATAAGGACCACTGGTGATGAATGTCGATATGTAGTGTGGACGCCTATGTTTGGTCTGGGAAACAGAATACTTTCTATGGTCTCTCTCTTCCTCTATGCTCTCTTGACAGATAGAGTCATGCTTCTTGATCACAGGAGCGATATAAGCGAATTATTCTGCGAGCCTTTTCCTGGTACTTCTTGGTTACTACCTCTAGATTTTCCATTGACGGATCAGATAGATAGCTTCAACAGAAAACATTCGCAGTGTTACGGGACGATGATACATAATCATGTCATTAACTCAACTACAATACCGTCACATCTCTATGTTGATATTTTCCATGATTCTAGGGATCAAGATTATATGTTCTTCTGTGAAGAAGACCAAGCTTTCGTCAAGAATGTCCCTTGGCTTGTCGTTAAATCCAACCTTTACTATGCTCCATCTCTATGGTTAAACCCTAGTTTTCAAACCAAACTCATCAAGCTATTCCCACAGAAAGATACCGTCTTCCACCATTTGAGTCGGTATCTTTTTCACCCAACAAACCAAGTTTGGGGAATGGTCACAAGATCCTACAACGCTTACTTATCAAGAAGTGACGAGGTACTCGGGCTTCAAATACGAGTGTTTAGCACTCCCTCTGGATATTTCCAGTACGTCATGGATCAGATCGTATCATGTACACAAAGAGAGAACCTGTTGCCTAAACTAGTTACACCGGGATCACAAGTGATGAATATATCGACAATCCCGAAACTAAAAGGTGTTCTTGTCACATCTCTGCATCCAGAGTACTCTGATACACTAAAGAACATGTTTTGGGAACGACCGAGTTCGACAGGAGAGATAATTAAAGTCTATCAGCCAAGTGGAGAAAGAATTCAACAAACAGACACAAAGCTTCACGACCAAAAGGCACTCGCCGAGATCTATCTTCTGAGTTTAAGTGATAAGCTTGTGACAAGCACAAGGTCTACTTTTGGATATGTAGCTCAAGGTCTGGGAGGTCTAAGGCCATGGATACTCTACGAGCCTAGGCACCGGAAAGCTCCTGATCCACCGTGTGTTAGGGCCATGTCGATGGAGCCTTGTGCTATTAAAGCTCCACTCCCTTCTTGTCAAGTCAAGACAATCAAAATGATCCCTTTTATTAAGCATTGTGAGGATTGGATCTATGGGATTAAGGTAGTTGATGAGTTTTGATTGTAGTTCTTATATGTTCCTTCATTTTTACCTAACAAACTTACTATAAACATAAAATAATCACTTTAGTTTGTTTATCGTCGCTCTGAATAATGCTCATTCAATTTTTGATTCGTCCACAAAACGGTCACTATGATCGTCACACATACTAACCAAAACTGGGAATATAATGATGATTTAAGTACACTTTGGACTAGTTAGTTTATGAGGAAATTATGTATAGTTATTATTATGTAGTTATTCAAGTTCTTTTCTGAGGTTGAGATTTCAACATAATGATTCTAAAAATATTATTTTGCTAGTTTAGACATGGAAAGAAGATATGACCAAAACAAGACGTTTTCAAGATTTTTCCTTCACTTTTTGATGGCCCCTCTTCTCCAAACTCGTCACTACAAGACATAACTTTATTGTAAATCCATAATATACTGAAACCATAATATATATAATGCATAGTTAGCAGAAACAGAGAAAACATCACCTCCTTACAAGAATGAAGTCCACCAGAACATTCATAACTTGCTTTGGACTCTGCTCCATGCTTCTACTTGCATGCTCTAACATCTTCAATCGCCAGCCATCGGATCTTGACCCATCTAATGTTACTAACACCGGTACGATCATTCATCCCTCTCTTGTTCTGTTCCTTTGAAACCACAAGAAGCTTTTTGACCTCTGTTGTTCATTTCCTTGTAATAGGTTTAAATGATTCTGAAAATCTAAGGGATAAACTGCAAGAAGGGCTTCTTGCTACAGACTTTGATAAAAGTTCTTGTCTGAGTAGGTACCAATCTTCGTTATATCGCAAACCTTCACCATACAAACCTTCTCGAGACCTCATCTCTAAGCTTAGAAGCTACGAGATGCTCCACAAGCGTTGCGCTCCAGGCACAGAAGCTTACAAGAGAGCAACAGAGAAGCTTGATCAACACGGAACACTTTCAGACAGCTCTGGTGAACTATGCCATTACATTGTGTGGGTTCCACTGTCTGGTCTTGGAAACAGAATACTCTCTCTGGTCTCTGTGTTTCTCTATGCTCTCTTGACAGAGAGAGTCATTCTTGTTGACCAACGGAACGATATAAACGATCTCTTCTGCGAGCCTTTTCCCGGTACCTCCTGGTTACTTCCTCTTGAGTTTCCATTGATGGATCATGTAGATAAGTTTAACTGGCGCTCACCGGATTCTTACGGTAACATGTTGAAGCATCGTGTGATTAACTCCACGACAGAAAGATTCCCACCATATCTGTACATCCATCTTGTTCACGATTATGGAGACTATGACAAGATGTTCTTCTGCGAAAGAGATCAGTCACTGGTCCGGAAAGTCCCTTGGCTGATCGTTAAATCAGACAACTACTTCATCCCGTCTTTATGGTTGATCCCTAGCTTCCAGTCTGAGCTAAGCAAGCTATTCCCGCAGAAAGACACTGTCTTCCACCATTTAGGTCGGTATCTTATTCACCCGACAAACCAAGTATGGGGTTTGGTCAACAGATTCTACTATGCTTACTTATCAAGAGCAGACAAGAGGCTGGGGATTCAGATACGGGTTTTCCATCGTACGGGGTTTCTCCAGCTTGTACTGGATCATATATTATCATGTACGCAAAGAGAGAAACTGTTACCTGCTGCACAAAAAGAACCACAAGTCAACATATCGAAAACCCCGAAACTTATAGCTGTTTTAGTCACATCTCTGAATCCAGAGTACTCTAATAACCTAAAGAGAATGTACTGGGAACACCTGAGTTCAACAGGAGACATGATCGGAGTTTATCAGCCAAGTCAAGAAATGTACCAGAAAAGAAACAAGAAGCTGCACAACCAAAAGGCTCTAGCTGAGATGTATCTATTAAGCTTGACTGATGATATTGTCACAAGTGCATGGTCTACATTTGGATATGTTGCTCAAGGTCTTGGAGGAATAAAGCCATGGATATTGTACAAGCCAGAGAACTACACAGTTCCTAATCCACCATGTGGTCGTGCCATGTCGATGGAGCCATGTTTCCATTCTCCTCCGGTTGACGGTTGTGGAGCTGATACAGGAACTGATGCCTGGAGAGTAGAGTCTTTCGTAAGGCCTTGCGAAGATCGGATCTCTGGGCTTAAGCTATTTGATCACCCAGAAGAGTTATAGACTTATATAGAATCTTTTATGAATTTTTAGTTGTACTTCTCTATCTTCATTGCCTAAAAAACTTGATAATCTCCATAGTTTGTAAACCTCACTGTGACACATGCTTTAATTTTGAGACTATATTCGATGTATGAATATACATCAGGTCACCATTATGTATGTATGGGTTAATAAGTCACATTTTAAAGTTCAATTATCTAATTAGGAAAAATAAAACATGTTTTAAGTTCACAAAGTGATCCAACAAAAAACGTTACAGGACAAGTGATGCATTAAACATGTTCGGTTATAAATAGACATTGATGCTACTGTGGCAGTAAAGTTGAAGATGATCATTGAAGCATACCTTGTAGATCTCTCTTCCTTCACCTCTTGATGGTCACAACATGACAGTCTATTTCCGCCTCATTCATTACAAGAGAACGGATGAAGGAACAAAAGAAAATTAGTTTTTAATCTAAACTACATCTCAAATTGTAATAAGTATTTTTTAAATGTTTAGATGATTTCTGAAAATACTAATGTTAATCGTTTTTCTATTCTTGTTAGAAATTATATAATTATATCACTATAAATATAAAACTTTCATGAAAAATATGGTTATATTTGTTTTGTTATGTGTTTTATCTTGATTACGAATAAATAAAGATTTTTAAAAAAAAAATATTATTGATAGATATTAAACATATATATTATATATAATTTTATATTAGATGTTTATTTCAATATATTTATTTTTTTCATTTAAAACGATTATTTAGACCCAAAAAAAAAAAGAAATAGACATGTCACTATAAAACTGATGTGACATGAAATTATTTGTAAACGTTTTGAAGTTTAAAGGCTATGATTGGTAACCCCTTACCGCTGCGGTAAGGGGTTTACCGCTTTGATGGCCTCCAATCATCAAAGCGGTAGTAAATATAATATTAATTTTTTTTTCTCTCAACTTTTTCATACCGCTTTCTCCAACCGCTTGTTCTTACCGCTTTGCACTATTCCTTAACCGCTTACCACTCCCACTTACCGCTAATCTTACCGTTCCGCTTTTGTTCACCAATCGGACCCAAAATTTAATATAGTTACTAAAGACTGTTGAAACTTAATTAATCTTAAACCATAATATATTTAGACTTTTAATTTTAGTTTAAGTTTTATAAATTTATGATATGAAAATAATTATTTTTATTATTATTAACTGCTTACTATTTTACTGTATGGGTTTATTCGAAAATAAATAACTCTATATGTGTATGGCATGTTAAATTTAATTTGAATATATATATATATATACATAACATAAATTTTTATTTTGAATCAAATAATATCTATTTACATAACATAAATTTTTGATTTAAAACATTTGCTTTTAAAGTATAATATAGAATCTATATATTAGTATATTGAAAAGTTATTTTGAATCAAATAATATCTATTTACATAACATAAATTTTTGATTTAAAACACTTGCTTTTAAAGTATAATATATAATCTATATATTAGTATATTCAAAAGATAATAAATCTACTATTTTATAGTAAAGTATATTATTATTTTTTAGTTTTATAATTTAAAATATGAGAATAACCTTTATATTCTTTTTATATAGAAATGTATATCTAAATTATTACAATAAAACATTAAATTGATGTGGATGTTTAGGCTTTTATAAAAATCTATAAGTGTGTGTTATATAAATTACTAAAAATAAAATATTAAATTAATGTAGATACGAGAGAGAAAAGTGTTTTTATATATAGACAGATTATCATATATGCAACAAAGTAGAAAACAGGAAGTAAACATGTCGTTTAGGATCTCCCATATGATGATGAAGCTGACGATTATTACAATCGCCACATGCTATGTACTATGCTCGGTGCTTCTACTACCATCCTCTAACATCTTCAACCGCCTCAAATCTCATCTTACAACCCCTGGTAATAATTTGATTAATTTATTTCAAAAGAAATGCTCACTTGACTTCTATTTCTTCCATGTTTTTTAAAAAGGTTCCAATGATTCTAAGAAAACGAGGGAAAAATTGATAGGAGGGCTTCTTGATACAGAGTTTGAGGAGGAGTCTTGCCTGAGTAGGTATCATCAGTCATCTTTGCGCAAGCCTTCACCATACCAACCATCTGTTTATCTTGTCTCTAAGCTTAGAAGCTATGAGATGTATCACAAGCGTTGCGGTCCAGGCACTGATGCTTACAAGAGAGCAACAGAGCAGCTTGGTCATAAGCATGAGAATGGAAGTATATATGTTGGTGAATGCAGATACATTGTGTGGGTTACATTCCATGGGCTTGGAAACAGAATAATATCTCTGGTCTCTGTATTCCTCTATGCTCTCTTGACAGAGAGAGTCATTCTTGTTGATCAAACCAAAGGTATAAGTGATCTCTTTTGTGAGCCTTTTCCAGCTACTTCCTGGTTACTGCCTCGCAATTTTCCATTGATGGCTAAGATAGATCGCTTCAACCGAGGAAGCTCACATTGTTACGGAACAATGTTAAAAAATCATGTCGTTAACTTCTCTGCAGTACCTTCGCATCTTTATCTTAATCTTATGCATGATTACAGGGATCATGATAAGATGTTCTTCTGTGAAGAAGATCAAGATTTCATCGGGAAAGTACCTTGGCTGGTCGTCAAATCTAACCTTTACTTTATCCCATCTCTATGGTTGATCCCTAGTTTCCAAACCGAACTAAGCAAGCTATTCCCACAGAAAGATACCGTCTTCCACCACTTGAGTCGGTATCTTTTACACCCAACAAACCATGTTTGGGGAATGGTCACAAGATCCTACAACGCTTACTTATCAAGAGCAGACGAGAGACTCGGGATTCAAGTACGAGTTTTTGACGGACCTGCAGGATATTTACAGCATGTCATGGACCAGATCGTAGCCTGTACACAAAGAGAGAAACTGTTGCCTGAATTGACTACACCTGAATCGCAAGTCACTAACACATCAAGAAGCCAGAGGCTTAAAGCTGTTCTTGTCACATCTCTGCACCCAGAGTACTCTGAAAACTTAAAGAAGATGTTTTGGGAACAACCGACTTCAACAGGAGAGATAATTGAAGTTTATCAGCCAAGTATTGAAAGGGTTCAACTGTTTGAGAGGTATCAAGACCGAAAAGCGCTGGCCGAGGTCTACCTCCTAAGCTTAACTGATAACATTGTCACAACCGCGAGGTCTACATTTGGATATGTTGCTTATAGTCTTGGAGGATTAAAGCCATGGATACTCTACAAGCCAAAGAACCACAAAGCTCCTGACCCACCGTGTGTTCGGGCCATGTCGATGGAGCCTTGTTTTATCAGAGCTCCCCTTTATGGTTGTCAAGCCAAGACAATCAAAACCACGCCTTTTGTAAGGCATTGTGAGGATTGGAACCCAGGGCTTAAGCTCATCGATGCCCCCAAATGAATCCTCGCCCACGACAACCATTGTTGCTTGTAGTCCAGGCACAGAAACCGAAGAGTTATACACTTACAAAGAATCTTTGATGAATTTTAGTTGTACATCTCCATCTTCATT
Organism: Orychophragmus violaceus; assembly: GCA_030180135.1. Classification (NCBI taxonomy): domain Eukaryota; kingdom Viridiplantae; phylum Streptophyta; class Magnoliopsida; order Brassicales; family Brassicaceae; genus Orychophragmus; species Orychophragmus violaceus. Next base: position 5,482,665 of record CM058229.1, read on the forward strand.
GCCTAAAAACCTTAATAATCTCCAAAGTTTGTTAACCTTCACTGTGATATATGCTTTAATTTTGACTTTTGAAACTATGGTGAGATGTCGTATCACAACACGCTAATAACTGTATCTTACTAGATTTATTTTTAAAAACTCTCAAACCCTCTCAACTAGTATCAAATTTTATATTTGCCACATAATGCATTAATTTCAAATTGTAAACCCTCGTCTGCTGGGATGAATGAACAATCATCTCTAAAACTCGATGTATCATGCATATGAAGTAGGTTACCATGATGTATGCATTGGTTGGTATGTCACATTCCAAAGTTCAATTATCTAGTTAGGAAATAATTTTTTTAGTGAATTGTTGCCTTTGATTCGGCTTTTTGAATACCTATTCGGGTTTTGGGTAATACCCATATTCAAACCGAAACTGATGGATATGCTAACTATATATCTAATATAATAAAATATTTATTTCGGTTCGGTTACATATTCATGTAATTTTTGGGCCTAAGTTGGGGAATTCAGATCCGGATATTTTGTCTAGACCAAATTCAAATCGTCTTCTACTAGTATCCGTTTTCTTTCAATATTTCCAGCCTTTGTACGTGTTGTTCTTGGTGTTTTCGATCTTTACATCTAATGACCGGTGATTTGGTACATGGAATATAAAAGCATCTTCAATGGAGAGAATCTCTATTGGAGTTTTTCAAACTTTAAATACTATTATTTCAATTTTAATTTAATTATATCATTTAATTTTACTTTTTAAAAATAATTGGATTAATGAAATGTTCACAATTGTCACACAGAGTTTCTTATTTAAAACTTTTTTTTTTTTTTTGGTTGAACCTCAATTTTATAGATATCTTACTCTTCTCCAAGGAAGAAAACGTTCGCTACAGGAATTGAACAAAAAACATAAAGTAAACAGATAGAATTAACCATAACACATAAGCAACTATAACCACCGAGAAGTCCTCTAAACTCAGATGCCGAAGAAGTTTGAAAGTGAGATGATACTTTGGGAATTAGTGAACATCTTCAATGACCTAAAACCCGCGATTGAGACAGCAACTAGTGCACAATTATCAATCGAGATTCCGACTACAAATGCATAGATAACTAAGTACCAAACTGCTGAGCCTTGGAACTAAACTAAAGCTAAAACATCTACCATACTGCTCCCTGCAACAAAAACACTTAAAACAAGTGGAGGGCTTGGGAGGAAATCAAACTCCACAGGGGAGAAAGCTGGACAATAAATACCCAGATCGACCAAATTCACTGGAGCCAGAACGAATATAGGTCGAGGACTGCATACTGCAGTAAATGACCGCACTAAGGCGGAAGACGTGCCACATAAGAGCACAAAGGTGGAAACACAGAGACTTTAAATAGGCTCTGGAAGAGGGAAGTTGAAGTCTCGGGAGAGGCCTAGGTCGAGAGGATGCAGGAGAGGTGGAGAGCGATGGAACAATGGTTGGATTAGGAGGGAGACTGGAGCACTGTGATACCTCGTATCCAAAATACGGTCAACGGGCAGCAGAAAGTTAACCATGGGGCAAAATTGTTATTTTACCAAAGTCAGGGGAAAATTGGTAATTTTGCCAAAGTTCGAGACGGAAGACGTGACGGGCCAAATGTTCTCTTTTTAAAGCATAAAGAACATTTACAAGACCAGAGTTGGAAAGAACGGAGCAGAAACGGGTTTTTCGGCTTGTCGGGAATGGAAACGGATAAAACCGAGAAAACTTCGGAAATTCATAACCGGAGCTACGTAAGTCCTAACGGAGTGATTCGAAATGCTAAATTCATAAAATAGCATGGAGAATTATTTTGTATAGGTTTGGGGATTATGGGAATCGTCTGGGATTTTCTAAAATAATAATCGCAAAACCGACGAAACCGAGATAAAAGTGCAAGATGGGTTTCTCAATGAATTGGGCCGGTTAAGGAAGGAATTTTTTTGGCTACTTTGACACATATGGATACATGTGTCATCAGACAGGGTCGCCACACCTCTTGGTTAAGTGTCAATGCATGGTCTTGATGCAAATAATCATTTGCATGCAATAAAAACAAGTTCATGCATGTGAGAAGGTTCATTCACTCTCTCTCAACCTCTCTCTAGAAACACCCACGACCACTACCCTCTCACCTCTCTCCAGATTCATCCACAAACCCAGAAATTCATCCCAAACCCTTTGAATCTTCAAGCAAAACTCAAGAACCCTAAATTTGTTCATAAGACCTTCTTTCACCAAAAATACCATATCTCTATGAATATAAACCCAAATCAACTTCTTCAAAGTGCTATAGCTTCCTCTCTCCCTCCTCTACAACCGCCATCCAGCCAGTCATGACCGCCGTCGCCGGAGCTGGCCAGAAACTGGCCGGAAAGCTGATGCGGTTGGAGATTTGGTGTATCTTTCTCATCCTCCATCAGATCTGGATGTTTTGACTCCATGAATGATCGTCTTCTGGTTCACCGGAAAAAGGGGTGAACCGGCCGGTCAACGCCGTACCACCGCCGGTCAACGCCGGAGCCGGTCACCGAAGAAGCTTCGCCGCCGTCAGATTGAAGCCGGTTCTTCAGTGGTTGGGTCAGCATGGTTTGGTCCAAGATTGGATTTGGTTTAGGGCTGTTTCGGCCTTGATCAACGATTAGGTCAAACCGGTCAATGTTTGACCAAACCGGTTCTAATTAGACCGGTTCAGATGGTTCAGTTGGTTCAGCCGGTTCAATTGGGTGGTCAACCGGTTCAGTCAAAGTCAACAGTCAACCCTTGGTCAACAGTCAAAGTCAACGGTCAATTGGAGGTCAAAGTCAACGCCGGTCAACGCCGGTCAACGCGTTGACTCCGGCCATTCTCAGTTGCGGTTCATGTAAGGGTGTTTGGGAAGCCTCGGGGTTCGAGTTCGTGCGTTCGGGAAGTTCGGGTTTCAGTTCGGAGGTCTCGGGATTCATACCGCGTCAGACCGTCATTTCGCGCCTATCTCACTGTGAGTCGGCTCACAAACCCTTAGTTACATATAGACCGAGAATTACTAAACCGTAGTATTAGGTTGCATACCCGTTAATTAAAATCAATAGTAATTAATAAACAATTAAACGTTAATGATAAACCGGTTAGGATCAGATAAGCACGCTAAGGTTAAAGAATTAAACGGCAAATCAATTGTGTGCCGCTAGGTTGTTAGTATCGATTGGGTGATGCATTCATATAGACCGTTTGTTTAGGACTGTATATGCATATATATGGTATAAGAACGATAATTAATGAATCTATATACGAGAATTAAGACGACATTAAAATATGGTTAAACCTAAACAAACATATATAATTTATAACGGGATCGGGGTTTAGGTTTTATAGCGGGTTTGGGTAATGAATCAATTAATTAATAAAGAGACGTCGGGGAGTTAGTAAGTTTACTAACTCTAAACCGACATATCGAGAAGTTAATAAAAGATACCTAGGATGGGTTAATAAGGAAGTGGTGTGTGTTGTGAGCCGTCTACGGGTTAGCAATCCGCTAACCCAAGGTAGCGGACGAGGATGAATTAAAAGACTTAGAAACCCTAATAAGCCTGCTTGTGTTGTGATTGTGTGATTGATTGTGATTGCGTGTTATTGTATTGTTGTGTGAGCTTTGTGTGCAGGTTTATTAGACTGCTCGGTGTTGGGCCGAGCAGTTATTGTGGACCCTTACTCCGGTCACGAGACCGGGTAAGTTAGTTGGTGCTGACTAGGTATCTTACCTAGTCAGAGCGGTGGTAGTGTAGAGGCTTGCGGAATGGTTGGGGATTTATTATTGATATTGATTGCGTGATATGTGCTAGAGTCCCATCGAGTCTGCGTGTTTATATTTCTGCACTAGGACTCTAGGGTGTGTTAGATTCCGCAAGCCTAGGTTTTGTGTATGTTCTGGTACTTCCGACCCGATTGGATCCTCGGGTTTTTCCTAATCGGATCATAGCGATTCCGGTTATGGTGTTAACCTACTGGGTGACGCCGGTAGGTGTGCGATTCGGAGAATACGTGGTCATGTCCTAGGGCCGGATCGCATGGAAACTCAGGTTACCTGGGGTAACAGGAGTCACCGCGTATCGATGGACAGAGAACGGTGTCCTAGCCGTGGGGACCTTGTGTACATGGTTAGGAGTCGTGGGTTAGTTACCATGTAGGTAACGAGGTAGACTCGTGGAAGTTACCGAGATCGTATGGCCCAATGTTGTTTTGTTATTTCTCTTGTTGCGCGATAGATAGATCGAGTCCAATCGAGGGCATGTACCGCAGTGCCTTCGATTTCCCCTGATTCTCTTTATTTTTGGCATTGATTGTGTGTGTGGGTTTATCACGACATGGTAGTGCGTGATCGACCATTTATTCCTGTTGATTGCTATTTTGGGTTTTAGGGCGGGAATCTGTAGTTCTAGATAGACTAGAAGCCATTAGTGGGGAGCCGATTCACTGGGTGATCTTAGATCGCTCATTAGACTTTTGTATTTTTCAGGTTTAGCAGCGACGGACGCGGGAGGCCTCGGTGTAGTTTCGGGATGGCTTGTGACGAGATTTGATTCGGGGTTTTGGATGTTTTGTTTTCGGTTCGGCTTTGGTGCCATTTTATGTGTTTGATTTATTTATGTGCTTTGAGATGGCGACTGTTTGTAAAATTCTATTAAACGTTGTGTTGAACGTTTGGTTACTCAGAAATGAAATTGTTTCCCTGATATGAGGTTTCGTCCGAACCGACACAACTCACCGAAGTGGTACGAGGTGTACAACTTGTATTACGGAAGTGAGGATAGCGAGGTCAAAGATGGATTAGTGCGAGCCTTTGTCTCAAACCGATCCGTCTCTGACTTCGTCATGTGACGAACTTTTCCTGTTCGACTTGCTCGGGTTCGATCGGTCATGTTCCTGATTATTGACCGGTCAGCTCGACGGTCAGCGGAGAATGGGAAAGGGGCGTTACAAGCACGGATTCCAAATATGGACAACGGATTCTTGAAACGGCCATGAGACCAAATCTGAGACATGATTTGAAGCTTCAATCTGGTAGAGATTGGAAAGGAGCTGCATACTGCAGTAATAACTCGCATTGAGGCGAGAGACGAGATAGCAGTGAAAACAAAGGAACTCAAAGCAAGACATGAGACAAGGTGGCTGGAAGCTAAATCCCATCCCATACACTGATCTGAGACATGTCTTAAAGCCGATAAGGGTGATGAGGAATGAGAGTCACGGAAGGAGGAGCTGGGGAGAGATGACAGGCTTTGACTGGGTGAACTGGGAGAGACAAGCTCAGATATGGGTCTGAAACAAGTTCGGTGAAGGCTAAGGCTGATCAAGAGACCGGTGGATGTGAGCAGGGGCGGTGGTGAGGACAAGGAGAACACGAGCGGGGAAACGAGCCAGGATGGAGGTACGAGCATAGGCGGGATGAAAGATTCGGTGGGAGAGGAAGATCCGTCAAAGAAGGAGACTTTGACAGAGATGGTTATGGAGGCTCAGGCTCCGGCAACAGACCGGAATCTATGGCAGAGGATGAAAAAGATACCGGGAACTCCTTAGCGGCTAGGATTTTCAAACTAGAGAGAAAAGGGTTTTTTTGAGCCAAGATAACTAAAAATCAAACGAAAATCCAAGTGACTAGTTAAGAACTTGTTTGTTTAAAAACTCAAAAGTTCTTATTTACAACCTCAAACCCTTCTCTCTCTTGTTTAAGAGAAACTTCATGCGGAATTGGATAGTTTGCTATGGACAATGTCATGTCTCCTACAAGGTTTATACAAGGTGGGATCCTAGAGGTGATAATCGAGACCGACTATCCGGATCTGATCAGTATGATTACAGAACAACATGATTGGCCGAGCTTCAGGATAGAGTTCGAGGTTTTCAAATCTTGGAAAGTAGCTTTTGTATCTTTAGAATTAGTTCTAATTCCTAGGATCCTTAATGATCCAACAACAACCGGGAGAAGGTAAAGGGAGACAAAGGCCTAACAAAAGAATTAAGGTACCCATGGAATCTATTCAGTCGAGTTAATCCAATTCTTCTCAGGCTAAAGAGAGTATGACTTCCACAAACTTCGAGTTCATATTGGTCATAGGTTGAGCTCGCTTGTTATACGGGATCCGACGCATCTAGCAGAGCGAAGCAGCGTTCCATTCTTTTCGGCGGCATCCTTCCGCATTGGCGGCGAGTGGAGTGCCACAATCTCATTCATCATTTTTGATCTACATAAGCCAAAGCCTCGTGTCAATTCTTTTGCAAAAGGGACAAGAGCACGTAATATCTTTTTTTCCATGTAAGTCACGATGAGCCGGATCGGTTAATTCTCCAGAATGACAACCCGATCCGGGTAACTTTGATTTAATATATAAAGACTATGTTGACAAAAAAAAAAAAAAAAAGGAGAAATTTCAAAAGAGAATACATACATTACATCTCATCTAAAAAACAATAAATAAACTAAAAGAAATATACTACCAAAGATATCTTAACTTGTCGCCGTCCTAAAATAGGCAATCATTCCGCCCTCGGTAAACATAACATAGACGTCTATCACAACTCATAGGCTCGGAAAGTGTTTGCTTTACCAAGAAATATCGCTGGAGTGTAGAAAGGATATAAGGATTTAATATGCTCATTGGCATTCTTGTTATAATGCCTGTCTTGCGGCTCCTATTGATTTTATCCTCTCGATTTGTTTCAAGATGATCCGTGTTACTGAAAATTCATCAACAAGGTCTATAAATAGTTTGGTGATCATATATGCCAGTTTGATGAAAGAGATATATATACGTCAATTGTTATAATCAGTTCCATTTAATTTTATATTTTCGTCAAAATTATGATTAGCATCACTTTTACCGACATAAAATTTTAAATACTTTCCTAAATCATGTTAATAAAAATTCGTAGATACATCAATTGTTTAAGTAATGTTAATTCCATTTTATATTAATATTTTTAGGTGATGTTAAATAAGTCACTAACAACATCAATAGAAACCACATATTTTTGTAGAGAATAGAAAACAACTCTGATTTTATTGAACTCGAACGATGTCTTGCATAAGACTTTTACAAAACAACTACTAACTTAACAGAATCCTAAATCATAGTCTTGCATAAGACTTTTACAAAACAACTACTAACTCCTACATTCTAGGGATCTCGTATAGTCCAACTCAATCTAACGAATTATTCAAACGACTTCTACAATTTTGTATCATTTGTTAATATTTAATTTAAATTAATGTCGTTTATTTTTAATGATATTTAGCTGATATTGAAGTGTTTCTGTTTAGGTTGTTGTTTCGTATTTTGGAAAATCACAAATAGAAAATGGAAATCTTGATTTGCGGTTTAAAAAATAAGGGACTTGCCAAAAAAAAAAAACCAATGAAAGAAACAAGAGAAAATTGAAATAAAACTAAAAAACATCGTAAAAACTGAAATTAAATTTTTTAAGTTTGTTTTATGATTTTGGAAATTCGTTCCCCAAATTCCCTTCTCCTTAAGAGCACATACATTGGAGGTTTTTAAGGGAGAGTTTCTTAACTATTCACGTGGGTCCCACGTGGGACCCACGTGAATAGTTAAGAAACTGTCTCTTAAAATCCTTATATAAGGATCGATCCTTACACTGTTCACGCCACGTGTCACGTAACGATTGGTCCATTTTTTTTTTTTAATTTTTTTTTTTTTTTTTCGGATCTGAAAAAAAAAAAATTAAAAAATTAATAAATTTTTTTTTTCCTAAGGACCCCTAGTGGGTAACACCAATGTATGTGGTCTAACAACTTAGGATCATTATAAGATATATATATAGAGAGAGAGAGAGATGCACAAACCCTATTAAATCAAAATCCCTCCACTTAAAACCCTAATTTGAGTGAGAATTTCTCCGGCAAGCTTTGCGAAAAAAAAAAAAAAAATTCTCCGGCAATAAACGACATGATGAGTTTTCCGGCAATAAACGAAGACATGATTCTAGAGATCATGTCCCGTTTTCCCTTGGTGGAGATTGGAAAATTCCGTGTACTAAACAAAGAGTGCAACAAACGGAGTTATGAGATGTGCTTCATCAATCGTCATCTCCATAGAAGTAGAACCAACCTTGTCTTCGGTTATTTCTTTCAATTTCAAAGCAACTATTTGTTACATTATCAGTATCACTCCCGTTTCCTCTCCGGCATCGAAGAAGCTCCCGAGAAAACTGGGATATCGCTCGAATTTATTCCTAGATGGGATTTAAGGATCGAAGCTTGTGATACACGTCATGGGGTTTTGCTCTGTGTCAATGATAATAATTTTTATCGACAAACAGAAAGAATACCAGTATACATCATATGTAAACCGACTACGAAGCAGTACCGGACTATACCGAATCCAGAATACCCGTTTTTAACTGCTGCGACCGGTTTAATGGTGATTCAGTCGAAGAACCCTTTTCGATATAAGATTGTTAAGGTTTCTAAACTAACACTGGAAGAGAGAAAGACAAAGACGAAGAAGAAAGGTTTCTACAATCTCCATTGTGAGGTCTTCGATTCCGATTCGTTCGCGTGGAAGCGGTTGAATGATTTGGAATTCCGGCATCGCGATGGTTTTGCCACCGAGAAATCAAAAAATCCGGTATGGGCTTACGGTTTTTTGCATTGGTTAACGTCGGATAGTAATGTGATTCGGTTCTGTTTGCGAACCGAAACTTGGTCTCTCTTTCCGATTCCGGAAGATTTAGTAGGGAATTGTATAGTTTTGGTCAGCTACCAGCTAGGTGTGGTTTGTTTAGATTTTCCGGAAAAAAACGATGAAGATGATTTATGGGTTTTAGAGAGCAGTTTTGGAAAGTCTTGGGTACATGTGAAAGATGCAAAAATTTCAGGGGGAGGAGTTGACAAATATGTCGAGCCCTTATGGTACCCAAGCAACGACGTCGTAGCAAAGGCTGGTTATGATATCAGTGGTTACAAGTCTCAATATGTGAATATGCTGATGACTCGTGGTTGGTACTCTCGCTATAATTTGGAAAGTTTTTATTGTTTCCCTTTCTACTCTAACTACGAAAGAGTTGATTTTGAGTAGTCAATAAGGGGTCCAATAGGCTCGAGAGTATAATGAAATATAGAAAATAATTTGCTATACAAACTTATATATCTCTTTTTCTTATTTTGTATATTAGTTCAAAAATGAGCATTTCCACCAAGTTTTCAATAAGGAGGATCATTGAATCTAGCAAAGCAACCTACCACAATCAAATACCTCTCTACCTCTTGTATATGTTTGTTTCAAGACAATATATATAAACCTTTGTAGTCATCATTGATTTCAAAAGGTCGATCTGCTTCAACGCATTATGAGGATTATCAAATGTTCGGTTCTGCTATGTTTATTACTTCTCTCGCTGCACACGAGAAGAAGAAGGATTTTCTAGATTGACTCTCAACCTCATTGCATGTGAGGGACTTCCATTATTGGTCTTTAGTTAGGAATATCTCTTTTCTTCTTATACAGCTCACCCACCTTACTAAGAGCTGCTTCACAGTTTAGCAACTACAAAATGTTTTAGTTAAAAGGAGTCTCCATCTCCATGTTTGGCTCACTGAGCGTTCTTTTTGAAGTTCACCTTTTAACTCTTCAAAAAAAAAAAAAAACTCATAAGGAATTTGTATGAAAACATGTGTGGGATGAAAATTATGGAGTTGGAATTGCCAACTTCACTATATTTTACATTTTGATAGAAAAGTAAATAAATTTTTAGATGCTCATAATATCCGTTAGATCACCTACGCTAAGACTGAGGGGTTATTAGATACGATATCCATAGTATCTGTAGATCCTCATAATATCTTTTGGATAATATCTTTCGTTTGTATCTATAGTTACTCAATCCTTTGTATATATACATTAGGCACACATATGAGTAATCAGATACAGAGATTATCACAATCCTACAGACTAAACAGAGAATCAACAAAGATCTCAATGTTAAATTATTCATAAAGAAATTGAGAAAATCCATCGGACAAAGATACATCTCTATTTCTCAATCTTAGGGAAACTTAACAAGAATACTAAAGTTATGGGGTTTCATATCACAACCGTCTTAATATGTCCTATAAGTCTGTCATTCATAGGTTATAAACTTGAGAGCTTCTCCGTCATGCAATTTCTTAGACATTCTAATATTTTGTACCCCTTCGTGACTAATAGTCTTGTACAGTCGCGGTTGTTCAGCATCCACAAACTCACTTGGTGGTTCCAAATCCGTATCTATCGGTCCTAACAAAAAGGAGGCGATAGAAAACCTCTTTGTTGCTTCATTGCATTAAACTCTATGCTTCACGTTGCACATCCTCCCACTGCTCCATATTGTAGCCATGTCTCCAAGGTTGATAACAAGCGTGTTTGGCAATGGGCTTATAAAAAAGAACCTTCCTGAAGAAGGGTCCATTGCTTCAAGCCCACCAACATTTTCATCATCTTGAAGAATCGTCAAGAAACCGGAATCCGTGTGTAATTGCACACCAAGTTTCCCCACTGTTTCTGGTTTAAAATAATATTTGTTAATCCGAAACTGGCTCGGCCATCCTTTGAAGAAGTTAGTCTCAGCTAAGCCATAACTCTCTGCTAGCCTCCTTGCTAAATATTTTGCAAGTCCATCAATAGCTTCCGCGTACTGGACCATAATCTCCCTACAAAACCAGTTTCAGTCACAAGAACCCTTTTGAAGACCAAGAAAAAAGGAGAAACCTTTGATCAGTAGAAGGGTCGAGCTGGTCACAAAAGGTATTGACAACTTGAGGAGAAGTCATGTCATAGAGACCTAATGCTTCATAATAAGGATTGGTTTCATTTGGAGCCCTGTAACCACTCCCTAGTAACACATCAACGTTACGCACTTTCACATCGTACGGACGTTCAAAGAGATCCATAACGGTCTTTTTCATCTCAGACATCAAAGACAATGAAACTCCATGGTTAATCACTCTGAATCATCCCCATCTCTCGCTTGCTTCAAGGATTCTCTGATTCAGGATCTTATCAGAAACCTCTTCCAAGTCTATAGTCGGAATAACTCCACCGGCTTCCGCCATCCTCTTCAATATGGAGATGAAAAGAGAGGACTTTATCTACTTAAACACCAACCAACGTCCAGTGTTATATAAAAGAAAAGATCATTCTCTCTGATCAAATCGCTAAAGTGGACTGAATTCAACGAATCAGAAGAAAGAGCTCAACTTTTTAATCTTAGATTGACTAATGATCTACAACGTGACGATTCCGACAGCTAAAGAACGTCTAGATTGAAGAAAAACTCAGTAATGGATTCATGACTTTTACTTATTCTGGATAATTACGTCTAGATTGAAGAAACCCAGTACTGAATTAGGCTAAATAAACAAGATGATTCATCCCTTTTACTACTTCTGATTACACATCAGTTGCGTCTAAAATTGAAGAAAACCCAGAAATGAATTAAGACAAAAAAAATAAACAAAAGATGATTTGAACATCAGTTGCGTCTAAATGTTACCTTACTTCTTCGAGGATCTTTGTCTCTAAACTTTGTCGAGAGTTTGACTTACTGATAGCGAAAAAGTAGACGAAGTTGAAGACTGATATCAAACTTGTAAGAGCATGTGTAGTAGTGAATCCCCTCTTGGGGTACTTAAAAAATTTTTATTATTAATTTTTTTTTTTTGCATTTAGGAAAAGAAAAAAAAAATTCAAAAAAAAAGAAGCCAATCGGCTCATGACACGTGGCAGACACAGTGAAGAACCGAGGTCTTAACGCCTCTTAATTAAGAGACGTTTCTTGTAATTAAAGCATTTTCTGATTTTTTTTAAATCAAACTGCATATGATTCCGTGTATAAACCTCTTATGAAACGCTGATGCACTTGCTCTAAGTAATTTGGATCTGCACACACTTTGTTGCGAGTTGCGACGCACACTTGTTATTGTATTCCCCAAAATTCTGCTTTTAATATAAGACAATGATGTCAATGAGTCAATGACTTTGCGCAACGATTTCCACGCGTTTTCACGCGCCCAAATTCTAGATTTTTTTTAAGAAAGTCAAAAAAATAATCTACAAAATGCATGAATTCATTATCCAAAATACACTAATGTGGAAGAGAGAGAAATTTTCTCTGTACTTTGCCCCTTCGTTTGTTTGATTTTCCAGCCCAGATCATATCTTTCTTCACATCAATCAATCTTTCAGAAAGATATTGATCAATTTCCTGTCTTTGGCTGGAATTTTCTTTTGTCTATCGGTTCTTTTAGTGTGTTTTGGTTATGTCGGCTTTCATATTTCAGACGCTATGTCCGACATAGTCTTCTGATATAGTATCGGATCTCTCTTCTTGTTTTATCCAGACCTATCACGATCTTTCCCTCGCTTTGCGTTTCATGTACTTGCTGTGAAAGTCGTTTTTCTTCTTCATCTACATCGGAGATCGTTTGTCGCTTGGATTAATATCTTCGGAACTTCCACTCGCTCACGGAGGATGAGCATCTTGGTGGGCAAAGTGCTAGGTCAGTAAATTGGGCTTAGCCGGCACCGGAGCCTCCATGGTCAATCAATTTTCGATGAGATCTTGAAGCTTCTCTTATGTTTGCGGTCACTTTCCCGGAGATCCTCTTTGAGGATTAGCTCGGCAGATAAAGATAATTTCAAAGATTGGCAGAGAGTTGGACTTGCAGCGGTGGAGGCGTCTTCTTCAACGTCTACCGGCGGCCTGCATGTCGGTGATTATCTTTAGGTGACACGTGGAGACTTTAACTTGCGACGTCTAACAAAAGCCACGTTTTCTTTATTGCACACGATAAGCTTGACCTATAGTAGTTTAAAGCTCATAATCCTCTCTGTATTTCTTGATATTGTCTGTCACACTTGCCCATTGGGCTTTCAATGCAAACCTAGTGTTATAAAAAAAAAATACACTAATGTGAATTCATTTTCTCTTCTGGTTGACAAATGGACGCTACTCAATGATAGTTAAGCTTTACTTCCTCATAAATCCTAAATATACATAAAATTCGGATAGTATTCCATTTAATATATACATATATGCAAAAAAATCATAAACTTCTATAAAATGTTCAAAGTAACATTTTTATTTTTATTTGAGCTCTCTTAAGTTTTGAAATATTTGACGGTGCCGTTTCATAAACTCCTTCACAACGCACCCAGCCACATGTCACACAACCTTGCCAACTCTAATTTATTGTGGGCTTAAAATGTATATACTTGAGCTTTTAGTCTTATGTGCCCATGTTCACTCGTTTGAAAAATATGTGTATTTCCTTTTTAATATAAGATTCTAGAGATACATGCCAAGTCAACAATAATTTCAGCTCCTCCCATTTCCTATCCTTAGAACAAAATTTTTTAAAATCATATCTAATGAGCTCCTTCACCACCAAAACTCCGCCACCGTATCTTCGCCGGCCAAATTACCATAACCGCGTAAACCCACCATTCTCCGTCATTTGCTGCGTCGGAGAATCTCAACAAGACGGCTTTACTCGCCGGAGAGCCCTGACATCACTTATAACACTCACGGCCATCGGCGCCGTGTCCCCGTCATCAGCATTAGCACATGAGAAATGGGGGACGAGGTCATTCATAAAGGAGAAATATTTCCAGCCAGGGTTATCGCCGGAAGATGCGGCGGCGCGTATAAAACAGACGGCGGAAGGTTTAAGAGACATGAGGGAGATGTTGGACCATATGTCGTGGAGGTACGTCATCTTCTACATAAGACTAAAACAGGCTTATCTGTCTCAGGATCTGACCAACGCCATGAACATCTTGCCGGAGAGTCGCCGGAATGATTACGTTCAAGCAGCAAATCAGCTAGTCGAAAACATGAGTGAGGTATAAGTTAACGATTAATGATTTATATATAAATGTTTAAATATTGGTGTTTTAATTTTAATATCATTGAGGTGCATTATCTAGCCATTAGATTGATTACATAGAAATTTTATAATGTTAGAAACGTTTAAAATTGTTTGGAATTTACATGCCATGATATCATTTTCATCTAAAAGTTTTATAATATTTTACTTGCTAAAGTTTTATAATATTTTACTTGCTAATGATTTACAAAACAAGCAAGTGGAAATCAAACTTTGAATCACATGATATTTCACATATTTTGTTATCAATGTTTTACAATAATTTTGTGAAATGTTTTTGATGCAATATATAGTTGGATTTTTACGTCCGGACGCCAAAGGTGTACGAGTCATATCTCTACTACGAGAAGACATTGAAATCGATAGACGACGTGTTGGAGCTTCTTGCTTAGTTGTATTTGTTTTGTATATATCTCTCTTCACTTGAAATCTCTGTACTCCTTACATTATGTTATAATACATTACTGTTGGGATTTCAGATGCATCCATGAGGAAGCTCTGATACCATGTTGGAATTTCAGATGCATCCATGAGGAAGCTCTGATACCATGTTGGGATTTCACAATCATGACCATGAATCATGTTGAGAAACCTTGAGAGCTTAAGTGAATCCGCAACCAAGTTTAGCTTGATTGTTAGTGGTTCTACTTAGCTTTAACATCTAGTTTGAGACTGATTCAACTCTATTTGAGGTTAAACTCAAGAGAAGACCAGAATCAGTAATCTAGATGGTTTTAAGAAGCACTTAGCTATTTGAAAACATGACCAGGAGCTTAACAACTAATCAAAAGTGTTTTCTCATAAATCTGGACATGAATCAGTAATTAGCTAGTGTTGTTTCTTAAGAGAGTTCATGAAGGACCAGTTTGTGTTAGCTCTTGATTTAGCTATGGAAGAGCTAATCAAGAGCATAACCAGGCTGCACTAAGGAGCCCTTAACTGTGACATAATCATGAACTCACATTGTGTTTGGAATGAAAGAAAGGAGAAGAATAAGAGAATGAATCTAATTGTTGTTCAATTGATTCTTGTCAATCTATTATTTTACAAGGGGTTTGCATCTCTTTATATAGAGAGAGCAACACATAAGAAGCCCTAATTGAGCATACAAGTCGAAATATGCTTTTGGGGAGAAGAGGAAATAATTTGAATTCACTCAAGAAGACAAAAGTGACAGGGGTTTTGTTCTGAAGATTATGTGTTGACGACTGTGTCGGGGACACAATGTCTTGCTCAAGTTCCTGAGGGATCTGTGTTGACGACTGTGTCGGGGACACAATGTCTTGCTCAAGTTCCTGAGGGATCTGTGTTGACGACTGTGTCGGGGACACAATGTACTTCAGAATTCTCTTTAACCTCCATGTCGTCGACACTGCCACTGACACATATATTCCAGACTTCACTTCAGCCTTCTTCATGCCTTCATCTTAGCTTTGGCTAAGTGATTGATGCATCCTGGGCTCTTGTGATCAACCCCATAGCTTCTATCTTTGGAGTGAGTCTCGGCTTTGTCCTCATGACTTCAGCCTCTCCTCCTTCATTTCATCTTCCTCTCTAATACTCCCCCGCAAGCTTGGGCGTCGGGACACCAAAAGGACCAAAGGACAAGCTTGGAGATGCGGGAGCTTGAGAACACCACCGTTTCATCAAGGAGAGAGTCTCGGCTTTGTCTTTATGACTTCAGCCTCTCCTCCTCCTCCTGCTACCTCTCTAACACTTTGTCAAACTCCAAAGCTCATCCAAGGATAGACTTCTAGGCCTTGTCATTGTGACTTCGGCCTTTCCTCCTCCTTGAATGCATCCTCTCTAATACTCCCCCGCAAGCTTGGGCGCCGAGACACTAAAGGACCAGAGGCCAAGCTTGGAGATGCGGGAGCTACCTCATTAAAAACCTCCCTAAGGAAAACCTCATGGGACAAAACCTTAAGGAGGGAAAAAGAGTATAGCCACAACATCCCCTTGATGTAAGCTTTGACATGTTCCTTTGTGTATTGAATGAGCCGGTTCAGTAGGTTGACTTCTCCTTTAGATTGCCTTCTCCATCTTGGATCAAGCTTCTCCATTGGACAGCTTCACCATTGGACCTTCCATGACCTTGCCTCAAGACTTAGTAAAGACTTTAAAAAAAAACAGTGAGAGTTTAGGAGTTTAGCCTTTTTGGAGTTGAGGTTTGATCTTCCTTTGGACTTGTTTGGGACTTTGAAACCTTGTGCATATCTCTCTGGATTTTTTTTTTGCACATTCAATCTAAGCCCTTCTTCTTCACACCAACACCCTTGATTTGAGCTGATTCAGCGCCTACCACCAGCTTGCATTTCCTTCTTGGTCTGCTCCACTTAGTGATTTCCGGTTCTAACATCAATCAAGGTGTTGCTGCTTCTGGTTTTGGAGTTCCTTTAGGTTACTCCATTTCTTTGAGGTTTAAAACCTCCCCCGGACTGTTAAGCCTTCATGGAGTCGGAAGAACCTTTGAGATGTGAGTTGATTCATCAGTAGCATAACTGGTTCTAGCTCCTCTTCTTTGGCTGCTCCTTGATGACTTCTCTTGAGACATTAACAGCCTTGATGGGTTGTTCAACTTGTAGCCTTCCTTAAGTATGGACACCTTTTTGGTCTGCTCCATTGTTAGCTTCAGATTAACCACACCATGCCAAGAGCCAATCCTCCATCACTACTCCATCTTAGAGCAGCTTCAAGACTGATCTTCCTAACCATGATGCACACTGAGCCTTGAATCCAAGCTTCCATCACTGCCTCTTCTTGAAACAGCTTCTAGTCTTGATTATCCAAGAAATCAGTGTTGCTTCTCTTGACTAACTTTGTTGTAGCAGCCTCTGGACGCCTCTCTTTCTTAGGTAAGCTCAAGACCAGTGGGTACAGCCACTTAGAAACTGAACTCCAGCCCTTTTGTAAACCGTCCTCACTAGTTGGTTCATCATTCCACCTAAAAACACCAAGAAACACACAATAATCCTCAAAATAACACAGCTTTGATCAGGAGCTATGTACTCTGATTTTTAAGTCATTGTGAGCTAAGGAGCTTCAAGGACAGAACTCAGAGAGAATATGTGAAGTATAGTAACCAGAGAATAAAAGAAAAATACAGAGAATGAGAGAATGAATGCAAGAGAATGAGAGTATAAATGAATGAGAGAATAAATGAGAGAATTTGGATTATAGAGTGAGCCATCAAGAGTCGACTTTGAAGAATCCTTCTTTCAGGATTTTTGTCGAACACCTTGTGGGCGATTTTTCCAAGAGATTTGCGGAAGCTTTGTGAGATAGAAACAAAGTTTTGCTCTTGTTCTTCTCTGAATTTGCAGTCAAGAATCTTGCTGCTCTGATACCATGTTGGGATTTCAGATGCATCCATGAGGAAGCTCTGATACCATGTTGGAATTTCAGATGCATCCATGAGGAAGCTCTGATACCATGTTGGGATTTCACAATCATGACCATGAATCATGTTGAGAAACCTTGAGAGCTTAAGTGAATCCGCAACCAAGTTTAGCTTGATTGTTAGTGGTTCTACTTAGCTTTAACATCTAGTTTGAGACTGATTCAACTCTATTTGAGGTTAAACTCAAGAGAAGACCAGAATCAGTAATCTAGATGGTTTTAAGAAGCACTTAGCTATTTGAAAACATGACCAGGAGCTTAACAACTAATCAAAAGTGTTTTCTCATAAATCTGGACATGAATCAGTAATTAGCTAGTGTTGTTTCTTAAGAGAGTTCATGAAGGACCAGTTTGTGTTAGCTCTTGATTTAGCTATGGAAGAGCTAATCAAGAGCATAACCAGGCTGCACTAAGGAGCCCTTAACTGTGACATAATCATGAACTCACATTGTGTTTGGAATGAAAGAAAGGAGAAGAATAAGAGAATGAATCTAATTGTTGTTCAATTGATTCTTGTCAATCTATTATTTTACAAGGGGTTTGCATCTCTTTATATAGAGAGAGCAACACATAAGAAGCCCTAATTGAGCATACAAGTCGAAATATGCTTTTGGGGAGAAGAGGAAATAATTTGAATTCACTCAAGAAGACAAAAGTGACAGGGGTTTTGTTCTGAAGATTATGTGTTGACGACTGTGTCGGGGACACAATGTCTTGCTCAAGTTCCTGAGGGATCTGTGTTGACGACTGTGTCGGGGACACAATGTCTTGCTCAAGTTCCTGAGGGATCTGTGTTGACGACTGTGTCGGGGACACAATGTACTTCAGAATTCTCTTTAACCTCCATGTCGTCGACACTGCCACTGACACATATATTCCAGACTTCACTTCAGCCTTCTTCATGCCTTCATCTTAGCTTTGGCTAAGTGATTGATGCATCCTGGGCTCTTGTGATCAACCCCATAGCTTCTATCTTTGGAGTGAGTCTCGGCTTTGTCCTCATGACTTCAGCCTCTCCTCCTTCATTTCATCTTCCTCTCTAATAATTACATTATATATAAACTTGATTACTTGAAGATCTTAGTGTAGATTATATGTTAGTTACCAAAAATAGAAATGAAAATCTCTCCTGAAAATTCAAATAGTATACCAAAGTAAACAAACAATTGAATTATTTTATTTTTTTATTATTACAAGTAATAAAAAATGGCATCAACATATATAAGTTCGTGAAACAGTGGAACACTATGAGTCTTCTTTTGTATTTCTAAGATGGGCTTTCTTGATTTAAGAAATATGGTTTCTTCTCTTGGAATTCGAATTCTGCCACAACAAATCATATACTTAAGTCGAATGTCTTGATATAGATCGATGCCTAACATGTGTTCCATTGTTACCAGTACATACCAGTTTACCGTAGTCTTGATCTTCAAAACCATCCCGCTTTGCTTTTTTTGGTTTGTTTGAAGATTCGGATACTTGAGAGATATATGGGAAAGATGTTGGTAGCAAGACAAGTCCATGATTCATGTCGAAAGCATTAGCTCTTAATCGCAAGATTACTTGCGTAAGAGCTTTCATAGCTGCATCAGGGTGTCCTGTAATCTGACCACAACAAAATGGAATATTAGTGGCTTAGTTTAACGACACAATACGAATGACGTGTGTTTTAAGTTACCTGAACCATCTCCTCATCTTCACGAGCAATTTTTGGTACATTTTCCTTTTGAAGAATACGGATATTTGCTCGTGTTACACTCCTCATCTCCGATATAACAGCACCACCTTTCCCAATGAGGCATCCGATATGGGAACTTGACACAAGTAAACGAGTGGAAATTGTTGAATCATTTGTATCTTTACCAACTTTCTCACTGCATCTCTGTTGTAAACGTATGGCTGCATTCACCGTTGGAGACTGATCTTCGTAGAACTATACACACACACAAAGGTCGGTCCAAGATTCGTGTGCGTTCAAGTAATGAGATATATGCAAAGAGAGTTTGATTACCTCTTTTGATGATATGAAAATGATGCTATCATCATCTTCTGTTTCTGAGGTAGTGACTCTAATCGTTGCACCAGTGTCTTGCCTGATCTGATTAATGGAACCACCCCCTTTTCCTATCACACCTCCAACATTTTCAGATGGACAGATGAAACAAACACAAAACTCCGTTGCATCCGCCAAATCTCTGCGTGCAGGGTAATTTCTGTGAGAGCTCGTTGATGGTGCGCACATCATCACCCCATCCGGCTGATGCATTAATGTACTTGGAGAAGATAGAAGAGAGTGCTGGAATCGTGACGGATTATCATGAAGCAGTGAAGCAACTTGATAAAGAGCCTCTCTAACAATCAAAGGTTCTCCAATTATCTGAAGAAGCTCATCATGGCTCAATGTCAAAGCACACGCAGGTAGATTATCTTTAATGACACGAATCTGAGCGTTGGTTTCGTTACGCAGATTCTGGATAACTTGCCCGCCTTTCCCGATAACGCAACCAATTTGGTCTGACGGCACAAGCATCCTCACAGTAACCGTTTGTCTTCCGCCAAGATCCTCCTCATCATCAGCATCATTATCGTTAATGTCTGCTACAACCATGTCATGAACCTTGAAAAGAGCATCCAAAGCAGGACAAACAAGCTCTCCATCGTCCCCGAAATGATTCAACTCATCACTAGTAGAATATATAGTAACAACACGCTCCTCACAACCAGGCAAAGCTTCGTTTATCCTCATGTTTGATTTAGTCTCGGACCTTATCTGCTTTGCGATCTCACCGCCTTTTCCGATAATGCTCCCAGTCTTTTTCACAGGGCATAAGTAACGATAGACAGTGTCTTGAGACCCAATAACATTATCATCATGAAGATTTCTTCTCTTACTTGCTCCATTTCCAGTTAACTCAGATTGAAAACTAGATCTTTTACCATGGATGTTCCTCAGAGCATTCGCCATTTCAACAGTGACGACCAACTACATTGGAATTTAATAAAAGGAGCCAAATATTTATAGATGAAAACAGAGATTGACTTCGTCAGTCAACTATGCTAAATCAGGAAACAAATACTCATGAGAACGTTAGATCAAATCTATACCTAGAAACTAGTTTTATACTAAAATTGAGCTCACTAGAACCACTACGAACCCAGCCGATCAAGATCCATGACACATCACTGACCAAAATTAACCAGTTTACATGACGAATTCGATTCTACCAACATTCATCCGACATCAGAAGTTTGAACATGCAAATACTTACCGGAGAGAATTCGTCAGTGATCGGCGCTCGATCCGTCCGGCTTTACGGAGAAATGTCGCCGGTTATCTCTTCGCCTTCTGCTTCTATGGTGAATTTTGGGTTTGGAAGCAGCGAAATACAAGTATTGGGGCTAAGCTAACGTTTATAAATATAAACATCTGGAAGGTTAGGCGTGACAGGTGGCATTTTAAAATTTAATTATCTTTTCAGCTCTTCTTTGGGACGTGACGGCACGTATTTTTAATGTGTTAACCATATAAATACATGTCCTTGAAATTAAAATAAAGTATTTCGAGGATTATGACAAAATAATTAGTATGACTTTGATAAAACAATATGATACTTTAATCTTTTGATTTATCTTTCGAATGCTAGTGACGATTACTACTGATTAGATCTATACATAAATGTATTTCTAACAAAATTTGATTATCACCAACTACATTGGAATTTAATGTTCAACCATCATTATAGTTTGGTGAACTAATATTTTTGAAATGCTAACGACACATAAATGTTGACAAACATGTATCAATTTTTATTTTTAGCTTTTAGATGTTCCATTTTTAGAGTCGTTTATATAAAACACTTGAAACTTTTGATCAAATGACTATATTTTATCGAATAATTAAAAACTAAATTATTATGACTTATAAATTTTTTATTCCACTTGGCATATGATTATTGTGTAGCTTTGAATTATATATTTCTTGAATATAATTACTCAACTAGTCTTAATTAGTCTTTGTTAAGCATGTGCTAGATTAAATACATTCATATCTAAAATATTAGAATTAACAAAAAATATTATATGTTCGTATAAATGGAGACAAACTAGTGTTCTTAATCTGTAATCCAATTGATAGGCTGCATAAACTAGTCAGCAAAATATGCGAAGAAATTTGATGGTCAACGTCACATAGGAGTCAATGTTCACTCAATACATGCAACAGGCCCCATCTTACATCTGAAGCAGCCCATGCATGTACCGAGACTGAATGGGGCCTGTTATTCTTTTTTCTTTTTAACTCGCTAAATATTCATTAACTCAGTAATTGTTCAATCCTTTTAGATCCAACGGCTAATATTATTTTAGATCCAACGTTTCGCATAACAAATGACGTACATATGTTTTTCTGTGCCCTCTCCCTCCATTTTGCTCAGTCTAACCAAAAAAACAAAAATCGAAAGAAAAAAACAAAAATTCTCAGTTTTTCCCGTTAAAGAAGCTCGAAAACCCCCCATTTTTTACTCTCACTATATGCTTTTTTTGCTCAGTCTAACAAAAAAAACCCAAAAATTCTCAGTTCTTTTCGTCTTCCTCCTCTTAAAGAAGCTCAAAAACCCCATTTTTACAGAGAAGTGAAGAAGGTAAATAAATCGTAATGGAGCCGGGATCTTCATCACTTTTCCGAGGAGACACATCGGTCAAGGATCCCACTCCGCCAACTGAAAGTCATTCCCGACAAAGGTTAAGTTTTTTTTTTCTCTCTCTAGAAAAGCTTTCTCTGTTTCCGTTTCTTTCACATGAATCTCTTTTGATTGTTGTTTTCAAATTTCATGAGCGATTGTTTGATTTTGTGGGTTTCTTTTAGGGTTTTACGCTCTGATGTTGAAGGAGATTTAGTGGGATTAGGTCAGAAAAATATGGGAATAAATGAAATCTTAGATGAGATTAAGGAGAAAGCTACCTCAATTCTTGACTTCTCCCTTCATTGGGAAGAAATTGACAAGGAGCTAAAAGAACGAACCATGGAATTGGATCTGAAGAATAAATCTGTAATGGAACGATTAAGGCAGGTTGAAGAGAAGGAGAGTACCATCAGGGAGAAAGAAAGAGAAATCAAAGCCAAGGAGAAAGAGAACGAAGAGGCAATGAAAGAACTTGAAGACAAGGAGGCAGAAATCGATTTGCTTTCTAAATTGCACAATGAGAAGACATGTGAGTTTGATAAGAAAATGAAACAGTTTGTGAAGCAAACAGTCGCTGTTGAGAGAAGGATAAGAGATGCTGAGGTTGTGGAAACGTCTCTTAAATCAAGAGAGAAAGAGCTTAAAGAGAAAGAGGACATCTTTAAAGCAAAGGCTGAGGAGATTGCAGAGATGATGAAAGAGTTAGGACAAGGATCAGTACAAGACCAGACTAGTAAGAGGTCACCCGATAATTCTCTTATCCGTTGCTCAAAAAGGAGTAAACGGAACGATGAAGACAAGGAAACAGAACCAAATGTTGAAGAAGAAGACGTCTCCAGTGAGCCTGGGGAATTAAACTGTATTGATTCAGAGTTTAATGATTTCAGCAAGACAATAGATTCTTTTAAGGTTGGTCAACTATGGGCTTTATATGATCATGTAGATGGAATGCCTCGGTTATATGGTCGGATCAAGAGAGTTATAAAGTCCAGGTCTTGTATTCAAGTGATATGGGTTAATGCTAAAGATGAAGAAGAAACTGTTCCTATTGAAGAAACTGTTCCTATCGCTTGTGGAAGATTTGATTTTGGAAAAGCTGAAACCAAAGACCTTTCAACGTTTTCTCATGAGATGCATCGCAACATTCGCGGCGGAAGCCTCGTCCTTGTATATCCGAGAAAAGGAGAAACGTGGGCTATGTTCAGAGACTGGAGAAAAACCTGGAGCAATAATCCTCGACTTCATAAGCCGCCTTATAAGTACGACTTTGTGGAAATCTTGCTTGACTTTGATGATCGTTTAGGTGTTAGAGGGATCTATTTAGACAAGGTTGATGGATTTGTGTCTGTTTTTAAACACGCCAGACAACAAGAACTCGTCTCATTCAGGGTACGACCAGATGAAATGAATCGATTCTCTCACAGAGTTCCTTCTTATAAACTGAGTGGAGAAGAAAAAATGGGAGTTCCTGTTGGCTCTTTCGAGTTGGATCCTTATGCTTTACCAAGTTCTCTGCTCAAGTGCGATCATTCAAACCACGAGGAACCAAACAAAGATACGGAAAGGTGGTAAAGCTGATGATCAAGATGGTTCTACCAAAGATGCTCCTATGGTTATCTTAGATTAAGGTTTGATGTTTATTTGTGGGTCTCTGACGTTAATTATCTTAGTTTATGTCTCAAAATATGGCTTCTTTTTTGTTGCTGCTTTTGGATCTGTCTTTTGTTTGATTAATTTAAGTTTTTTATGTTAATGTGGAGATTTATGTCAAATTATTGGCAAACAGAACCATCTTCTGTACTTTACAATTTTTGTAGAGATTCTCTTTAAAACCTCCTTAGTTTCTATATTTTATTTGATAATTAAGTTTTGTTCGTATGGATATTTTTCACTATATTAACTATGACGAGTATCTATGGAATCATCATAGTCATGGTCCATGGATGTGTACATATCTGTTTTTCATTAGCATGTTTTCCTTTAGATCGGTTCTAGGTGAGGTTAAGGCGCATTTATGGGGCAATAACCCATATTCATAGTATAGTTATTCAATACTGTATATGCTTATTAAAATGTGGTAGTATTAATGTTTGCTTGACTAAAATTCAATGAATTCATTTTTCATCTAAAATTTAATGCATTCCGAGTTTTCATTGGTCAACAAAATGCATTCAACTTTTCAGTCACATTAATTGCTGAGTTCCTTCAAAATTTACTTCATGAGATATATAGTGTCATTTAAATAGATAAACCAAGAAAAGTTAGAGCGTGTGACAAACAGTACAGTAAAGAAGAAGCAGTATCTCTCCCTTTTCCAGAAATTAGGGTTTTTTTCGATTGAATTCGGGGCAAGTAGGATCATTTTGTTTTCAGACAACAGTAGTATTCTTCCCGAATTGTCTCTCCGAGTTTCGAAGAAGTAAGCCCTTTAATTTACTTGCTCATCTCTGCAAATCTTCTAACGGATTTTACTGTCATTCGAAATTCATAATGCCTTTGCAACGAAACTCTCTGGTATAGAATTTCGACAATGTTGAGCTATTTTATCATCTTCGTAGAGAAAAAAATAACATTTTTGAAAAATAAAGGTCAGATCTTAGGATGAGCGAGAGATTAATAGGTGGGTATATTAATTCGCTTCCAGATTTGATTTTTCTGTGGATTGGTTCTTTGTGTTGTTTTTACCTATCGAGAACTATTTCAATTCATAAAGTCCTGAGTAATGTTTGTTTTGATGATTGAAAGTTTAAAACTTTGGTGCTGTTTAATTTTCAGAAATGTGCTAAGCTAAAGGACAAGAAACAAATCCGAATCCAAATATGTTTCTGAGAAATCTTTCTCATAGTTTATGGAGTTGGAGAGGTGTCTGATTTGGAGAGTCTTCAGACAATATTGAGAAGCTAAGCTGTTAAGCTTGAGGTTCATTTAGCCAAAGGGTCTATCTAGTGGAATTAGCTAAAGATGGGTGCGCTCTGTTGTGTGGCTGCGAAATCAGATAGATCAAATTCTGCAAGTCAGGACTTTTCGTTTGGCCCTCATGAGCCTTATTGGAGGACCAATACAAGTTTCTCTCCACCTTCATCGAGATGGGATGTCCGTGGATCAACCGATGGTATTAGCTTTTATGGATCATCCACATCATCAAACGCTAATGTTCTTCGTAGTCCAGACCTTTCTCAGACTCTTCATTGGACACCCAGTGATTTTGAATCTGCAACAAGAAGAGGTTTGTTGCACTCATTCTCAAGATTTGACAAAGCTTGTATCTTTTTGTTGACATTTTGGTTCCTATGTATCTCTGCAGATCAAATTCTTAAGCAACTACCGGGTACATCAAGAAATGTCGGTTTAGGGTGTTCATTCTCGTCTTGTTCTGATATTGGTGACTCTGAACATAACCGCAACTTCTCAAGCCGGCGATTTTTCCTGTCTAAGCCGGTTCATCCTATACATCATCCTTCTGGTAATGCTAGAGAAACAACATCTGACTCTGCGGATGCCTGCAGTTGGAGCAGTGGTACAACAAGCAGCATGGACTCAGTGGATGTTCCCGAGCCAGTTCTTGATTGGGATAATAACTCTACCAAAGAGCAACCGGTCGCTTCAAGTACATTTAAATGCGGATTGTGTAGCAGACACATCTCACAGAAATCTCCTTGGGGATCTCGGTCCATCATAAGAAACCGTGACATGCCCGTTACAGGAGTGCTTCCATGTCAGCACGTCTTTCACGCTGAATGTCTTGACCAATCAACTTTAAAGGCTCACCGCAATGACCCACCTTGTCCAATATGTACCAAACAGGGAGGAGAACACTCGAAATCAAACAACATTGTCCCGAGGCTTAAACCGCTTTGTGAAGATGGGCCATCTGCAAGACAATGGGGCTGTACTCAGGCTGGTGACTGTGTTGAAAGTGCTGTTAGTGTGCCTCCGAGAAACGCCATGATAATGATAAACCGGAACAGGATAAGGGAGAACTTCTCATGGAGAGGAAACTCAAGCAAAGATTCTCCAAGAAAAATCAAGAAAAGTAACTCATTTGCCATGGAAAATCTGAAGAATCAAGTCTCCCTTGTGAATTTGATACGTGTACCAGAGAAAGGCCAGGCCCAATAGATGCAAGCCCAGAAAGAGAGAGTAGAGTAAGCCCAGCTGAGGTGGTGGCTCACACCAACACATGACGGGTTGTTACGTTGAACGCTATAAGAACAATGTCTTTGTTTCATTTAGGGTTATCAAAGAATTCAGTCATCAGTTATTTGGAGAGGGGAGACTCCCTTGTTCTCCTTGTAACAGGGTGATTTGAATCAATAAGAACACTCTTTGTTATCTGATAATCCTATTTGAGAGTTTGAGAGATCAAACACGTAACAATTGGTATCAGAGCAAGTGACGAGCCATGGGAACGGATTGGATCGAGGTTCCGATCTTTTACGGTGACGATCCAGAGGAGGTCGAGCCATGGGTTTCATGGATCGGTGATTTTGCTTATGATCAAGGCTTCTCTGATTTCGAAACTAGACGGTTCGCGTATGGGTTCATGGAAGGTGAAGCTCATGACTGGTATTGCGAGGAGCTCTCACGATCGGTGTTTAGGAGCTGGGCAGATCTCAAACTCAGACTCTTCTACCGATTTGGCAAGAGGGTAGAAGACACGAAGCAGGTGGAGAAGCCTAGCTTTCAGGACCGGATGAAGCAGCTAACTAGCCTTCTCGATCTGTGGAATGAAGAAGACCAGGCTAAGAAACAACCTGAGGAAGAGACGTTGGCTACAGCAGACTCAAACCAGATCGTGAGTCATGTTGGTGGGTCCATGAGGAATATCGATCCGATCGATCAGATGCAACGATCTTCTGAGGAGAAGAAACCCGAAGGAGAAGAGTTCCCGATCTCAAAGGAGACCGAGAGTGTTGTCGGAGGGTCGCTGAAGCAAACCGATCAGACTCATCCGCCTATGGCTGCGACGGAGGCGACGGAAGTAGCAGAAGAAGATATGTTCGTCTCAACGGCAAAGTCGCTCCACGAAGAAAAAATGGCTGAGTTCAACAGGAACACAAAGAAGAAGAAGAAAAAGAGGTGGAAGAAGTGTTTGATAAGGGTCGGGAAGTTCTTCGTTGTGCATCGAAGAAATGGAAAGAAGGAGAAAGCATCACTGAGCTGTAGAAATGAGTGGTTTAGGTTTGATAGCACAGTAATGAAGGTAATGCATGAGCTTGACAGGGAGAAGCTAAGGGAGGCCAAGAGAGATAGAGGTGCCTACCATGTGTTCGACAAAATGCACCAGAGGAGGAAATGGGTAACTATGAAAAACAAGGAAAGGAAGAAGGTTTCCAAGCCTAAAATACCTAAGTACGCAGGTAGTAAAGTGAGCTTAGAGATTCTCCAGAAGGGGAAAAACAAGACAAAGAGGGAGTCTGTTTGGGAGGGTCTCAAGCGCAAGAAGAAGGCTTATCGAAGAATGTATGCGAAGCTCTTGTGGGGTTATAAAATGGATAAGGAGCATCTGATCAAATGGAAGAATTGGAAGTTTAAACAGAAGCACAACATACTCGGGAATAACATCAAGGAAATTTTATCAGGTATCCAAGTTGTTTGCAATTGGGTTTCTAAGCATGAGTATAAACTGTTTTGGGAGATCTTCAGTCGATGGTATAAGACAAGGCGTAGCTGTGAAAAGGCATACCTGAGGGGTGTTAAATTGTCCCAGCTAAAGGGGCTAGCAATGGAGAATGAGAGGAAGATGAGCAAGCTTGAGCTGGAGTTTGCAAAGCTGCTATGGGGACATATGACATCTATGAAGAAGCTGGTCAAATGGAAGAGAGGTAAGTTTAGACAGAAGCAGAACATGCCAAAGAACATCAAGGAAAGGTTATCAGGTAACCTGATTGATTACATTGGGAATTCGAAGCTTAATTATGTACTGTTTAGGAAGATTTTCAGTAGATGGTGTAAGAGGAAGCGTGGCCGAGAGAGAATCTACTTGGGGCGTGAAGAACAGTCTCATGCTGGGAAAGGAGCTTCCAAAATTGTCGAAGGTTCCACTAGTTCTGTTTCCGTGAATCCAGAAAAGCTTGCAAAGTTTTCTCCTGGTTCATATGGACAGCTACCTGTATCAGTTGTTCCAGACCAGAATACAACTCTGTCGGGACAGAAACTGAAGATCGGAGTTGTTCTCTCTGGAGGTCAAGCTCCTAAGAAACACAGGGTCACATCTGGACTGTTTAATTACCTGCATGAACATGTCAAGGGAAGCACATTGGCCTGCAGTAGAAGAGACAAAATGAAAACGCCCGAGCAGTTTAAACAAGCTGAAGAAGCAGCAAAGAAACTAGATTTGGATACAGTGGGATTTATCGGTGGAGATAACGTAAACGCCAATGCTTGCCTCTTGGCTGAAAACTTCAGGACTTGTAAGAGCTACTCTGAAATGATTGGGGATGTCATGATGGATGCAAAGTCAACCGGAAGGGTTGTTAATGAAAGTGGACATTGGGAGAAGAAGCTCACAAAACAATCCCTGAAGTTGTTTGATGTTCTGCCTGAAGCTATTCAGGAACCGCTTACGCTAAAGATGGAACCGGTTGAGACTCTGAAGAACTTAGAAATTTATTGGAAAGAGCATCACACTAGGGAAAGCTCCACAATAAGGAGGGGAAATCTTGAGGCAGTCATGGACTTGCAGGTGGAGAACTCTAGAACTCCGACGTTGCTGCCTGAAAAATGGGTTTCAGATTGGTGTGTTCCTGCAGCTCTAGCAGAAATTCAATTGGAGGAGACTTACACTGACGCAGACATGGACCAAGGAAGATTACTCCACCATGTTAATTTGGTTATGACCAATAACTCAAGGCTGATTGGAGTATTAGTGCATGAACTCTATGATGAGAAACTAAGGAGTTATGGCTATGGGTCAAAGACACAAAAAGGGATGCTAGAGATGTTGTATTGGAAAGAAAGGGTGACTGTTATAAGGCGTGCTGTGGTTGATTGTTGGGTTTTCCAGGGGCTTCAAAACTCAGCTCTAGCTTCAGAAGCACTGTTGCAGCTCTCACCAAGTCCTACTGGTATGAACTGTACTCGGCAGTGGCAGAGCAGCATGGAACAACAATATCTTCAGCATGACCTTGGGGACAAGGTCAGTTTTAATGGGACCGGTATTGATACGTGTACCAGAGAAAGGCCAGGCCCAATAGATGCAAGCCCAGAAAGAGAGAGTAGAGTAAGCCCAGCTGAGGTGGTGGCTCACACCAACACATGACGGGTTGTTACGTTGAACGCTATAAGAACAATGTCTTTGTTTCATTTAGGGTTATCAAAGAATTCAGTCATCAGTTATTTGGAGAGGGGAGACTCCCTTGTTCTCCTTGTAACAGGGTGATTTGAATCAATAAGAACACTCTTTGTTATCTGATAATCCTATTTGAGAGTTTGAGAGATCAAACACGTAACAGAATTCTAGAGGGAAAGAGAAAGCTTGAGTGAACGATGTAAATTATTAATGATAGTGATTTGAGAATCGAAATTCAAATTATCTTGTAATATAGCTTTTGTTCTTAACTTCCTAATTGGTGATAAGATTAGGCTCGTAACGCTCGTTTCTGATACAGTCCACTAAACATTACTGTAGATTTTTCAGACAATGGTGGTGGCTGTCTCTCTTCATACAACTTTAATTTCAGATCATCTCTCATCTTGTTAATTCTGGTTAATTGTTTTTTTTTCTTCCTGTTTCTAACTAACGTTATTGCTTAGTCCACTCAGGATTTTAGTTGGAACAGCAAAAGGTAAAAGAATCATAAGACATGACTTAAAGTCATGAATATATGATTATGCATGTCAAATTTCATAATTATCCAACAAAGAGAGCATCATGATCTCTAACCATGCGCACTCCTTAGCAACAAACATTTTTTAGTTATCTATTTCTTGACCATTTTAATCATATCATTATGCCTACACTGTTATTGCCTTAAGAGACACAAAATCATCACTTAACCTCTTCCATTATAAACCCTTTTCTCCAGACAAAACTTCTATTTGATTCTGAAAAACTCAGATTAAACATGTCTCTTCTTGTGTTTATCTTCATCATTTCTTCCATGTTTATTAATATGTCAGAAGGTATTGTGTAGTGTCTTTTTGTTTTGAAGCAAGTATATGGTCCGAGCTTTTGATTAAAATGCTGTTTGTTTATTTGCAGGAATGCAAATGCCTTACATGACCTCTGACCCAAGAGAAATCTCCGGCAAGTCATTCGATTACATCGTTGTCGGAGGCGGAACTGCTGGATGTTCCTTAGCCGCAACTCTGTCTGAGAAATTCTCTGTTCTTGTCATAGAACGTGGTGGCTCGCCTTACGGAGATCCATTAGTAGAAGAAAGAAAATACTTTGGATACTCACTGCTGAAAACAGATGAGTACTCATCTGTTGCGCAAAGCTTCACCTCTACAGATGGAATCGAGAATTACAGAGGACGCGTTCTTGGTGGATCATCTGCTATAAACGGCGGATTCTACAGCCGAGCTAGCGAAGAGTTTGTGAAGAAAGCTGGTTGGGATAAAGATCTGGTTCAAGATTCTTATAAATGGGTCGAGTCTAAGGTTGTCTTCTTGCCGGAATTGACTCAGTGGCAATCCGTTGTGCAATTCGGGTTTCTTGAAGCCGGGTTTTATCCGTACAACGGGTATAACTTGGAGCACACGCAAGGGACAAAGATTGGTGGAAGCATATATGATCAGTGTGGGAAAAGGCATACATCTGCAGATCTTTTGGGATTTGGTAAACCAAATCGCATCACTGTTCTTCTAAACGCAACGGTGAAGAGTGTAATCTTTGATGGTAATAAGACCCGAGCGGTTGGAGTTAGGTTTATGAAGAGTGATGGAAACTCAAGCAAGAGCTACAAAGTTCATGTTGAGAAGCATAAAGGTGAGGTCATACTCACGGCTGGAGCTTTAGGTAGTCCACAGATTCTCCTCTTAAGCGGAATTGGACCTGAGAATCATCTAAACGATTTCGACATACCTGTGATTGTCAATCTCAGAGAAGTAGGCAGAAAAATGTCGGATAATCCAGCGATATCTCTTCTTGTTGATAGATTCTCGCAAAACCGCACACTCGAGCCACCTCAAGTCGCAGCGATAGCAGAAGGATACAAGTTCATACTCGAATCCGAGGTTCTTCCAACTAGCATTACCACAACAAGAATCTCCATAGCAGCTAAAATCGCGTTCCCTAAATCCAAAGGAAGGCTCAAGCTTAACAGCACTAACCCTAGAGAGAATCCTTCAGTGAAATTCAATTACTTGGAAAACAAGGAAGATCTTGACGCATGTTTAGAGATGGTTTTGCTTCTTCAGCACGTTGCGAGGTCAGAGACCGTGACGCTTTTCCTGGGGTTACAGACTCGGGAGAAGCTTTTGGCTGGTGACGAAGAGCTTAAGAGCTTCTGTAAAGACAATGTGAGAACTTATTATCATTACCATGGGGGTTGCGTTGTGGGATCTGTCGTGAATGAGGATTATCAAGTGAATGGTGTGAAGCGGTTAAGAGTTGTTGATGGCTCAACGTTTGAAGAATCACCAGGAACAAATCCAATGGCTACGGTTTTAATGTTGGGAAGATATCAAGGAATCAAAATGCTCAGAGAACGAGAAGCAGATAAAGAAGATGATGAGAATTTTCTTAGTCCCCAAGGAAGCCCACAACCGCAACCCTAAAACATTCGTACCCCTTTCAGCACGCAATCAAAACCCATATACATTGAATGAAATCTCTGTTTTGTGTTGTTTGTCACGCAATGAATCATGTTTATTGAAATGAATCATATTCACATCAACCAATTTTTATTGAAACTGGAAAGATATTCAAAAAAAGAAAAAAATATATAAACAAGTTTCTTCTACCAATTTTACCAAAAAAAAGTTTCTTCTACCAAACTCAAACTAAACCTAAGCCTCTGTTTCATCTCGAGGGTTCGAGTCGCCATCGCTTCGTGTTCTTCTTCCTCCGTCTTCTTCGTTTCTTCTTTCGCCGGCACTAACAGAGAAGCCAATCCAAACCCCAACTTTCTCTTCTTCCACTTCTTCAATAGGCATCTCATACCGACACAATGGACACGTAGCGTGAATCCCCAACCACTCCTCCACGCACTTGGAATGGAACTTGTGCTTACACGGCATCTCCGCGGCCACGTCACCTTCCGACCACTCCTCAAGACAAATCGGACACGCTCCTATTTTCTCCTCATCTTTTCCGATCACGACACGTGGCATACTCTCCACAGATAATTTTGACGCCGGTGATCTCCCGTGTTTCCCTGAAACGCTGTTTAAGAAACCGTCGACCAAATCCGATCTGATCATCACCACTCTTCGGTTCACCGGATCGATGACGATCTCTCTGTATCTCGCCGTCTGGTTAGTCGAGTCAACGTTCTCGTTGTCTTCACCGGCTAAAGCTAAAATCATCGGTAAGAACCGAGAGAGGCCTTCACCACGTCGGACTATCCTCTCGAACATAGCTGAAAACTCTGCAAAATCCGTCTCCGAAGACATCACGTAAACACCTAAACGAAAAAAGTAATGATTTTTTTCCGAGAGGACAAGAAAAAAGCTAACTTTCTCGGGAAAGATGAAAACTGAGAAGAGAAAGAGACAAATACGATGGAAACTGAAAAAAATTGGATACAAATTGGCGAAGAAAGACTCGGAGATTATATATGTTAGCGAGAGGTTTTACAGTGTTCATAAACGAAGGTTACAGAAGAATCCAGAAAGTCAGAAACCATTGTTGTTCAATTTAAAACAATTTTAAATATTTAATATTTATTATTCCAAATCCTTATCTTTATTTTGGTCAAAAATCCTTATCCTGTTTCATTAAATATTTACGACGGATTATATTTACGATACAGGTCAAAGTAAAATCGCTGGAATATTTTAAAGTTATCAAATTTTCCATTTTTTCTAAATATATTTTATTATCCCAAAGTTTCTGCACAGAAGGTGTTTGATTAAATTCCGCTGAGAGTCTTTGAAATCTTCCGACTTTCGATGCTTTTCGAATGGTATCTCGCATGGCTGCTTTGACTTCTCTCTATTCACTTCAGTTTAGAGTCTCCGACATTCTCGGAACTCGTCTAAAACCTTGTGCCCTCTTTCCAATTCGAATAACAAGTAAGTTCTATAGTTCTTCTTCCACGTTATTAACCTCTGTCTTCTTTAATTGGTTCGCAAATTTCGACCCTTTTATCAGATACGTCCGTTAAACCCTTTGTGATTGAAGCAAGAGGCAAATCTCGAGTCGAGAGCCCGAAAACCAGGAACCGGAGGAGCAGGAAGAAGGTAACTTTCTAAACGCTGATTCATAGACGTACACAGAAGTTTGAATCCTTTGTCAAACGTTGTTCTTTTTTGTAACAGTTTAACGGAACACAAACGAAACCAAGACTTTCTGTGTTCTGTTCAGACAAGCAACTCTATGCTATGTTGGTAGACGACTTTAACAAAAAATGTTTGTTCTACGGTAGTACATTGCAGAAGTCCATTCGTGGTGATCCTCCATGTACCGTCATTGTAAGTTTGAGCTACCTGAAAAAAGATTGAAACTTTAACAAGCTAGATGGAAGACACTAGTCTAGGAATAGATGAAGTTGTTTCTGGTCATATTTGAAGTTACATTTGTTTTGGTCTGTATAGATTAATGCGTAACCAAGGCGAGCCTGTTCATATCAATGTATTTCAGGAAGCAGCGAAACGGGTTGGAGAGGAACTCATCAAAGCTTCAATTGATCTCAAGATCAACGAGATATCATCTTATAATCGAAATGGAAATGCTAGAGGTGAAAGAATGCAAGCCTTTGAAATTGCAATTGCACAACACGGGTTCTTGCCATAACAGGTTTATTTTTAACTCTCTACACTCTCATTATAGAAGCTTCTGACCTGCACTCTCTTATTGGAACACAATACACACTAAACAGAAGACACCACACTAAAAGGCTCACCAGGAGAATCTTTCTTTGGGAACTTTGGAAACTTGATCTTGGAAGCACATGATTTGTCCGGAACATACGGGCATTCCACAAACTCTTTCGCGTAATTATCAAGACATATATAGATCTGGAATAGCTGCTTCTTCCCCTGTACATCTTCATTGCATTCAATACCTGGCGCAAATCCAATCGCACATTTGATGGCGTTCTTGATCTCATCTAAACCGTAAAACCCACCATTCGGTTTGATTCCTACACAAAAACATTGATCAGTCTACTAAACCTTCCACGGATTTGTTTTCTTTTTTGAATCTTTAATATACCTTTTTGTTTAAGGATGTTTAGAAGATCTAGTTTTTGTCTGAATTTGAGATTGGTTTGGAAGTAAGAGTGTTGGTTGAATACAGATTGGACGCACGTTCCATGCTTATTCCACTCGTGTTCCCATAGATTAGTTTCGTTGCTTGGACATGTCCACACTCCCCACTCTGCCCATTTCTTCTCCATTTTGCTTACTAGATCTGATACCTGTTAAGACTCAGTTTAATTTCTTTCATATGTTTCAATATTAGTTTTGAGTTTTATTGAGTTTTCCATGTGTGCTTGAAGATATCTCTAAAGAAGCAATGAAATCTTGTAAGATAATCTCATCTTGTATGCTATTGAAGTACCAATAACTTAGATCTACAAGTCACCTTGGAGATATCAAAGAGATTGTTTTGATCGCAAAAGGCAGGCCATGTGCCATTGTTGAACTGAGGCCAGAGTCCATGGATCATGAAATCCGACGCCTTATTGCCGTTTGGTGGAGGACAACATCCTTTTTGGCTATCGCATATTGCTCCTGGCCACTACCATCCATAGATACGTATAAAAATACTGTAAGAATTAAATGTATGTATAGAAAAATGTATGTGTTGTTGGAAACATACGTAGGTGACCCAGTAGAAGAAATTGAAGTCTGGTGGAGGTGGTGATGGAGACGAAGACACGACAAGACTCTGTAAAACTAAGAAGCTGACGATGATGATTCCTCTCATGTCTTTTGTTTTTGGTTTTATGTTTGTTTGTTTTTTCTGTCTTGGATTTATTTCCCAGATAAATCATCACAGAACTCGGTTATATATAAAAAGTCTAAAAGTCGCAATATATATTAAATTTATTAAATTTTTTACCTTTTTTTTTTGTCAACAATACAGATCTTATAAGCCCATTGGGCTAGATTCGGTACAAGATTGGAGGCCCATAAACCCAATACACAATCAAAAAGATAAGAAATGCATGTGCGAGACATGTATAAGCAGATAAAGAGAAGAGAAAAATGTGGCATCCATAGCGTGAAAGACGAGAAGCTTCGGCACCGACCACCGCTCCGACCACCGGCAACCTACGGCGACAAGGCAGAGTAGAAGCGAGCACCTTCGTCAAAAGCTTCAACACCACACCGAATCCGATCTGCGACCTTGACTCCACCATTAACGCACCAAAAGCTTTGGCCATCTGAATTCGAGTAGCTCCTAAGCACCACCGAACCAAACCGCGACAGAGGAGGCTTCGTTGGGGGCAATCCAAAGCGGATATGCCGTTGAAGCTAAGAGGAAGACGAAATCTTCAATAACGGCTCTAGACGCGAGCCAAAACCAACGGAGATATTAATCTTACCGATGACGGGGATTCAAGCGAGAACAGAGGAGAAAACAAAGCTCCGGTGAGCCAAGAACAGGTGAATCAAGATCTAAACCTCAAACAGAGGCTTTAAACCGGAGGACAAGCCAAACGAGCCATCACCCCGGAGTAGAAGCCGGACCAACCCGGCGAGAACTCCGATACAAAATCGGATAAAGCGAAATAAAACAAACGACTTACACCGAGAGTCGGAAGCGATATTCCGACGAAGGGTCGGGAAAAAAGATATCCTCTCCCTGAAAGATCTGAGAGTGAAAAGGGAGATGGAATCAAAAAAAAACCCGAGAGGGTAAGAGAAAATTTCTCTCTCGAGGAGAGAGAAGCCCTAAATTTTTTACCTTTAGTGTTTTATTATTCTCAACTCGTTTTCCACTAGTGAATAGTATATTTGTATAAAATAATGCAACATTGACCATATAATAACAAGGTTGTTGAACATGGCACCCTTAATGATGGTATGTCATTCCGCAAGTTATTTCACGTGGACAACACCGCTTTCTTTCCGTGTAGAGCTAACTTAGGTGGGCTTTTGTAAAATGTATGGGCTTTTGTAAATGGATAAAGGTCACCGAAAAAGACAATGAATTAAACCGGAAGCACACCGGTCCATGCAAAGATAAACTTGGTACTATTGGCTAGGAGTGGAGTCATTGGCACAATGGCACTTAATCTTATGACTTACGAGTTACGAGTGTCAATGAATCTGTTATGTCCTCCAAACGATATTATATGTCAGGGAATATTGTCCCATATCGGAAGTTAGAAGGGATCTCACACAATATATAAGTGATATGGGCCACTCCACTTATCACCAATTGGTTTTAGATTGGAAGCTCATAGACCTTAATATGGTATCAGAGCCCGATCCATACAGTCCAACCCGATCTGATCCAAAGTTGGTCTACTCATCGACAAGCCAGGCCCAAATTGGTGCCGTCGATCCAAGCCCGAGCATTCCAAGATTAATGGCCAAATGACCATTATCTCG
Source organism: Orychophragmus violaceus (assembly GCA_030180135.1). NCBI lineage: Eukaryota > Viridiplantae > Streptophyta > Magnoliopsida > Brassicales > Brassicaceae > Orychophragmus > Orychophragmus violaceus. The sequence continues at coordinate 5,519,360 of CM058229.1, forward strand.
AGGGGGCGTATTAGGGAATATTGTCCCACATCGGAAGTTAGAAGGGATCTCACACAATATATAAGTGATATGGGCCACTCCACTTATCACCAATTGGTTTTAGGTTGGAACTAAGTGATGTGGTTATTCAAGCACAAGTTTAACTCTGAAGGTGATCTAACGAGGCACAAAGCCAGACTTGTTGCTAATGGTAAATCGCAGGAACAGGGAGTGGATTTCACAGAGACCTTCAGCCCAGTGGTGAAACCAGCAACTATACGAACGGTGTTGAGTATTGGCGTCGCAATGAACTGGCCCATACATCAGCTTGATGTGAAGAACGCGTTTCTACAAGGGGACTTAGAAGAAACAGTCTATATGTTTCAGCCTCCGGGTTTCACAGACAGGAGCAATCCAAAGCATGTTTGTAAGCTACAAAAGGTTATCTACGGACTGAAGCAAGCTCCAAGAGCTTGGAACTCAAGGTTCACAAAGTTCCTCATCACAATCGGTTTTCAGACAAGCCGGGCAGATACATCCTTTTCATCTACAGACATGGAGCTCACTTGGCTTACATTCTCTTATATGTGGATGATATTATACTAACAGCTTCTTCAGTGTCTCTCCTGAACCAGATTATACATAAGCTAAAGAGTGAATTTCCCATGACAGACTTGGGTCGTCTTCATCATTTCCTCGGAGTAAAATCCACGTTCAATGTTGATGGCCTGTTCCTCAGTCAGTCATCCTATGCACATGAAATTCTTGCAAGAGCCGGCATGAGTGATTGCAAGCCGGTTTGTACACCGGTGGATCTTAAGTCCAAGTTGTCCGCAACCGTCGGTGAACCTGTCGAAGATGCTACCTTCTATCGAAGTCTGGCCGAAGCACTGCAATATTTGACATTCTCTCGGCCTGATATCTCATACGCGGTTCACCAGATATGCCTCTACATGCATGATCCACGCGTACCACATCTTCAGGCTCTGAAGCGAATATTACGGTACTTACAAGGCTCAATTTCTCACGGAATACAGCTAAAACGAGGAAGAATTGACAGCATGACAGCTTACTCTGATGCGGATTGGGGAGGCTGTCCGGACACTCGTCGCTCAACTTCTGGATATTGTGTCTTTATGGGTCCAAACCTCGTATCATGGTATGCCAAGCGACAACCAACTGTGTCCAGATCAAGCTCAGAAGCATAATACAAAGGGGTCGCGAATGCTGTAGCAGAACTCTGTTGGCTGAAGAACTTACTAACCGAGCTTCATTTCAAGGTTGCAAAGACGTCGATTGTATACTGTGATAACATTGGCTCTGTTTACTTGGCAGCCAACCCGGTCAAGCACCAAAGGACCAAGCATATTGAGCTTGACATACACTTCGTACGTGAGAAGGTAGCCATAGGTGAAATTAAGGTTTTACATGTTCCATGTTCGATGCAGTACGCAGACATCTTCACCAAAGGCTTACCAACATCTCGCTTCACCGAGTTTCGATCCAGTTTAACCGTTCGGACACCGGACGCTTCAACTGCGGGAGGGTGATATAATATAGCATATACTGTTGTAAATCTCTTTTGAATATCCGGTAATCTAGGATCTGTTGTAACCTCCTGTAACTACTCTGGCTATTTATGGTCATGACTCTCAATCAATAAACGTATCCGAGATTCATCAAGTTACATGGTATCAGAGCCAAAAACGCTCATGATCCTCTCGGTTCCTCCTCTTCTTCTTTCATCATAATCTTCTCGCTTACTCTTTCTCTTCTTCATTCGATTTTCTTCTCTTTATTAAGCGCCTGTTTTCTCTGATTTTTCGATGGCACAAGCTGCTGTTCCTCAGCCCAAAGAGCGATGTTATGGGATCACAAACATCAAATCCCATATTCCGCTAATCCTTGATCTCAACGATCATAATTACGATGTGTGGCGTGAGCTGTTCTTGACTCACTATCTCACCTTCGACTGTTTAGGCCATCTCGATGGAACGCTTCTCCCTGCCGACGCAAATGACCTAGCTTGGCACAAACGTGATGGGCTTGTCAAGCTCTGGGTCTATGGTATACTCGCACCACCGTTGTTTCGCTCATCGTTCAAACCCGGCGGCACAACTCGTGATATTTGGATCCGTATAGAGAATCAGTTCCGGAACAACAAGGAAGCGAGGGCAATTCAGTTGGACAATGAGCTCCGGACCACTGAAATTGGGGATCTATCAATCCAGGAATATTGTGCCAAAATAAAATCTCTGGCTGATTTACTTGAGAACGTTGATACTGGCGTCAACGAAAGAACATTGGTGATGTGCCTTCTGAATGGACTCAATGAATGTTTCAATAACATTATCAATGTTATCAAGCACAAAGACCCCTTCCCAAACTTTGACTCTGCAAAATCTATGCTGGAGATGGAGGAAACAAGATTGAAAAAGCCACACCGTGCCTCTGCAACGCACAAGGATAACTCGTCTTCTCCAAGCGCTTTGACTGTCTCGGCTCCAACGACGAATGCTCAATCCTCGAACCAACGACGTTTCAACAATAATAGGGGAAACCGCAGGAATAATAGGTCCCGAGGCGGAAGATACAACAACAACAACTTCAACAACCCACCATGGTTCCAATCTCCAACGTACTGGCAAATGCAACCTCCGATGTACCAAAACCAATTCGGTAACTGGGGACAATACAATGCTGGGAATGGCTATGGACGTCAAACACCACAAATGGGACATCCACAGCAACCGTGGACGATGCAGCAGGCCAATCTGATGGAGATTCAGCCGGGTCTCCAATACGATCAAGGATACACCACAGACACACTCACTCAACCAAATGGAGCCGAGTGGTTCATGGATTCAGGCGCCTTGGCGCATATGTCTGCTTCACCAGGTACTCTCCAGTCTTGTTTTAATCATGGCATCAAACATTCTATCATTGTGGGTAATGGCTCCAAAATTCCAGTAACTTGTGTTGGCTCTTCTTCCATTCAAACTCATTCAAAGCCTCTTGTTCTTAAAGATGTCCTTGTTGCTCCCAAAATTGTTAAGAATTTAATATTTGTTCGTAAGTTCACGAGAGATAATTTTTGTACCGTTGAGTTTGACCCATTTGGTTTCACTGTGAAGGATCTTCCAACACAGATAACTCTGCTCCGATGTGAAAGCTCCGGTGATCTTTACTCCATTCCTGCCTCTCTCAATAAAATGTGTGCTTCTCCAACGGCTTTGTTAGCTTCTTCACCTACTCTTTGCCACAAACGCCTTGGGCACACAAACAATAATGTTCTTCGTTCAGTTTTATCTTCAAACTCTTCACTTTGTAATAAGGATTCATATCCACATTCTTGTGAACCATGTTATTTGGGAAAACAGATTAAATTGCAATTTCATTCCTCTCAAACGTCTGTTACTAAGCCTTTTGAACTCATTCATTCTGATTTATGGACTTCTCCAATTCCTAGCTTAAGTGGAATCAAGTATTATGTTTTATTTCTTGATGATTTCACACATTTTTTGTGGGTTTACCCAATACGCAGAAAAAGCGATGTCTTCTCAAAGTTTCTCCATTTTAAAGCTATGATCAAAAATCAGTTCAATACACAAATTCATTTTTTACAATGTGATAACAGCACTGAGTATAACAACTCTGCCTTTCATGAATTCTTTGACAAAAATGGCATAATCTTTCGTTTTTCATGCCCTCATACGTCCCGACAAAATGGGAAGGCAGAACGTATGATTCGGACAATAAACAATGCAGTTAGATCTCTGCTTCTTCAGGCTCAGTTGTCGCCCAGTTTCTGGGTTGAAGCCTTACAAACATCGGTTTACATTCTGAACATTTTACCTTCTTCCTCGGTTCAGAATCAAATCCCTCACCAACTGCTCTATCACAAAAGTCCATCTTATGAACACTTAAGGGTTTTTGGATGTCTCTGTTTTCCTAATATAAATCATTCTCAGCTTCACAAACTTGCTCCTAGATCCACACCATGCCTATTCCTTGGTTATCCATCGAATCATAAAGGTTACAGATGTTTGGATCTAAAGTCAAACAAGATCATTATCTCTTGTCATGTTTACTTCGACGAAGATAAATTTCCAGCTGCAGATAAAAAGCCAAACACATTCAGCTCATACAAATTTCTGGACACTGTCGATGAAACCTCCAATGACTTCCGAAAGCTTCTGATTTCTCATAACTCCCAAGTTAATCCGCCATCTCCTCCGAGAGCTGATACTGTTCCAGCTCCGGCTCAGGTTGATCTGCAACAACCTGCGATCACCACTGTTCCTCAGCCTGCAATGCGGACAAGGTCCAAATCAGGAATTCATAAGCCAAAGAAGATTTTTACTCTTCTAAACACCACAAATTCCCCTGTTCCTAAGAATCATACACAAGGTTTGTTGGATTCTAATTGGAATCCAGCAATGAATGAAGAAATAGATGCAATGATTAAAACAAAAACTTGGAAACTGGTACCAAGACCAAAAGATGTTAACATTGTGAGATCCCTTCCAACTTCCGATGTGGGAAAATATTCCTTAATATTATACCAACACGATCCTACATCCGGATCATCGCAATAAATCACAATACCTTATAAAATAAATACAATTCGATTATTGTACCGAGATATACCAGATTCGGTTTAAAAAAAAATAAGTGACCGGTTCCATTTTGTGACGCCACTAAAGTTGTTCCTTAATTGTATGTACATTAGAGCATCCCCAATGGTGATACCCATTGGGGTTCTTAAAAAAAAAAATTTAATAATTTTTTTTTTTTTTTCAGATGCAAAAAAAAAAATTAAAAAAAATTAAAAAAACAAAAGGACCAATCGTCGCCTGACACGTGGACGGAACAGTGTAGAACTCGGTTCTTAAACAAGAGATTTATCAACCGGGTTTATTACTATTCATGGGTCCCACGTAATATTTTATTATTAAAATGTTAAGAACCTTGGGCTATAAACCCCTTTGAACCCTGCATTGGGCTTGCTCTTAGGGCTGAAGTTTCATGAAACGTACATTGCATGAGGAATTTTATGTAAGAAATTATTTATTTCTTATTCATGAATGTGGTCTTATAGTAATTGTTTTATTAATAGGATTGATATATTCTAGTAATTTGATACTCCAATTAAATGGATATTAAAGAGTTACATTCCTAATGTATTATGAGATGACAAGTGGAGTGATATTAAGGAGACAAGTACTAAAGATACATGTCATGCTTAAGGTAATGCATTGCTTAGTCATGGATTAAGGTGTCACATAATGGTTAAGTGGTGGCACATAATAGTTGCATGTATTACACATGACATATTAAAGAACTAATGCTTGACACTTGCCCTCATACTTGTCACTTATGAATTAATCTCTACTTTGATGGATGGTTGAGATTAAATCTAACTAATGAGGAATAAGGTCCTCTCTCCACCTATAAATAGATGTCTTTGTTCCATCACAAAGACATACCAAGAACATAAAGTAGTACAACGCCTAAAGGAAGTTTGTGGGCAAGGGGAGAGAAATCTTAAGTTCCTAAGAAAGGTCACAATTTCTTTTTCAACTCAAGAGATCATTGAAGTAAGAATCGCTCCACCTCTCTCCACTACAATGACGGAAGGTACCCCGTATCGCTATTCTTATATTTCTATTATGTGATTAGATTTTTAAAGATCTTAGGGAACATGTAAATAAATCTTACATGCATAATGTTCATGTTAAATTCTAACATTTTACACTAGTTAATAGCCATATATACCATTATGATACCGAAGCTTATTAAATTTTAGATAAATCAAGTAACATATAAAAATATTACATTTTAGATTCCACATGAATTTTGGAGCCCAGAAAGAGGAGAAATTAAAAAGATTGCAAAGCAAGAGATATAGCAATATGATATGCCACAAGAAAACACTTGAAGAAATATATAGTTAAAAGTTAAAACTTAGCAAACTGGAGTCGAGAAGGACATCTTTCTCTAGGTAAAACCGGACATTCGATGAACTCAGTTCCTGATGTATCGACGCAAATGTAAATCTGGTGAAGTTGGTTGTTGCGCTCTGGATCTTTGTTACATTCGATTCCTGCAGTAAACCCAATCCCATCTTTTATAGCCTCTTTAATCTCTTGAAGATCATAGAACCCGTCGTCTGGTTTAATGCCTACAATGCACCACAGACATACATTAAAAAAAAAAAAAAAAAGATATATATCGAGTTTAGGCATATGTAAACGTATACATCAATTAGAGATACTAATTTATTAGTGTGTATATATACCGGAGTCTGTGAGGATCTGAAGAAGATTAGCTCTGTCTCTGAGTTTAAGAGTATTCTCAAAGTAGTCATGTTGATCCATTACGGATTCAGAACACGTGCCGTGTTTTTCCCACTCGTGTTCCCAAAACTTAAACCCTTCGTTGCTCGGACACGATAGTGTTGGCCATTTATTTTTCAAACTACTTACAAGATCCGATATCTATACATTCAAATATGCATTTGAATCAAAAACATAATCTTTGAAGGAAAGAATATTACACAATTCTTATAATATAAATATGTGTACCTGAGATTTATCAAATTGGCTGTCGGGATCGCAGTTTGATGGATATGAACCATCTTTGTAATTAGGCCAAAGACCGTGGATGCCAAAATCTGCCGCAGGTTTACCAGATGTTGGATAGCAACAACTACGCTTTGTATCACAATAGGCTCCTGGCCACTGCATAATTATATTTAGTTTTATATATTAACATCAAAAATTAGAAACTTATATGGGGTATATATATATATATTGATTGTCGAATATTGTGCTAAAAATGGGTCAACACAGAGTATATACCTGAAGAACTAAGTAGAAGAAATCAAAGTCTGCATCCTGAGAACGTGAAATGAAAAGACCTTGAAACATTAGAAGCTTGAGGATAAGCCAACCTTTTGCTCCCATTTTTTTTCGTCGCTTTTGCAATGCATACTTGAGACATTTCGGCTTTAAATTTATAGTCAAAGGAAAAATGGCATATACCTTAATAGCATCTTTTAATTAGTTGTTTAGTGTTTTCGTGATTAAGTTAAAAGTCTCACATGATCTAAGTATCCGAGAAACTTAATTTATCTATCTTTAATTAACTTCTAATTTACTATTAGACAATAGCCTCTTGGCAAAAAAAAAGAGAGGCAATTTTACCAAAAAAAGAGAGGCAATAACCTAATCATTTTTTGATACAAGTATGAAATAAAATGATTTCAATATTCGTTAAAGTAAACATTTTAGAGTACAACTTTATTTTCTCGTTTTGGTTCGTTAAAAATTCAAGAACTGTTTTTTAAATATCACTTTTATTATTTTTATTTTAGTTTTGATAAACAGTTATTGCAGTATATCTTGATATAAGGGAACGAGATATATCTTTCATTATGCATGTAATATAATGGCCGCTATTTTACTAAATAGAATAATGCGTATGTCGCCGAAAAAATAATGCGTATTGATACTGTAAGAACATCAAATTTCGTTAAGACATCCACATTGATTAATATAGCAAGATATTTTATTGCTTTTATGGATCATGTTAGTGTACATGATAAATACATGATAAACTTAGTTTGCTTATTTTTAGTTCGACAATATCCAAGTTCAACATATATAGCCAACTAATAATATACATACTTATAGTTAATTATTCGATAATGAATGCTTTGTGAGAAAGGGTCAGAGAATCAAATGCAGTGATCATAATTAATTGGTAACTAAGGATCTGTCCACGATTAGACATGTTATACCATTATTTTTAGATCTTATCTCTTCGGGTTAGAAATATATAATAATTCCGTTACAGAAAAATAAAAGCAACATGCTGAGCATCGAAAATTAATCAATAATGGAGGAGAAGGTACGAGGAATTATAATGATATCAAACCACTACTAATCCACTTCCCGTTAATACGTGCTTACCGATGATAGTACCTGTCAAATGTCAACGGTCATGGTTAAACACCGCAGTTAAATTATGAGATTCGTTTTTCGCCAGACAAAAGAGTAATATATTTGGAAATTTTTAAAGTAACTAAATTTAAATAAAAATCTTGTAAAAAGTTGCGTGGGTATAAAAGATCAAACTCAAAACTTTTCGGAGGGATATCCATTTTCTAACATGCTTAACACTAATCATAAAATTTGGGAAGAAAATATATTGAGAAAAGTCATAAAATAGCACAAAAATATACTTTATCATAAATATAGCACCAAGAAAAATAATTCACATTTTTAGCATTATTTTAATTACAAAGACTTTTATAGCATTATATAATTTAGGGTTTAGGGTTAATTATTTAGGGTTTAGGGTTTATTATTTAGGGTTTAGGGTTTAGTATTTAGGGTTTAGGGTTTATTATTCAAGGTTAGGGTTTAGTATTTATGGTTTAGGGTTTAGTATTTAAGATTTAGGGTTAGGGTTAATTTAGTGACAAAACATGTTTTTGTGCTATTTTTATGATTTTTCTTCCTTGTTGCTATATTTTTGATAAGTCATGTTTTTTTGTGCTATTAATGCGATTTGCCCAAATATATTAGACGTGCGTTACAAACTTACAACATGTGAAGTGTGAACCGAGTTCAAAATCACACGTGATTTAGCTCACCGAAGCATGAAACTAGTAGCGTGTGCAAGGCAACGCGGCAAATAAAAGTTGACAATGCATCAAACCGCATTCGGAAATTGTTTTAATCAAACCAAATTCGAAAATTGAATGCTGGGCTTTATTTCACAAAAAAGAATACTGGGCTTTATTGTTGTTGGGTAACAAGTTTTACTACGAAAATAGAAGAACCTGAAAATCAAATGGTTTGGATATTGCCCGACCCGATATGGTTTGACCTCACCCGAACCGAAACTGAAGGAGTAGGTGTGCAAGTGTAATTGACTAATTGTAAATTTCGTGAAAAGGCGCTCCACTGACCAATTTCTTCTCCAGTTCGAAAACGGAGACGAAGGGCATTGACGAGCTTCATCGGCGGCGGTCTGCAACGGCCCTATCGATCTCCGATTTCGAAACTAAGCTAGATTCTAAACCAAGTAGAGCAAACTTCGAAATCACAAAAACAAAAATTGCTATTGAGTTTTCGAAATCTCTTGCGATTTTTTTCATCACGTTCAGATCTCATGATCCACTGTCCAATTTCGTTGCGGTGCCGCAAACCTTGATGCAACGATCTCATGCTCGTTCCAGGTTGAAAAATAAATCAGATATGGATCCTCTCCAGGTTCATACTCGACCTGGCCAACGATCATCGCCGTCGTCGACAAACACGCTCGCCAAATCCAAGTGTAAACCGGCGCAATCGATCATCCTTCTAATCATCGCTTCCGTCGCTCTCGCGTTGGGATTATTTTTCATTTGCTATTCATTTTTACTCTCCGGAAGGAATCGGAGAGTTTCGCTCCGGTACAGTGTCGTGATTGACGGCGGGAGTTCTGGGACCCGAGTTCACGTCTTCGGGTACCGGATTGAATCCGGAAACCCCGTATTCGATTTCAGTAGTGACAGCAACTACGCTAGTATGAAATTGAGTCCTGGTTTGTCTTCGTATGCTGATAATCCGGAAGGAGCAAGCGTGTCAGTGGCGGAGCTTGTGGAATTCGCCAAGGTTAGAATTCCGAAAGGAATGTTGAAGGAGAGTGACATTAGGTTAATGGCGACTGCTGGAATGAGATTGCTTGAATTAAGTGTTCAGGAACAGATTCTTGAAGTTGCTAGAAGAGTTCTTAGATCTTCTGGGTTTAAGTTTCGAGACGAATCGGCGTCTGTTATCTCTGGTTAGTGTGTTTGGAATCAACTCTTTCACTTTTGAACAAATGGGTTTGTTGTTTAAGGTTAAGGCTAGCTTGGTCACTGTCACTGACCTACAGTTCTGCACTGTTTTAGTAGCAATGGGTGTTTTGGTTGAGATGTTCAAGTAACTCTTGTTGTTAGTATTGAAGTGGTTTGAATAAGTGCTAATTATTGGAAATCTTGGAATTTTTTCTAGGATCTGATGAAGGTATATATGCTTGGGTTGTTGCCAACCATGCGCTTGGTTCTCTAGGAGGTGACCCTTTGCAAACAACGGGGATTATTGAACTCGGTGGTGCTTCTGCGCAGGTTTTGTCTCTTCCCTTTAAATTTGTGAGACTTATAATAAACCACAACTTTATAAAATGGTCGATAGTAAGCAATGACCGTTTGAGCATTCGTTTAGGTGACATTTGTGTCAAGTGAGCATGTGCCTCCTGAGTTCTCGCGTACGATATCCTATGGAAATGTTTCATACAAGATCTACAGTCACAGCTTCCTCAACCTCGGACAGGTAACTTCTGAGAGCAGAGCATTTGTCTTTGAGTGAATTGTTTTCTTTGATTCATCCTTCTTAGCAGTTTGATGTTTGGAAACAGTATGCAATTGTGTCCCTATTTACTGCTTGTTGATCTCTGATTTCATACATTTCAACAGGCCACATTACCAGATGATTTTAGCCTTTTTAATGTTGAAGATGCTATTAACTTTTGTTACCTTGCAGGATGCAGCACATGAAAAGTTGTTGGAATCACTCCACAACTCAGGTTGATTGTTGACCTTTAAAGTAATCTTCAGTTGATAACCGCAGCTTTGATTTTAGGCAATAGAAATAAGGTTATTTCCCCTCAAAACTCATACCGTGTTTCGATCATTGCAGCTGCAAACTCTACAGGGGAAGGAATAGTTACTGACCCTTGTACTCCTAAAGGATACATTTTCGACAGAAACTCTACAGGGGAAGGGATAGTCTTAGCTGAAGAAAGCAGATTTACAGCCTCACTTCAAGCAGCTGGTAATTTCTCAAAGTGCCGATCCGCTGCATCCGCCATGTTGCAGGAAGGAAAAGGTAAAGAGCATTATTGGCACAGCTGAAAATCATTCCTCGTGTCAACTTTCTTTATATCTCACTGTTTTACTTTGAGTACAGAGAAATGTCCTTATAAGCATTGCTCTATTGGATCAACATTCACGCCTCATCTTCAAGGAAGTTTTTTGGCTACAGAGAATTTCTTCCACACCTCAAAGGTATAAACTCCTTTTCAATTTTCATGTCTGTGAACGTCAAGATTATATATGATGTATGGAGAATTGTATAAACACGGGTAGTATATTTCTTGTCTGAATCAGTTTTTTGGGTTGAGAGAAAAAGATTGGCTGTCAGAAATGATTATAGCCGGACAGAGATTCTGTGAAGATGATTGGTCGAAGTTGAAAGTGAAACATCCAACATTTAAAGATGAGAATTTGCTTCGGTATTGTTTCTCATCAGCGTATATTGTCTCAATGCTTCACGATAGTCTTGGTGTTGCTCTTGATGATGAAAGGTAACAACTAGACTTAATCAATCTCGGTTTTGGGTTTCGATTAAAAGAAAAAACAATGTTTGTTTTGTCTGCAGAGTCGAGTTTGCAAGTGAAGCAGGAGAGAAAGGTATACCACTAGATTGGGCATTAGGAGCGTTTATACTAAACACTGCCACAGCCTCTTCTGATTACAGTGGTAAATCTAGAAAAATTCTTGAGTAGAGTAATGTTGCCAAATACAAAATATGATATTAGTTACTATGGAAAATATTGTTTCAGAGTAAAAAAATGAGTAAATGATGATCATATATTTGTATTTACGTTAACTCGTGTTTAAGATTAGAAGTCTTCATTATTCTCTATCTTTAAGTGAAGGTACTCATTAAAATATTGGAAACCAAGTTGATTTAGAGTGGGGGTTTTCATAAGTATCATATGAATTTTTATGCATATTACATAATTTCTAAAATAACTCATTTCTTACAAAGGTAGATGCTACTAAAACACACAGCTGTTGACAGGTTCATAATAATAAACACGTCAAGAAAAAATGGTAAAACAATCTGCAGAGAAGTGTACAAAACAAAAACGCGAATACATATTTACTGTAAATTATCAAAACGTTACAACTAATATCATCCGTTCATGCCCCATCTCGTACTAGATATTATCATCTAGACCGGGTTTGTGTCCATAAATAGCAGTAAATAAAACCAAATTGGAAATATGTAATGTAAGTGTTCCATTCGTAGGTTAGAATTGGACCACGTAAAAATAGACCTGTGTGGACTCTGTGTTGGGCTCGTGGATCACGTGTTTTTAGATGTGACCCGACCCGAGTAGGTGTGTTAGTTTGTAAAACTTTTAAATATCCGCTCCATGAACCAACTTCTTCTCCACTACGAAAAATAACAGTAGACTGAGAGTAGCGACGAGCTTCATCCGCGGGCGGCTGTCTTCGAACGGCCGTTCTTGAACTCCGATTTCTCACAAACTAAAATAAAATCAGGTTCTAATACTAAGAAGAAGAAACTTCGACTTCACAAAAAAATAAAACAAATTATGTGCTATTGCGTTACGTTTTTCTTCTCTTGCGTTTGTTTTTTCCATACGTTAAGATCTCATTATTATTTTTCTCGTCAGTTTTCGTTACTGTTACTTAAACAATCTCATGCTCGTTTTCAGGTTTGAAGAAAAAATGAAACCGGAGATGGAGGATCCTCTCAAGGTTCAGATGTTACCTGTCCACCACCAATCGTCGGAGACGTACACTTTCACTAAGCCCAAGTCAAAGCCCACGAAACCCATTTTCCTGCTAATCTTCGCTTCCCTCGTTATCACGTTGGGAGTATTATTTGTTCTCTATTCCATTCTATTTTCCGGATGCTCATCATTCCGGTACAGCGTCGTTATCGATGCTGGAAGTTCTGGTACACGAGCTCATGTGTTCCGGTACTGGATTGAATCCGGTAAACCGGTTTTTGATTTCGGTGAGGAGAATTACGCTAGCTTGAAGCTGAGTCCTGGTTTGTCTTCGTATGCTGATAATCCGGAAGGAGCGAGCGTCTCGGTGGCGAAGCTTGTGGAGTTCGCCAAAGGGAGAGTTCCCGAGGAAAGGTTGAAGAAGAGTGAGATTAGGTTAATGGCTACTGCTGGGATGAGATTGCTTGAAGTAAGTGTTCAGGAACAGATTCTTGAAGTTACTAGAGGAGTTCTTAGATCTTCTGGGTTTAAGTTTCAAGACGATTGGGCTTCGGTTATCTCTGGTTAGTATTTAGAATCCATTTTTTCATTTGACCAAATTTATATTTATGTTTAAGATGTAACTGGTTAAGAATCTTAACATGTTCCACGTTTATCTTTAGTTGGTGCTCTAGTAACTCTTGGTTTTAATATTGTTGGATCTATGTTTTAGTTTCTTTAGCTTAACTAGTATGTTGACAAAAAAAAAACTAGAATAAATTATTCGACAGACCGACCATCCACAAAATAGCAATGAAAAGTTTGTATAGCTACGAAAAAAATAGCCACAGAAAGTCATGAAATTTTTTCGTGACAGAAAATTCATCCATAGCTTTACAACTAATTTCAACTAGTTATATTAGCTTAGTTGAGTGATATATATAGGTGCTAATTATTAGAAAAATAATGCAGGATTTGATGAAGGAATGTATGCTTGGGTTGTTGCAAATTATGCACTCGGTTCTCTTGGAGGTGATCCAGTGAATACGACGGGGATTGTTGAACTCGGTGGGGCTTCTGCGCAGGTTTATACTTCTCCCTATAAAATTTTATGAGACTTCAAGTATATATATATTTGTGTAAATGGTCGATGATATGATTGTTAGTGCATTTGTTTAGGTGACATTTGTATCAAGTGAGCTTGTACCTCCCGGGTTCTCGCGTACGATATCATATGGAGGTGTTGCTTACAAAATCTACAGTCACAGCTTCCTCCACTATGGGCAGGTGGAAGCTTTGGTCTTTAATAACTTGTTGATAAGGCTACCAAGATAAAAGATTTGTATCCTTTGTTAGTTTTTCAAGAAGTTACTAACTTTTGTCGCCTTGCAGGATGAAGCACAGGATGAGTTTGTGGAATCACTCAAGAACTCAGGTTAGTTGTTGATAAACCCTTTAAGTTTTCTTTCCCCTCAAAACTCATACAAGTGTTTCAATCTTGGCAGCTGCAAACTCTACAGGGGATGGAATAGTTATTGATCCTTGTACTCCTAAAGGATACATTTACGACAAAAAGTCAGTTCAAGCTGCTGGTGATTTCTCAAAATGCCGATCCGCTACAATGGCAATATTGCAGGAAGGAAAGGGTAAGAGCTCTATTGGTATTTGCTGCTCGGTGTCAACTGTCTTCATCATCTCTTATGGGTTCACCTTTGTTGTGTCCAGAGAATTGTGCTTACCAGCATTGTTCTATTGGATCAACGTTCACACCTGCTCTTCAAGGAAGGTTTTTGGCTACAGAAAATTTCTACCACACATCCAAGGTTTAGCAAGAACTCTATAAATTAATAAATTAATTTAGTTTTAAATTACGTTTTTAATTCAATTAATTTTTTTAAGATTAATAATTTTATAAATTAATAAAATATTAGTGTCCAACATTATTAACTTATAAAGTTTTTATATATATTATCCCCTGAATGGTCTATGTCAAGATTTGTGAGGATTTGTTTGAACATGATGATATTATCTATGTTTGTGTCTGAAACAGTTTTTCGGGTTGGACGAAAAGGATTGGCTGTCTGAAATGATTTTAGCTGGAGAGAGTTTCTGTGGAGAAGATTGGTCGACGTTGAAAAAGAAATACCCAACAACTAAAGAAAAATATTTGCATCGATACTGCTTCTCATCAGCATATACTATCTCAATGCTTCACGACAGTCTTGGTTTTGCTCTTGATGATGAGAGGTAAAACTTACTCCACAATTAGGTCAGTCAATGTTGGATTTGATTTTGAGTTTCGATCAAGAACTATGTTTGTTTTGTCTGCAGAATCGAGTTTGCAAATAAAGCAGGAGAGAAAGGCATCTCACTAGATTGGGCATTAGGAGCGTTTATACTTAACACTCCCACAAAAATTACCACTTCTGATTACAGTGGTAAATCTAGAAAAATGCTTGGCTGAAGTGTAACGTACGTAGCCAATATTTCATGTTTCCAGTAAAACATGGAAGTTATGTCATGTATTTTACGTTAAACTGCTGTCGTAATTTGTTTATGTTTGTGTAATAAGTTAGCTACTTAACATGTTTTCATTTTTCTTCTATCCAAACATTTATCTAAGTCATGTGAGAGATTAAATCCTACCTGGTCCAATAAGAACAAATGATTATGCTGACGTGTCAATCATTTTAATGACTACTCTAAAAAAATTTTTGATCACTATCGCGTGAAAAAAATTTCACCCCCTCTTCTCCTTCTTTCTCAAAAGCACTCTCTCCAATTCTCTCAAAAAAAAAAACTTCCCCATCAAAATCAAAACCGTCGTCAAGAATGGAGCACTCGAACATGTATGAATTCTTTAAAAGAAATTTTCTTTATGTGTTCGTTTCAATCGAAATCAGTTTTGTTAATTTCTAAAACTTTGAATTTTGATCTGAGCCAACGAGGAACAGCGGAAGAAGAAGGATGGGTCGGGAACGAAGGTAAAATTAAATGTGAGGCTCAATCGTCAAGTTAAAGGTGAGCTTTCTTCTTTCTTCTTCGATTTTCAGTTTCCACTATGTCCGATCTAAGATATGAAATCAAGTCGTTCACGATCAAAGAACCTCCACCGCCTTCGTCACCGTTGCGCAGACACCGTATTCACCACCCTCACCGCCACTGATTTCAGATCTTCGTTTTCAACTAGGTATGCATATTCTCTTCTCTGTGCGCTATCTATTGGTTCAATAGTTTTGATTTTTATTCCCTTACTGCTGGTGAAAGTTGTTTCATAAGGAGATCTTCTTTTCGTTCCTTGATTTTTATTTTAACCAAATCATGGGTCTGGATTGGTTTTCTGGGGAATTGAGTACCATATGAGTGTTTCTTCTTTTACTGATATCTGCTAATTCTATATGTGTCAGTTTCGTTATCAATAAAAGTATAGCCTTAAACTTCAATTGTTATCATTGAAGTAACATTTACTAATTAGCTTGGATTTTACTGAATTCACAAGGAGTTTTGGAACTGAGTTTTAATGGAGAATGGTCCTTAGTGTTTAGACGTTCGTTTGAAGGGACTCTTTGAATATTTGTTTATTGCAATTTAGGTGTAATTTTCAGATATGGGTTCTCATGGTAAGAGTAAGAGAGATAAACATGGAACCAGGATCGCCTCTAAAAGCTACAGATTTTGGTTTATCAGACTTCATAAAACCAGGTTTGGTTTCACTCAGAGTTCACTCGACGAAACAACGCAGGTTACAAACTCTAATCTATGTGAATTGATTTCTCTTCAGTCATTTCTTTTGAACAAGTAAAGTTTATCTAAGTATTGATTTCATGCCCTTGGTCCTGCATAGAGAAAGGAACTGCCAAGTAACTGTTAGTTTTCACATCTAACATTTAGTTAGAGAACGGAACTGTCAAATCTCTACATTGTGAGGTCTGTATTTATGTTGAGATAATGAAGCATAGGAATCGTAAAACATAATTTTGTTTGTCTGTGTTTCTGCTCACACAAGAAGTGATGAATAGGAATCGTAAAACCATAGAACTTTCTTTTTGTAAATAAGAAAGAGACATCACCTCTTAAGTCAACTGATTTTGGGTTGTCTATCTTCTTTAGCATCAAGCCTTATCAAGCCTCATCAAGCCTGATGACAGATTCTGATGAGTATCAATGGAACACATTTCTTTTATCTCTAATATACCTGAATTTTGCTAAACTTTAACAGATGAGAAGTCCTTATTACATGGCACCTGAGGTGCTGCGACGAAACTATGGACCTGAGATCAATGTCTGGAGCGCCGAGCACATGAGTCATTCTCTATATCCTTCTTTGTGGCATCCCTCCATTTTGGACAGTTTTGTTTATGCTTTACCCTGTTTTCTTTGATTTGCTGGTGTGTAATTTGCTTATTTTTAGTATAATCTGCTTCTTTTTTTTGGCACATAGGCTGAACAAGAGGTGGCTCAACCGAACACTAGGTCAGTAATTGACTTTATTCATGTCTGATTGTAGATTCAAATCCACGAAACACTCAGTAGCAGATAAAACAACAATCAACACACAAAGGTCAGAGATCATAAAGGATAAAGATTAGAGGAATGGAGAAGAAGACGAAGACGAAGACGATATGAAGAAGAAGACGGAAGACGGAAGACGATATGGTCGTTAACTTCTCCTTGACCCATCTCTAACTTCGAATTTTCTTTTCTTTTTGTTTTGTTTTGTCATCATTTTTTTCCCTAAAGGTATTAGATTTTAACCCACCCACTTTTAAGTGTTCTCATTAAGAAGACTAACATGAGGCTAATGATTATTGCTATTTTTTCTTCTTCAAAATCCATAGGAACTACATTTTTAAAAAAAAATCCTAAGAAACATTATTTCTTTGATCAATATCTTACGGTCATGGTATGTTATTATGAAATAGTAAACCAACTTAAAATGAATTGGAGATAAAATAATTATCTAAATTTTGTATATGTTATATATATATATATATGTTGCCAATCATGTTATATGAAATATGGATTTCTGTAAGAACATTATTCTTTCTGATCAAACTCTGTTTAATTTTGCTTACTAACCCAAGATTTTCCACATTTATATTGGGGTTGACATCTAATATTCAAATATATCATATATACTATAAATGTTAATGTGTATAAATCTTGCAATCGTACGTATTTTGGTTGGTTAAAGAATTGGTTACACATGGATCTATCAACCCTAAAGAAGCCATATACTTTGGCAATATTTTAAAAACCGGACCAACAACCAAACCAGAAAAATTCTTAGATTGCGGATTAATGTGGTAAGATCGGGTTTAATCATGTTTGATGATATATTCAAATAGTAATAGTATAATCGTTTTTATAGTTGTAACTATTATCGCCATATATACGGCCTCCAAATATATATTAAAAACTTCTTAAAAATAAATACTCAAATAATCATAACAATATAACTAAAACAAATGCTAATTGTTGTATGATCCGAACATAGATTAAACTAATAATTAAAAAAATTGTTTTGATGATTTTACATTTACGTTATTTATATCTTACATTTACGCTATTTGTATCTTATTACAGTTATTGGCATAATTTAGTTAGAGTGTTGTATTCATCTTTTTTCAAACCAATCAATAAGAACTAAACTAACAAAAATATCTTTACATTTTATTTAAGGTTGTTGATTTAACAACAATTTAAAAAACAAAAATATAATAATAAAATAGTATGTCGAAAAGTGAAAATAATACAAATAATAAGGTTGACGAGACACATTTATTTTCACTCCAAAACATATTAAGGAATGCATAAAAAACTGATAAACCACACTTTTATGACTCTCTTAACATATTTTTGTCAAACCACAATCCGTCACTCTTTTTTAGTTCAATCCACACAAGTCTGATTTTGTTTAGTTATTTATTTATTTATTTATTTTCTGTGACAATAAACTTATTCAATATGCTATTATTTGTTCTAATATTTTTTATCTTTTATTTTATGATGTACTATTCAACTAGATAAAACAGTAAATAAATACTTTTTCAAACAATAATTTTTTTCAGAAGTATGGATCATATCGTATATTACAATTGATTAACATAAAATATTTTTTTCCTATGATAATAGACAATTAATAAATAAATAATAGAATGCTTTCATACGTGAATCTGGATTTCAGATTAAGTTAGAAAAACATTTTAAGAGCTAAAACATTTAATTTCTTAATGCTTAGAATATGTTTTTTTAATCTTATTATTCTTTCATGTCCAAACTATGATGAATGTAGTTGTTTTTGCATGGTATTCATTTGTGTTGTTCACCGAATGTGAGTTTAGTTCTTTTACATCATATTATTTACGTTGCGGTTTCGATATATCATTAACAAAATATGTTTCTTTAACACATTATTAACTTAAACTATTTAATCTAATTTTCCATAATATTATTGCTTTTGGTTATTCATACTATAAAATGTTCTTTGAACTAAAATGATTGAATGACAATGCCCGTGCATCGCACGGGCCAGAATACTAGTTTTATATATTTAGAGGCTGCTCGTAGTTTTTGTTTATAGCTTTAATTACCACTTACAATTCTGGAGCAATCATCAATCTACTTTTACAGTTCGAATGTTCTAACCAATTGGATTACATTGACTTTTAATGATATTCATTGGCTGTGGCCTGTAATATATGTGGCGGTGTATATAGTTTAGATATTATCCCAAACATATGCTCAATGTTGTCACACATGGGGAAGGAAGAAGACATGCGACCTAACGGTACTTATTTGAAATGCCAATCATAAATTCATCAATATCATTGTTTGTAGAAATTGATTTTGCTTTCTCTGAACCATTCATTCCTGCATATATCATTCTGCTGATCGAAGTCAATAACCTATTTTGTTGACCAATACGCAAAACATAATTATGCTAACGATATAATTTCAAAATTTATTTGACATGTTTTTCAACAATAATTCTTATATTGTAGAGTGTTTAGAGAATTGCTAAGAAAATCCTATATGGTTGAAATACGAGTTCCCCATTATTAGATTGGCTTGCAAACCGATACATGGAATATAAATTGGTAAATCCAAATTGATATGATTATGACCCCTATATATTCATATGAGTCCATGTGTTTATATACATATCAAGTCATATTTGTATTTTTAAAGGTCCCTAAAGTACTGAAATTTTTAAAAGTAGCTTCATATCTAAATATATGAAGGCTATTAAAATTATATTGTGTCTTAGAATTGTTGTGGGTTTTTTTCAATGCTTTTACGGTTCTTCATACCAACTTCAGTGTACTGGGGAAGTGCTCAATGAAGGGTACACATTGTTTATTCCCGTGTGGTGAGTGGTTTTGACTTTATTAGCCAACCACAGAAGACACACTCATATTCATCTTATTTCGTGTACACTTTGATTATTTTTCTTTGTATTTGTTTATGCTTTTGTAATAGCCATTTGCTTTAGTTAGGTTTGAGAGGAGCACGCGAGTTCCTTTAGGGAAGCATATTTAATTAATGAATGATTTCCCTAAACGTGTTTCTAAATAGATGAGTATGTAAACTTTGTAAGCTTAACTTCAACCATTCTTGTGCCATTGTCATTTCCAAGTTTCTTAGTTTTGGACTCTTGACTGATGAATTTCTTTTTTGCTCTACAAGTTATTAGGATCAAAGAGAATATACAAATTTTGTTAGAGGTTTGTTTAGTTGGTTTTTGCACTGCATTTTCTGCTTCAATGATTTCATTTGGCTAGAAAGAAGCAGCTTTCTGTTTATATTAATTGGATTTTGCTATCGATATTTTAAAATTACGACAGTCGACAGCAATTCATGTGGCTATATTATAATATGAAATGGAGGCCTCCGTTGGACCACGATTAAATTAAACATACATATGCGGCTCTATCCCGTTTACCTAACCCCGTGAATCACATGTTTGAAGTCTTGAAGAATGAAGCTGACCTTACCCGACCCTAAAATTCAAAGAGTAGGTAGGTGTTTTGTGTTGTAACTTGTAAAGTCTGTAAAATCTTTTGGTTATGTTAGTTTCGAAACATATTTTAATCTTTTCTTTACATATAATGTTTTTTCCTCGGCCAATCAGCATTGGTGTATTGCGTATGCGACTAACAATTACTTAATCGATGCAATGATAAGAACAAGATACAAAAGGGCTTGAAGTTAGTATTGAAGCCCACTAATGTAATCTACTATTATATATACTATTTAACTTAAAAAGATACATACAAATGATCCGAGTTGATGTAGCCCAAAACCTTCCTTGAATATCGGGTGTGAAGATTTCTTCCTTGAATATCATGTATATTCTCAAGATTTTGATGTTGTCATGATGCTTTTTCCAACATTAGTCAAGATTTCTATCTGAATTTTGTGGAGAATTTGTCTGAACACTGGTCTTTTGTTTCTGTATGGATCAGTTCTTTGAGATGGAGGAGAATTATTGACGTTCTGAAATGATTCCAGCCTGAAAGAGGTATTGTAAAGAAGAATGGTCAAAACTGAAAGTGAAATATGTAACTCTCTTATTAGTATGATATTATCCGCTTTGGGTCGATGAGCTAAAACCCACACGGATTTGTTTTTGAGCTTCTCCTAAAAAGCTTCATACTAATCAGAATTAGACTTTCTTTGTCTAATTTTCCAATGTGGGACTTTATTTGCTTTAATCCCAACAAAATGCCCAACATAGAAAGAATAGTGTTTGCTTGGGTTTTGCTTCTCAACGCTTCAGGATAGTCTTGGTTTTGCTCTTGATGATGGAAGGTAATGTTACTGCATGCACAAGTTCAAGAACTGCTAGATCAACCGGTGTGGGATTTGAGGTTTTGATATAAAAAAAAAACTATGTTTGTTTTGTTTTGTTTTGCAGAATCGAGTTTGCGAATAAAGCTGGAGAGAGACCTACCACTTGATTGGGCATCGGGGGCTTTTACCAGAAAAATACTAAAAGCTGCCACAGCCCTTCTGAGTGCAGTGGTATATCTAGAAAAATGCTTGGCTGAAGTAACGTAGCCAAATGAACAAAAATATGATATTGATGGGCCGATGGCTATAAAATAGTATCATGTTTCCAATAGAGCACGTAAGTTGTGTCATATATTTGAATTTCACGTTAACCTGTGTTTGAAACTATTATCGTCGTTTATTTTAATGAAATAAAATAAGTTAACAACTAATCATAAAAGGAAAAAATGAATGTCAGTTTGATTTAATCAAATAGTTTTTTTTCACTAGAATATTTTTCTAATACTATCATAAACGAATACATTATTGAAATACAAAAAAATATAGCGCAAATCGCAAAAATAGCACATAAAATATGCATTGTCACAAATATAGCAAGGAAAATCACAAAAATAGAAATTTTAAGGGATAAAAACTAAATTAACCGTAACCTTAAATCTTAAATACTAAACTCTAAATCATAAATAATAAATTTGAAACCCTAAATACTAAATCATATACCCTAAATAATAAATCATAAACCCTAAATAATAAACTCTAAACCCTAAATTATATAATGCTATAAAAAAATTTGTAATTTAAATAGTGTTAAAAATGTCAATTATTTCATTTGGTGTTATATTTATGATAACATATGTTTTTTGTGCTATTTTATGATTTTTTTAAAAAAAAATATTAAAACCAAATATAAAATCACCATATTGAAACTAAGCTCTCAGGTTTCGGGTTTGAGTTGTGGATATCTCGGTTTTAGAAGTTTTTGTCTAGATACCTCTGTAATCCAGGCCATCGTTGGTCCTTAAATCTGTTTTGACATCTGAACTTGCATTTTTTTGATTTTTTGTGGAATGTTGTTGTGAGTGCTTTCTTATCTGCTTTATTTTCGGGTTCTGTTTGGATTCGGGGTAGATTAGGTAGGTTTGGATTTGGTTATTTCAAATCTGGTGAGATTTGAGTGTTTATGCTTCTTTCTAGGCGTTCATGGGTGTATAGAGTTGCGTCTCAGTCGTATCCGAAAGAGTCTTAGTGGTCCTTGTAGGGATTCTTTCTTGCCGGGTTTTGGAGTCTTGTTTCTTTGAGTCTGAGAGAGGGTCTTTCATCATCTGTTCGTGTAGTTGATGTTACCGTTGGTGTGCCGTGGGCAACAACGGTAAATCTCGCTCCTGATCCTCCGCTTTGGTCAAGATATGCAAGTCCGGATTGTTCTCTGCTTGGTTTTGGGCAATATCGATTGTTTTTCTGGTTATTTGTAGGTTTTGTTTCCTGAATTTTAGGACTTGCTTCCGGGGATATCTTTGTAATCCGCCGGTTTAGTTTTCTCTGCGTGGGATTTGATATCGGAGACTGTACTGTTGTTATCTGCCGAATTATGTATTCTACTCTTGTAAGATCCAAAGTTATCAATATAATTTAGACGAGAAAAAAAAAAATCACCATTTGAACAAAAAAACTCGAACAAAAGACTAAATAAATGATAGCAAAAACTACGGCTACTCTTAAAAATAGGAGAAAAAAAGGAACTGCAGAATATTCATAGTCGGTAATATATGTGGCGATATTTGTCAAATATATATATATGTGTGTATGTATGTTGTGGTATGTGCAATTTCGACATTTTCAGAATACATTTCCGACCTAATTATAATACTTTGAAATGCCAATTATAACTTCCATTTTCCTTTTTAAAAATTTAGTTTCTTTGAACTTTAAGTCTACAACAAAATAAAAGACTAATAATCAACCACTAGTTTCTTAATAATCTATATATTGCTCTATATTTTATAGTATAAGGTAGAGAGAATAAGGTTTCAATCCTATAGGTATTTATTCTGCTGATACAAGCCAATCCTAATATATATTCACAAAATATAGTTTTATGTTACTCTGTAGATGTAAATCAAACGACCAAGCGTTTATATTCTTTAAGCTTCTACATCTTTTATAAGCATTCAAGTTTTGTATTCCATATTCTTTTGTTTGATCAATATAAAAGGTAAAATATTTAATAAATTTGACCGAATAAATTTACATTTGAAATCTTCTTAACAACATTTGATTATAACCTTGACTCTAAAATTAATCTACTATAAGTCACGCAGCTCCTATAGAAACTACATTTCTCCGTACGGCAAGCTAATTAATAAAAGATTTATATAACGTCAAGAGCGTCTGTCTTCATTCATCATCTGTGTCAGATTATATTTATATGTAGAAGACGTGACCATGTCTTTCCCTTATTGAATCTTTCCTGATTGAAGAATTGATCATTTCTATAACTCAATGGTCAATAATCTTCAAAAACATACAAGCAGGACTAATAAAATCATTACACTCGACAAGTTTGTATGGTCAACGACGTTAATATATTTAACAAACATAGATGCGACATCTTTAATATTCTTCAGGCCAAGTGTTTACTTAGTAAAACAGAAAGACCAAAACCCAACTGTCTGGTTTTAACCTTTTCAAGTAAGTTGACTCTCGAGCAAACCACCTCGGGGCACGAGATTACCGTGGTTCAACCCCCGACTGGTGTCGGAGGGTCCGCCGTCGTCCGCTGGTAAGCCTCCTGCTCTCAGATTCTCGCCCTGGGGTCTCATCCGGGTGTTCCAAGAACCAAAGCTCCCTCTACCTCTCGAGCAAAAACCAACCTTCCTCAGCTCAAATGGCTTATTTCGGTAGTTCGAGGGTTTGAGAAGGAATAATAACGAAACATTAGGCAAGTCGGATAAGCTACTATCTTTGGTGTGCTCATCTCCATCTACGCGCCCTCTTGTTTCGCTCCTTACTACTCTGTGTAGTCCTTTACTGTTCTAATACAGGCCCTACCTCTGTGTGAGGTCCTTTACTGTGCTGATACAGGCTCTACCTCTGTGTGAGGTCCTTTGTGATTTATTACCTCGGGTTTGAGGTGTTCTAGAGAAGCTTCTAAAGAGCTTGCTCTCTTTGCTCTCCTTGTACAAGAGCTATTGAAGAACGTATTTATAATACGTTTCTGCATTTACTCGGATTTTGTTGGTAGTTGAACCCCCAAACTGCATTTATGTCTCACAAGTTCTCAAGAGCTGAGAAAGCAAAAGGTGGCTTCGAACCACATCGTCACTCACGCAAACCTCCTGTGAAGATACCAAGCTCCGACAACTCCATGCTCATTGAAGAAAATCGGTTCACACTCATAGGAAGAGTGACTAATCCGGCTATCCAAAAAACAAGACCTCTGGTGGATTTCTTTTTACAAAGTGGTCTTTCGTGGGAAGAATCTCGGGAAGAGACCTTGGCCCAAACCTCTTCCAATTCAAATTTGAAACTGAGGAGGCCATGAACATGATTCTCAACAGAGCACCTTTCCACTTCAAAAATTGGATGTTCATCATTCAAAAGTGGGAGCCGATAGTCTCTGACAATTTCCCGGCGTTGATTCCCTTCTGGGTAAAAATCCACGGCATTCCGCTTCATTACTGGACGGACCAGACAATCAAAACGATTGGCCGGGAATTAGGAGGGCTGGACAACTGGGAAGTAGAAACAAGCAGAGTTCGGGTTCAAATTAATGGACTCAAACCTCTGGAGAAGAACATGGAAATCATGATGCCCAGTGGAGAACTCAAAACTGTAGAGTTCGTTTATGAAAACTTGGGGAAACATTGCTTCATCTGTCGACTTCTATCGCATGAAGGAAAAGAATGTCCCTTTAAGGCTCCCAGAGAGCACAACTCACAGGCTCAAGCTATGAGCATTAACCAAGCTAGAACTCTGGAGATGCTGGAGATTGATAAAAGAAGAAAGGATGATAGGAAAAGGGAGCCACGACTCCAAAATTTTCCTAACTCAGGAACCTTCAGACAGATCCCAGGCGCTGACAGAGACCGAAACAGAGGGGCTGACTCTGTATTTCGATTCTCGGCGGGCTCGGAGAAATCCAGGTCGGGTTTTAGGGAAGAAGGGTTTCGCAATAACTATGACCCGTTCCATCGAAGCACCTCGGAGAACAAAGCAAATCAAGCTTCAGGTTCAGGTTACCGCTCTGAGGGGAATCGGGATTTACCTAAAAGCTCAAAACCTCCGGTGTTTTCTAGGCTATCGGGTTCCCTGCTATCAGGAAATTCATCCCAACATAGACAAGATCAAAGAGCCAGATCCTCTGGCCAATGGGTGGCAAAAAAGCTCTTGCAGCCAACAACCACACCAAGTCAGGCTACACCGGTCCATTCTCAGGTCTCTCATACTCCCTCTCCTAATCCGATGAGAGAAGCTATGACCACGCCAAGTCATGTGAACATGAGTGGACACGAAGGTATGCAAATATCAACTGAAAGGATCTCAGCCTTGAATAGGCTCTCATTACCTCAGTATGAGGATCAGCTAAAGACTAAGGAGGGTGGTAGAAACACAACCCAGTCTGACTCTGGCCGACTTCAGGATGTTGAAATTCAATATTTTGAGGATACCATGATAAATCAAGCAGTCGACAGTCCTGCAAATCCCTCAAGCTCGAGAAGACTCTCAGATAGGCTGTTGGGAAGGTTATCACTACCCCAGGTCTCACCCATCCGGTCTCTTAGTGGAGATAGAGCTCATGTCTCGGCTCGGCTAGGACCAATCCCCCCACTGGAAGAGACCGAGACTGAAATGGTGAGTATCTCTATTGGCCAAAACAATGCCAGCGCAAATACCTCTAAGGCTGTGGGAAAGAGGAAATTGACAGAGAAACCAATTCCTAAGAAGCGTGTTATGAAGAGTCCGACACAAGGAGTAAGTCTGAAAAAACGCAGAGTCACAAAGGCTGCTGGCTCTCCTAAGCGTAAGCTCAACGTGGATGGATATACTCAGAATAACTCGGGTAAAGGAAAGGATAAATCGACTGCTACAAGTTCGCAGAACCCAACCATCAAGTTAATTCCAGCGACTAAGAAGAAGGGAGCGGATTTTCGGTCCACTCCAAGCGCGCTTCCTTAGCGTGTGTAAGCTGGAACTGTCAAGGAATTGGAAGCACCCTTACAGTTCGTCGTCTGAAGGAAATTAGGAGGAAATTTACCCCAGGCATTGTGTTTCTAATGGAGACAAAGAACAAGGATGAAGCTGTTTTTAGATTGTTTCATAAAACAGACTTTTGTAATCACTTTACGGTTCCCCCGTGGGACTTAGTGGCGGTTTATCGTTGTCATGGAAGGATGATATTGAGCTTGAGATTCTAGATTCTTCTCCTAATTTCATTGACACTATGATAACCTCCAAAGGTCAAAGATCATTCATCACATTTATCTATGGAGCACCCAACCAAAGCGACAGACCCATATTTTGGGAGAGATTGAGCTTAATCGGTGCAGCCAGATCTGAAGCTTGGCTTCTTACGGGTGATTTTAATGACCTGCTAGACAATGTGGAGAAAGTAGGAGGTCCCTTGAGATGGGAAGGATCCTTCATTGCTTTCCGCAGCTTTGTTACTCAAAGTGGCTTATGGGATCTTCAGCACTCCGGTAACGCTTTATCTTGGAGAGGTGTACGGTATAACCATTTTATACAATCCCGCCTAGATAGAGCAATGGCCAATTCCTCCTGGTCTGAAGTATTTCCAGCAGGATGTTGTGAGTACCTAAGATTCGAAGGTTCGGATCACCGACCTCTTGTATCATACTTTGATCAATCCAAGAAGAAGAAGAAGAACTGCTTCAGGTATGATAGGAATCTGAATTCCAAACCAGAGATCAGGTCGCTAGTAGAGGAAACTTGGATAGATTCACCAGCAGCGATCATAGCAAAACTAGACAAAGTCCGAAGGAATCTGGTGGAGTGGTCAAAAGAACAACATCGTTTAAATCTGGGAAAATTCCAAGACGCTCAGCTCAGCTTGGAAACAGCTCTATCGGACCCAGTTCCGGACCAGATGCGCATTGCTCAGTTAACCAAAAACTTGGAAGCAGTCTATGAGGAGGAAGAAAGCTATTGGCGGCAGCGAAGTCGTATCATTTGGCTCCAATGCGGAGATAGAAACTCAAGCTACTTCCATGCTATTACTAGAGGTCGAAGGGCTGTAAACAAATTCTCAGTCTTGGAGAATGAAGAGGGAGTCGCAGTATTTGAAGAGGACCTCATTGTAGATGCCATCTCTCAGTTCTATCAAAGAATCTTCTCTTCTCAATCCACAAACTCGCTGAAAATTGTAGAGGATGCAATCCGACCCTGCATCACGGCTGAGATGAATGCGTCTTTAACAAAATTACCTGATGATGAGGAAATTAAGGCAGCAATGATGTCCATTCATGCCGACAAAGCTCCTGGCCCAGACGGGTTCTCTGCAAGATTTTACCAAGCCTTTTGGGATATTATAGGTGGTGATGTGGCTGAGGATATCAGAGGGTTTTTTGAATCGGGAAGGCTGAATAAGCGACATAATGAAACACATGTCCGACTAATCCCTAAGATTAAGGGCCCGAAGAAAGTCTCCGACTACCGGCCTATTGCCCTCTGCTCCACCCATTAAAAGATCATAGCAAAAATCCTCACAAAACGCCTCCAGCCTCTCTTACATCTGCTCATCTCACCACATCAGTCCGCTTTCGTTCCGGGAAGAGCTATATCGGATAACGTCCTCATCACCCATGAAGTACTCCACTACTTACGCATCTCTGGAGCTAAGAAAAGATGTTCAATGGCAGTCAAAACTGATATGAGTAAGGCGTATTATAGAATCGAGTGGGACTTTCTCCGAGCAGTCTTGCTTAGGTTTGGATTTGAGGCAGTATGGATAGAGTGGATCATGGAATGTGTGGGATCTGTTTCATACTCCTTTCTCGTAAATGGGTGACCGCAGGGGAGGGTTATCCCAACCCGAGGTTTGAGACAGGGCGACCCGCTATCCCCTTACTTATTTATCCTTTGCACGGAAGTCTTGTCGGGACTCTGCAGAAATGCTCAGCAAGACGGTTCCCTGGCTGGTTTAAAGGTGGCCAGGAATGCTCCACCGATAAACCACCTTCTCTTTGCGGACGACACCATGTTTTTCGGGAAGATAAACCGACTAGTTGTGATGCTCTCCTTGGAATTCTCTCTAAATATGAACAAGCGTCAGGGCAGTGTATTAACCTTCAGAAATCTTCTATTACCTTCTCTTCCAAGACCCCCTCGGAGGCTCGGAGAAGAGTGAAAGAGAAGCTGCAGATTTCTAATGAAGGAGGCATTGGAAAATATTTAGGACTGCCCGAACACTTTGGTAGAAGGAAGCGGGATATCTTTGCGAGCATTGTTGATCGCATCCGCCAGCGTGCCCATAGTTGGTCTTCGAATTTCCTTTCTGGGGCTGGAAAACAAGTGCTTCTCAAGTCAGTCCTCGCGGCCCTACCGTCTTATGCCATGTCATGTTTTAAGCTACCAGTATCGCTTTGTAAGCAAATTCAATCGGTGCTTACTCGTTTTTGGTGGGACAACAAACCGGCTATTAAGAAGATATGTTGGGTCTCTTGGGATAAGTTGACTCTACCTAAGGGAGCGGGAGGCCTGGGTTTTAGAGAGTTAGAACAGTTCAATGATGCCCTATTAGCGAAACTAGCGTGGCGCCTCATCCAATCCCCTGAATCCCTCTTGGGACAGATCCTGTTGGGTAAATACTGTAGTACCTCTACCTTTATGGAACATCTTCCTGGGAAAACCACCTCACACGGGTGGCGTGGGATTCTAGCGGGACGAGAGTTACTACGAAAAGGGATCGGGTGGTGTATAGGTACAGGGGAAAACATCAAGGTTTGGCGGGAACCTTGGCTCTCTACAGCCACACCGGTCTGCCCTTACGGCCCGCCTGATAAGAATGAGGTCGACCTTAGGGTGGCTGACCTACTGCTACCGAGGCTTAATGGCAGAGAATGGAATGTGGCAGCTATCAGGCGGTATTTACCTCAGTATGAGGAAGCAATTCTGTGTTTAAACCCGAGTGAATTTGGAATGAAGGACAGCCTCTCCTGGTTACCTGAGAAATCTGGGTCGTACTCGACTAAATCAGGTTATGCAACCTCAAAGCTCCATGTAAGAGCAGGAGAACATGCCTCTTTCCCTTGGAGAAAATCCATCTGGAACTTGAAAACAGCTCCTAAGCTAAAAAACCTGCTGTGGAAAACCATGAACAGAGCTATTCCAGTGGGTAACAACCTTCGGAGCCGAGGAATGGATGTCAATGCAGCTTGTAAAGTATGTGGAGCAATCGAAACAGAGGTACACATCTTCCTTCACTGTCCGTTTGCTGCGAGAGTATGGGACCTAGTCCCAGCGGATCTCAAGCCCTCATTCAGCATCTCTTCTATGTCGGAACTCCTTCAAGCTGCCACGAAAATGAAACCGCTTCCACCAACGGGCTTAACTGATGCTGCATTACACGCGTGGATCTTGTGGTTTTTGTGGAAAAATAGGAACAGTCGGACGTTTGATAACAAATTTTTCGCTGAATCTGAGATTGTGTTGAAGGCATTGCAGGAAGCTCGAGCTTGGCAGGATGCACAGTTGTCGCGTCCACCAGCCGCTTCTAAAGTCCGCCACCTTCCCCCAGAGTCAACCCCAAGCGAAGCTGTGCATCTGTATGTGGATGCAGCCTGGGCTGGTACAAGACTATGTGGTGGATTCGGATGGCTCTTCAAGGACTATAACTCTCTGCTCATCCAGAGCAACACTTCAAACCGCACCCACGTCTCTTCTGCACTGGTTGCTGAGACATTAGCGGTAAAAACTGCGCTCCTAGACGCAGCTTCTCACGGTTTTGCAAGGCTGACTCTTCACTCAGATTGCAAGGCTCTCGTTACACTTCTTCGCCTTGGCGACTCGTGTACGGAAATTCAAGGTCTCTTACATGACATCCGTATGATCTATAGAACCTTTGAAGCTATCTCCTTTAAGTTTGTTCCTCGTTTATGTAATGTTGAGGCTGACTCCTTGGCTAAGCTCGCTCTCGTTGAGCTTACGAACCCTTTGTAAGAACCTTTTAGATTTATGAATTGCAGTTTGATCAAAAAAAAAAAGTAAAACAGAAAGACCAAGTGTTTACTTATTTTAATGAATCATAATCATACTTATTCTTCATTGTTTGTACTTGCCTTTATCCATTCCAATACAACTATAAAATGTATAGTATATACTATTCAAAACAGAGCATTATTATTCTATTAAATAATACTCAACATGTATGTTTTTAAAATAAATTTAAAGATGAACAGAATAAAAGAAAAGCTAACGAAGAATAATCATATTATATTTAAAATGACATAAGGGTTTGTTTTCTCAACTTCGGATTAAAATAATAATATGATTACATATTTACATGCTGTATAATTTCTTGTTATTGGACTCGGTTTTTTCTTTTTGTATTTATGTTATTGTATATATTCTCTAATTTCCTACCTAAACTATAATCTATGTTGTTAATATGAATTAATATAGTAGGAGCCGTTACAACTATGGTCAACGGATATATAACTAACGGAGCCGTTAAAAATTGTCAGACGGCGTTGTCTCTCTTTCTACTTTCCCTATAAAAAGCTGTTTTCCATTTGCTTGTTTTACGGGAAAAAATCTGAAAAAGTTTCAATCTTTCCCAGAAATTTTTGGGAAGCAAAACCACAAGTTCTTTGCGTCTCTGCTAACATTCCTCCCGATTTTTCTGCTCGTAAATCAAGGACGAGAGAGCTTCCCCTTCACGCTATAAACACATCTCTTCCCGATTTTTTCACAGGTTGGTTTTTTTTCCTTCAGTATTCTCGTTTTTAATTGAAACACAGAAATGTCGTTTCACTCGGCGCAATTCTTGTCTGATTAGAGCTGCTATACTTGTGATTTTAGGGTTTGGATTTCGTGGATAATTGGAGTGTGAAAGTGAGTTTTTTATACTGAGATATGAGTGAACACATGGTTGTCTATGTCGATCGACTGATGCGGCCGGTTCCGTTACCTCCGGTTCTCGCAGAGGTTGAATCGGCGGCGGCTGAGGAGGATTACGCAATTGGTATCTACGACGGAAATAGTTCTGCTACGGATAAGGATTCGCTGATTTTAACGGCGGAGTGTCGTATTTGTCAAGAGGAATCCGCTATTAAGAATCTCGAGAGCCCTTGTGCTTGTAATGGCAGCGTAAAGGTAGTTCCTTTTTCTCCATTGTTCATGCTCTTACTTTGATTATCAATATCAACGAAGAGCTAAAAAGCTTTGTTTTTGATCAGTATGCTCACAGAAAATGTGTTCAACGTTGGTGTAATGAAAAGGGCAACACTATCTGCGAGATTTGTCATCAGGTATATACGCTTTGCTCGATTCTATTCTAGTCTTTAGGACTAGAGAGACCTGAGGAAATTAGCAGAATATCCAGAACAATGGCGATAGTGATTAGTTTATGATCATTCGTTTCAATCATCTCCGGATTTTCTTTTTCAGTTTGTAAGCCATTGTAGAGATATTCAGACAATGTATCACTTCCAACTGTTTTGGCCTTATGAACCAATTATTGAGACCTCAAAGTTCATGCATTTACTTGTAAGTTTTAATATCTAACACCCTTTGAACTTGTCTTATCCAGCCATACCAAGCTGGATATACCTCTCCACCGCCTCCACTCCAATCTGAAGAAACTAGTATTGACATTGGGTAATGATCAGTTTCATAATACTGCCTTACACCTAAGGTTTGTTATATGTATGACTTGTCATTGTTCTGATTTAAAAATGTCTGTTTGTAGTGGAGGATGGGCAATCTCAGGATTGGATTTACATGATCCACGCCTCCTAGCAATCGCTGAAGCTGAACGTCAGATTTTAGAGTCAGAGTATGATGATTATACAGCTCCTGATACCAGTCTAGCTGCATTTTTCCGCATATCTGCTCTAATTGTAAGCCTAAACCTAAAGCTTCTTCTTCCCAAGTTCCATTTATTTACTGAGTTGTAAACCCAATAACATCCCTCTCTTGCCTTCTTCTTTTTGCAGATGATGACTCTTCTATTGCGATACGCACTGACTATACCAGATTATGCAGATGGTGAAGATGAGGACACTTCTTCAATACTTTCTGTAAGTTAAAAAAATGTCAAGTTTCTATAACATATTATGCAGATAGTGAAGATGACAATAATCTATCAATTTCTTTCCAGCTTTTCTTACTACGAGCTGCTACGTTTCTTCTTCCTTGCTACATCATGGCATCAGCCATTAGCATCTTGCATCGCCGAAGACAAAGACAGGTTAGCTTTTCAAACACACTGACTACAAACTTTCCTTGTCATTTTGACAGTCTTTAGGACATAATGACTTACTTTAAAACAAAAACTGATTGAACAGGAAGCTGCGGCTTTGGCCACCCGGTTTGCGTTGGTGCTCAGCTCACGTCAACCTAGAGCCATGATTAATTATTTGTCGATGGAGCCTTGATTTACTAGTTTTACACCAAGATTCAGGTACTTTCAATGATTTCATCAGAAAAACATTTGGTGTAAAAGAGTGGCTTGCATTAAGCATAAGAAGAGAGGATTTAATGAATCAATCTCTTCTTTTTTGTTCACTTCTTGCAGGTTGACAATCTTTTCTGATGAAATTATTGAATCATATGCCAAGCTTCTGTAGCTACAGAACCATCACAAGATCTACAGGAAGGTCCTTCTGAATCAGCTTTTCTCACAAGTTAAATTGTAACGGAGAAATGTAACTTAGTGCATAGTTATTTTTTAAAGTAAATGAATCTAAGAAAGATTCTGTGCATGTAGAGTTGAGTTTCTGATTTTGTGCGTTGTATATAAACTGAAAGATGTGGTTTTTGTTTTTCTTTGTAATGTAGCATTGAGCTTTTAAACGACCTTACGAGCATTTCATTTTTATATCTTGACCAAAACTCAATTTATTACATAAAAGTTTTGAATTCTTTTGTCAAATACAAACAAAACTTACTAAGATCGATCATCGTAATGAAGCTTCTTCATGTTAATTGTGGACAGAGACAAAAAGCAAAGCTAGTTTGCCTGCAACAGTTCTTTGATGTCATACCCTTGGACCTAAAAGGTCAAACAAACATATGTTAACAGTTGAATCTGTCCCTTTTAACATTGTAGTAATCACAAGAATGAGCTTTCTACCTGAAGAAAAGTGAGCAGCAAAATAACTCCAGAGTTCCAGAAACCGTGTATGACCATCGGGGTAATGAGATTGCGGGTTTGCGCATAAGATAATCCCAAAACCGAACCTAAACAAGATGAAAACAGAGACATATTAGCAGTCAGAGAGGTGTTTATAAACATGAGAAGATGCTAGTGCTATTGTTTACAGTTATGTTTTTACCTAGTACAAACAACTGCGGGAATTCACCGGGTGTGAGGTGGGCAAGAGCAAACGCAGCTGAGCTGATGATGATCGCTATTGGAGTCGGGACCCTGAAGTGTGGAGCAAATCAAATATGTTGTTAGCTTTTTTGTTCAGAATCAAATGAGAAGAAGACAAGACCTTTTACCATTTGGTAAGAGACACCATGAAGAATCCACGAAACACTGTCTCCTCAAGAAGTGGAGCAAGGATTCCAGTTATCCCCACTAAGCTTAAGGTACTGTACAATCATTATATCCAACGTGAGCAAAATCTAGTATTAATACACATCTCAGTTTATATATCTCTGTGAAAATACCTTATGTTTGAGGATCCAATTAACGGGAGAAGCTTCATCAAAGAGTCTACCTGAAAACATCAACCGAGCCACATTACTATTAAATCCATCAGAGATTTCAGAAAGAAACAAAAACCTTAAATACAGTAGTGAATCCTCATAACCTCTCTTTCGGGTGTCTCTGTCCTGAATAAGGATAAAGCAACACCTGTTAACGCAATAGCACCAACAGCACCAACCAGACCGATTCCACTCCACACGAGCCATCCTTTTTGCAAGTTAAAGGGTTGTTTCAAATCTGAAGATTGAACAAACAGATTAAAGGCCAATACAAGTGGAAACAAGACAGTGCCGATGAATAAAGCAAAGTACCATAGCGCAAAATGTCTTCAGGAAGCGGCTCAAAGGTTTTTGCAACGCTGAATATGACAGCAAGTATCACTGCAGTTGTTATGCTGCAAAGTATTTTAAATAAAGTTATAATCCGTTGACATTATGTAACACAAAAGAGTAGTAGTTTGTTGTTGGTACCCTTGATCCAGGAATAAAATTTCCGACTTTTCATCCAAGCTCAGTTTCTCAACGTCGATTCCTAAAAACGGTATGACTGCCATCTCAGTTAATCCTGTCAAAACAAAACTGCCTGGGAACAAAATTAATCTCACTCCTTATAGAGGATAGTGACTAACTGAGATAGCCAAAACAAAGAGACTTATCTGTCAGATCAATATACTGAACCATCACATTTTATCCTCATGGAGTTCTATGTTTCATCAAACTTCAACCTTAATTCGTCGAAAGGTAAGCTTTTAATGACATCTTATAGAAAATGGAGAGTACCTTAATACACAAGCAAACGAAGTTAACGAAACAGTTTGCCATTCCCATGGCACTTCCCATCTTTGAAGTATCGGCCACTCTGAGCTACCTCCCTGTACCTAAGAAAGCAACCAAATTTTAAAATATTCTCTTTTAAAAAATCGTAGAGTTTGGATACAATTGTACAAAAATACAAAGAACTGTCTCATGAAAAAATCATTCCAGGAAACCAAACAGGAAGCTATTAAAGCTAGTGCCAGAGAAATAACTACCTTTCCCTCTCTTCCAGATTCTTTCCCAGAGTTGACAATGCACCCGGATCTCCATTTTCTCCGATTAACCGTAGATAACCGGCGGCTAGCAAATCCCAGAGAAAACTGACCCAAACCGCCGCGGTTACAAGTCTTCGGCAGAATTGAACTCCGGGAACCGGTGATGCAGAAAAGAGACGACGATTTAGATAAACACGAGATTATCTGCGAAACCATCTGAATTGTTTGATCGAATAATATTTTTGTTTTTTCTTAATAAACTTCGACCAAAGCAACGAGATTGTGAGCAAGAGGATAAGGTCCGACTAAACGGGTCGGGTATAAAAACCCCGTTCCAATAATACACTTGCTATAAGTAAAACGATGTCGGCCTAAGCCCATTTATGTCAGCAGAGGCTCAAACCCTTAAACGACCAACTCCAGAGGTCTTTGTCAGTATTGTAACAAAATAAATACATCCCTCGTGCTTTCTAATTTGTAATTTTGTTCCTTAGGAGATTGATATCCACTCTTTTTTGCTGTTCATTTTTATAACCAAGACAAAATAGTTAATATTATTTCAAGCATTAACACAAAATCACTGGCAAATTGGCATTACTGTCCTGGGTGATGTGAACCCCACTCCCATTGAACACAGCTTCAGGAAAAAATCCAGTAACTTCTTCATTTTTTCCTCTATTTATACTCAAATCTAAATCATCCATAAGTAAATAGTGCAAAAAAGAGAGAGAGAAATGGTTTCTTTAACCTCATCTTCTTCAACACCAAACAGATCTTTTGATTTCATGATGAACAATAGCGGTAACAGTCTCTATGGTCCTTTCTCTTCTTCTTCTTCTACTTCTTTCTCTTACTTGACAAGCAAGGAAGATGCTCTCAAGCAAAAGAACCTAATGAGTGGTATGAACATGAACACCAATCCAGAAGAGCATGGACTTAGCAAGAAAGCTTCTGAAGATTTGGAGATCAGTGTGTTTGGAGCTGAGAAGTACTTTAATGGAGATATGGATTCCGACCACAGTCCTAGACTTGTGTCTCCTCTGCCAGATCCAGAAGTTTCAGTTGAGAGAATCTTCGTTGGTCCGAAGCAAAGCTCAAAGAATTCCTCGGAAACTCCGAGTCTTCGGTCTGAATCCAGCTGGAATAGCCAGAGCTTGTTGCTTCAGAACAAATTGGAGAAGAAGAAGAACAACAATAACAGATCTAGCTGCAACAGTTACTTGCAGGAGAAGGAAGCTATTAGCAATCAAAAGGTGAGTAACAAGAAGAGTTTTCTCGCGAATCTTGGCTGCAAATGCGTTTGTTCTAACTGGAACTCAGTGGATGTCGTCGACGAGAAGAGAAGAGCCTCTGGTCTGAAGAAGATCAAGACGCAATTAAGTTTCTCTGGAAATCTAAGCTCGGAGATGAAGCTTCACCAGCAACAACAAGAAGCAATGTTAGAACAGAGGAAATCTCTGGAAATATTTGGATCTCCTCTTATCGAGAAGAGAATCATTTCAAAGAAATTTCCATGGGAATACTCTAGCTCTGCAAAACCAGAGGAACGTGACGAAGAAGAAGATGGGAGTGTGAGCGATTTAAGTTCAGATCTCTTTGAGATTGAAAATGTAACAGGGAAGACAAAACCATATCTTGCAAGGCAAGGAAGCAGCGATCCAGAGTCACCGAATGGTTATGCGCCAAGTGAGGTAAGCATAGCTTGGAGTGTAGTAACAGCTAGTGTGGCGGATTACTCTGTTATGTCTGAATGTGCTACAAGTCCTGTCAAAAACCGGTCTTTCCAGATTCCTCGAATCCCTATGATCGCCAAACCAAACCGAGAAACCGGACCTCAGAGACGGAAATCCAGCAGTGGTGGTTTGTTGATGGGCTGCAAGAGTCATAAATCTGTTAGAGTTTCAGGTGATTCGTACACAAGCGTGAACAGAACACCGAGTTATGTTCCAAGATTCCCTGTAGAAGCTAATCCAACAAGTATCGAGACTCGGAGGAAGATAAGCAGTAGTTCGGTTTCTCGCACGCAATCCCCTTCTCTGTATATTTAGTGATGCCAAAAACTGAGCTCGTTTTGTTTTACATGTAATGTCTATTGAGTGAAAAAGATTTGCTTTGCTAATACCATATTCAAATTTATTATCAAACCACGTCTTATAGGAGACAATCGAGCTTGATTTAACGAGTTCACTAAGGAACAATGTCGGTCGAGGCTGCAAACCAATATTTATCATTAATCAATCCTCAGAAATCAAGTTTTACTGACCACAAATGAGTCGAGATGAAATGTGATCCAAGAACTCACCATGTGAACACTAGACACTTGTTTCTAATCTGCAAAAAAGACATAACCAAAGAATGCAATTCCATGTGGGCTATGAAGGTGTAATTATAAGCTTTTGTCGACTCAGGAGACATGTCTTAATGCAGCACAGAGACTAGTCACAAAACACAATGGGTCCACCTCATACTCATGTGCTAGTCTCAAGAATAGAAAGAGACCTGATTAGTGGTTAGATTTAACGGTTAAATGAAAGGCCCGTACGAGTTGCCTAAAACAGCCAATGATGAAGAAACTCAATTGATCAATGATAGTGTCATTTCACCTAACATGTCTCAAAAGCCAATCCACGATCTTTTGGTCCAGAACTCATCTCAAGACCATGTGGCTGATAATGAGATAAAGTTGCGGAAGACAAGAAACCTTAATTGTGTCATTGATGATGATATGTCTCCGTAACCAACTCCGGAGGAATGTTAGTTAGGTTTTGGGAAAAAGATTCTGTAATACAGCTTAAAGTTCGAATTCAAGATTCAGATCTCACTAGCTTGAACTAATCAAGAAACAAACTTTTGATCTTTAAAACAATACAGTGAATCCAATAAGGTAGTATTAGCATATCATATATCAGAAACATAGATGAAACCAGGTTTGTCAAGAAAACATCAACCCTGTCCTAAAGTACCAATTGATCCTAAAGATAAGTATTGCATCATTTTCAAAGGTCCACTTTTTCAATAATTGAGCAATCACTTCATTGGTTATGAAGCTATCCAGACTGACTAAAATTACCAAATTTTAATTGTACAGGATAAGAGCAAAAACAGCAAGAAGCAATGACTGTGTGTGCGTGTGTGTGTGTATGTCGTTGACAAGTCTCATAATCTGAAATTGTAAGCAGATAATAGAGAATATCTGAAGTTTTGGCTATTACAAAATGAATTTACTGCTAGCATACACAGAGACATATGCCCGTAGATCGAAAAGGATAGATTGGAATTGTATGTACACAGTTACAAGTCCACAGAGGTTACAGTGGTTCTCTAGCGAGCAAATGATGAAGTAACATAGCAGTGATAAGAAGCTCCAAAAAGAAAAGAAAGAAAAGTTACTCATCTTTGGATACTTTGATTGGCCGTGTTTCAAATCCCCCAGTGGCTCTTTTCTCAAGTGAATAAGGTAAGTAAGTACCGAGAATCTTATCCCACATGACAAAGAATGGCTGCGAGAAATTGTATTTACTTCCATAGAGTTGGTGGTGAACATCATGGTAAGCAGAGTTATTACTGAAGAAGATGTGAAATGGATTTCCAGGGAGCCATAGTCCACAGTGATCATCTACTGTCTTGATGGTAGCGAAGGAGAAGAAAAAGATGGCCGTTCTTGGGGACATACCAGAGAAGAGGAAAGACAAAGCACCACCGATGGTGTCCAAGAGAAGGCCTTCTAAAGGATGGTTGTATAGAGCTCCATATGAATAAGGCACGATAAGGCGATGATGTTGAGAATGGATGTGCTTGTATAAGAACTTGTTAAGGTGCATATAGCGATGAATGAAGTATTGCCAAGTGTCAATTACGAGCATAGCGATGAGAAGTTGCCTAGCGAGAAGTAGAAGGGAAAATTGCTGCGTCGTAGCAGCATCTGCATCATCACTTCCTGTTATCTAAAGAGAAGAAAAAACAAATATCAGGTAAAAACAGGAAAAGAATGCTTCGGTGCTACTATATGAGCTTCCACCAATAACCATAACATGATAACTATGAACCTCAAATAGTTTCTTCCAACACACAGAAACATCACAAGCTCATGACAATGTATCTAAAACAGCAAGAAACAGGAGATCTGAGTTTTGATTCATCAGATAATCTCAAGACTTTAGACTGTTGTATCCTAAATCTACAACCTAGATTCAGCAGCTTCCGGACGAACAAAGGTGCTTCATTTCAAAATGTAGATCCCTAACTCATCCTCATCTCTATGCTCACTAGCCACACATTAGATCACTAACATAAAGTTTCCACATTTCCATCAACAAGAGGCCACAATTTCCCAGGTAAAGAGAGAGAGAGAGAGAGAAACCTTGAAGAGAATAACGGAGATGATGGCCTGTAGAATCTGTTGAAGAATAACGCCCTTGACAACGGCAGATTTGGTAACAAGATT
Organism: Orychophragmus violaceus; assembly: GCA_030180135.1. Classification (NCBI taxonomy): domain Eukaryota; kingdom Viridiplantae; phylum Streptophyta; class Magnoliopsida; order Brassicales; family Brassicaceae; genus Orychophragmus; species Orychophragmus violaceus. The sequence continues at coordinate 5,559,062 of CM058229.1, forward strand.
CTTCTCATCCTCGTCTATCTTCGAATGCAATCTATATCTCTCCAAAGATCCTAAGCAAATGTACATACCTGAATAAACCCAATACACCAGAATCGGCACGAACGTTCCCAGAAATTCATCGGAAATCGCGAAACCCATCATCTCTAGTCTATATATGTTCTCCTAACCAACTCGATAAACGAATCAAACACCGCCTGAAGAAAATTGCATCACTCTTCGTTAATTCCCCTCTTCAAGAGCTAAACTATACGAAGAGATTTAGAATCTTCTTCGTCGCTCGGTGCTCTCTCTCTCTTTCTTCGACGAGGAGAAGAAGACGACGATGAAGAAGATCTACAATACGATTTTTCAATTAGGTGGGACCCGACTATTCGGAATTTTCCACGTGGCATACAAGGACTGGTCAAGGCGCCAACTGGTTTCGATTTTAATGTGTGCTGCTGATATGTATAGTTGTATACAATATTATTATTATTCATAAATAATGTGATGAAATTGTAAAAATATGTCTGGATTTATGAATTAAAAGTGTAAAGAAGAACAAAATCATTGACTTGCCTCACTGTTCTCTCTGTCTAGTTGTGGTGACAATGGGTGGCTACCTCGTGGGGTGCAATGATTTGGTATTTTATTTGTTTCTAAACTGAAAATTTCGACAAAATATGTTAATTTATATACCACAAACAAATAGTAAGTAAGATATATTGTTTAATGCGAAATAAAATCACACAAAAAGTAGAAAATGGAACCACTAATAAGAGAAAGTAAATAACGAATCTATTGTTACAAGCCTAGTGCACAAGATGAACTAACTTGTCATGATGATTCATGTGCCATAAAAAAGAAGAAAACGTTATGTTAACAAAACAGGACAAGTAACTTCGTTTGGGAGAGCCAAAAAAATGGGGACAACTAACAAATAAAACTTTTAAGACTCTTCTTTTGTCGGTTCTGATGATTCTTCCACACATCCAGTTTCTTCAACAAGCTGGTTTACGATGGGACAGCCAAGAACATGCAATGTTATCTCAAGTCTGAGTAACGTCAGCCAGTGAGTGAATGAAATAAAGAGAGAGTTCACTTACCAGAGAACCGACTTGCTCATAGGCTCTCATTACTTTTGGATCTTCCTCGTATTCGTATCCCAATTGAAGAATCCGTGGCCCGTTTACTGACCAAAACGCCCTTCGGCCTGCCTCCTGCAACATCAAAAGAAGGAAGTTTTGACAATATCAGCGGACCTTTTGAAGGTTTTGGGGTTCTTAATAACAGAAAATAAAAAGAAAGAGAGATAGAGAGCTGTTCTACCTGTAAGATGATCAAAATATATAGCTTCGAGTGTCTGAACACGACTGTCGGGTGGCATTTTTTGAGACATCTTGTTCACTGTATACCTAAGGAAGGTAAAAACCCAATAGTCAAAAGCTGTTGTCTTGTAAAAAGAAGCTAACTTTTTGTTTGCAACCAAGTGGCAGCTATAAAGCAAAACCAACAAACCTTACTGCCTGCAACTGGTAGGAGCAGAGAGGGCCAGAGAAACTCTGATATCAAGAGTATATTCTGAAGCTGGTTCTTGGCTTCAAAAGAGCAGTTAGGAATAGTCCCAGCCACCTGAGACAGAAGGTTACTCGTACCGAAAAGGAACAAGTTTTATTACATGAGGACCATTTTACAAATTTGGTCAGTTTGATTGTTTTATCCAATTTTCTCTAAAACCAAAAACAGATGCAATCAAACCCATTTACATCTCTCTGTTGAATAAAATTTTCCGCAAAGATGGAAGCTTGTTTGAGATGCTCACGAGGAAGCACTCTGGTTGAAGCGTTGAGACCAATCGGAAAACTCTCCGGTTCTCCCCGCTCTTCTTCTGTCTCTTTCAGCACCGGTTAGTTTCTGATTCTCCTATGTTTCCGTGAAATGCATTTGATTCAAGTGAATCCGAAATTAGGATTCTTATAAACGAAAATCAAAATATGAACTTGATGCATATTCATGTGAATTTACTGTATTTCGGTCAAACACTGACTTTTTCCTTTCCATTATTGATTGGATCTCTGTGAAGGCAAGCCGATTAAGAGAGCTTACGATGGTTTGTTGCTTGATGCTGGAGGAACCCTTTTGCAATTGTCGAAACCTGTTTATGAAACTTACGCTTCCTTGGGCCAAAAATACGGTCACTTTCTTAACACTTTTTTATTCAAAACCAATTTCGATTTACGTTTTTTCTTGCTTTTTGGATGATCTCTGAGTTGTTGTTTGTATCTAGTTCAGGTCTCAAGACAACTCCAGCTGAGATCAAGCAAGGTTTCAAAAGAGCTTTTGCTGCTCCTTGGCCTGAGAATCTGCGTTACCAGGTCCCTGAAATGAGTGCATTCTCTTTGTTTTTTTCGTTATTTCAGTTTTGGTCTCTCATGGTTTCCTGCAAACTTATGTATTAAATTACCTTGCATTGTATTTTTAGGGAGATGGAAGACCGTTTTGGAAGCTCGTTGTTTCAGAAGCTACTGGTTGTTCTGATAATGACTACTTTGAAGAAGTCTACCAAGTGAGTATATGGAGGCTAGGTTCTGGTCTGGTCTTTTAAGTAGTCTTCATCTTCCATTAACAATGGCTTTTTAGTAGTATATCACATTGATGCATAAATGACAAGTAAACCTTATGTTGTTTCCTTAGTATTACGCGAATGGTGAGGCGTGGCATCTCCCTGAAGGAGCTTATGAGACAATGTCACTACTGAAAAATGCTGGAGGTTATTGTTACATTGAAGAACTCTCTCATTGTTTACTTTTTTGTATTCGTCATTTCTGATTTCTGAAATTTGGGTTAAGATGGTTGCAGTTAAGATGGCTGTTGTCTCCAATTTCGATACTCGCCTTAGAAAGCTATTGAAGGATCTTAATGTCATGGATATGTAAGCTTTGCCATCTTCTGTTTCTTAAACCTGAAATCTGAGAATGCCATAGTAATCACTATAAATGGTGATTGTTTATGATATTACTTTTACAGGTTCGATGCTGTGATTGTATCGTCAGAAGTCGGATACGAGAAGCCTGATGACCGAATCTTCAAATGCGCTTTAGGTTCTTCATCCTAAACTGAAGTTTTGTTTGCTTTGAATAACTTTATACATTTATATTGTACATTCTGTTTCATGCGCAGAGCAAATCAGCGTAGAAGCAAACAGAGCAGTGCATGTCGGAGATGATGAGGGAGCAGATAAAGGCGGAGCAAACGCCATCGGTATTGCTTGTTGGTGCGGCACAAATACCTTTTAAAGTTCTTGCTCTTCTCTTTTTCGGATTTAGTGAGATTCTCGGTGATATCAAATCCTTCATGACACATACCTTTTCTGTCTGTATTTCTTTGAATCATCAGGTTATGGGGAAAAGATGTGCAGACATTTTCAGACATACAAGATCGTATTTTGGTTTCAGAACACTAAGCGTCTTTGTCTTGCAATGGGTATATTTTGAGTTATGTAGTACACATTTGCTCAATCAACACTTCTTTGTTAAGTTAATTATAAGAAAGTAATAATGATAAAGCTGCCCACCAATTTTTGGTTGCATTTCTGAACTTGGCTCAATAATGTAGTATACTTAGTTTGGTCTTTACATAAGTGAGCAGTCGAAATACTCTTCGTCTGCTTATTTATTATATGTATACGAAGATCAGATGAAGCTTGAAGTATCTTTTGTTTCCAAATTTCGAGTCTGTCCAGTGATTAAGCTTTGGTCCAATGGAGGTAGTGGTGGAGCTCCATGTGAACGTATTGGGGTGTCTGGGACTTCTCATACGTTTCACGTATTGATAATAACAAAAAATAAACATCGTCGGTCTTGATAACAAGCTCATATGTATTCAAATCAGATTTCACTGGTTTACTATCGCATTTTGCAATCATATTGAAACAAGTTATAGTTTGAGACTAAAGAAGCGTCAAATTGATGGCATTGCACAAGGAGAAGCATGGCCTCTTTGATCTTGCTATTATACCTTAAATTGTTCAATGATTGAAATGCAAACCTAAAGGAGTTGGTATCAGAATCACATATTAACTCGAATGTGAGACCACAAAAAAAAAGCATGAAACAGTACTGTAGTATCTTGACATAACACAACCAATTATAGACTAAGATCAAACGATGAGCTACAAGCCTACTAGGAAATTATCTGAGTCAAATCGACCGAATATACTCAAAATTAATCGAAGTATTCGATTTTATCTACAACTTCAGTTAATTTTGGTAAAAAATCAATAACCGAAAATATCAAAAACTGAACCAAACTGAAATAAATTTCGGTTATTTTCGGCTAAAAATTAAAATCAAGGAAATCGAGAACCGAAACCGAAAAGGGCAAAGAAAGCTTTAAATCCTACGAAGGTACATGGGCCGTAACAAGCTTCATGTATATTTTTTTATGGGTTCTGCTCAAACCCAAATTGAGAACCTTGTAGTTTACCTAGAAAATATAAAGCAAGTCATTTTTCTGAGGAGCAGCAGCACACACCCCCTCCCCCACCCCCCGGTTTGAGGTTGAGGACTGGAAGGAGAGACGCCATGGGAAGAAGTAAGTTTCGATCTCTATCGTTTGTTAATGTTAGAGTTTTTTGTGTACTTTTAATTACGTTAACTGTTTATTAACCAAATGTTTATGTCCTCGTTAATTATCTATGTCCTGTCGTAATTTTGTTTGATGGGAGTACCTTCATTGATTTGATCTATGTTTTCCGTTAAATTTTTCCGGAGAAAAAACAATGTAGGCTAATATTAAATCTAAATCGTTATAGGACCAGCTAGGTGTTACCGTCAGATCAAGGGTAAACCATACCCGAAATCTCGCTACTGCCGTGGTGTACCTGATCCCAAAATCAGGATCTACGATGTCGGTATGAAGAAGAAAGGTGTTGATGAATTCCCTTTCTGTGTCCATTTGGTTTCATGGGAGAAAGAAAACGTCTCAAGCGAAGCACTTGAAGCTGCACGTATTGCTTGCAACAAGTATATGGTGAAATCTGCTGGAAAAGATGCTTTCCATCTGAGAATTAGGGTTCATCCTTTCCATGTTCTCAGGATCAACAAGATGCTTTCGTGTGCTGGAGCTGATAGGCTTCAGACTGGTATGAGAGGTGCTTTTGGAAAAGCTTTGGGTACTTGTGCTCGTGTTGCGATTGGACAGGTGCTTTTGTCTGTTCGTTGTAAGGATAATCATGGTCATCATGCTCAGGAGGCTCTCCGTCGTGCTAAGTTTAAGTTCCCTGGTCGTCAAAAGATTATTGTCAGCAGGAAATGGTATATGGATTTGATCCTTTCACATTGGTTTAAAAAGGATTAAACTTTTTGTCCAGACTAAACTCATCAAGTTTTTGACTTTATGTTTCAGGGGTTTCACTAAGTTTAACAGAGCAGACTTCACGAAGTTGAGGCAAGAGAAGCGTGTTGTTCCTGATGGTGTTAATGCTAAGGTATCTCAATAATGCATCAAATTATTATCTTACTTTCATTTTTTTGGGTTATTGCAACAGTGTTTTATTGTTGAATTTGACATTGGCTCGGTTTCTTTTGCAGTTCCTCTCATGCCATGGACCATTGGCTAACCGTCAGCCGGGAAGTGCATTTTTGCCAGCCACCTATTGAAGTTTCAGAACTGTTGTCTGCTGTCTCCTCTCGGATGAAGAATAATTATATTCAGTCTGAAACTTTATACTTATCCTTGAAAGTATTGTCTTAAGTTTTTAGTTGGACACATTCAGTATTCTGAATCTTTGTGGAATGATATTTCTTACTTTCTATGTTGATCAATTTCTAGAACCATTTTGCAAGTTTTGTCTTCGGCTTTGAGTTCTCAATGCGAAACATTGGATTTTTTACTATCTGCAAAACTAGTGATAACTGTGATATCAAAGGATTTGAAAACTCAAATTGGTCACATAAGCTGAAATGTATGTTTCCTGCAGTGATATTCTGTTGCAAAATAGTGTTTGATTCTAGAAGATTTATTATTCAGTTTACTGGCTGAATTTAAGAAATTAATACTGAAACGATTTCAAAAGTAATAAATACTAAAAACTTTTCTATGGGAGCAATGTGGAGTTCAGTTTTGGTATGCTGTTCAGTTTGATTGTTTGGACTTCTACCCGTATTTTTTTTTTGGCATCAAAAACTTCATTTTATTAAGAGTACTCGACTCTCTTCAAAAGAGAGCCAATCGGAAACTGATAAGCTTACATGGAAAAATAAGAGGTCACATGTTCTAGCTTTTTTAGTAAGGCTATCAACACGGATATTAAACTTCCTACTAATAAACTTAATACAAAAATCAGGAAAGAAATTTTTAAGAGCGCAGAATTCTTCTAACTCCGACGAGAAAGAGGGCCACTCCATTTGATCCTTAAGCATACTGATGAGTTCCAAACAATCTGAGAAGAAGCAGGCGTTGTTCAACTGTAATCTCTGGAGACATTGCATAGCCCAGAGGAGAGTATCGAGCTCGACATGGAGGGAAGAAAGACTTCTTCTGGAACCTATAAGACCCAAATGAACAATCTCATTTCCTTGTTGGACAACCCATCCTTGCCCACTAACCGAGTCTGATTCTACCCAAGAACCATCGATGAAGCATGAAAGGCTAATTGACGATATTAAGCTAGGCGGGATAGAAGTGTGGGTGGGAACCATAAGATGGTTCTCATCTTCCTCCTCGTTTGCTTTCCTCCACGCTTCTTTTTCGAGCTTAGCTTTCTCTAGAATCGATCTAAGATCTTCATAAAAATTATCGAATATTTTTCTATTGCGAGCCTTCCATATGAACCACATAAGCCAAGGAAATAATCCAATAAAATCTTCATTATTTATCCATCCCTTTGCTTTCCAGAAGAGGAAATCCAAGTTAGTAAACACTGATAAAGATGGGAAAATATGAGGGGCCGAAGGAATAGGGGAGAGTGTCCATGCTTGCCGTGCTGGGGGGCATTCGAAGATAGCATGGTTGATAGTTTCTCTCTCCGCACCGCATCTGGGGCAGGTGGAATGTCTACCAATGTGGTGATATGCGAGAGAATCACAAGTGGATAAGAAACTTGACAGACATTGCTACATGAAATGTTTAATTTTCCGAGTGGTTTTTAACTTTCAAACTTGCGTCTTGAGTATTGTGGTACTTGGACCCTGAAAAGGGGGTTCGCAAGCTGGGCGAGAGAGATCTCTCGCGGTCTAATATCCGGATTTTACCGTATAGTTACCGGATTTGATATGAATCCAATAGTAACTATCCCTCGAGGCTAGCTTGCTCGGATGTAAACCCAAGATAAGAGAAATATCTTCTGGTGGAAAGAGCTCCCGAAGTCGATCTAACTTCTATTGCTTTATCTCAAAATCAATGAGTGAATTCACATATAGATGTGGATCAATCTCATTATTAATGCATTTCGGTGCACGAGCCGGATAATCGGGGATCCAAGGTTCACTCCAAACTCTAGTGCCAAATCTGGAGCCTATAGTTTTCCTTAGTCCTGATAGCCGTAAATGTTTGGCCGCCATCAAACTTCTCCATCCATAAAAAGGACGATTTGAAACTTGAATCTCTAAGGAACTTGAGTACTTAAAATATCGTTTTTTAGGATTCGACTCAAGAGAGAGTCTGGAAATTTGATGATTTTCCACAATTGTTTTGCTAGGAGAGCAATGTTCTGCTCCTCCAATACCTGAAATCCTAATCCGCCTTCTGAAGTTTGAGTTGTAGATATATTTGTACTCTAAATATCCTGCAGATGAATAAAAACCCACTGAAACTTTTAGCAGAGATGGATTATTGGATTATTTGTTTATTTCTAATCTTTTCTTTTGATCTCTCTATCTATATCATCTATATCTAGTATCATACTAGTAGTATGTATGAAGGTGCAAGGATTTGAAACTAGCAAAGCTTAGTTAGCTAATGTTAGGTGGATGTCCTTTTTCATATTTATGATCTAATATCTCACTAATTATTAGACCGAGTGATCCAAAAGAAATTGACAGAAGTCTTCTTCTACATGTCAAAATCAGATTCAAACTCTGCCATTTTCACGTACTAAAAACCATCTTTGTTTTTCTCAAAAGATTTTTGTTGCAACATTTTCTGAATAAAGAACGAACAAAAGTCCAGAATCCCCAAAACAGAGAACCGAGAAAAGGAAACTTTTTTGAATGAATTTACAATATCTTTCGCAAAAAAATGAATGGTATATATAAGATATTCCAAGAAATTACCAAAGAACATTGTATTCATAAAACAAATTCAACAATATCACCAAGACGATTGTATTGAATTTGAATTAAACCTTATAGCCAATGAATAAGAAAAGACTGCAACTTTCAACCTCCCCAAGCAGCCAAGAATCTTGATTCCAATTTGCAAAAACAAAAACAAAAAATCTTCTGAACATGATAAACTTTGTTAGCAACCCATCACCGCACAATTGTAAACGAAATTCGCTGAATGTTTCCTACCGAGCAATGTCCAAACAGGCGGGCTTCGATCATTACTTGGTATCCAAGAATTCAGCTCAATGAACCCTCCACCTGAACTCCTAGGTCCACCAATCACAATCAACCGCTCACCACAAGCTCTAAACGCTAATCCCCAACCGTTAACCGAACCAGCTCTCTCAGGCAACCTCCCTAAAGTAAACCATTTCTTACTCTCTTTATCATACTTCCTCACTTCCATATCAGCATGATCCGCCGCATACAACTGATTGTTCACAACCGCAACAAGAGGCGGCGCTTCTCCTGACGCCTCCCGGCTCCTTGGAGGAGACATTTCCGGAATCTCCGTCCATTTCTTGGTCTCTAAATCGAACTCCTCACCGGATGTAAGGACTTTGGATTCAGTCCCACCGATTCCTCCTATCACGTAGAACTTCCCATCCATGAAAACACCAGAACACATCTTCCTCGGTTTGTTCATCTTAGGAAGTAAGGTCCATGTCTGAAGCTCAGAGTTATACATCTCAGCGGAGTCACTGGTCTTGCCTAAAGAATCACAACCACCAGCGAAAATGGCGATCTCTCCTAGACTCGCTGAGCCGAACAAACACCTCGGTGAATTCATCCTCTCACCGGGAGACCATGAGTTGGTTAAGAGACTGTATCTGTATATAACATGAGAAGAACCATACTCTGTTCCTAGAACAAGCAAATCTGTTCCGACAGCGAGAGATTCTTTGTCCGCACACATGAAGGTAACACCTGAAGGCATTGTTGGTAAATTCATCCATTTTCTTTCGACAGGATTGAAAGCAACCCATTCCAAGAGCTGGCAAGAGAAGTAAACCCAATGTTCAACTATCTGGTTCTGTCTTCTGAGTTTGTAAATGTCTCCGGACTTAACCAGAGACCGGAAACTCCGGTTTAGGGAAGCGATTGCGCCGTAGTTAGACCTTGAGCAACGAATCAAACAGCTTATTGAATTGTCCCTGCCGATATCGTTGATAAGTGAATCGCCATCACCGTTGTTGGAAGTTCCAGATTGTTGTTGTTGTTGGTCTTGTTCTTCTTCATTGGATTCATCAAAAGATTTGAGAGATTTGCTTGGTCTGAGCTCATCAACATCATCATCATCATCCACTGCTCTTTTGCCATTTCTGAGGTTAGATTCGGATGAATCTTCTCCTTGTGGGTACATGCAAGGCCACTTGGATTCTGAGAGACGAGAAGCTGAGAAAACCCTCGATAACAGATATGTCCGATCTTCAACCATCTTCTCTTTCAACCGTTTTTCAGATTCAATCACAAATCCTTCTAACACGAATGCAGAGAAAGAAATAGAAATCAGGGAGATCAATTCAACTGAAAGACGATTCAAAGTGTTTTCATTTTCGATAGATCATCACCAAATTCCGATTATATGGATTCAAAATCAACGATCCAACCACCAAATATCAAACCCAACAAATAAAAATGTCAGCTTTAAGAGCCAGATCTCCAGATTTCCAAATTCTAAACTCGAAAATAAAAACCCAGAAAAATCAAACCGTAAGAAACGTTGATTCCCGATCTGGGTATGAATCCCCAACGGAGAAGAAGAGAGAAAGGGAGAATCTTTCAAAAGAAAAAACGAAGAGAAAGAGAGAAGAGATAAAAAATAATAAGAACAAGGAAGGTATGTACTTACGGATTGGATTAACGAAAGAAATCAAAGTTAATAAATTTTCTGTTTCCGTAGCGTTTTCTGTCGTCTCTTGTAAACTCTTTCGTTCTCTCTGCGAATCGGAGTGAAGCGTATGGAGTCGTCTCAAAGTTATAAATCCTTGGAAGTTCCAATTCAACTTTCTCTCTCTCTTTAACTTTTCTCTCTCTCCTGTTTTGGTCTTTGTTTAATTTTCCTTGGATTAAAGTGATGAAAAATGTATTTTTATTAAAATTAATTAACTTTGTTTAACTTAAATAAAGCTTTTTTTCTTTCTACATGACGTTTTAGAGAGTCCAAAATAAATATTCTAGATAAGTTTTCTTCTTTTTCCAACACTTGTTAACGTATTTAAAATCACGAAACTGAAACTGTTTCTAGTTTTGTTTTGTAGTGTTCAGTGAAGATCTTCTAAAGTTTCAGTACTTTTAAAATTTAAATTTATTTGCAATAAAACTTGTACGTCATAATAAAAATAACTTTTATAATATGTACTGCAAACACTATTCATTCAGTTTATCTACTAAAAAAGACTCAATCAATTCTATATATATATATATATATATATATATATATTATTAAAAAAACCATCTCTTTTTCCGGAAAACCTTGAAATTATATACGATTTATTTATAGCAGGCATATATATATATGATTTATTTATACAAGGTACATTTTCAGTTTTTCATGCTACCAAAGTACCAATGTACTCTAAACTATATTCTCTTTCAAACAATTCCTACTGTACTATAACCAAAAAAATCATTTAAACTGTATCACCCACAATATTCTAGGCCAGATATATTAATTTCGTTTGAATTTTTTCAATGGAATATAATGTAGTGGTATATGAATTGGAGAACAAATAAAGGACTTTATGATACGCATTTTCGCAAAATTATTATTAGGAATATAATGCTTATTTCTGACCGAATAATCCTCCTTTTTATGTTTTCCGAATATATATAACTTCAAGACGTTAAAAAATAAATAGAGTTACTGACAATAAAAAACTGTACGGGAAAGAACATGTATGTGTTATCAGAAGAGCTGAACTGAGAATTCAGGAATACGAGAAAGCTGTCGACAAAGTAAATCTAGGTTCACGGAGCACGTGTCGACGCACGTGGGACTATATTTGGCACATAAACCATGAAATTAGTGTCTTATTTAATTTAATACTACCGTTATTTATTTATTATTACAACTAAACAAATATTACCGTGATTTACTGCATTATTACTTTAACTTATGTGGTGGGTGTTAACGTTAAGCCGTTGACGGTTGACCCCTAAAATAAACTTATGTGTTGAGCTCTTTAATCTTCGAGATAAAATATTAGTAGATGTCCGTTTTCTTTGACATGTGTGTTCTATCATGTTTTTCAGTTACATGTCTTATTATCTTTGACACGAGGGACTTCCAAATCATAAATATAAGAAACGATATTAGTATTGTGATAAAAAAAATATTACACTAACAATAACGACGAATTCTCCCGGATTAACAGTGGACTATTCTGCATGATATTAGTGACCTTTTTATAAAAAAAAATGGACCGACAATTTCCTAGAATTTTGACAGGGGATTTTATAAATGAAGAGTCGATCATTTTATCACCTTCGGTATACACGTATACTAGCAAATTTTACCAAACATTCCACTTGTTACTAATATAGAAGCTCATATGGTACGACGACTATCTTTACATATTCTACCCATTGATTATGTGACTTTGTAATTCAAAGTTTGTGTCCCGCCGAAAGATTATAGCATGCAACTAAAGGATTATTGAGTAAAGTTTACTATGAGTTGCGACTATGTGGATCTTGCCAGCTTTAATCCACTCATTAACTACCACGTGTGATAGCCATCTTAAACATTATTTGGACGGTAGCGAAAGTGTTTTATCATTATGTAAAGACTAAAGAGTATGATCTTATGACTAATCTAATAGAACCGCTTTTTCTCCTAATTTCTTCTACTGTTTGTGTCATTTCACATGCTTATTTGTTTATTTTCATAAAGCTAAGGGTTAAATGTGCCTTTTTATAATAATTAAAATGCATGAACTTGGCTGATCAAAAAATGAAATAAGACAACTTTTGGGTTTATCAAAAATGTATTTACACAAACTCATGAAACCCTTTTTAACTGTACATGAAACCCTTCTAGAAAAATTATGTGTTCTTTTGAGATATTATAGAAATTAATGGATCATGAAATTTTAATCTCTAGAGAGTGTGTGGTAATTGTCCTATATTGGAAGTTGAGAATGATAATGACTAATATATAAGAGACTTGGACCAATCCACTTATCATCAACTGGTTTTAGATTGGAAGCCCATGAAACTTAACATGGTATCAGAGTCAGACCCACACACTCTCGTAACCATGCGTGGTAATTGTCCCACATTGGAAGTTAGAAATGATAATAACTAATATATAAGGGACTTGGGTCAATCCACTTATTACCAATTGGTTTTAGATTAGAAGTCCAATAAACTTAACATGGTATCAGAGCTCGATCCATGCAGTTCAACCCGATCCGACCCAAAGTTGGTCTATTATCGACAATCCAAGCCTAAAAATGGTGTCGTCGATCCAAGCCCGAACATTCCAAGATTAATGGCTAAGATAATCATTATCTCGAGGGGGCGTATTAGGGACATAAGTCCCACATCGGTAATTGGAAAGGATCTCAAGTAATATATAAAGGATATGGACCAATCCACTTATCACCAATTGATTTTAGGTTGGAAGCCCATACAACTTAATATGGTATCAGAGTCAGACCCACACACTCTCGTAACCCTGCGTGGTAATTGTTCCACATTGAAAATTAGGAATGATAATGACTAATATATAAAAGACTTGGACCAATCCATTTATCACCAACTGATTTTAGGTTGGAAGCCCAAAAAACTTAACATGTTCATAAAACGTTTCTATTTGCCTATTTTTAAACGTTTTTAGCCACAAATAATTCGGATGTCTATGGATATTGTATACTGATCTAGGTTTTGGCTAATCCGGTTATAAAAAACATTATATGCTTTAATGAAAAGAAGTTAGATCGTTGAGGTTGACTGAGCATATGAGATCTAAGGTGTATATTTATGTTTTTGTGTGTGCAAAAAGGTCTACAATTTATGTACAAGTATTACTTAGTGAACAAATTAGCCTTGAGACATGTAAGCTAATTTTCATTATAAAAAAAACAAAAATTTGAGGAAAATTTTTCATAAAATTTCTGGACGTATTTTCTATTGAAATTTCAAAAATTGATCAAGTTTGAGAGTCACCGGTCAATAAGCATCGATATGATCTCGCAGAAATGCGACTTTTTGTTGTTGTTGTTGTAACAAAGCAGAAATGCATTTAACCTTAAAATGAAGTTATATGATATCGAATGAATAGTATCTATCTTCATATAGCTTTTCCGTTCTCTTTCCGTTTTTAATGAATATTGGTTGGAAAAAGGTCTTTTTTTTGCTTTTTAATTTTCTTGAAAAATGATCGAATAGTTGGCTGTATTTTTGGGTGTATCTTAGTGACTTGTGTCTGAAAGTGAAGTACGAAGGAGCTGTCCACGTGATCTGTTTTGTGTATTGTGTTGTGTGTTCACATTCCTTTACGTCCACATTAATATTAGGATTCTTATTAATCGTTGAAAAAAGGATTAAGAGTCTCAATCGATAGATTAGGTAACATTCCTAAATTATATATGTGAAAGTGTTATCCAAATTAAGAGTATATGTTGCATTAGTATATTAATATAACATTGCTAAAGAGAATCACCAACAATTTGAATAATTAATTTACTTTATCACTTGATTAGATTGCATGACAGCCCACGCTACATCTGTAATCACTACTGAGGAACAAGACAAAATTGCCAACGAAATTTTAGGTTAACAAATTTATCATTACAAGATACACAACACAATCGAGATTTTTCTTCTCATTTGTCAAATGGAAAAAAAGTCCAAAAGTATTATTAGCGAATTGTTTTAGAAATGATCCGTATCTATAAGATGTCGTGGCGACTTCTAATACCTATATTTTCTCCTCATTTGGCAATACCTTATCATCCAAGTCAACGTCGACGTACAACACGTGCTGTTCGTAAAATCAAAAATTATACAGGATCGAATGCAACTCTTTAATTTAATATAGTCTTCTATGTTTCTGTTCATGCCTTATTTGGATAATGTAAAATAATAGTATGTCACATATAGTAAACGCACTTTGATCAACGTAGTCACTTCTTTGGATTAGTTATGTAATTTGTGTTTTGTTGTTGTTAAGTTGCAGACTCTTGGTTAACCCTAAAAGATGTGAAAAACATGTAGATGATTAACATCCAGTAATATAGAACACAAAGGTTCAGAAATTTAACCCCAAAAACGAGCTGGTTTGTTGGTAAAATATGTTTTATGTTTTAGTGAAACAATAGCAAATGTTATTAACGACTAATCTTGAAAGCACTGAGAATCACATACGAAAGAGCATTCTAGTATAATAATTAGGGCTGGGATTATTATCCAGGATCCGGATTATTATCCGGGATCCGCTCCGGATCCGCTCAAAAAAACGATTTCCGGGCAAGCGGATCCGGATTCGGATAATAAAACCACATATCCGATGAATCCGGATCCGTTATATATATTATATTTATATATATTTATATATGTTTTTATAAATTTCTTTTTTAGTTTTAATGATATATATTGAAACCCAACAAAGGTAAAATCAAATTTAAACTAAAAAATACAATTCTACACTCAAACAATTAATTATTAAAATATCTTACTCATTTCTATTTTAATTTTCTCGTACTTTATTTCATTCGATCTCTAAAATCTAAAAAAATTGTTGTGTTCACTTTTTAGTGGAAAAGTGAGATCTATTAATGTTATCCGGTAATCTAATCGATCAAAGGTTTGTTTCTCGATCGAACACTTACTTTTATTTTTTTTTGTATGCATCTGATGATGATGTTATAGTTATGCTATTTCAATCAGTTAATTATGATTGATCATTTTCGTTTGTGCAAGCGTTTTGATGTTTTTCTTTCTTTTAACTCTTTTTTCATGTTTGTATTGCTTTTAGAAAAATTCTTTAGAGATTATTTTTTTAGTCATAATTTCATATGTATACAAACCGTGAATGTATATATATATGAGTTCATATATATATATGCTATTATATTTTTGTGTAAAAATTTTAGTCAAATTTCGATCGGAACCGGATATCCGCGGATTTTCGGTATTTTTATGGATATCCACAAACCAGATATCCGGAACAAGCGGATCCGGATCCAGATAATTATATTGCATATCCGGCGGAACCGGATCCGAATACTTCAAAAAAGTCGGATATCCGAATTCGTTCCATGCCTAAGTATAATAAACAATATAATAATATTATTAATCATGTGTGAGGAAAGAGGGGAGATATCAACTCGAATTGGGATTCTTTGAATAGACCAAAATCAAGTCAATTAAAGACAAATTTATGACTTAAGAAAATTAGGTAAGAATGGATTGATTAAACACGTTGTAGATATCCGAATTGACGTCAACTCAATATCAAAAATCTTTCTTTGACGATCCTCACTATGAAATTGAAACCTGAACTAAAAACCAAGCAAGAGAATAAATACGCTAGCAGCTAGATAGACCATGTATGGTCAACCTTTTCATTTTCTGTTCTTAACCATATATGGTAAAGATAATGGTTCTTGGACCATATTCAACTATTTCATGTAGTCTATACCATTTATAGAGTTTTTTTTTTTTTTGAAAAAAACTATAATGATCTTCTTCTCTTTCTTTTTAGATTTTGTCAAAAATACTACAATGGTCCTCTTAATATCATCTTTACATAATCTTAACATTTGAAAGCTCCACATACTTGATCTTGTAATACTATAATAGCACCTTATTGTTTTTCAATTATAACCTTTTTCTACGATGTAAATATTTTATAATTTTGTGAGTTAGTCGAGAGGAGCTTCATTTTGAGTTCATGTTGTTTTATAAATTTCAGTTAATATGGTACAAAGAATTGTAAGCTAATGTTGGTTATCCAAAAGAGGAGCTTTTAGTTGTATTTCTCGAACCATAAAAAAGTTCAAATGGTTTTATTCACCACCTTAAGCCACCTTATTCCATCTATGGATGTGTTGTAATACGTCTCTATGGCATAATAGCTCTTCAACCATTTATTTACATTAGGATCTCTTTGTCTTTCTTAAGTTGGATTATTCAAATCAATTTCAGAACATATAGATTATTTTGGGTAGGCGAGAGAAATTGCAGCTCACAACTTAATACTCTTTTAACATATATATATATATATATATATATATATATATATATATATATATATATATCAAACTAATTAACAATATATGGATTAACCTATTTATACATCACTTTAGTCCAGGCCCGGCCCAATCTGATTTAACGCCTAAAGCAAACCAAAAAAATTTGCCCCTCTCTGAAGTTCGAACCTGCTACCACAGACTCAGTGTAGGTGCTTTAACCGCTGAGGCAAGAGTTAATTTTGTAAAAGTTGCTGCCCCTAAATATTAATAATATTTTGGCGCCTAAAGCCCTTGCTTGTTGGGCTTTAGGTCAGGGCCGGCCCTGCTTTAGTCACATCTTATATGGAGTTACCTATTTATTTTATATGAAAAAGTGAAAGACATACTTCTAACGATGAAATTTTGCTTTCCACCAAGATACATAGAAACCGGATCAGAAGACACGACCATGAACCCATACGGTTCGTTCCACACGTAGAATTTTTTCTGAGTATTAAACGTCATCTCATTTTTTTTACTAATTAAGTATATTACAGGTGGCCGTGGAGGAGGAGTACGAATGGACAATGAGAGATGGAGAACGAGAGACGTAAGAATCGATTTTGCCAACGGCTCATATGCAAGAATAATAATGTTCTTTGCGTTTTTTTACCAATACATCGGACAAATGTTAGGCGCACGTCCTTTTCTTTTGTATATTTCTTTCTCTTTTTGTGAACTTTATTTTGTTTGGACGGTTAGAAAGATAACATCCAAGTTTTATCCAACATCTACATGAAAAGTATCAATAAAGTTGCAATAAGAATAAGTAGTAAAACAGTATCTTATCTCTACTAATGACTTTATTTTCACTATCTATGTAATGTGCTAAGAGTATTGACTATATATAATATGATTAATATCACCAAAAGTAATATTAAAAAAAAAAAAGGATCACCACATTTTGTTTTTTTACCATATAGTGTCTAACTCACAATTTGTGATTATGGACTGTTTGTCTATGTTGGACTGAAAACAATCTCAAACTAAATTGGGCCCATCGTACATGTATTTTCATAAAAAATCGTTTACAATATAAGCCCACACAAGATAATAAGGCCCATTCAGCTTGTTCGAATCTTTTCAAATTGCGTTCACACTCTGAAAAGGTCGTCCCTCCCATCATCAGTTAGTTCATCACTATCGTATCTCTTTCAAGCTTTTCTCTGTGTGCGATTTGGTCAACAACAGGTAAGTTCGAGTAGTCCTTCGACTTTTTTCGATGTTCTTCTCTAGATCTATAGTAGTAATATGATGTGCGAATCAACGGTTTGGTGTTCTTGTTGCAAGTGTTCAATCCGTCCTTATTCCAGTTTCGTTTGAATTCGTATTTCAGAATTGAAAATTTTCAAATCATGTAAAAGCTAAATCGTTATGTGGTAGAAATCGGAAAGATGATATGCGTAGTCTTCACGAGTTTCGATTTCGTCTAGTTCCCGAGGTTTGATTACGAACTGGAGATGATCAATCTGTCGGAGTCATCAGTTATGTTGAAGTTTTAGGGCTTTTAGTTTCTGAGAGATGAAGTTTCTATGTTTTGCAGAAATTCATAGATTATTTGGGTAGAATAAGCTACTGAAGAAGATGGATCATCAAAATGGATACGGTGTGGAAGTTACTGGGTTATCTCCAGCTGTTACTGAGAAAGATCTCGTAGACTTCTTCTCCTTCTCTGGCGCAATCGAACATATTGATATTGTCAAGTGAGTCAAATTTTGTATTCCACATTGCTTTGTTTTCCTGGATTCAGAATGATAAAACTCTGTTATGTTATTAACGAGATAAGGTCCGGTGAGCAAGCGTGCACTGCTTATGTGATGTTCAGAGATTCATATTCTCAGGAAACTGCTGTTTTACTCAGTGTGAGTGTTGTTTAGATTTGATTCACTTTTTCTTCTTGAGACTCGCTCACTTTGTTATTCTTGATTAACTTCAGGGCGCAACGATTTTGGAGCAGCGCGTTTGCATTACTCGTTGGGGACAGCATCACGAGGAGTTTGACTTCTGGAACAACACAACACGGAGCTTTGAAGATGAAACAAACTCACATGTATGATGAATCTCTTCTTTAGACTTTGATCTTCAGTAGAATCTAACAATCACTGCACCGCAAATCAAATCATGTCGAGTAGTCTTCATGTTGAAGTTTGATTCATGTTCACATTTTCTAACTTCTTTTGTTCTTCAATCATGTTAGCTTCATCCTCAACGAGGCGAGTTCAACGCAGGAGAAGCAGTGACAAAAGCTCAAGAAGTGGTGAAAACAATGCTGGCCACTGGATTCATCCTAGGCAAAGACGCTTTAACCAAAGCTAAAGGCTTTGACGAATCCCACGGTGTATCAGCTGCAGCAGCCGCTAGAGTATCTCAACTAGACCAGAGGATCGGTCTCACTGACAAAATCTTCGCTGGAGTTGAAGCTGTCAGATTGACTGACCAAAAGTACCATGTTTCAGACAAAGCTAAATCAGCCGTCTCTGCCACAGGAAGAACCGCAGCGGCAGCTGCAACTAGTGTTGTCAATAGCAGTTACTTCTCCAGCGGAGCTCTTTGGCTGTCCGGTGCGTTAGAGAGGGCGGCTAAGGCTGCGTCTGATCTTGGTAGCCGCGGCTCAAGGCAGTGAGTAGACCGATGAACTGATCAGAACCGTATTCGTCTGTGAATATACATGATACGAAGCTGATCATGAATGAACTACTGGCTTAATTTTCTTTGTTAAATAACGTCACTGAAAATCTGTATTGTATAATTTGGATAGATCTGCTTTTGATAGGGCTTTGGCCACGTGGCACAATATGTGCCAAAGATGGGATGCAAAAATACAGAACTCATCCACTCTCGATCCAATCTCCACTCACTCCACAACAGACAGTCAAAATGGCTATCATGGCTGCTTCCTCAATTCCGCCGTCAACCGCCGCAACCTCCGTCGTTCGCAAATCGCTCCTCCTCTCTACTACTTTCTCCTTCCCCGCTTCTTCCTTGCCTCCCTCCACCAAATTACCGCAAAAACACATTCACAGACTTCTCCTAGCTTCATCCTCTTCCTCGGCCGTTCCTTCCGATTCTAAACAGGCAGCGAAGAAAGAAACAGTCTATTTCGACGGCGGAGCTCATTACGGGGATCTATTGGCCAACCTCGTCTTAGGCCTAACCATCCTGTGGCTCCCACTAACACTAGCCGCCGTGTCTCGAGCCTTTAACCTCCGTTACAGGTTCACTAACCTCCGCGTGACGGTGATATCGGGGCTAACCGGAGAAGATCGGAGTGATTTCTCGTACAAGGTGATTAAAGACGTCCAGGTTGTCCCGAGATTCATCGGAGAATGGGGTGACATCATCATCACTTTGAAAGACGGTACGAAAGTGGATCTGAGAAGCGTTCCTAAGTTCAGAGAGATTGCTAAGTACTGTTTATCCATGGCTGATCAACCTGCTGTTTTGAAAGAATCTGGTGCCAAAGGCTTCTGAAAAACTGAGAATGAAAAACAAATTTTAAATCTTGTGTTGTGATTTTAAATTTTCAGTAGAATTCGAATCGTTTCAATGTCGATATTTGTTACTGATTTCATCTCTATGTATGTTCTATCTTATCTATGGGAGCGATGACGGTTAGACCGTCGTGTTTACAAAACTGCGCGCGCTTTTAGCTCTACGAAAAGAAACTGCGTGATGTTTGCTTTATATTGAAACAGCGAGAAGTGGATATACTAATAGTATATTTCACACTAGCAATCAATTTTAAACAATTTTTTCCCTCCTATTATGAGTTTACATAAGCATCAGGCACTATATGTTAAACTAATAAAACCATTAAAAAGGTGTAAAACAAGTGGTGATATTCTAATAGTTTTAGGACTGTGACCTGAAGATGTAAACTTGCAGAGGTTCGAGATTCGAAACCCTCTAAAAGCTTAAAGTACTGTTTTCTGACCAAGTGGATATTAGATTTATGTCCAATGATTTACTTGTCCACCAGTTCTCTACGGATTGATAAAACTCTAAATTAGTCGGATAGTATCCAGATCACTAGAGATCAAAAAGATAAAAATTAATATCATGTAACAAACTGATATAGTTGTGTACCGTTATACTGTTATAGTTGTGTACAAGGGCAATTTGCCTTGCCCATGCTTAACTATAGGACGGCCTCTATTGTTGACATGTCGTGATGTTGATGCACTTAAAACAAAGAGAAGTCCTCCTCTTCTTCACTTTTTGTGTATTTACTAATTCAAGAACTAAACAGTTCAATGTAGTACTCAAGTCATTCTTCTTTTGCAATCAAGTCAGTCTTTGAATTGGATACTTGAAGAACAAACTTAAAATAGACCACAGAGAAAGTGTGAATAGACGAACATCAGAAACAATCGCATGCATGAATCTCCGTAGGAGTTCCACATGAAGTGGTTTAGGGATGACCCTATTCTTTTCTTTTTTTTCGTCTGAATATATTTTATATATAACAAATATAAAATACATTTTTGAGATATGTTTTTGAGATATGTTTTTGAAATATTGAAGTTGACTATCCAACATTGGTACCAGAGCCAAGAGCCTAGACAAGGAAAACTAATTTAGATAAACATGACCCTATTCTATTTCACTATATATATATGTATTAATGTATATCTCAATTAGATTTCATAAACTAAAGTATTAGTATACTTTGGAGAAATAAATGGATTATATTAATAGTTTTGTGAGAGGGTGAGCTGGTTGATAGAGATGACTTAAAGCCTTTACCTTCGCTTTGATCTCTGACATATTCTCTCATCAAAACTTTGGTAGTCATACACATTTTCCAATCTTTGACCATATCATTCTTGTTTTTTTTGCTTACTTGTTTATACGTTATCCCATTGGTTAATTTATATATAAATATCATCGGTTCAGTAACTCCACTCAAAGTTGTTCATCGGTACACGTACTTGTTTTTGTTTCACTACAAGAAAAACTGTTTTTAGCCACGAACGAGCCACAAATAGTTCGTGGCTAAGAATTTTCCAGCCACGAATAGCTACGAACCAGCTACGACTGCAAAAATCAAGGTTCATGGCTAATTCGTAGATATTCGTGGCTATTAAAAAATATTTGTGGCTATCCGTGGATAATTAGCCACAAAAGGCCACGAACTATTCGTGGAAGCGAATAACCACAACTAGCCACAGAGATATTTGTGGCTACCTAGCCACGATCTGAAATCGTAGCTATTTGTGGCTAATTTAGCCACGAATAGCCATGATATTATCGTGGAAGAGATTAGCGACGAAATAGCCACGAATAGTTACAATTTTATTCGTGGCTATTTCAAACCCTAAACCCTAAATATACCCTAAAACCCCAAACTCAAAATCTTAAACTCTTAATCATAAACTATAAAATCAAAATACAAACCATTAGTTATATATACATAAAACTATTATTTCAAATTCAATACCACAATATTCATATCCTAAATTATATAAACATATACATATAAAACCTTAAACTATAACCAAAAATCTAATAACTAAAACTCTAAAAACTATAATATACCTAAATTAAGATTCAAAACTTATAAAAAGAACTTTTATTTCCAAATCTACTACTTTCAAATCCAATACCACATATTCATATCCTAAACAACTCATAAACCCTAAACAAACCATAAACTCTAAATTATAAACAAAAATATAACTAACAAAACTCTAATTCCTATAATATATTCATATTAAAAATTTAATACTTACAAAATTTATAACTCCAAACCCTAGTTATAGACACACAACTAATATTTAATACATTTTTTGTCTCACAATTATAGATTTAAAACTCTAAACCCCAAATAAATCCTAAATAAACCCTAAAACCCTAAACTCCAAACTCATTTTAACAACATTTTAAATACTATAACATATTCAAAACTAATATTCAACACTTATAAACTTTTAAATCCTATACCCTAAACCATAATTAAACTCTAAAATTTAAAATTTTTAATCATAAACTATAAAACTAAACTCTTACCCTTCAAACCGTAATTTAAAAAAAAATATTATTATAAACAAGAATCTAAATAAAGCCTAAACTATAAACAAAAATCTAATTGATAAAGAGTTTATTGGTTGTAAAATAATTTAATTTCTATTGGTTGTAAAATAATTTTGTAAAATGATTTTATAATTAGTGTAAGACTTTAATTCTTATTGGTTGTTAGAGGAAGGCAAGGATTGAGATCTCCTTTAATCTCAACCATTAGATCTAAGATCAATATTAGATCTAGTGGACATAAATTAATGCTCTTTAAACCTAATCTTTTCCTCTTTCTTCAACCCATCAGCCGTTCAACTCTTGAACCTTCCTCTTCCTCTTCAATTTTTTTTTTATCAGACGCACATATTCTTCTTCTCTCTATTTTCTCAGGCTTTAATCCTTTCTTCTCGAAATCGTGTGGGAAAATTCGATTTGGGTTTCGTGTCTCTGTGTGTTCGCATCTGATTGAGAGCAAGGTGAGACCTTTTCTGGTTTTCTTCTATTTTGCATCTGGTGGTGGTTCGGCTATGGGTGGTGGTTACAGAGACGGAGGCCGCCGGTGATTCATACATGAATATATATATATGTATGTATATGTATATTGTATTTGTATTGTATTTTGTATTTGTATTGTATTGTATTGTATTTTGTTATAAAGATTTTTATTTTTTTTGTATTTTTATATTTTTTTTGTTTTTTTGTAACTATATAGCTACGACTATATCGTGGCTAGACGTGGTAAATATCCACGAATAAGGTCGTGTCTATTCGTGGCTAATATCCACGAATATATCGTGGTTAGTCGTAGCTAAATAGCCACGAACTCGTTTGTAGCTATTCGTGGCTATTAGCCACGAATAGGTTCGTGGCTACACCGTGGCAAGGTTTCTACGACTAGCCACGAATAGCCACGGTTAAACATTAGCAACGAGCTCGAAGCTACGAAACATTTTCGTGGCTATTCGTAGCTAAGGGCGAATTAGCCACGGATTTTTGGCTCTAGCCACGAAAAAATTCGTGGCTAAATACGATTTTTCTTGTAGTGTTTTTGTTTTACACCCAGGGCCGGCCCTAAGATTTTGGGGGCATAAACATTTTAGTATAAAGCTTACTAAAAAATTTTCTTTTGTAATTTGGGGGCCATAAAACCTATGTATAATTAGAGCACATCCATCGGCGTCTCATAGCCGTGGGTCTCTTAAAAAAAAGTATTAAAATAATGTGGGTCCCACATGGGACCCACATTTTTTTAAAGAAACCGTATCCCCGATTGCTTGTGTAAGAGACGTTCCTTGTTGCTGTCTCGCCACGTGTCGCCATTTTATTGGGCGATTGTTTTTTTTTAATTTTTGTTTTTTTCGAATTTACAAAAAAAAAAAAAAAATTAATAAAAAAATGAGTTAAGAGACTTACCTTCGGTCCCGCTGGTGGAGATGCTCTTAGCTTAAAAAATTTGGGGGCCAAGACCAATGTTTCATCCGGCCTATGCTCAGGGCCGGCCCTGTTTACACCGTACTTCGGTACTTGTTGATATGGTGAATTTCGGTAACAAGATAATTTACGTAAATTCATGTCTAATAATGGAACAGCTATATAATTCCGTTTTAAATAATTAGAATTATATGAAGTATTTTCTTAGTGATTCCAATCAGTTCTCTCCATTCAAACAATGGGCAGAAATGCTTGAATCTGACTGGCCAGGTCCGAATTCAAATACGGAACTATAGAGACCAACAAAATTGTTAGAAGCTGATTCGCAATGCAAGTTTTATAGATAGCTCTGTCTCAACTTAATTTCAACTTTCAATAAAGACGCATATTTCAGATTCCTCTCTTTATCCCCAAGCTTTAAGTCACATTGTTAACATGCATGGGAACAGCCTGAACATACATGTACGTGCACATATGTATCTTTTTCAATTACACACGTGTGTGAACTAGTATGCAGGCGTATGCGTTTTACATTGAATAAACATACGTATTCACGAAAAACCTAATATATAGTGGATTATGGTAGATCATGGTAGATATTTAATTTTTTTAACAAGGTAATCCACTGGTTTTCTGATGTTAACTTATAGCTTATATTAAAACACATGCAACACCATATAACTGGTTGAACCTTAATGTGAGCAAGAATGTCTTTTTCCCGTATAAAATCAGAACTGAAAATCTTTAGCGGGGTATATATATAGGAGATCTATATATATATATAAGATCTTTAACAAATTTCAGGAGTCTGTCAGTCTATGTATATCATAGCTCTTAGACCATGTACATTAAGGGTTCTTAGACAGTTTTTGGCACAGTTTCTTAGACAAACGGAATAAAAAATAATTTTTTTAAGAACTCTTTTAGGAGGGATCCTTAAATAAGAGACTTAAGGGCATGTACATCGATGAGTTTTAAGGGGTGGAGTTCTTAACTATTCATGTGGGTCCCATGTGAATAGTTAAGAACCGGGTTCTAAAAATCCTTATTTAAGAACCGGTTCTTACACTGTTCATGACACGTGGCAGCTTGTCATTCGTCTAATTTTTTTTTTCAATTTTTTTTTTTACACTTTTCCAAAAAAAAAAAAAAAAAAATTTTTAAGAACCCCCATAAAGGTTCATGGATGTTCATGCCCTAAGAATCCGGGTTTTTCACTGTAGCATATACGTGTTATGTTATAATTGGTTCTTTTATTTTTTTATTTTGAATTTTTTTTTTCATCTGTAAAAAGAAAAAATATTAAAAATTAGTTAAGAACTCCCAAAGAGGAGTGCTCTTAGGAAACTATAAGAAAGAGATATAACTAGCAGTAAAAAAAACAAAGATAATTAAAGAGGCAATGAAAGTAGAGTATCTGAAAATTAAGAATCCTTATTAGTATATACAACCAGGGAAATCTGATTAATTGATTAAGGCCCTATTAAGCAAAAGTTAAATTTAATTACAGAAACCTAAGTAGAATAAAAATGGACATCGGATTCCTTGAAGCTTTTCGTTATAGGCAACGAAGAAAATATTTTAAAAAAAGAAGAAGAATGGTTTTAGGGTTTCAGAAAAGCTGGTTCTAATTTCCCAACTGAGGCCCCACGCGATTGGAGGAATCCCATGCAATTTAACCTCTACTAAACATTAATATCTCAACTATGGTTAACCGAAAATCATAGTTCACAATAAAACCTCCCCAAAAATATTCAATCGCTTTTTGTTTGCACACGTGTGGCGAACTTATATGATTTTTTCTTTATCATATGATAAATGGGGATAAATATAAGTCCAAATTAATGTAAATAGACAAACGCAATGATATTTTAAAGTGTTTCCACCCAGAAAATATAAAAGGTTTCATCGATTTAGTATAAATTTACGATGATAATTTATATACGTCGCTTTATATAATAGTGTATGTGATAAAAATTTACGTCGCTTAGATAAAGATTAATGTAAGAATATTGTTATAAAAAAAAAAAAAAATCCCCGACCTTGTAATAAATAGAAACCGATAATTTTACATTAGTCCAAAAGAAAGAACAGCTAGCGGAATAGATGGATATATGTGGGAGACAAAGTCGGATTAAGACTGGATTTCTCCGGAAACAATTCATGAAAGGGAAACAAAGCCCAGAGTTTAACAATATATATATCCTATTGTCTTAGTTAACTAAAAACTTAAGTCGTTCTTTTATTAAAAAGAGTTCCATACGATGTGGCGAATGAAAGATTAAAGGTAACGTAATGATGATGTTAATGGAGCGACATGATACCAATGCCACGAGCTGACGAGCACGACCTAACTTTAGTATATAGAAGCGGGTGTTTAGAGTAAGTTTAAAAATATTAATTGTTAGACTAGGAATTGGTCAAAAGTTATAACACTAGTTGGTATTAGAAAATACGACCTAGTTTTTGTTAACTAATATTTTCAGTAGATAAGATTTCTGCATGACAACAAGTAATATTGACCGAATTTCGAATTCCAATAAATAGAGTTGCAAAATGGTATGCGAACATGACTAAAAAAACAGAAAATATCGATTTTCTTCGTAATCCCAAATATATTTTTACAGTTTAATATGCATTGTGATGATAAAGTATCTGGAATTTAATTTATCTTGTTTGACGTTCATAATTATGTGTGTTTCAATGTAAATGCCTAAAATGCTAACTATATTATGTGGCTTATGTTGTTACGGAATTTGGTCGAAATGATTCGGATTACGATCAAAAGATTCGAACTAACAAGGTGAGAATAAATTTTAAGTGGGGTCAGAAAATGTTCTATTAATAATAATGTTGAAGCCGAACAATAAATCTGATGAACGAGATAAGAATATGTCGATTGACGTGCTCCCTAAATGTTGCTCGTGCTCGTAGCTTTGTAAATGTACTCGGAATCTCACAAGCTACAAGATGCTGAAAATAAAGAGAGGAATGTCTATTTATAATGTGGGAGGACTGACTATTTACTTGGCCATCTGATTCTTTAGCGGACTCGTTTATTAGACCGAAATATTTTTGATGAAGTGGCAAGATTTCTAATGAACTTATAAATAGATGTTATTAAATCTACATCCAACCGCTTATATTAAATAAATTTCTAGATCCATCTCATTATATATTCCAGTTATATTGGATCTCATAAGTTCTTCTTCTTTTCATTAAGGCCCAATGGGCATAGTTATAGAAAAGTGGCCGAATTACAAGATCATAAAATACAAACGGACTATAAAAAATGGGCCATTAAGCCTACTAGAATCTACATGTAGGTAAATACGTAGTAACATCTCAGAACAAGATAGACACATGGCTCGCGTAGAAGGATCTCGTCATGCACCACCGTTGCCGGAGAAATCGCCAATCGCCGGCGCCGATGCTTCTAATTTCCATTTGAAGAATCGTCAATCGAAATCATCCGTCTCCAAGGAGGCTTCACGTCGACCAAATCCAAACATAGGATGTGGTTCTCATCCGCCGATACACCATGACGAAAGGGTGAGGGGAAAACGCGAAGATATTAATCCAAGAGAGAAAGAAAGGGTCCGCCGACGAAACACCAGAAAACTCCAGAACATAGCCACCATCATCACCGAAGACCAGAAGACTCATTCATCTCGATTGGGCTTCGGACCAACATCTGAATCAAACGGTGAGAAAGGGAACAAAATAAGTACTAGTTTCTCGGTGAAAAAGCGCCATGGAAGAAGATCGGAGCTCCGGACACCATCGGAAGAGAGACACCGAACATAGTCGAGATTATTACCGGACAAAAATCTGGTGTATAATTAAAAACAAAATCCGATCCACAAAAGGAAGAGGATCGAAGAGACAAAAAATAAAAGTAACCCGACCACTGACGAAACCGCCTGTGGCCGGAAACGGCAAATCGGAAAGCTGAGTTCTTCTAAAGTGATCTCATAAGTTCAGGTTTATGTTTTTAGGTTTTCTTCATTAAATCACTATTTTTATTTTTGTCCTCGAAAATCTGTTTTACATGTATATTGGTATCCACGTGGATGTTATTGCCTTGGTGGTATTATTTGGAGGCCGCTCCCACTTGGCATGATGATGATGATGAGATGATAAAAGGAAAGCCCCACGAACGTTTTCATCACATTAGAAGTATAATCAATCTCTTTGGGAACTTGGGCCATTCCCTCCAACAACTAACACCATCAACATGCCCACTTTATACTTAGTTTAGTTTTGTTTCTAAATTAGTTAATATATGGCGGATTAATCTTTTGATTATGTGTTTTCAACCAAGATATATACTACTATTGTTTTCCAATCAATCAAGTTAGTTGAATATTTTTAGTAGATATTTAAACTTTATTTTTTACTTAATCAAAATACTAGCTAATAGTAAAACGGTCTTGAGAAGGGCTTAATATATGTAAAGAAGCTCAACTTAATAAACTTATAAATTTAAAATTTATTAGCTGGTAAAAACTTGGAAAAATGAGAGATCACTGTTCAGTTCTTTTTCTTTTGATGCATGCTAAGTAGACCATACATTGTAATGTTGCTTTCATCATGGGGATAAGGATGGAACAACTCTTTCGAAAACAAATCTAAATAGTATATATGTGAATCTATTATGCATACTTATATGATTTTTTTTATCTGTATATAATTTTTCTCCTAAGGTGATATTGTCAGGGACTTGGTCAAAAATATTTGCTGCAAAGTCCACATAGGGTTGGCCATAGCCTTGGAAATATAAGAAATTCTTTCAATCAATCTCTTTCTTTCTAACTGGACCCCTTGCCATACTCTTGTATGATATTTGCGATAATGTGTTTAATTATATTATTTCATTAACTACAATGTCTCAACTCATTTAATTGTATTATGGACCCATAAGTGATCAATCATTTATTCGAACGTATTTTCAAAGGTTTGTATGTATTAGAAAGTTATCTCTCTATGTTTTTTCTTCTTATATAGCTTTGTTTAGAATATAAAATTCAAAGTTTAACACAGTAATAAATATATGATGAAAAAATAAATGATGTAAAAGTATAACTGACCTATTTTTGTTTACTATAAATTTATATTAGCATTAAAATTTACATAAAACTAGTGAATTCACATAACTCCCTTGATCAAAAACCAACTGAAAACATATATTTCTTTGTAGTTAAAAGTTGGCGGACTAAAGAAATTTTCAAAAAAATCAAACTAACAACAAATCGAAAAACTCAAAACAAAAAAGGTAATAAAAAAAAAACTTACGATCAAAACCATCTACTGAACAAATTTACTTTCATTTTTATATACACAAATTAAACATGAAGGATGACAAAAAAAAAAACATGATGAAGGAAAAAAAAAATAATAATATGAAAGGAGAGAGGTTCAGCTAATCATATTTGTTACATGATGGTTTGGTAAAGTTGCATTATAGGTTGGGTATAACACTGAGTCACTGAGCTATATGTATTAGAGGTAATAGGTGCTACACAAAATGATTAGGTGTTGATCCAATAAGACTGTGTAGATGTTGATGGAAGATGTATGTTCACTCTCAATCACAGTAGATCCAAAAAAAGCCGCACAAGATGGCATAAAGAACTGAGAACGACCCGTGTTGTGGAGGGAACACTTTTCTTTCTCCCATTTTTAAAAATCTAATATTTGAATATATTCAAGACAAAATCAAACCTTAATAGATATTTAATGTATACATTATATTACTTAGAACATGTAAACTGATCTCGAATGTGAATTCACTAGTTTTATGCATTAAAATCAAACCTTACTTTGACAAAAAGAAAAATCAAACCTTAATAGATATTTAATGTATATATTATATTACTTAGAATTATATAATTACTGAATTGCTTGATTATTATTGAATACTTACAAGGGTATTTATAGTTGTACAAAGGAATATATTATAGAATATTTACATATTGTGAAATATAAAAACTATATAAATTATATACCTTAATACACTCGTTTAAGATGGAGTATCTTTGGAGACTCCAATCTTGTCTTTTAGTTGTAGAAATCGATTTCTCGACAGTGGTTTAGTGAGAACATCAGCTATTTGATCCAAAGTGCCGATATGAGAAACTCTGAGTTGATTACTCTGTACCAGCCTTCAAATAAAATGATAGTCCAATGCGATATGCTTCATTCTCGAATGAAAGACCGGATTTGCCGCTAAGTACGTAGCACCTATGTTATCACAATATATAATTGGTGTATCAGCATGGTAGATACCCAACTCATTCAGAAGAGGCACAATCCATTTCACTTCCGACGTCGTTTCAGCAACAGTTCGATATTCAGCTTCAGTGGAAGATCTTGACACTCCTTTCTGATTTTTAGACGACCAAGAGATTGTGTATGAACCCAAATATACAACATATGCACATGTGGATGTATAATCATCTCGATTCCCGCTCCAATCAGCATTCGAATATGCTCTTAAATGTAACGTCGACTTTGCTGGAAACCATAGACCATGATCAATGGTACCCGCTAAATACGTTAACACTCATTTCACAGCCTCCCAATGTGAAGTGGTTGGAGCATGCATAATTTGGGACAATCTGTTAACTGCGAAGCCTATATTCGGACGCGTCAAAGGAAGATACTGTAAGCTCCCGACAGGAGCTTAATAATCAGTCAAACTCAAGAGTGAGACCCCATCTCTTGTCGTGAGAACCATAGTATATGCCATTGGTGTAGCAACATGCTTAGTATCCAACATATGAAACCGAGATAAAAGATCAATAACATATTTCCTCTGAATAAGTCGTATGCCCTGTTTATTTCGTAGTACTTAAAGTCCAAGAAAGTAATAAACATCACTCAAGTCTTTAAGTGAGAACCTATCAGACAACAACCTGATAAACTTGTCGATCGTAACTGGAAAACTTCCTGTGATTAGAATATCATCCACACAAAGTAATATATAGATAAATACCTTGCCTTTTAAAGGATGAACAAGGATGTATCTGCCATCGAGTTCTCAAATCCACTACTCATCATAAACGTTTTCAATTCATTGTACCACGCCCTTGGAGCTTGTTTAAGCCCATAGATAGCCTTATGAAGTCGATATACATAGTGTGGTTTATCTTTATCCACAAACACAAGTGGTTATTCCATATAAACTTCTTCATTCAAACGACATAGGAGAAAAGCATTATTCACATCAAGATATCTTAATGGCCAATATTTAGTTGCTGCTACTCCCATCACTAACTTGATAGTAGCATGTTTAATAACATGACTAAATGTATCTTGAAAATCCACACCTGGTCTTTGATGGAAATCTTTTGCAACAAGTCGGGATTTAAACCTTTCAACTGATCCATCGGGAAGTCTTTTAATTACAAAACCTATCTGCATCCAACAACATTCTTTGCTAAATGTGGTTCCACCAATGTAAACGTACCATTCTTGACAATCTAATCATACTCTCCACTCATCAACTGCCACCATCTCTTGTCTTTGAGAGCTTGTGTGTGAGATGTAGGTTCAATATCATCATGGGTAAATGATAACGCATACTTCTTGTTTGGTTTGATAATATTTCCCTTACTCCTTGTCTGCATATTGTGATCATTAATATAGGTTGGAAGTTCCTTAGAATCGGAAGATGATGGTAATGGCACTGCAACCGAAAAAGTTTCCTCACCTTCAGTCACAAGGTATTCTGAAACTGCAGATGATGATGTACTAGACGTTAACGGTTCAGAAAATGGAGTGTCAGAGTTCGGAGAGCCCGATCTATGAATTGCCGAGGCGATCAAAGGTGCTCGCAGCGGTGATGTAGGCGGCAAAGTTTCTTGGCTCGGGGGCAACTCAGCAGTGAGTGGCGGACAATATACCCTGACCAGCGAGTCTGTAAAGACATCACCCAACTCAGAAGATATCAGTGTTGAGTGTGTCGGAGTGGATAAGAGATGGAACGGGAATTCAGTTTCATGAAATTCCACATGACGCGAAGTATAGACCCTAGAGGATGAGACATCTAAGCATATATAGGCACTTTGGGTGAGTGAATAGCCTATAAAAACACACGGAGAGGACCTAGAACTGAGCTTGTTTTGAGCATAAGGACACAACCACAAATAACACAAACAACAAAGATATGTGGTTTATCATAGTTCGGGGCGTTTAAAAACAATTTCTCATAAGGAGAGATATTGGATATGACTGGTGTAGGCATATAGTTTATGAGGTAAACCGCAGTGATGAAGGCATAAGATCAATACGTTGTTGGGATTTTGGCTTGAGAGAGAAGAGCTAATCATGTTTCTACAATGTGCCTATGTTTGTGTTCTGCTATCCCATTATGTTCGGGTGTATGGGGGAGGCGAGGTAAGATGAGATATACCATGTGTGGACAAATAAGAAGCTAATCCTATGAATTTCCCACCATTGTGGTGATCTTGGTTTTGAACCTATTTTCAATTAGAGCTTTGAACGCAGGAAAGAAAATGGGAACATGTGATTTTTGTTTGAGAGGATAAAGCCATGTGTATCTAGTATAGTGATCCACAAAAATCACATAATACTTGAAGGAATCAACAATATGTTGGAGATGTCCACACATCCGTATAGACAATATCAAGTGGAAAAGAGGACGAGACTGTGGAGTTAGAAAACTGGAGTTTATGGCTTTTATTAATAGCACATGAATTACAAGTTTGATGTAAAGCAGAAACAAAAGATAGTAAAATTAAAATGAGAAACAATAGCTTTAGTAATAGACTCAAATGGGTGTCCTAATCTAGAGTGCCAATCTTGAAAGGGAGACTTGGCGACATGAAAAAACAGAAAACTGAGAGTTGTTGGGTATTCGGCCACTCATAAAGACCTTGTTTAGCTTTGCCAGTTATTAGTGTTGCCCCCACACTGAGATCCCTCACCTGAAAGTCATCATGAAACATTTAAACCATAACATCATTAGTCTGAAAAAAGTTTGTTAATGGATATCAAATTCTTCTTCATGTATGGAACATAAAGCACACTATCAAGGTTAAGTGGACGAGATTGAGATGGTAAGGAAAGAGAACCAGTTTGTGTGATTGGTAAGCCTTTACCATTGCCAATAAGAACCTTTTCACCCCCCCTTCGTACGAGTCATTGATAGGGAGATTTCTGAGGTCTGATGAGATGTGATGTGATGCTCCACTATCTAGCAGCCATGAAACATAGGAGGCATTGGTAGATATGGTGTAATGTGCTTTCGGTTGCCAGTTTTGCGGTGGCATCGGTGGTGGTGGTGGCGTCCAATTGTTGTTGCTTTGTTGTGATGAATATGGTGTGTATTGCGTCTGTGTTGGTGTGTAGTTGTTGCTTCCTTGTCCAAGTTGAGGACATCTTATCGCACTATGTTCATGGGCATAGCAAAATTGACACTTTTCTTGATATCCTCTCCCTTGTGATCCTCTGTCATTACCATGACCTTGGCTACTCCCACGATTGAAGGGTGGACGTGACAAGTAGTTGTTGTAGTTGGGCCGATACTGTGTGTTGTTTGCAAATACTGGTGTTGGAGCATCGTTGGTGGCAACAAGCAGAAGAAGTGCATTCTCCCGATTCAATAGTTTCTCATGAAGTTACGTTTATTGGGGTATCTCTGCCATTCAAAAGTTCTATGACAGCTCGATATTCATCGTTTAGACCATCAGTGATGTAGCCTAATAGATCTTTATGTGGTAGGGTGCACCAAGTAGAGCTAGTTGATCCGCTTTGGATATGATATTCCGCATGTACTTATGAATCGGTTGAGTACCTTTGAATGCTGTCTTCAATTGTTGTCTCAGTTGTTTGATATTGCCATGGGTGGGATTTCCATACATGTGTGCAAGTGTGAGCCAGACATCACGGGTTGAAGTAGCTCTTGCGACTACTGGTTGCACGTTGAGAGAGAGCGTGCCAAATAAGGCACTGTAAATAAGGCGATCTTGCCTTTTTCATGGTGGAAAAAGAGGATTCTCTTTGGTTGCAATTTTGATGGTGATTGTTTCGGGAGGCATCTTGTCTTTTCCGTCATCAATGAAATAGTGAAGTTCGTGAGCCTAAAGTAAGACACAAACTTGAAGTCTCTGAATCAAGTAATTTGTAGACGTGAGCTTGGTGATATTAGACATGTTAATGGATATGAGAGATTTTGAAGGATTAGTAACGTCAAAAACATGAACAGATTGAGAGACTTTTGATTGTGGGGAACTCTTAGACATCATGGTGTTTTAGGGAAGAGGAAGTTTAGAAGCGGTTGCATCGTGAAAAAGTTGATTGCTTGATTATTATTGAATACTTACAAAAATATTTATAGTTGTACAAAGGAGTATATTCTAGAATATTTACATATTGTAAAATATATAAACTATATAAATTATATACCCTAATAAGAACATGTAAACTTATTTCGAATTTCTCGTATTACTAGCAGCATATTATATTCATTGACATGAGTATTTCTCACACAACATGATTAGCTTATCTTCATCTTCTTTGTGTATTATTTTTTCTAAAATAAATCTAAAAGAGAAAAACATAAGCACTTTCTTTAATATCATGCAGTTTGTTTCGTTCAGATTACATTATTGAAATTCGGTTTGTGTGTTTAAAGTTAAGTTCTTGGTTTAACTTAGTTAATTTTAAACTCCATTATGTCAAACGTTGTCATTTGATTTGATATTAGAATATCCATTACAAAAGAAATAAATATTTATAAGATAAAACGATAAACAGTAAAAGAAAATTAAAAAGGCAGCGAATATTATAAAGACTTAAACTTTGTAGGATTAATATAAAAGAAAGAAAAAAGTGAATAGGGTTCGTAGTGTAAAATGTGAAATAGAAAGGAAGGCTTTTGCATAGGGTTCCATTATTTATCATAGACTTTAGTCCTTTTTTGGTTTCTTATAACTCTTATCGTTTCTGTACTTGTGGACCTTCTCATACCACCGACCCCTTTTTCACATTTTTATTCTACTGTACACGATGCTCAAACTACATTCTACAAAACATTGTTAACCTAATTAGTTAGAGTAAATGATTATATATCTATGATGAATATAATAACAGATTATGCATCTCCTTATTGATTCAACAATACATAATATTGTATCTCAATATCCCGAGCAGAATTTATAGGTACGTCAACCAATTGATCTTAGTGTAGTGGTAAAGAAAGGGGATTTGAATGCATCACACTAAATGTTCGATCCATCTGCTTTACATTTCTTTACTTGACCATCCGTAAACGTTTTTAATGGCAAAAAACTTAGATTTTTATGGGTCTCGTAAAATTAGTATTTGGACCTAAAAAGTTTTTGAGATCTCCACGATTATCAAAAATATATATATATACATATGTTGTTTATTGGTTGACATTCATCATTTTTTTTTGCTCGAGAATCTATATTCCCTAATATATATTTGACGATTTTATGGAACTAAATAGTTATCCACCTTTATAAGTATACAGTATGTTTTATTTGATGGATATGATGGCGATGATGATTATGATTATGTATTGAGAAATAGTGGGTGATGCATGTACATTAGGTCAGTAACAAAGTAGTGGAGTGAACAGGATGAAGCAGTGAGTCACTAGAGTGAAGTGATTTTCAAGATGAATGACTATCATAGTTGAAAGTGTGTTTGCATTTGGGTTGAAGTAATATAAGAATATATTACGTTTTGAAAAGAAAAAAAAAATCCATCTAAGGGGAAGTAGTTTTCAAAGTGATTTGCATGATCCATTGACAAATCTTTTCATTATTTTAGAACAAATTAGCAGGCACATGAAAGTAGAACCCACATACTGGAAATAGACGTCGACTTCAGAAATATATACCGTAATCTGGATATATTAGAATAAAAGTCTAAAACAACACTTCTCTTAACTTGATAATCTAATTGTATGTAAATTTTTGGTTTGTTCTACAAAAATTGAAACCTAGGAATCTGCCTTGATATGCACTTGTCAACTGTCGAGAACAATGCTCATATACTTCTCTTTAGACAATGGACATATAATTGACATAATGACTTGTGTATTTATTTGTTGAAAGTGTCTCTGTAATACTAATACATGATACATCGTCCACTAGATCAGTCATATTCTATAATAAATATAGAAGACTTGTGATCTATTTAGTGATTTAAAAACAACTAATTAATATAATAGGTCCCCTTGAGATAGTTAAGTTAATTCATCAATCTGACTTCTGAGTCTAATAAAATACTTATATTCTACAAACGTTGATCTGTTTTACATGGCTGGTGATCGAAGAATGATACAACGCGTACGTACGTACGTTCGTACATATGTAAAGAAACATGTAAATATTTATCTGAGATAATGTGTTTTGTACCTACCTTTTTCACAGCATGTATTTTTTTTTTTTTTGGGCAAACCAGAAATTTCATTAGCTAAAAAGAGTTTAAAGGATACAAGGTAAATTAAGAGATACGACGAGGGAGGACTAGCTTAGCAATGCAATCTGCCTCACAGTTTATGGTCCTAGGAATGAAACAGAAACAGGAAAAGTCGAATTGGACAGCAAGAATTCAAATGCATTGAGGATCCCGTACGTACAATTCATTAATGACATTGCGCGAATTGATCAATTTGATCAAACTTTGCGAATCCGAAAAGAAGCAAACAAATTTGAAATCTGCAGCAATAGCAGTTTTCATGGCCAGAACTAGACCAATGGCTTCGCTTATATAATTTAAGTTTTAACCAACAAAAAAAGAAGAAAAATTGGGTGAGAAAATATATAAAAAGAAAAATAATATACAGGGCTGGAAGTGAAAATAGGAACCAAGATTGACCTGAACAAATGTTTTCTTTTACTTGTAGAGAGACAAAAAAATACATAATAAGATGTTTTTTTCTTTTCAAAATATTACATCACAACACAAAGTCACAAAATGGAATGTTAAGGAAGAATCTTGAAATGCTAAAAATACAAACAAAGTTAGGATATAGAAATATAACGTTTACCATAATAAAACGTCTGTATTGTTATGACAAGAGATAAATCCACATCAGTCTTATAAAAAAGTAGTTTCCCTTTTTAATATATTCCTATTTAAGAAGTCTTTACTTCTAAACTCGTATGTCGACACTATACGTTGTACTTACATGCACTAATTGTTAAGGGAAAATACAAAACAGAAACTCGAGAAGATGATTAAACTTGGGCCATAAACTGCAGAGTCGAGAGAATCGATTAAAAGCGAATATAAATACACAAAGGGTGTGGACAAAAGAGAATTTAACCTAACAGTTGAAGAAAATTATACATTTTTTCTTACAGCAGCAACTGTTCATAAAATGTGATATGTCAGAAGTGCTTCGCTGTCTTGGCTCAATTCCAAGGCACCACGCGCCAATTTATCGCTTGTTTCTCATTTTCCAATTAAATATCGACAGTTCATAAATCATTCAAACTATTGTTTTCTGTCGGAAAATGAATTTTGTTTTTAGATTCTCATATTCTTTAGTCGACTCCGACACTAATAGAATTCCATTATAGAGTAATAAAATCATGAAACATGTTCATTCTGGTTAACAAAATAATAAATCACTGATCCCCTCAGTATTTCAAAATTAACTAACTATTTTTTCCTCGAAAGAGTTACGATGAAAATGATAAATCGAGGAGAAAATGATGACTTCAAACTTCAAAGAATAATCATATCAATTATTATTTTATTTATTTCAATGATACACACACACATACTAAATGACTAAAGACTAGAGAGTAGCAAGTAGTTACAAAAATTAATTGCATGCATCGTGACTGGTGGGCGCTTCTGTTTGGGGTCTAAATTAAATCGAAACAGCTCATTGTACATGACTTTCTAGGTTCCCATATATATGTGCATTCGAGATTAAAAAGAAATTAATTCGTGAAAATTTTAAAAATTTGAAATTAGAAGAATCGATCCAAACGAATAATGGCCGTTGAGTCACGTAATTTGTCATGTACCCTTTTTGACAAAACACCAACCAAGTCTTGCCAATCTCGATCACGATTTATTTCTCTTTTCCAAAATATTTTCTTTGTTTTTTTTACATATGTTCTTGTCTTTTTCAGATAATAATAATTCTTGTAAAAATCCTTTCAATTAGTGATTGGAATCTAATTTTTATATATTTAGAATATAGAATAAATAAATATTTTTTAATAATAATAATTTTGATAGTTTATTTGATGAGAAAACATGAGAGTAAAGGCCTTCAAACAATTAAAAAGATTACTTTCCATTAAATCGTACTTGAAATTAAAGCGTTATCATCCATTTTGTTTGTTTGTTTTTTAAAAACGTTAGCATACTTTATTTAAACAAATAATGTCATTCCTAAGACCAACTGGTATAACATAATCTTGTTTACATCAATCGTTTTAAATCAATGATATTGAACCACATCACATCATTATTTTATATATGGATGTAGGAAACCCATAAAAGTAATAATGTTCTCCA
Source organism: Orychophragmus violaceus (assembly GCA_030180135.1). Taxonomy (NCBI): domain Eukaryota; kingdom Viridiplantae; phylum Streptophyta; class Magnoliopsida; order Brassicales; family Brassicaceae; genus Orychophragmus; species Orychophragmus violaceus. The sequence continues at coordinate 5,597,592 of CM058229.1, forward strand.
CAAAACTCTAGACACTACTACCGTAACATAATGGCAAAGTGTTTTGTTTGTTTTACAACTATCTATACTTTAAAAATGCATAGCTGCCAATTCAATATTTTTCTAGGAAAACCAAACAAATAATTGTTTGCCTCTCATCAAAAATTGATATCAAAACCAAAAACCGAATAAAAAAATAAACAACAAAATAGAAATATAGAAAATGAATTCTGAACAATAAAAAAATTGTTTATTTTTGTTTATATCCGAACAATGTATTCGTCTTTTATAATATAACAAACCATCTTGTAAAAGGAAAAACCACTTCTACAAATGTGTGTTACTTGCAAGTTCAAGCTTCCTTTGTAAGAATTTATTGCACTGAATGTATATTTAAAAAAAAGTAATTATATATTTTTAAAAATGTTTGTAATCATGTATTTTTTTTGTAGGTCCAATCGTCAAAAAACATATATACCCCTATAGGTGAGAATAGTGTCTTAAAAGTCACGGATAGATGTCACACGCACAGTTCCATTACGGATAGATGTCACACGCCACAGTTTTCCTAACTATCCTTCTCTCTTTTCTTGGATGGACACAAATAGGTGTCATACACCACACTTCACATAAATCATGTATAGTTTTATTTTTAAAGATAACACTCCAATAAATTATATGTGAAGATATATACTAAGTAGGTAACAAACCATGAATACATGTATGTCTGTCTATATGTGGAAGGTATTAGCATAGTCAAGTTTGGTTATCCATGAAGAGCGTCCAACAAGATATTATTGGTATTTAGTTTTGTGTTTGAAGATAATGCTCCAATGAATTATGAAGATATATACTAAGTAGGTAACAAACCATAAATACATGTATATCCGTTCATATGTGGAAGGTGTTAGCATTGTCAAGTTTGGTTATCCATAAGGAGCGTCCAACAAGATATTATTGGTCTTTAGTTTTGTTTTCGAAGATAATACCCGAATGAATTATATGTGAAGATAGATACTAAGTAGGTAACAAACCATATATACATGTATGTCCATCCATATGTGGAAGATATTAGCATAGTCAAGTTTGGTTATCCATGAGGAACGCCCAACAAGATATTATTGGTCTTTGGTTTTGTTTTTGAAGATAATACCCGAATGAATTATATGTGAAGATAGATACTAAGTAGGTAACAAACCATAGATACATGTATGTCCGTCCATATGTGGAAGGTATTAGAATTGTCAAGTTTGGTTATCCATGAGGAGCGTCCAACAAGATATTATTGGTCTTTAGTTTTGTTTTTGAAGATAATACTCCAATAAATTATATGTGAAGATAGATACTAAGTAGGTAAGAAACCATAGATACATGTATGTCCGTCCATATGTGGAAGGTATTAGAATTGTCAAGTTTGGTTATCCATAAGGAGTGTCCAACAAGATATTATTGGTCTTTAGTTTTGTTTTTGAAGATAATACTCCAATAAATTATATGTGAAGATAGATACTAAGTAGGTAAGAAACCATAGATACATGTATGTCCGTCCATATGTGGAAAATATTAACATAGTCAACTTTGGTTATCCATGAGGAACGTCCAACAAAATATTATTGGTCTTTGGTTTTTTTTTTTTTTTGAAGATAATACTCCAATGAATTATATGTGAAGATATATACTAATTAGGTCTTCTTTTGAAGATTGATGTATGCAAATCCTATTCCTTATAATCCTGTCAATGTTTCCTATCAAAGCAGTAGGAGGTACGGATTTGTTTCCATGCTTTCGAGCATTTATGTCCTCATATTGAATGAATAGTCGTATGAAAGAGATACATCATTAAGTAGAGCTTAGTTTTTCTTGTTGTTATGATGCATCCACTAAGACAACCAAAATGTCATTCCAAATCGTCGAGTACCTCGTACCTGTTTGCGCGACAACATTTTCCAAACTTCCTCTGAGAAGGTGCATTGGAAGAACAAATGAGATCTACTTTTGGTGTGTGTGTTGCATAGGATGTATACCGGATTGTGATTGATACTCCATCTCTGTAATCTGTCTCCCGTTGCAAGCCGATTTAGTGTGGCCAGCCAAGCTAAAAAAGAGTATTTTGGTGTGGAATAAGAAAACCAGATTACTTTGTGCCATGAGTTGGTGGCTTGTTGATCCCGTGTGAGAAGTCATGTCTCCTTCGAACTAAAGGAATGCTTAAAATTTCCTTTACCTTTCCAGAATCTTTTATCTCTCTCTAGCGACAAACCTCTATCTTTTAGTTTTTGTATTTCTTCTTCAATCTGATTTAGCACATCAATCTTCACATATATCCTCCTTTGTAACACTAAAGTTTGGGTTCCATAAATCTGATTTTTGAAGATAGATACAAACCATGCAATAAATCCTCCTTGGTAACACTAAAGTTTGGGTTCCATAAATCTTTTGGACTTCCTATTTATCTTCTTTTGTATTTCCACTAGATATTTTCTTGTGAAATACTATATGAATCATTGACAAAAAAAAAATAGAGAAAGAGGGACAAAGAAACATAAAATGTGGAGAGTAAGGAGGGGGGGGGAGGCATTAATGGAGAACAAGGTCATGGGTTTCAGCGTTCATTTTTTCAAACTTCCCTTCATACCCGCGCACCATCCGTTGGCTTTCATTTTTATTTAAATATCTTAAAACCAAAGAGTTCTAAAATAAAAATAGGTTTTCATGTGGAGAGAGAAAACAAGTAATCAAATTTAAATATTTAATAGAGAGACTGAGTTTTTTTAACTTAATATTTTTATACTCACATTTTGAATTTGACAAAACGTAAAACCCATGTGTTCATGAATCGTGAATGACATAAAAAAAAAAATAATAACTTTTTTTTTTCCGATGGAGATATTTTTTGTATTCTTTATATATATAGGAAGAACCCATTTTCCTTTTGCAGTAGCTCGATCTCTGTTAAAAAATTTAGAACCAGAGGAATTAGTCACAGTGGAGAATATTAAATAAAGCGGATGTAATCGAGAGTTTTTTTCTGAGTGAGTTCCTTTTCAGAGTTTGTCTTTCATTAAGTTTTGTTTTTTCGTTTCCCGATTTTTATTTTTTATTTTCCCGGAAAAGTCTTTGTGTGACAGGAGGACTCTGATTTTATTTAAAAGGCAACGGAGCGTCGAAGAAAAACACTAAATAATATACAGAGAAAGATAAAGAGAGAAGAATGGAAGAGACGAAGAAGAAAAAGAAGAAGAATATATATAACGAAGATTCAAAGAAGAAGGAACGTCATATTGTTACTTGGACACCAGAGGTCTGATGAATCTCTCTGTTTTTGCTCTGTTTTGCTCTGTTTTTTGTCTGATCCTGAAATGGGTTTCTGGAGTTGCAGGAGGATGTTATACTAAGAGACCAAATTACTCTTCATGGAACCGAAAAGTGAGACCTTTTTCTTTTTCTTTTGAGAAAGTTTTGGTTTTTAAATAGAAAAGATTCTAAAAAAGGAATCTTGTGTTGTTGTGTCCATTGTGATTTTGATGATATTAGTTGGGCGATCATAGCTTCAAACTTCAAGGATAAAAGCACAAGACAATGCAGAAGAAGGTTGGTGATCTGTTTCCTGTAATCAAAATCATTCTGCGTTTTGTTTTAAATCCGGTTATGGATCTTTTGTTTGCAGATGGTATACATACTTAAACTCTGATTTCAAGAGAGGAGGTTGGTCTCCTGAAGAAGATATGCTTTTGTGCGAGGTAGAGCTCACTTATAAACTTCATTACATATGGATAAGATCTTCAGATTTGGTGTTTGGTTTATATCTGATTTTCATTTTAGGCACAAAGAGTATTTGGGAATAGATGGACTGAGATAGCAAAAGTGGTTTCAGGCAGGTAAAAATAACCGCTCTAATGATGCTTCAAGTCATCATTCTAGGACCAGAGTGATTGATTCATTAATGTTCTTGTGTGTGATTGTAGAACGGATAATGCTGTGAAGAACAGGTTTACAACACTTTGTAAGAAGAGAGCCAAGCATGAAGCTATGGCTAACGAGACCAACTCAAGCAACAAAAGGATGTTGTTCTTAGACGGTATTAGTACTCCCCGAAAAGCCGAGAATGAAGCTCCTATTGCTAAGAGAACAAGGTAAGTTTGTTTCCTTGTGATCTAATAAACATAAGTTTCCTAAGTGTTCTCACACATTCATGTTCTTGTTGGTTACTCTACAGGAGAAGTCACATTTTAGAACAGTATCAAACAAGCAATGTGAAGGAGAGTGATCATGAAGGGATGTTTCTTAAGAAAGATGATCCTAAAGTGACAGCTTTGATGCAACAAGCTGAACTCTTAAGCTCGTTGGCACAGAAAGTTAATGCAGACAACACAGAACAAAGCATGGAGAATGCTTGGAAGGTAAAACCAATGATCCACAACTACTCAACATATCGAAAAGTTTTGAGCTTCTTGATAACAAAGCTTGCTCTTGCTATAAATATGTTCAGGTTCTTCAGGATTTCCTGAATAAAGGCAAGGAAAATGATTTACCTGACATCGATTTTCAACTCGAGGAATTTAGGGACCTGATTGACGATTTGAGGAGTAGTTATGAAGACAATCATCCATCTTGGAGGTGAAGATAGCTTTCAATCACTACAGAATGTTTATGTTTATGTTTATCTTAAAAGGTTTTGATTGTGTAACCTTTTCATTTGATGTTCTTTAGGCAACCTGATCTCCATGACTCACCAGCTAGCTCTGAGTATAGTTCAGGATCAACCATTATGCTGGACCAGTCTGGTGACAGAACACAACCATCTTTGCTTGATACTCAGACAGAACATAAGCAAAGTGGAGAGGAGTTTCTCTCAACTTGTGATGTCCTGAAAAATTCTGATGAGAATATGCCCATCTCGGTCATAGAAAACTTCAGCTCACCTATTCAGGTCACGCCATTGTTCAGAACTCTAGCAGACGGCATCCCAAGTCCACAATTCTCTGAAAGTGTAAGCATTGCACCTGATACTTAACTTTGTGATCAAACATTGGATCTTAAAGACTGATTGCTTTTGCAGGAGAGGAGCTTCCTGCTAAAAACGCTTGGGATAGAGTCCTCATCTCCATGTCCAAGTGCCAATCCTTCACAGCCACCCCCTTGCAAAAGAGTCCTTCTCCATAGTTTGTAAAACCAACCAACCAACCATCTCTCATACACTTATCATCCCTAAACGGCGGTTTTGTCTCCATGGAGACGTAGGTTTTTTGCTTTAGGTTTCAGTTTAGGTTTTGCAGCCATATCGGCCTGGAAGTTTTTGTGAAGCGGGCATGCCATGATCTGCATTCCTTCCTCAACGGTTTTTATATATTTCTTTGTTGGTTCCTAGAATGTTAACGGTTAACATTTCTAACCCCCAACAAAGAAAGCTCTCAAGAATCTGCCATATACTCAGATTCAGATTTCTTTTCTTAACAAAACATAAGGAAGCCATCTACAACGGAAGGCACCAGTGTGTCCTCATGATAAGTTTGTCTCTAAGGGTCATACTCAGATACATCATCTGAGTAATTCCTCCTGATTTCTTGATTTGTTTTCTTCATTATCTCTGTATATAATCTCTATCACAATATAATTTAGTCTTTCAGAGTGTTACTCTATGGGAAATGTGATTGTAAACACATATTTATGAGTGGAAATATGATTTCATTTTGGCTTGATATAAATATTTATAAGTTTCTTCTAATGAGTTTACATTTTTCTAATGCGACTAAGCTTTCTTCCCTCAAGGTTTCAGACCTCTTGGTGTTATATGTTGAAGTAAACAAGTTCTTAAATCAAGAATTATAGAATTTTGCGCACCATTCTCAGCTTCAAGTCTTCTTCTTCTTCTGCACTCTCTGTAGCTTCTTCCATTTCAGGTAAATTTGGTAAGACAAACCACCAAACACCATCGACACACATCCCCATTGTTTTGATGATAATGGATTCCCGCTCAGAACAGAGGATACCACGATGCTTACAAACTTCCGGGTTGTGGTTATGGTCGTGTTAGCTAAAGACCCGAATCTGCTTATTGTCAAGAAGATGAAGTTTTGTCCAACTGCACCGCATAGACAGTACATGAGAATGTCCCATGCTGCCTCAGGGTGTTCCTTGCAGAACTGTACAGCTTCGAATCCGCTCCCGTGTGGTAACCCAAACATGTAGACCATGTTGTATATGGTTCCCCATAAATTCATTCCCAGCATTATGTCCCATGCGTTAGTTTTGGGGTACCTGTGTCCATGTGCGGCGACGTTTACATTCAGTTTAAACATGGAAAGAGAGTTTGATGTCCTCATGTCAAGAATCATACCTTGCGGTAATGGAATCCTGGGTGGCGTTTGTGAATCCGTCAAAGGCGAGGTTCAAGAAGCAAAGTCCGTAACCAAGGGGGGCATTGGGATGTGCTAGCTTGCTGATGGTCTTCGAGCTTGTCTGAAACCATTCAAAGACAGTTTACTACGTTCCTGAGACAAATTATAACCAATGTTGTAAACAAATTTTTTGATTATAGACCTGATTACCTTAAGAAGGGCAAACATGGACACTCCTCCGGCAACAAGGAAGGTGCAGAGATACTCAGGTAAAGTGTATCTTATGCCATAAACTAAGGAACCCATAAGCATAACTACATGAAAGAAAAAAACATAGATAAGATATACAGAGAAATCTTGATTCTAACAGCTGTGGGGAGCTTAAAGTACAAATAGATACCTCACCTGGAATCATTTTAGAAGATTTTGCCAGAACCTGCAGAAAGCAAGATCGCCATCAAAATATCATATCTTTAAGAAACATATTCTGCTATATATTATTACCTCAGAGACAGTTTAAACCAGATCCGTTTAGCTGAATTATGATCCTAAAGAGGCATAAGTTTACCTGAGCTGGGTAGCTGATATACTTCAAAGCTTCAATTCCCATGGCAGGACCAATCGTGTTAGTAATGCCAGCACTCCAGTACGTCCACCATGGAGCTCCACCACTACCTCCATTGGACCAGAGCTTAATCACTGATCATAATCGAAATTTGCAAACAAAAATATACTTTAGCTCATCTTCTTCGTTTCTAAATATACATCTAATAAATATAGCAAGTAAGAGTATTTTGTGTACTCACTTATATAAGACCAAACCAAGCAAACTACATTCTGAGCCAAGTTCAGAAATGCAAGATGCTCAAATCTCTTCCCATCTTCACCAAATTTCTTCGTCGACCTGGAAAAATTGAGTACTTTGGATCAATAAGCTACATTTTTCTACCAATTCCAATCACATATTTGTATTGCAAACACACCACCACCAACAAGGGTTCCGTGAATAGAAACGATTCGTTTAAACCAAAATCGAGCAATCGCGAAGGTAATAATCGACGAAGATGATCGATTCGACCTAAGAAATTACTTACAAGGTTTCCTGAAGAACGCCTTGGTAAATGTAGGCAGCCCAGATCCCGGCGACACAGAATGAAAGCAACAGAACTCGCCGGAGACCGGAACCGTGAGCTTCCATCACCTGTTATACTCCGGCGACAATCGAATTTCAGTTTTACGTTAATACACTTAATTTTGCGATCAAATTAATGAGATCGATCTCAAGTGTAAACGTGTAGTTATTACAGTGTCGGTGGCGCGAGAAAGACGTAGATGTTCCACGTGTAATTGTTTCATTGGATGGATAAACTGACATGGTACCTCTCATTGGCCACGGGACGTGTATTAAATCTGAAATCCATGTCACACACTGGTATCCATGTCACACACTGGTATCCATGTCGGAGATAAAAGCTATAACTACGTGACGTTTGACTTCACAAAAACATCACGCAGTTTTCTTATAACCATACAACATCCAAACTATAGTACTTTATTAATTTAGCGAAATATCAATCTATCAACAAATTAATTGGAAATGGATTGCAAACTTTATGAGAATATGTTTTTGTGTCAACCATATTGACGGTAAAAATTGCTCTATATTAAGACCTTTTTAATTAATCATGTTACTCAAATTTCGATATAATTTGAGTAATTAAATTTATATATACTACGAATGCTAATAAAATTAATGAACATATAAGTCATACAGGAGGAGAATATATAAGAATTAATTTATATGATAAGCATTACATAATTATATATATATATATATATACATATATTGGGACTATTTATGGTTTGAAGTCAAAAGAGTGGTTTATATTAATTACTCATTTAACACATGTACAGTAAGCTCACATCTATTGAGCGGATACAAGAGATTTCGTGATACTACTGGATACAAGTCACATGGTCAGATAGTCTAATATAAACATTCGCGATGGAGTAACATTATAATTTACAAGGTTACTTCTATTGATCGAATTCTCAAAAAAAAAAAGTCAAATTGTTGTTTGTTCTTTTTTTTTGAAGGAATTTTAATTTTATTCATCTCAAAAAAACATGTTTACAAAGTATGCGTCTCGATTAGAGTTTTACAAGAACTTTAAATCCCAATTTCTAATCATTTCTTGAGGCAAACCATGCCTCCATTCCTCGTTCGAGCTTCCTGTATCCCAAGCTGCGCAGAGAAGAGATACGATTCCTGACATTTTTGTTGATATTGCGGATGATAGTGGCTGGAGGTATAGAATTTTCTCCATGCTTCCTCGAATTTCTTTCTCTCCAGAGTGTGTGGACTGTGACGTGTAGTGCGTAACGGCAGAGAAACCAATTGACCTTGTCGCTTTGAGTTTGAGCCAGGTGGTTGATAATGATATCCCAATGTGAGATGTGACTTGAGCCAAATAAACTTCCTGCAGTTTTCTTCCAAATGTCCTTTGTGTAAGCACATTCAAAGAATAGATGGCTCCTTGTTTCTATTTGTGTTGTACAGAATATTCATGTTGCATCTACTGTAGGATTCCACCGTTGCATTCGACTACCTGTTGCTAGTCTATCCTGCACCGCCAACCAAACTAGAATTGAGAATTTTGGTGTGGCTCCTTTAAACCATATACTGTTATACCAGCCTATTCTCGGGTGGACAGTCCTTGTATGCAACCAAGTTTTTTTGGAGATGAAACTTGGTTTGAACATGTCGCTTTTTGCTTTCCACATCCAAATATCCTTTGTGGTTGAACTGTCTCTGTTTCGAAGTTTCTGCAGCTCCTCTTCAATTCCGTTTAATGTCGGATTGCGATGATTTCTTCTTCTTCGCCGCCCATTGAGGACCTGCTCCACCGTTGATGTGAGAGAGAGTCCCATATCAATGCATCCCCGTGTGACTGTTTGATCTATTAGCCTGTCCATCGAGGACCAATTGTCATACCAAAAGGAGACTGTTGATCCGCTATTTGCCTCTACTTTTAGGAAGGTTGCTGCTAGAGTTCTGATTTTTAACAACTTTTTCCACATCCAACTTCCCTTCATGGTTTTACCATTGACCAGCCATATAGATCCTTTTCTCATTAAGTGACGTCGGAGCCAGTGTACCCACAGCGAGTCGTTTGAGATGACTCGCCAAAAGAGCTTCAATGTCGTTACGGTGTTTATCTCCTCTAGTGATCTCAGACCTAGACCACCTTCCTCGCGAGGTTTGCAAACATCTTTCCAAGCAACCCTTGCCTTCTTGGCATTCAAATCCGGGCCAGACCACAAGAAGGCAGAGCACAATTGATCTATTTCATCAACACACTTCTTAGGTAATCGATAAGCTGACATCCAAAAATTGGTAATACCTCGAATAACAGAAGCAATCAACTGTAAGCGTCCAACAAATGAAAGGTATCGACCGGTCCAGCTACTGATGCGAGTCTTGATTTTGTTGACAAGTGGAGCATAATCATTAACCGTCATTCGTTTGGTTAGTAGAGGGAGACCCAAGTATTTTACCGGTAATGATCCGGAATCGAATGGAAATTCAGCAAGAATATCATCTTGTTCAGGTTCGCCTACTCCTGCCATAAATATCGTTGACTTCTCGAGACTGATACGAAGACCAGATTGTTGAGCAAACTCCTGAAAAACTTTGATAACCCCTTCAATAGAGCTTTTCTTCCCATCGTTAAAAATAAGTAAATCATCTGCAAAGCATAAGTGTGTTAGGTTTAGAATTTGACAGTAAGGATGATAGCCTATTTTTTTCTCAACCACCGATTTGTCCATGAGCTTTGATAAAACTTGCAGGCATATGACGAAAAGGTAGGGTGAGAGAGAACACCCTTGACGAAGACCTCTCGTACTTCTGAAATAGCCAGCCAGCTCCCCATTTACTTGCACCGAGAATGAGGCAAGTGTAATACATTTTTCAATCCAACTTATGAACTTCTCGGGGAAACCCAGGGCCGATAAGGTAGACAACAAGAAAGGCCAGTGGATCGAGTCAAAAGCTTTTGAAATGTCAATCTTAACTGCACATCTAGTTGAGACATTTTTTTGTGGTAGCTCTTAACCAGCTCTGAAGCTAATAATACATTTTCCATAAGAAGCCGACCCTTGACAAAAGCAGATTGATTGGGAGAGATAAACTTTGGGAGAATAATCTGCAGCCTTCTAGCCAAGAGTTTAGAGATAACCTTGTAGATGACGTTGCAACAGCTAATGGGCCGATAATCCCTCATGTGCTTTGTTTCTTCTTTTTCGGTATCAATGCTAGAATTGTTGAGTTGATTCCGGTTCGCAAGAAACCGTTAGAGAAGAAAGACTTGACTGCCACTGTGAAATCCTTCTTTATTATAGAATTCACAAGTGTATCCATCCGGTCCTGGAGACTTGTTATGAGGCATAGCGAAAAGAACTTTTTTTATTTCTGCTTCTGTTACCTCTGCTTGGAGCACTGCCTTATCTGCTTCATCACATTTAAATCCCAGCAATTGATGCAGCTCCTCCGATGATATCTCTTTAATGTCTGGATCCGAATGAGTGAGAAAATTCTCAAAATAATTTACCGCCTCTGCTTTTATATCCTCTTGCGTATCAGCCACCGTACCGTCATCCCTGTGAATCTCTTTAATTGCGTTTTTAACCTAACGAATGGTTGCCATCTGGTAAAAGTGTCTATTATTTCCATCGCCTAATGTTAGCCAATGAACTTTTGCCTTTTGACTCGTAACCTTTTCCTCTATTTCCGACAGTAGGTTCCATCTCGTATAGGTTATTCTTTCTTCTTCCATCGCCTGTGGAGTTGGGTTTTCCAAAGTTTTAATCTGACTAGCGCACAACGCTTCAAAAGCCTCTCTTGTCCTTTTCTTTATGTCACCAATTTGCTCTTTGCTCATCCCCCTTATCAATGGTTTCAAAGCTTTGAGATTTTTAGCAAACCTGAATAGAGCAGATGTTGATGTAAATATATCATCTGTGTCCTCCCAGAAGTCCTTTACCAACGGCAAAAATCCTGGGTAATCAGTGATGGCGTTGATAAATTTAAATGGTCCCTTCGGCTGTACCGGCGGAGCCTTTATGTTTATTCGACAACGAAGGTGATCGGAGCATCCTCCGGCTTCAAATACGCAGTAAGTATCAGGGAAGTCTCTCATCCAGGAAGCATTTATTAAAGCTCGGTCCAGTTTTTTGCATATCAGTCCTTCCTCCCTCTTGTTGCACCAAGTAAGCCTTGGTCCGTGCGCGTTCATGTCAAGAAAGGAACAGTATCTAGCCGTGCTATGGAATTCAATCATACCGATAGTTGGGACCGTTGTATTACCATAGTTTAAATGCTCGTCCGCCTCTAGAATCTCATTAAAATCTCCCATAACTAGCCACGCCTTATTTTTGAAGAGGGGAGAGTTTTGGTGATTCTTTACATCTGCCCATAGTTCTTTTCTTTCTTCCATTGTATTGCAAGCATAAACAAAGGAACAAAAGAATTCCTCAGTCATACCCTCCATTAGTATTGCACAAGTGATCATTTGACTGCTCTTGAAACAAGGTGTAACCCTTACTTTAGAGCTCCAAACAACCCATATTCTTCCCCTTCTACTATGTTCATAGTTGGCAAGGAAAGACTGTCTCTGAAAATTGAACTTACAATGCGTTCAACCTTCGCTTCTTTTACTCTTGTTTCTAGTATACATCCAAATTGAAGAGGGGCCTCGTTCTTCCACTTCTGGATGATATTTTGGTTTGTTGATTTATTGAGACCTCGGATGTTCCAAAAGAACCCCAACATTATTGAGTTTTGCGAGTGTTCTTTTTGTTCAAATCGCCTTGGTTGCCCTTGGCTTTCTGAACGGACTTATCCGAGATGAACTTGTGGTTATTCTTTGAGTTTCGAGGAAGAGTCTGTCTCGGTCGTATAATCTCCACAGGGCTATTCTGTCTTGATTTTTGATCCTCCACAGCTTCCTCTGTTTTCCCCCCGACTTGTTTCTCTTGATCTTCTGCAGAAGATGAGATTGTGATGTCGTCTTCTTCTACTGTAACCTCTTTTGAATCGTGTTCTTGATCCTTTGTTCCCTCCTCATCTTCTGGAATGCTAAGTACTGCATACTGTGATCTAGACAGTATTGAAGCTTGTCCATACTCAAACTCTATCTTCTTTTGTTCATGACTTTTCTTGGTTTTTGTGGGGCTTAACCATTCCCCTTCCTCAAGATCCTTTGGATGGCCAGTAGTTGCTACCGATTCATGTGTCTTAGTCAACTCCACATTCTGACTTTCAACCATAGCAACACTTGGGATTGCTTCCAGTTTGTGAATGTTGTTGTGCTCCTCGGTAGTATTAATCTCAAGCGTAGCAGCACCCTGTTTTCTCGAATCGAATGCTATAGCTTTTTCAGTATTTGTCTGGATCTCAGGTATATGAACATTTAGTTCATTTTGAGCATCGAGTTGATTTTCCTCCTGTTGTGTTTCCACCATTTGACTTTTGTTTGCTAGACACACTTTTGCAAGATGTCTCCATTTCTCGCAGGTTGAGCATTTGGCGGGCAGCCACGGATATGAATAATCCACACGAGTTACTTTCCCGTTGATTGTGAAATTCTGTGACCGTGGAAGCTCCTTGGAAAGGTTTGCCTTCACGAACATCTTTGCAACTTTGAAATCCAGACATTGGATGGTTTCAGGATGCATACGGATTGGAACTCCAACAGGACTAGATGTGAAACTGAGACCCTTCCAAGAGAACATGTCCATAGGGACATTTCGCATGTGTACCCACAGAGGGATTGACTTTATTTCCGGTTGAGTCTCTTGAACGTTTGGTGTCCATTTCGACATTACGACCGGTACATTTGCAAGATTCCACATACCCCGACGTAAAACTCTTGCCTTGATAGCTGGATTGCTGATTCTGAACTTCATCGTTGTTGAATTCATCTCGTATACGTCAATCATCTGAGTTTTATCTCCTAAAGCCCAGATCTTATTGACAATTGCGTGAATCTTAGCAATATGCGGGGATTTAGCTAAGAAACCGCCAATGAGAAAATCCTCCCAAAGCGGTGTGCAGAACATCATCTGGAACAATACACGAGCCTACTCTGTCTTGCATCGTTACGTCAATCTCATACTTTGTTAATTGTCGTTGATTTTGGACAATATTTGCCCATGAAGTTGTATTTTCCTGTGGGGATTTCTCTGCCACAGCTGGCTTAAGTTCATCTGATTTCTTCTTTTCCAGATCTTCACAAGGAATCACCAAATCATAAGAACCAGAATGAAACTTATCTCCATAACGCTGCAGATCCGTGGTTGTAGAAGTAGCTCTACCCTGTTTCTGACCTTGTCCAGCAGTCAGATTTGTTTGAGTTGAAGAATTTTCCTCAGTGGATTTAGATGCAGATTGTGTGGATGGATTTTCCGGTAGATTCAGATCAGGATTGGCGACGGAGACAGGACCCTCAGCCGACCACTTTCCTTCATTATTCTCTTTGTTTTCTCCTTTTTCAGTAGCTTTAGAAGAAAAGCAAATTTCAATATTCTCTCTGTCGAGAGAATTTTCCCTCTCTTCTTTTTCTTTCTCTCTCATCTTTGTTCCTTTTTGTTGTTGTTTGTTCACACGTGCTTAATAGTAATATACAATATGCAGTCAGCTCTTTCAATTCTCCGGTCAACAGCAATGTGAATATAGACCGAGTAACGTCTTGGGTCAATGCATGGCCAGGGAAAATGAGTTTTTTCTTTTTTTTAACAGTTCAACGTTTTTTTTTTTAAATTAACATTGTAAAACACTAAAACAGAATGAGTTAAAAATAGTATACTTCTAGAAAACACTTAAACAAACAAGTTTAATGGAGCCTTCATCATTTTGTTGTTCAAATCATTTCTTGTTGTTGTAGGTGAAATCATTTTTTATTTCATGATATAATTATCTTCGTTCTGAAACTTCACCACACCAACCACAATTTTTTTTTTTGCTATGATTCCCGTTTGATATTGTGATTATACTTTCGCATGTCCGATCGTTTGTGCATGCTTCTTTCAGAAGTATATAATTGCTTTATCAAAAAAAAAAAGTATATAATTGATTCCAGTCTCAGGGTCAAATGATGCACAATCAATCTTTAACCATGATATATATATTTGTACGAGATGCACTGAAACTAACATCTTCTTCCATTGAATGATGACGATAATCTTATGCCATATGCACAATACTCTTAATAGTAAATGCACCACTTGCAACAAAAGTCTACAACCCACTTATAGTTTTGATATTTCATGATTTGAAAATGTAAGTAAATCTTCTGAAACGTAAACACTTACAATTTTTTTTTTTTTTTAACCTGGAGGTATCCCGGGCCTATGGAAGGGCCCAGACTAATCCCCAAGGAAAGGTGCAGTCTATGGATAGACTCTCTCTCCGGGTATTCAAATGGGCCGTAAGCAATGGACCGTAAACACTTACAAAATTTTGACTAAAGCGGAATCCCATTGATTATCGATCGTGACTCAAACAATAAGTATTGTTGTAAAATCTCCATCAAAGTTCTTTTTTGCAAAACTCTTCATCAAAGTTCTCATCAAAAAAAAAAAATAGCCATCAAACTTTCAACGATATGGGCGATCCAGACCCACCTTTCATTATCGGTTGATAAAAAAATAATATTTTGGTCGTCAACGAAGACCATAGTTGGTTGAAAGAAAACAATAAACAACTAACCAAAAACGATAAATTCCGATTTTTTTCCACACGTCAACAAAGTAAATAGAAAACCTTCGTTTTTTTGTTTATATCGTAACTTGTATATCTTTTTAGATTCTACAGAACCATAAGCTATTTACATATGAACGTAATTGTGATACACGTTTTAACGAGCAAATGAGCCATATTCCCTTCTTGTAATAATTACCACTCAGTTACTTCAGTGACAAGTTTTTAGGACACTTAATAACACACGTGGATTTACTGGCGTGAGCATGACGGAACCGGATCTAACTCGAATTACCAAAAGTGACTGTCCGATGGCTAGGACATAAATTTAAAACGATCCTGGGATCACGGACATTTTTGTCTTACAAAGAAGAAACTGACGTCAATCTTGACTCAAGGGTATTCTTGTCATTTCAAGAAATCATTGCGAGTACAAAACAAAAGCAAACGGCGACTTTGTATTATTATTTGTTATGCTTCTCTGATCCTATGTTCTTCTTCATCTTCTTCCTGGATCCTTCCTCTCTCCTTTTTCTTCTTGAGATTTTCCTTTTTATTGTTGTTTAATAGTTTCATTTCTATTAGCATTTATATTCTAAGCAGACATTGCGCAGCCGAAACTTTCTGTCTGGTTACTTTGAGGCTCTGTTCTTGTCCTGATCATCTCATTCCTTGTTCCACAAGAATTCGAGCTTTGTCTGCCTTAGAATTTCGGGGCTGCTTTTATTTCTCTAAATTGTGTTTTATATGAAATGGGTAATTGCTTAGATTCATCAGCTAAAGTGGATAACAGCAGCCATAGCCCACATGCTAATTCCGGTAACTAGTTCCTTTCGAATTGCTCTGTTATTACTTGTATTGATGTTCTTAGCAAAACTAATGAAACTTTCATGTATTCGATCCATCATTTTTATAGCTTCTTCATCCTCGAAAGTTTCGAGCAACACAAGCCGTCCTTCAGGAGGAAGCACAAATTCGTACAGCCCAGGGAGCAGTAGTTTAGGATCATTACCTACCCAGCTTAGGACAGAAGGAGAGATACTTTCATCGCCAAATCTAAAAGCTTTCTCTTTCAACGAACTAAAGAACGCAACTAAGAACTTCCGTCATGATAGTCTACTAGGAGAAGGAGGTTTCGGTTGCGTATTCAAAGGATGGATCGATGAAACAACTCTCACTGCTTCACGACCTGGTTCCGGAATCGTTGTTGCTGTTAAGAAGCTTAAACCTGAAGGTTTTCAAGGTCATAAAGAGTGGTTGGTAAGCCCGGTTAACTTTTCTTGGGGTTTACGGAAACATTCGCCGTGATTGATGTGTTTTGTTTTTTTCAGACTGAAGTAGACTATCTTGGACAACTTAGTCACCCAAATCTTGTGTTACTGATTGGGTATTGCGCAGAAGGCGAAAACCGGCTTCTTGTATATGAATTCATGCCTAAAGGAAGCTTAGAGAATCATCTTTTTAGACGTATGTTTTCAGTAATTTAACAAATCTTTACTTTGATTTAAAGCATATGTGTTTTATCAATATGGTATAACCCGTCGGGTCAATGTTTCTTGCAGGTGGTGCGCAGCCACTTACATGGGCAATAAGGATGAAAGTGGCAGTAGGTGCAGCTAAAGGGCTTACTTTTCTTCATGAAGCAAAGTCACAAGTGATATATAGAGACTTTAAAGCTGCTAACATTCTACTCGACGCTGTAATAAACCGACTCTCTTCAAGCTCTTTTGTGATTGATTCTCTTTACTCTTAACCGTTTGAAACTGTGTTTGAATACAGGATTTCAATGCCAAGCTTTCGGATTTCGGTTTGGCGAAAGCAGGTCCTACTGGAGATGATACACATGTGTCTACAAAAGTCATAGGTACTCAGGGATATGCAGCTCCTGAATATGTCGCCACAGGTTTGTTTTGTAAACTCACATTATCCATTACTTTACGTAGTATTAAACTAAACTAAACCACGAAGACAATCTGCAGTTTCACACAAGTTCCATTAGTTTCTGTTTAAGAATTTTGTTGTAAGAATTCGAGTAAACCTTAGAAAAAGAAACGACTTTGCGGAAATTTAGAGAGAAAACGATATTGAGGCAAATAGTCTTTGCTTTAGCTTTTTATATTAATTGAGTGTTGATATTTACAAATTTTTGGTCCCTTTTTATAAACCTTAAACCGATACAGTAGAGAAATAAAAGACCTAAATCTTTTATGGGCAAATCGCATTAATAGCACAAAAAACATGACTTGTCAAAAATATAGCACCAAGGAAGAAAAATCATAAAAATAACACAAAAACATATTTTGTCACTAAATTAGCCCTATCCCTAAATCTTAAATACTAAACCCTAAACCCTAAATATTAAACCTTAACCTTGAATAATAAACCCTAAACCCTAAATACTAAACCCTAAACCTTAAATAATAAACCCTAAACCCTAAATAATTAACCCTAAACCCTAAATTATATAATGCTATAAAAGTCTTTGTAATTAAAATAATGCTAAAAATGTGAATTATTTTCATTGGTGCTATATTTATGATAAAATATGTTTTTTGTGCTATTTTATGACTTTTCTCATCTTTTATTCTCTCTATAAAATAAAATCTGAAAACTACCTTAGTAAATTCTAAATTGTAACTCATTCTAGAAAGACCCTATTGTCTATACATTCAAATTTAAGTCACTTAATACAACAAAAATCCTTTATTTGGGGTCAACTACAACAGAACTCTTCAAAGATTTTTGTTTTCCTCAAAATCTTTGACTAATGATCTTGAAAAACTTTACAAAAGCTTTGACATTAACCAAAAATCATTGACATTAAGAGTGTTTTTGTTTTCTTATGTCACTTTCTGAAAGCTCATCTTCATCTACTACAGGTAGATTGACAGCAAAGAGTGATGTGTACAGCTTCGGTGTGGTACTAGTTGAACTAATATCAGGACGACGTGCCATGGACAGTTCAAATGGAGGAATCGAATATAGTCTTGTGGACTGGGCAAAACCGTACCTTGACGATAAGCGAAAGCTTTTTCGCATAATGGACACGAAACTAGGCGGGCAATATCCACAGAAGGGAGCTTACACAGCTGCTAGTCTCGCGTTGCAGTGCTTAAACCCCGAGGGAAAGCTCAGGCCGAAAATGTCAGAGGTTTTAGTCACGTTAGAACAGCTAGAATCCGCTGCTAAACCTGGAATCAAACACACTCAAATGGAATCTCCAAGAGCTCGTCATTCCTCTGCTATGCAGAAATCTCCGGTAAGATACAGACAAGATCGGCCTCTGCTGCACGTAACTCCTGGTGCATCGCCTTTGCCTTCTTACAGTGAAGCTCCACATGAAAGTTGATTGTGAATAGATATACACTTTGCTTGTATGTGTAATATATGTAAAATTTATAATTGGAGATGAGTGAAAGAAAAGACATATAGAGAACTATTTACTCAAACCTTTATGTGTTGTCAAACATATATCAGAGTAAACTGAAGCAACATATGAAAAATATGAAATGAACAAGAACTCCGACTAAACACTCTAAACAGACCAAATGAGATTAACTGCCTTCTAAACCTATTTTCCGACAACATCTACATTAACAGGTGAAAACGCCGTGGACCGATGAGTTCGACAATCAACCTCACTAGTTTTGGTGCCTTATGGAATTGTCAATAAACCACCCAACGCTCTGCCTTTTCGGTCTTTGAATTCGAGTTCAGGCAGCATTAAAACCTGTGGTGTTTCATTCTCTAGGAATCTATGGATCTAATCCACGGAAACTGTTTCAAGTTTAGTTACAGCGGAGGATGAGCTGTTAACAGATGGAGTCTCCTCGCCGTCAGCTCCAAACCTGTGCAAGTACGTGGAACTAAGTGAATATACAATCTAGGATAAGGTCTCTTGAATAACAGGCAATTATGTGTGTATATAGTTAGGTAGAAACTTATAATGAGAGATCAGGCAGGTATAAACAAACTAAACCAATGAGCCTAACATAGCTTCAGACAGATTGGGTGTATTATACTAACTACAAGCTGAGGTCAGTCTAAGCGGTGCAGTGGACATGTGTTGTTGGTCTACCTGATCATGTAGCTTTGTGTCTCAACAATGTCTGGCGTCGAGGAAGACCTTTGTGACAACACCTGGAAAATTGTGAGACGTCACAATTGGTAATGAGCATCATCCAATGGAGATTCCACAAACAAATACAGAAACTAATTAAACGAAAGTTTTGGAATCAACAGACCTTCAAGAGTCTTTGGGTTCAAAGTGATTAGCAGCACCACATAAGGTTTCTTCTCACTGTCATTCCATCTAACTGGGAAGTCAGCCGCATTGTCGCCCCATAGATAGATGTGGGCAGTGTCACGCACAGAGAGTGTTAGAGAATTAGAAATGGTAGCAGAGGTATAA
This sequence comes from Orychophragmus violaceus, assembly GCA_030180135.1. Lineage (NCBI taxonomy): Eukaryota > Viridiplantae > Streptophyta > Magnoliopsida > Brassicales > Brassicaceae > Orychophragmus > Orychophragmus violaceus. The sequence continues at coordinate 5,617,081 of CM058229.1, forward strand.
AACTTTCAGATTTGGGAGTAGAGTATGTATGAAGCGTACTCCTCAAGTTAAACATGTAAGAAGACCCTGTCCTTTGCCTTGTCATCAGAGATGACTGGTGGTGCATCTATGGGTGTAGGAGTGTTTAAGTTGGCCCCATTGAGGAGACGGATGGCCAATGATATCTGCTCCAAAAAAATGAGCAAACAATATTAGTTTGATAGATAGATTGATATATTTGTGATTAGCATTGTACGTAGATGGAGATGAGTTCCCCTCTAAAAAAAAACAGAGCCAGAAGCTTTTATGGTCTTGTGATTCGTCAATTTTAAGTTGAATGAATCTTGACATTAACCAAAAAAAAGTTAAAGAACAGATTTATACAAAGAAAACTATTTATTTACTCAAACCTTTTATGAACATATATCAGAGTTAACACGAAGAAACAAATGAAAGATCCCAGTAACATGTGAACAGATGAAATGAACCCCACCAAACACTCACTAAAACTTCAAAGATTCTTGACATTGGCAACATAAGTTCCTTCAAAGTGGAGTGAGTTCTTCTTTTGGTTTTTCTTTACGTTCTTTTTCTTATCATCTTTCTTCTTTGCCTCAGCTCTCTTACTTCGATGCTGTCCTTCATTCTCAGATTCTTTGCAGCTTTTTTAGCTCTAGCAATCGCAGTCACTACTTCTCTAGCCCTCTGAGCCGCAGTAACACCCTGCAAACCAAAAGTCCAAAGAATTTTTGACATAACTATTTTTTTAATCAAGGAGAGAGAGCAACTTACAAGACTCAATTCGAGATTATCGATGCAGAGATAAAGTCTAAATTCCATTAAAATTATCAATTTCACTCTAGCGAGTCTAGATTCCAATACTAAAACCACAATTCAGATTATCGATGCAGAGAGAAAGACTCAATTCGAGATTATTGATGCAGAGATAAAATCAGTGTCGAAATTCCATTAAAATAATCAGTTCCACTCTAGCGAGTCTAGATTCCAATACTAAAACCACCATTCCGATTATCGATGCAGAGATAAAGACTCAATTCGAGATTATCGATGCAGAGATAAAATCAGTGTCTAAATTCCATTAAAATAATCAATTCCACTCTAGCGAGTCAAGATTCCAATACTAAAACCACCATTCCGATTATCGATGCAGAGAGAAAGAGAGAGCAGTAAAAACCTTGAAAAACTAACAAATCATCGCGATAATCTATGCTATTATTTTAATCGAGAATCAGAGACAGAATCAGACTTGTAAATCGCCATTGCAGAAAAAAAACGGTTCGCGCAAGAATCGATAGGAAAAAATTTCTTACCTCGGGAGGATTTGCATTTCCATCCGCCATTGTTGAGAGAAATCACCAGATATCGAGAGCAAATAGGCACTGCAGAAAAGAAAAGGTTCGCAAGAATAGTTTGTTAGAAAAGAAGACTCTGGAGGGAACTTTAAAATATATATTTTTAATTCTCGTAACAAACCAAAGTAAGTATTTGGGCTTTGGGTCTGGCCCAACTTCATATCCAGCAAATAGTTTTCATTTCATATCCAGCAACTATAACTATGTATGAAGAAATAAAATATGACAAACATTCATTTTTAATTAAAAGAAATATCTATAGAAAAAATCCGAGACACAATAGGTAATGGACGTTATTGTGACTTGTTAATTTTGGCTTATCCGTGCACAAGTCAATGCTTTTCTGGACAAGACTAAACACCCTAACAACCTTCCAAAAAAGAGAAGCATACATTATCAAAAGTCCTAAGCAAAATTCTAAATAAACTTTCGATTAGTGTTGTTATTTGAAGCAACACTAAAAAAAATTGAGATCAGGAACCATGTTTGACTCTATCAGATATATCTCACATACAAGTGGTCGTTCGTTTGTAACATTGAACTGCAACAACCCGTAGATAGAGTTCACGTGATGGTAATTAGTTTTTACCAAAGTAGAGCTCAGAAAGTTTAAACAATAATCTGATTTGAGACAATCTAATCTTACAAGGTGCTTTCAAGTATAAAAAAATTTCAACCATGAATTTGAATGTCTTTTTTCTTTTATATATATAGGAAATTCTATCGATGAAAGGAATGCAGTTATGCAAATACCAAAAACGTCGATGATTGGAGTCCGATTGCACATCGAGGTTATGAGATGAAGAGAGTCTGAAAAGACGGCAAGTCTTCTAAAGCCAAGTTCCAGAGCCATAGCTAGGGCTAATCGGATTGCAAGAGCCTCAACTACTAAAGTTGATTCCACCGAGCAAACCGTTAATGAGTGGATCAGAGATCCAATTGAGTCGCCTTGATAGCACCAACCCAGACCCGCTATACGTTGATCTTTTTTCCAAGCCCCGTCAATGAAGCAGGTTAATTTGGTTGTTACCTAACGTTTTACTTTTACTCTAAATGAGTTTTGTTTTGATTTTATTCATTGGAGTCATGGAGCATATCAGTATTATCCAAACCCAATAAAATCAAAATGGGTTTTAGGTTGTCAACATCTAACCGAACCAAACCCGGCTATATCCGAACCGTACCCGACCCGCTTATTAAATATATATGAATGGGACTTATGAATCTAAATCCGAAAACTCGAAAATCCGAATAATTCGAACCGAACCCAAACCGAAACCCAAATGCCTACCCATACTCAACGCTCAAGCATATAAATATTGGTTCTTTTCTATCATACTCGAAGGTTGCGACCTCCGTTAATTCCGCTTTTTCGGTTTGGATAATTTGGTTAATCGGTTAATTCGGTTAAGAAAAATTCTACCGAAAATACCTAAATTAAACTACAGTTTGGTTCAGTTCGGGATATCGAGTTCGGGATATCGGGTAGTTCGAGTTTTAATTTTATTTTACCGAAAATAACCGAAATTTGAATCTTCTGTTAAACTCTGTTAAATTTGTATTAAATTTGTATTATTCAGATAATTCGGTTCATTCCGTTTACTCCTAAAATTCGGCTACGTGTTACTGTTTTTCTTCTTCTTTTTTTTGGGTCAAAAAACTGTTTTTTCTTCTAAAAATAATAATTAAATGAGCTAAACATAGTAAACCCAATAACATCAATTTCTTAATTGGGCCAACAAGTAAAACATATTAATTCAAAAACCCAGCGATTATAGTAAACTTAGAAGCTAAACCTATTTTTTTTCCCCCTGAATAATGCTTATATATTGGATTGAACCTAAACCTAATTATTGTCGTGAAAGTTTCCTAAAAAAAAAAAATTGTTTCAGCAGCAACGGCAGCTCAAAACTTCAAACTGAGAAGAAAAGTGGATTTAGAACAGCGACCCCGAAAATCATAACACATAGCTGGGTTTTCATAGAAACCAACAAACCGAACGGTTCGGAGGTGCCGAACTGAACCGAGCAGATAACCGAACCTCTTTCAAATAGTTGCCGATCGGTTCACCATAAAAAACCGAGTTCGAACCGAAAATCCAAAATCTCGATTCGGTTTGGAAACTTTGGTTCAGAATCGCAGGCCTTGCAACCTTTTGATTAACGAAAGCTGAACCGTTGGATTATAATAAAAAGAAGAATCAGAACGGTTGGATTATAATTTTTTTCCAACAAAAATTTGCTGACATCACCAGACTTGAAAACAGGTTTTCCTTTTCCTATTATTATAACTAGTTAGCTTCATGCCCCCGCGCACGCGCGGGGGTTCGCTAGCTATTCTGAGTTTGTAAGAAAGCTAGTTCGATATAACCTTCAAAGCTTGTGTGTGATCATCATCTTTCTTATTTTTTACTTTTGTTGTCCCATCATTGATATTTTACTCGTCCGGTTAAGCTCGTATATTTAAGAGATCAGTTTTGAAGGCCGATTTAATTGCCTGAAAAGCATGCCCTTAGTGAAAACCTTACTTGGCTTAAACTTAGATTCTTCCTTTCTCCATTCTTCTAATCGATGATAGTATGTTAAACCTGGTTAGATAGATTGTATTTTTTTTAATGATGAATGTCTGTTTGGATTTAATTTGAGGCCTATAAAAACGTGCTGATATATCTTTACATATAGAGCTTGGTTCCAAAAGTTGTTAATTGATATGATTGCCGCACACGACACTAAAATTGATCACAAAATTACTAACAGAAACTTTCAACATCCTTGCACCTCTAAGAGGCAATATCACCCAACTTTACTTTACTACAAAATTCTGGGGGTGAAGAATCAATTAATGCACCAGCATGAGCTTTATGGTTCTCTCATAACATGTGTATGATGAATAATATCACCAGCATCATATTTCTACGACAACTGTCTCACAAACAATTTCCTGAGGAGTTCTGTACAGAAACTCTCATGTTATAATATCTAAATTAATAGGATAGACCAATATGATTTTTAGAAAATGTAAAATATAGTTCACCTCGCCGGCTTTAGCAGATGTCCTCCATTTTCACAGTCACTATACAAATATCAGGCATAAGCAGTATCGTTGAGATTTAAAATAGAGGCAAAAGTACAATGTTCTATAAAAGCACACTGGTCCTTGTTCTCTAAATTACATAGGAAAGAGATTCATTACAATACTAACCCAACATCAATGTGAATAGCACTGATCTAGCAGAGATTCATTGATGACCAGAATTTAAGAAAAACTTTGTCGACTAAAGCATCTAATCTCGGCTTGCTTCTTCGACTGGACTTACTGTCGAATCTCTTTAGATATGCATGCAGTATTAAATTGTCTTTCTTACTGGCTCTCTCATTCTCTATGTAAGGAAATATTGATTTGATGATTTGCATTACTGAACTACAAAGATATACAAAAGCAAAGAAACACACACCTTGATGTCGTCTTTGTAACCATATCTGATTATTCAAAGTCAGATCGAGAAGGCATCATGATTAACCATAAACAGGATTCAACGAAATTGATATAAAAAAGAACACCATAACTGCTACTCTCCACTCATTCAATATTTGTGATTAGATTTCCAGTTTTTGTACAAACAAAGACCACCTGATCATATGCCAAACTCGTTAGTTTAAGAAAAAACAGATTATTCTACATATGAGAGACATTACCGTAGTTCGGTCAAAAATAATCTAGATAAAGTAGTCGCGTTCTCTTTACAAATGCTTAAAGCTGGATGAAGATGAACCTACACCCAAAAGAAACAACATTAAATTCAAGTTCTAAATTTGGTTAAGTAAAGAGACACTCGTTGTAGTTCGAAACTCTTGAAGGCATTGTCAATCAGTAGCCAATATAACCGATGAAATACTTGATAGAGGGAGGATTCTAGTTTACCTTGCAGGTTAAGAGAGTCGGTGCTGCCCTTGGGAGATCTTTCTCTCTTAGCAGGGCTGGATCTAATTCCTTTGGGTAGAAAACAAATACTGCATCCATCACATTTTAAGTCTGAAGATCATGGATATTATTATGAGAGGAAAGTTTAAAAATCCTAAATATAAGACTGGAAAAATTGATAACCATTACGAAAAGTATATGAGTCAATTTACGCATCTTTTGGAATCTTATCGATACAATCGAAAGGTCACCATAAAACCCTGAAATTGAAACCAAAGACTATTTATATAGATGAGGAAGTCGAAGACCCTTTTTAGGACAATTTCATGCGCTTTTACCTTGTTTTCCAGACAATCTTTTTCTAGGGTAGCAAGAATCCGCCTAGAAATACTCACCGGCAGTGTTTGAATGACCTTTAGTATCCTGAAGCAATAATTGTATGATTTAGCACAGACTTAACTAACAAAAGGCAGAAAATACGTCTTTGAGAGTTCGACCACAAACCTCCATAATTTCTTGTACTTCTGTACTTAATTCACCAGAATACTTCTTGCCAAAAACGGCCAGAATTTTCTTGCCCGAGCTCCCTATAAGTTAATGATAACCAAGGTCGTAACAAAGAGGGAGCTGCGAAAGAGATTAATAGTTGAGCCGTTTGTCGATAGCGAAAGGGAAATGGATCACGGAATAGCGAAAATTTGAAAATCCTTACTAACCTTTGGGCAAATCAGAGACGACTCTCTGCTTCCAAAATGACAAAGAAACTTTTGCTTGCTTCCTTTACGATGATCCTTGTGTGAATTCCCCAGTGTTTATCAATGCTTTCTCATCAACTCCCATCCCTACAATTTTTGTTTTATGATACTTTTGATTTAGATTTGGCGGGTGGAAGAGTGAGCGTCGATGGCTCGTCGGGGGTGACTGGCCATTTATACTGGAGGGATTCGGGAAAAAACGTGAATAGGATTGGAAACCGAGAGGGCGATGATATTGATTGAGGATGAGAGTAAGGGTTAATACGGAAGAAGGGAGCCGAAGAGCGAGATGTGGAAGTAATTGGCGACGGTTACGTTTCGTCATCCACAGTCTGCGAAGCTGGTGCGTTGCAGAGGAACAAACATCGGATGCGTTAGGGCAGAGAACTCAATCTGGGCCTGGTGAATGTAGCAGGCTCTAATAATTTGTTGGATGAAGAAACGACGGGCCGTGAGAGCAATTTACGCAGGCCCACTTTTTTTGACAAATAGAGGTGACGTGGCCTCTTCTCAGGAGAGAGAGGTCTCTCATTATATAATAGATTCGTGTGAGTCAACAAGTCTCGTACTTACTTTTGTGTGAAATAAATTTAGGGTTTTCTCCCCAGGGACGAGATAATAGGGTTTAACTTCGCCCAACAGTTCCAGAAATCGAAGGGGAATGGAAAATAGGATATGTGGTTTGCCCGACGATTTGCTCTTGGAGATCTTGCTCCTTGTACCGATTGAAGATGCAGTGGCCACATCAATCCTGTCTAAACGATGGCGGTATGTATGGACGATGTTGCCTGAACTCAAGTTCAAGGACGAAGAAGACAGCGAATGCATCGGACGGTTTATTGACAAGACAATGGAACTCCATAAAGCACCGAAATTAGAGAGTTTGATTGTCAAACTCGGTCCACGTTGTCATGTCGATGTAGATGTCGGAAAGTGGGTTGACAAGGCAGTTAAATGCTGCGTGGAAGACTTATATTTCAATCTACTGTGGTACACCGAAGAACCCACAAGCCTGCCTAAGAGCCTTTACACATGCCACACGCTAGTTGATTTAACTTTATCCAACAAGATTCTTGTGGATGTTTCTTCCTCAGCTCACCTGCCCTCTCTCATATTTTTGAAACTTTCTAACGTGGTGTATAAAGACGAAGAATCTCTGGTTAGGCTTTTATCAAGTTCCCCTGTTCTCGAGTATCTGAGGGTGCAAAGACATAAGGGTGATAACTTGACAAACTTTACCGTCAAAGTGTCTTCCTTGGAAACATTACATTATACTTGGGGCATTGATGATGATGATGATGATGATGATGATGATGATGATGATGATGATCAGCTCATTGGGTCGAAGTTGGTAATCGATACCCCAGCATTAAGATATTTGACCATAATGAACGACGAAGGCTACATCTTGATAGAGACTAACATGCCTTGCCTTACTGTGGCAGAAATCAACTTTGAAAATAATACCAACCCCGGTGAAATTTTTTTGAGATGTCTTTCTTTTACCATACATCTTCAGTTGTCTTTAAACAAATCAATGGTAGGAAGTGATTACATATATTCTCCTTTGTTCTTTATGTTGCTTCGTCTAACTAATTAATGTTTTATTTCACAGGAGGTTGCGTTCTACAACAATGCCACTAAGTTCTGTCGGCTCAAAGAGTTTTACTTTTGTCCAGCTAGTGACTCAGCTAGTGACCCCAGCATTAAGATATTTGACCATAATGAACGACGAAGGCTACATCATGATAGAGACTAACATGCCTTGCCTTAATGTAGCAGATATCAACTGTGAAAATAATACCAACCCCAGTGAAAAGTTTTTGAGATGTTTTTCTTTTGCCATACATCTTCAGTTGTTTTTGGCTAAATCACAGGAGGTTGCATTCTATAACAATGCCACTAAGTTCTCTCGGCTCAAAGAGTTTTACTTTTCTCCAGCTAATGGCTCAGTAGTAGATAATTGGTTGGAACCACTTATGTTTTTTCTTCAAAATTCTCCTAAGCTGCAAACTCTTACAATCGACACGGAATCCGAGAGTATCCCACCTTGTTGGAACCAACCAAGTTGTATTCCTGGATGCTTGTCGTCTCATCTAGAGATATTTGTGTGGAGGGAGTATGAAGGAAGAGAAGATGAGAAACAACTTATGAAATACATTCTCGCTAACTCAAAGTGTTTAAAGTCAGTGGAGATCTCTCTCAAAGCAACTTGCAATAATCTTATTAAAGAGGAGTTAGAATCTGTGCCTAGGATTTCAACAATATCTCGCCTTCTATTCCCCACTGAAATAGAATGGAGGACTATCGAAGAAACATGTTAACAATGTTTTTATATCTTTACCAATCTAGCTATTATTTTACGACTTCATTTAGCAACCATGAACACACATATCACAATAAAAAAGAGTCTCATCTTGTCTTGTGATTCGTCAATTATGAGTTGATCATAATACTCTTTGAAATGGCTCAAGAATCAAAACCGCATCACATTTGGAGGGTGCTGTTCATATCTCTCCCATTTTTGGCATAATTCAAATTGTATGGTACATTACTATTATTTTAGCCAAATTCTTTTATTTGTATATACTCATTCGTTAGAATAGACAATTAGTTATCTGTTTCGATGGAGATCTTTCAAGTTTTCGTTTGCATTGGAGGGAATTCCAACCTGGATGCAATTGCCTGTTGTATTTTATCCATGACTTGTTTTTCTGTGTTTAAATGCTTTTGGAAACTTACTTTGAGTGAGCTTCAAAACAAAGAAGCATATTTGATTGGACGACTCACTACCATGGATGCTGAAAGAATACATTGTTGAAACCCCCAGTTAGAGCATATGCAATGGTGTTATCCTCCAAAGTTTCTCAAAAAAAAAAAAATTTCGAAACTTAAAAAAAAAAAATTGACCAATCCCGGCTCGCCATGTCACGTGAACAGTGACGAGCCGGGTTCTTAACTAAGGATTTTAAAGAAACTTTGGGGGGTGGAGTTCTTAATTCCGTCTTGAAATCCGCGCTAAGAACCCCTTAAGATCCCCCATTGGACGTGGTCTTAGCATCTTCTTTAAGGCGACGTAGTGTAACACAGAAAGAAAATATGAGTCTTTTGAAGTTCGCTATTTTTTCTTACCGAGATGAGCAAACTGAATACCGACGGAGAATCAAGTCGACAGCAGCAAAGTTAGAGCAGGTCTATTGGAGTTTTTAGAGGGTTTTTGGGCTTTGTTTCTTAGGCAAATTGAAATAAAATAACAATATCCGTGGGACCTACTTAAGAGACAAGCTCTTAGAGCACCCACAATGGAGATTCTTAGGTGAGTTTCTTAGGAAAAATAATAATAAAATATTATGGGTTCCACGTGAATAGTTAAGAACCGAGTTCTTAGACCAGGTCCAATGGCGTTTTTAAGCCAAAATTGGCTCAGGTTCTTAGGCTTTTTGTAATAAAAATAAATATATAATACCCATTTTGTTTAGGATCGATCCTTCCCTAAGGAATTTAAGAGCTCGTGTCTTAACCACGTGGCCTCTTACGATTGGGTCTTTTTTTTTTTTGAAGATGGGTCCGCGAGTATCGCGTCATTTCCAATTCATTCATCTTTTTTGCGTTCCAAAAAGAGAGACATAGTCGGGGTAGGCGATTTAGAGGCGATTCCGGCGAGGTCAATTCCTTCTTCGCAAATCTGATCTCGTTTTGGGTTTTCATTGGGTTATTAGCCATTAGGGTTTCGTGTTTCGTGTTTTCCTTCGATTTAGGAATCGTTTGCGGCTTAGCTTAGGGTTTTGAATCTCGTTTGACTTAATGGTTGGTTTGGTTTGCGATTCGATTATGTCAGTTTCATGTGTTCCTATCCTTGATTGTCTTCGTAATCTCCATCTAGTTTCGTATAAGTTGTGATTAGGTTTCTTGAGCGACTGAAAATGGCAGTACATACAGTGTGGTTCTCTTTATATGTTCTTGAGCGATTGATAATGGCATTATATACAGTATGGATCTCTTTATATTTTCTTGAGCAATTGAAAATGGCATTAGATACAGTATGGTTCTCGAGCAAGGATCTCTTTATATTTTCTTGAGCGATTGATAATGGCATTAGACTTTGTCTTCTTAACTCTTTGTCTTCTACAACACTGAGACTTTATCTTCTTAACTCTTGTCTTCTGCATCTACAGCTTAGGCAGAAAATAACCTCGGCTACTTCAGCAATCAAATCGGTCTTTGGGAAAGAAGATAACCAGCCTGATGCTGTAAGTCTTTTGTGTATATTGGCAGATATAGCAGTTGTCTTCATGAGAGGAACCGTTTCAATACTTTAAAATTTTATGTGGATGTGAAAGGCCGACAAACTGGAACGACTGAGAGAAAGAATGGTTAAAGTTCGCGAGCTTTTTCGTGACACAGAGTCAACAGAATTTGTCATTGTCACTATACCAACGGTAATATACACACATACATCTCGTTAGAGGCCTTCCTATCTTCAAACATGCATTGTCTAAGAACATATACATTTAAAGTTAAGACTTCTCACCGCTCTTAATGGTTTGTTGACATCCTGAAGGTAATCTGAAGAACATATACATCTAAAGTTAAGACATTATTGAAGAAGGAAAGTGTCCCCGTCAAAAGACTTATTGTTAACCAGATTCTCCCGCCATCCTCCTCGGACTGCAAATTTTGTTCCATTAAGAGAAAGGTAAGACACGCACACACAAAGATTGGTCTTTTCTACTTCTCGACCAAAGAATCATTGCCTATTGGGGTGGTCACTGATAACCACAAAGAATCAAAGATAATGTTTTCTATTTATGTTTTGCGGTGGTGAAATGCATATAAACGTGACAGAATGAACATGCAGGACCAAATGCGCGCTCTTGATATGATACGGGAAGATTCAGAACTCTCTGGTTTGACATTAATGGAGGCTCCGCTGGTCGACATGGAGATCAGAGGTGTCCCTGCTCTGCGCTTCTTGGGTGATATCATTTGGAAATGAGATTGTCGCACATTGTTAATGTAATGAAGAAGAAGCAGGTTCAGTTGTATAAGAGATAGTGTTGGTTGATACATTACATAGTTTTGGTACATATGTTGGAATTTTCCTTGGATGAACCAAGTTCTGTGTCACTCTTTTAGACTTAATGGTAATATTGATTTTTTATTTTAAAAACCTTAATTTGGATAACACCATTGAAGGTGCTAAAATGCAAGGATCCTTAATTATTCCTAACTACCCAAAAAAATAATAAAAAATTCTTAAGAAATTCCACCATGAGAGCATCCTCAATGGTTAAGAACCTCATATGGAGTTCTTAGTAATAAAATATTAATATTTTTTATTCATTTAGTTAAAGAATTAAAATTTAGTTTTGAAAAAAATTTAACCCAATTATATAGTGACACATGTTAAATGAGTCTCTTAGCAAGAACTCTAAGGTTCTTAAATAAGAACTCTAAGGTTCTAGATAAGAACTTCACATCTACCTCTCTCCTACTTTTTATTATTTTATCAATTTTCATGTTAAGAAATTCTTGTAAGAACCCATTGTTGGGAATGCTCTGATAACACCATTGTTCTTGCTCTTAAAATCTTTATTTAAGAATCTGTTTCTTCATTATTCATGCCATGTGCCGCACCCTCATTGGTTCTTTTTTTTTTGAATTTTTTTTTTACATCTGGAAAAAAAAAATAAAAAATTAATAATTTTTTTTAGAAACTCCAAGGGAGTAACACCATTGGACATGGTCTTAAGGTGCCTATTTAAGAACCCGTCTCTTACACGTGACACTTTTTGATTGATTGATTTGTTTTTTTTTTTAGTGTGTCCAAAAAAAAAATAATTAAAATACAAATTAAGAAACCCAATAAAGGTAACACTGCCCGAGATGCTCTTATCCTCACTTTGTAACCCTGCTCAAGTCTATGAAGGTGCAATTTTCTTCTTTTCGACCACATTGTTAAATCCATGGGAAATATTGAATTGCGGCCTCCATATAAAGCTAAACTTTTTTTTCTGGTAAATGAGCTTTAGAAGTTGACAATATTAAAATTTGTGTTTATCAGATACCAAATGAGATTAACTGCCTTCTCAGCTCATTTTCCGACAACATCTACATTAACAGGACGACAGCGTTTAGACATGATCGCAGTGGCCATTGCATCTTTTGTCGGTTAACAATAAATGTATTCCACACTAAAGATAAACATCTATTTTCGAGAAAAACCCTAATTTATTTCACGTAAGGTTTGATTTTGTCCTGTTTCCCGCCTGTTAGCGTCTTCCAAGAATGAAGAAACCCATAGATGTGGCAACTTTGAGTAAAACCCTAATTTAATGCACATAGAAGTAAGTCTGACAGGAGGATTATTACTAAACATAATGCAACATATATATGACGAATCCGTTTGACAAAAAAAATAAACTTAAATCTAACTATTACAAGTTTACAACCTCAAGGCTCAAGCATATAAATATTGGTTCTTTTCTATCAGACCTGAAGGTTGCTAGGCCTGCAACTTCGGTTAATTCAGGTTTTTCGGTTTGGATATATCGCTTAATCGGTTAATTCGGTTAAGGAAAATTCAACCGAAAATACCCAAATTAAACTACGGTTCGGTTTGGATATCGGGTAGTTCGAGAGATTAAATTTGAATCTTTTTATAAAACTCGGTTAAATTCGGATAATTCGGTTCATTCGGTTTACTCCTCAATTCGATTACATGTGTTAAACTGTTTCTTTTCTAAAAAATAATAATTAAATGTGCTAAACATAGTAAACCCATTATATCAATTTCTTATTAAATGGGCCAACAAATAAAACATATTAATTCAAAATCCCAGCGATTATAGTAAACTTAGAAGCTAAACCTAATTATTGTCGTGAAATATATTTAGGGCTTTCTCCCCAGGAAGCTAAGAAGGAATATATAATAGGGTTTAACTTCGCCCAACAGTTCCAGAAACCGAGGGGGAATGGAAAATTGATATAGGGAATTGGTTTATGATTTTGGTGTTGGTTTTAATAATTAAACGGTTAAGTTGGTTAGGTCAGCTTATCGTCGGGTAGTTAAGATAATTCAATTGGTGTTTTAGGAATTATCTCTTTAGGATTTTGGAGTTATCTCTTTAAGGGTTTTGAGTGTTATATAAGGTATTGTAAACTATCGATTCAATACCAAGCAATTCAGTTAATTATCTTCTTCTTCAAATCTCTTTTCTTATCTCTCAGGTAACGAGTCTTCTCAAGCTCGTGTGTGGTATTCGTAAGCTCGTGTTTTCTGAACATTAGTTTACTTGGTTCGTACGATACTTCGGTTATAGTTTAACTCTAACAAAAATATGATATGTGGTTTGCCCGACGATTTGCTCTTGGAGATCTTGCTCCTTGTACCGATTGAAGATGCAGTGGCTACATCAATCCTGTCTAAACGATGGCGTTATGTATGGACGATGTTGCCTGAACTCAAATTCAAGGACGAAGAAGACAGCGAATGCATTGGACGGTTTATTGACAAGACAATGCAACTCCATAAAGCACCAAAATTAAAGACTTTGATTGTCAAACTCGGTCCACGTTGTCATGTCGATGTAGATGTCGGAAAGTGGGTTGACAAGGCAGTTAACTGCTGCGTGAAAGACTTATATCTCAATCTACTATGGAACACAGAAGAACCCACAAGCTTGCCTAAGAGCCTTTACACATGCCACACACTCGTTGATTTAACTTTATCCAACAAGATTCTTGTGGATGTTTCTTCCTCGGCTCACCTGCCGTCTCTCATATCTTTGAATCTTTCTAACGTGGTGTATAAAGATGAAGAATCTCTGGTTAGGCTTTTATCAAGTTCCCCTGTTCTCAAGTATCTGAAGGTGCGAAGACATAAGGGTGATAACTTGACAAACTTTACCGTGAAAGTGTCTTCCTTGGAAAGACTATATTATAGGGATACTTGGCGCATTGATGATGATGATGATGATGATGATGATGATGATGATCACCTCACTGGGTCGAAGTTGGTAATCAATACCCCAGCATTAAGATATTTGACCATAATGAACGACGAAGGCTACATCATGATAGAGACTAACATGCCTTGCCTTAATGTAGCAGATATCAACTGTGAAAATAATACCAACCCCAGTGAAAAGTTTTTGAGATGTTTTTCTTTTGCCATACATCTTCAGTTGTTTTTGGCTAAATCACAGGAGGTTGCATTCTATAACAATGCCACTAAGTTCTCTCGGCTCAAAGAGTTTTACTTTTCTCCAGCTAATGGCTCAGTAGTAGATAATTGGTTGGAACCACTTATGTTTTTTCTTCAAAATTCTCCTAAGCTGCAAACTCTTACAATCGACACGGAACTCGAGAGTATCCCACCTTGTTGGAACCAGCCAAGTTGTATTCCTGGATGCTTGTCGTCTCATCTAGAGATATTTGTGTGGAGGGAGTATGAAGGAAGAGAAGATGAGAAACAACTTATGAAATACATTCTCGCTAACTCAAAGTGTTTAAAGACAGTGGAGATCTCTCTCAAAGCAACTTGCAATAATCTTATTAAAGAGGAGTTAGAATCTATGCCTAGGATTTCAACGATATCTCGCCTTCTATTCCCCACCGAAATAAAATGGAGGATGATCGTAGAAACATGGTAACAACGTTTTTACATTTTTACTAATCTAGCTATTATTTTATGACTTCATTTAGCAATTATGAACACACATATCACAATAAAAAAAGAGTCTCATCTTGTCTTGTGATTCGTCAATTATGAGTTGATCATAATGCTTGTATGTGTAAAATTTATGATTGGATATGAGTGAAAGAAAAGATTTATACAGAGAAGAACTATTTACTCAAACCTTTGTGAATTGTCAAACATATATCAGAGTAAACTGAAGCAACATATGAACATGAACTCCGACTAAACACTCTAAACTCACCAAAATCAAACCAAAACGTATCAAACCAAAACGTAGAAAGAACAACACAGTAAGTAAATAAACTTGATTGTGTAAGATAATGAGATGACAATCTCTTTGCCTGAACCTTCACCGTTTCCACTCTGTTCTGTTTGACTTATCTGAAACAATCAAGAAGAAATGAGTTAAAAGGTTATTGATAGGAAGCTTTTAGCTTGTGTAAATGTGAGTCGTGCTTACCACTTGTGTTCTTCGAAGAAGAAAAAGATTTGTCGCCGTTCATAGATCATTTGGCTGAGGCTATGAGAAGCCTATTAGCCCTTGGAGACATGGTAGTAGTAGTAGTAGTAGTACCATTGGCTATAGAAGGCAGCGAATGGCGCCGTAATGTCCCGTTTTCCTCAGTTCTCTCTAGGGAAAACCTCGGAGAATCTTCTCCTTTCACTCTGGCCTTTGCAGATGCAGTCGGGGTCATGTAGCTAGGGATTTTCCTCCCGCTATGTGTACGCCCGTCATCTTGATTGTCAACATTTGCATGCAGTGACCCTCTTCTTTCCATTGGCTTTGAGTTATCAGAAGCATTATAACCATTCTCAGAGCTTACCTTCACATCTGAGCATTTGAGGTCTTCACCTTTATCATTGGTCTCTGAAGTTCTGAGTTCATCTTCCTCCGGTGAATTCTCCTTTTCTTCGACATCAAGCTCTTTAGGAACTGCATCTGTGGTATCTCTCTCCTTTTCAGCAGACTCAACACCCTGTCCTCCTTCAAGAACATCGGGAACCTTCAATTCAGGCTCTATCTGCACAGAATCTGCAGTATATTTCTTCTTTTCAACTGACTCAACAGCGTCTCCTACTTCAAGAACATCTGAAACCTTCACTTCAAGCTCTATCTGCACAGAAGCTGCAGTATCTTTCTCCTTTTCAGCTGACTCAACAGAGTCTCCTCCTTCACGAACATTTGAAACCTTCACTTCAGGCTCTACCTGCAGATGATCCACAGTATCTTTCTTCTTCTCAGCAGATTTACGGGTGATTTTCTTTGACGTGTTTGAAAGAGAAGACCGGTTAAGACCAGGCGTAGGCTTCTCATCTTTAACCTCCAAAGGAGATCCCTCCTTTGAGGCGCTTCTACTTTTTCTTGAATTGTGCTTAGCCTTGTCACTCTCAGTTCTCAGGGGATCTTTACTAAGCGTGGAAGCCTTCCTCACACTTCGTTTAGGTTTCTCACTCTCCGTTGTAGAACAGTTAGAGCCATTTCCACTAGTTGGGTTGGATTGTTTCTTGGCACCTCGCTTTGGCCTTGCCTTTTCTGATTCAACCACTGCTTGGTAATTCCGCTTCCTTGTCTTAGATTTTGGAACAAGAATCCTAGGTGCTCGTGAACAAGGTGACCAGACATGAAACTGTGTCCAGCGTTCAAGCCAAACCTTGGCTGAGTTAGGTTCCTCAGGACCATACTGGATCTTCAGAGGCAATGCAGTTGGTGATGAAGCCAGAAGCTGAAAGAAACCACGGAAACAAACAGCCAATGTTGTGATGCAGGAATGGTAAATCCAAGTTACACCTAGCACCATGAAGGAAAAGTTTAAAATACCTTATCTACAATGATGAAGTTTGAAGGATTATCCATCCAACTATAGTTGCTCAATTGCAAAGCTTCCGAGTCACCGACTTCCTAAAAGAAGAAAGAAAGTTACAGCTTGATTAAAAACATGACATGCTGCCCATAAATCAGCAACTATGTAGTCAAAGCGTGACAAAGAGATTCTACCGTGTGTGTTTTCAGACATTGTATCCCATTATCTGAATAAGATCTAGCTTTGCGGCCACGAACAAGAGCCTGAAACTTGACAATTCCCCATATACATGAATATGTAGCTACGGCTTGTCTTCTGACCAGGTGACCACGGATAACTGCTTGCAGCCTGATGATACCTTTAAGGGTTCGAAATGCTCTACGTGCCTTCAGTTAAAGTACCAAAACATCATCAATACCAGAACCTTCAAGCAGACTTATCTTCGTTACAGCAAAGAATAAAGTACCTGACGAGCTCTGAAAACAGCCTGAACCTTACTTGCAGCTTGTTCAAGTTTGAGTTCATCCAAGTCATTCCTTGACTCAAGATCATCATCATTGCTTGGGGCAACCACATTTTGAGCAGTTGAAGCTGTATCCAGTTGTGATGAATCCGCCACTGGAGGATCAAGGGATAAGTTTGAAAAATCATCCTTCACCGATACAACCAGACTGGACTTTGGTGACTTCTTCCCGAGAAGCAAAGTCTTGATCCATTTACCAGGAGTCTTTCCCATTGCTTAAGAGAGAAAAATGCGTCTAAAACTGAAGTAAGTTGCTAAATGTAGAAACCTGCAGAGGGAAGAAGTCAAGTTTGTGAGTTTACACAAGCAAAGAAATAAGGTAAGTCTAACACAATAGCAATTGAACATAAAGAAGTAGAAGCTAAAACATATTCAGCATGAATTGATTCTAAAACCCAAAACCAAAAATCTGTAAAACGAATCACATTCAAAGAGAAACACACAGTAGCAGAATCAAACATCTAAAAGTGACCGCTTCAGTGATAAAGGAGAGAGTAGCCTGACTCAAAGAATATGGATTAAAAAAAAACATAAAGTAAGGGAGGAAAAGCCATTTAAATAAAGTGAACAAAAGCAGAGATTTTGAAGACAGCAGAGCAAAATCATGAATATCAAGAAGACAACCAACACCCAGCAAACAAAAAAAACAAAAATATTCGTTGCAGGGAGCTGGTAAATTTCCAATTAACGCAGGTAACAAAGCAAAAATTCAAAATCTTTCAAGTGGTAAAACAAAAATCAGCGATCAGCGATAGAATATGATGAGCAAGAGATAATAGCCAGATCTCTGAGTAGAAATCAAAAGCAAACACTTTTATCAAAAAGTAAAAGTTCAAACATCAACCTTAAATTCATAAAACGATCAGTACCAAACCTACACTTGTTGTTCTTCGAATGTTGTCCTTTAAGGTTCCCAACAAGATCAATGACCTAAGAGGCTAAAAGCACAGTAGGTCACAGTGGAGATTAGACTCCTCAACGGTTCCACTGACAGTGATAGCCAAGCCATTAAGCCAGAGAAGAAGCAGAGAGATAGGAATTAATTAACTAATGTAAAAGCAATAGACAAAAGAATTTTCGGTTTTAAAACGGCGTCGTTGCATCGATGTGTTAGCAAAGTATTAAAGGAGACAATGGAGTTGAATTTACAGAAATACCCTCACTTTTCTTGGATCATAACGCTGATGATGATAATTGATAATTGTCGACTGATAACTCTTTTTGTTTTAATTGAGAATTAAGGGTGTCATTATCCAAGTGGTTAGTCTGCTAAATCAAAACAAAATTAATGATTCAAATGTTTAACCAACTCTTGATCTTTACTAACCTAATTTCGTACAAAGTTGATTTTTTTGGCACCTAGCAAGAAAATCGTAAATACATATATACAAAAACAAGTGAATAATTCATAAGGTTTGGTACAAAGTTGTTTTAAAGGATGTTAGGTTTCACAGAACCATCAAAGCATCCAATCACTAAAGAGTTTTGAAACACACAAAAGACATGAATGCAAAGATAAGAAAGCTGTTGCCTTATGGTGACATTGAGAGTAGGGGAGGAGTTACAAAGCTTACAACTAACTACTACTAGTCAGCAGTCCAGCTCTGCTCAACAACATCGCGCACTCTTCTGTTGTACTCACGCTTGCTTTCGCTGTACATCCGAGCGGCTTCCGAATTCGCAGGAGAATTCGGATTAGGGTCACAGAGCAATGACTGTAATAAAAAGGGGGAAAATGGATCAGAGAAGAACAGAGTAATCTCATGCTTTGAGGGCATTAAAGGATGTTGGTAGGACATTTCAATATTACCTGGATGGAGGTAAGTATAGCAGCAACATCATATATTGGACTCCACTGGTTTTGTAGAATGTCCAAACAAATACTCCCATCAGCATAAACTGCAGAGCAGGTAGAGAAGAATAAAGTTAATGTGAGCCAAAAGCTAAACACTAACCGAGTGGAACAAAAGAGAATGCTGCATCTATATAACTTACTATTTGGGTGGAACATCCGTGACACAAAGCGAACTGTTGGCGGTTTATTTGGATAATCTTCAGAGAACTGCAGTGAGAGTTTGAAAGTACCTGCCAGGAAGATCAAGCAAGAGCAATAAGAAAACTACTATAATGATTGATCCCAAGATCCCAAGACACCTTACCTCCATCCCATGGGGTGTCATCAGGCCTGAAAATCCAGAAAACAAGAAGGTCATTAAGTACAGAAACAACCATTTTTTAGAAACTAAGCCAGTATCTACGGTACTTGTTTCGTTACCCGAATATGACAGCATTCCAGAGCATGATATTGTTGTCCTGTGGAGCACCACTTATTCCCGCAGGTGGGTCTTGCTGCAACCTCTTGAAATCCCTCATCAACCTCTTCCTTGCTGGAGTCGACATCCTCCTTTAGTCTATACAATAAAACCCATAAGTTCATCATTCTGACGCCTGAAAACCTCTGTGAATCTTGGAATTTCTACAAAATATGTTCATATAGGTATGCTAACTAATATGTAATAGAGTCGAATATGCATAGTAAGTTACTACCTATGGCAGCTAGATAGCTTAGAAGCAACATCAAAACTAAGACTTGAACCTAGAAACAGCATGGGGTCGCATCAATTCACCAGAATAGCTATAAGAATGACAAAAAAACAGCACCTTTAATCTATAACAACATCTCAAACATTAATCCAAGAATTTCTACTAAAATATGGTCAAATGAAGTGGTTTGCTAAGACCTTAGTATGCAAAAATGCTAATACGTAATAGATTCGAATCTGCCAAGGTAGTCTACGACCTATGACAGCTAAATAGTTTAGAAGCAAACATCAACTGCAATATATAGAACAAACTTATTTCCAAAACTAAGACTTTAACCTAGCAACAGCTTAAAGTCGCATCAATTCACCAAAATAGCAATAAGAATGACAGGAAACAGCTCAGATGAAAGGAAAATCCACGGATCCAGCAAAGAAACATCGAGGATAGATGAAAAAGGATACCGTGGAAAACAGATCTCGTTGTTGAGTAAAAGCCGGCGATTACAGGAAGAGGCAAAGATCGCGGCGAGAAGAGGTGGTCAAGCCAACATCTGTGTCGGGGCGAACGCGATGACCGCCGGTGATCAGAGAGAGAAATTCCGAATCGATTCGAGAAACAGGTGGGCTGGTTCTCGATCTCACCGTGCGATGAGAGGAAATGAAAACTCAATGATTAACAACGTATATCGTACGCAGTGATGATCTTCTAGAAACTCGTTCCTCTGACAATATCTGTAAAGGTGTTGGCTTTGCTTTGGCCTTTGGATGAGCAAGTGGCTCCTTAACCGGAATAAACCGTTAGGGCGAACTATACCGTCAACCGGATTTAATCGATTACTTAACCCCAAAGATTAACCGGACATAAGCTAGACCCAGACCAAATGATGCCACTAAAGACTCTCTGTTCTGGTCTGTCTTTGCTTTTCAAGTCTAGACAACCAATTCACATTCACATACAATACAACCCTCTTCTCAAAGCCTGAGGCTTTTGGATCAGACAAGCTCGTACTCGCAATTCAATCATTTTGACATTTGCTCATAAATAGAAAACAGCTAAAATAAGACAAGACAACCAACTGATGTTTGGAGATACAACAGCGTAACACAAAAGATCTTGCTTTTTACTTCCAGTTTTAGTCTATTCTGCTAGCTACGAATAAAGATCAAGAACCTGTCAGCAAACAAAAATAAAGATAGGATAATCCCTGATAAATCCACTTATGGCCCTAAGATTCATGATCTATTCCATTCATAGTCTCCTCCATAGTTAGGCGACGCGTTGTTCATCCTGTTTGAGTCTTCTGGTTTGATGGAGTTTGCAAATGCATGCCAGCCGATAAGGTAAGGCAAGACAAACTTGCGATACAGGACAAAAACGATTTCAGTAAAGATGCATATTCACATGTGGACAAGACAAGTAATGTAAAAAAAGAGAGGTTTTTAGGATCTTACATTGAAAGCAGAGATGAGAACAGCAAACTCTGCTCTAGTGATTGGTATGTAAATGCTCTCATCAACATTCAAAAGCTTGTTTTGAACACCTTTTTTATATATACAAAGGTCGAAAACCATAAGAGACCAAGTATAAACTTTTGACAAGAATTCAAGAAGATTATAGATACTTACTTAGGTTGAAGAAGTGACCAGAACCATCAGGGAGAGGCTCAACTTTCAACACTTTCCTCACCTTTCCTTCATCACTACATATACAACAAGCATACCGATCACGAGGAAGCAAATAAGATTACATCCAATGTTATTACTGTAATGATGTTTACCTTTTCCCTTTGTTAGGATCATGGAAGAATTCACAAGATTCTCTCGCGCCTAAGCTAACTAGAGTTCCTATTTCTGAAACCGACAATGAGAACACCTGCAACATTTTGACATCACAGTGAGATAATCTTAGCATAGTCTTATAGAATACAGCTCAAGGGATCATCTAAAGTTACAGGATAAAACCAAACCTGTTTCTTGCTCCAATCGTATTGTCGTACACCAGCTGCAGGAGCAAATTGAAGCAGTAGAAAACCGTCTTTCGACAACTTGAAAGCTCCAGACTGCAAACAATTAAACAGAAGTAAAATGGAAAACTCAAATCATAATTAGAGGCTCTTTGATCTTTGGGATATAGAGACTTACGTCTAAAGACACAAACTCTGGTGCTCTTGGCTCTACTGTTAGCGCAGCTTTACCTTTGTATATCGAATGACCCACGTAAAATCTAGCAGGCATTCCTTCAGCTATCAAAACGAAACCAAGAAAACAAGTAACCATCACCTATTGGGTTTCACACACGAGCTCCATTTCTAGATAAAGACTTCTCTTTTATTGGATTTCAAGATTCCAGTTTCCAAAAATTAAGAGTACCCTTTTGGTATCACCAATATCGAAATTTGAACAAGCTAAAACCCTAAAGTTGTAAACAATGAGACGAATTACCATTTTGTGAGGAGAATGACGGCGAAGAAGACGAGTCACCAAACCTCTGCTTATCGAAGTAATCTGTCTGGCGAGACCTAACCGAGAGCTTCACTGTCTTCCTCGGTTTGGAAGCGATTCCATGCCGTTTCACGACGAAGCTGCCGGCGACGAGTACTGAAGACGACGGGAGAACACGAGGGCTGATACAGAGATTGGAAGTTACCGCCGTTAGAGGAGAAGATAAGAGTTGCGACATCGCTTTTTGTTTTTGTTTCCCTCTCACTGTATTCTCCTCTGCGAATTAAGAGGGAGGAAAAAGGTGCTTCCTTTACACTCTCAGAGACTCGAGGAGACGAGACAGAGAGAGAATTGTTGGTTAATTTGTCTTCGACACCTTTAGTTCTTAAAAATTACAAACTGGTCCCAAATATTTTACATGTTACAAATGTGATGATTGACCCGGACATAGAATCACTAAGAAGTAAGAACACCGGTGTTGGAGTACCTATCATCGGTCAAGATCCCTACTTCTTGGGAGAACATACTATACTAAAGTTTGTACATTTTGATCTTCACACCGAAGCTTTTCAGGTCATATCTAAAGCTCCCTTTGCCAAATTAGATCCTTACCACATTGTTATGTGCAACCTCGACAACCGCTTGTGCGTTGTACAAGCAAGTGATAGGGTCGCTTAATTCAGGCAACAAGACATGGGACACATGTGTTCCATATATAGATCTTAAGGCCAGCCAAGTAGCACCTAGTTCTCAATCCCATATACAATAATGCAATCCAAGAATCTCATTATTACGTTGTTGATTAGGCCAAACTAATGGTGCTTTCATTATTTTCTTATTTAAGCTTTCAAAAAAAGAGATTCTTACGTTGCTGATTAGGCTAATGTGTGTCTATGTCTATGTCAGAATGTTCTAAATTTTATATACTAGAGTTCCATCAAACCAGTAATCTTTCTCAAACCAATAGAGATCTAAATTATAATTTCACTTCTTTGTAATTTTGTCATGAACACCGTTAATGACCTAATGACACTGAGCAAATGAATGCCAAATTTTCTCTCTTTTGAAGCAACAACACATGAGACAAGGCAAGAGGGCTAATGAAAATGTAGGGGAAGATCTTAAGGTATTTTGCTTTTCTCATTTTCCGGAGAAAAAGGAACCTCATGAATCCTAATAAGAATAATAATCATAAATGCAATCGTTGTATTACAAAACACAATTCATAGAAAAAACACTCCCCATTTGCTTTATCTCTCATCTTTCCCTCTCTTTTTCTTGGACAACAAGCAAATACAGAGCATAAGCTTTGTTTGTGTATTGGAATGGGACAAAAAAGGTCATTTCAATCAGCAGGCTTGACCCAGTTTGCAGCCAAGCGCTCCTGCATCCATGGTGAGTTTACGGACCATCGTTCCCGGTTTAGGTCGAATAGCAAACTTGTTTGGAATAGGGTTTATCAGTTTAGGGCCCCACGCATTAGCTTTTCCTGATTGCACAAAGTAAGCTCCATTCAAGAAGTAATCTCCTTCTGATTGCCAGTTCCAACTTTTCCAATCAATGTAAGGCGTGTACTCTCTCTTTGTGATCTGTTTGGCTTCTTCGTTAGGAGGAGCAATGAAACGATTCCCATGACTAATGATTGTAGGGTTCATGTTTCCACCAATTGCATACATTTCCCAATGTGTGTAGTCATTGTTCACCACATGGATCAGTCCGAATCTGCAACGAGGCATTCTCTGTTCCAATCTCTTACCAAAGTGGTTAAACGCAACTGTTATCTGCATGTTCTTGTCGATCACGTGGTCGTCCCTCGCCCCAAAAAGCATCACCTGTTTTATCACAAACACATTCAAATAAGAGGGCTTAAAAGGATTCATTTGAAAAATATACACTAACCTAAACTCAAATGTATAAACGAAACCGCAAACAAGAAATATAAATCGGTTTTGATTGGTAACATATGGAGTGGCAAGATCGCGTTTAAAAATGAAATTCCGTTATCCCGCAAGTTAACGATCAACAAAAAGTAATTTCACAACAATCTACTTATATCTCACTTTTTTGTTTAATAAATTTTTCTTTGTATTTCTTTTTAAAGCAAAAAAAACCAAGATTTTCATTTTGTGTTTTCTTTTACATTTCACATAATTTTTTGATTTGTAAAATATTTGCGGAATTATATTTTTCAGTCATTCCACAGATTCCCATTCATAGTTATAGTTTGCGATTATTTTTTTAATGTTATGAATGGAATTATATCGTAAAATCCGTCACACAAAAAAAACACATTTTATTTGTTTACCTCTTGGTGGTCGGTGAAATGGCTGTTGGAAATAGTTACTGCAGTTGACCCTTCAATAGCATCGATCATACCATCTGCACATCTCGTCATAGAGACATGATCGATCCAAACATTTGTTGCTCCAAACAAACTGATTCCATCACCATCGCTTACTGTCCTGAGCCCTATATGTTGCTCAGAGTCTCTGATCATGCCACCGTTCCCAGGGATAACGTGTTTGACATAGATATTGTGTATGATCACATTATTCACAAACTGCAACGTTAATCCAGCACCTCCCATGATGTAAACCCTCGCTCCTCGTCCATCGATCGTCTTATTGCTCGTTATCAACAGTTCTTGTTGCAGTTTTATGATCATGCTTCTTTCAAATATGATCCAAAGAGGTCCGTCTCGGGTCACCGCATGCCTTAACGTTCCTGGCTTAGGGTTGATAAGATCGTCGTCTGACGCATCGTTGACTACGTAGAACGGACCGTCTTTTCCCCCGGTGGTTCTCCGACCGAATCCGAGCACACAATCCGCTAGTTTCTTCCGGTTTTTCTCCCAATTAATGTCGCATCGCCAGCATCTGTCTATCGGGTTATGAGCTATGCATTCTCCGCTTCCCTTTTGCGTTCTCGCCTGTGAAAGCTCTCTTCTTGTACTGTTGGTTGATTCCGTGGCCTCCACTGCTCTGTTAAGAAGAATCAAATTGTTTTATTAGGTTACGTGTGTAAGAAGTTAGGTTAACATTGACTAACAAAAACATACAAATTCACATGGTAGTTCAAGTGGTCGGTGACGTTAAGTGGATTAGGATCGTAAGAGGCCAAGGTTTGGTTCAACGCAACGCCTTGACGCTGCGTCCAGTAGTTGTCGAAGACGGCAACATTGGCTCGAGACAGTGGGGTCAATGTGGCTATTGACGACAAGAAGAAGACAAAAACGTAACCGCCAATATTCAAAAACGCTGATGCCATTAGTAAAATGTGGGGATAAAAGCCGCTGAGATTTATTTTACCGGTGAAACCACAAGCGGAGGTTGTGGTTTCAGATCAGCCAGCCCGGGTTAAAAATTGGATGTTTGAATCACCGGTTGCTTTAATAGCAAGGAACTGGAGAGAGAGAGGGAGATGAAAAAGGGTCAATGGAGGATTAAGAATTAACACAGATTAATCAACCATTGATTTAAATCTCTTTGGTCATATCTCCTAGAACCCAATTTTAGTTTTCAGGATGTCTTTGTTTTGTCCTTCTTTTGTGGAGTATTATTTTTAGTAAGATATATAAATTAATAGCCCCTTTAGAAACTTGAGCTTACTATTTTTGGACCCATGCATAAGATAAGTTTGACTAGTGGCTGGTGCATCAAGACAGGGTTATATTTTAAGGAGTGTTCAATTTGTGGTTTAAATATGTTTTCTTTACCAGCAAAAAGAAAACATAATTCAAAGTAGTGTGGTGCAGAGTGCAGGCCCAATGGGTCGAATCAGATGGTGCCATACAGAAAATAAGTTCGGCCCAAAAAGTATTAAGTGAAGCCCTCGTCCTCGCCAATTGCCATCCAAGTGTAATTACAGTTGTTCTCTTGCAGGCAGAAGCTTATTAATGGCGGGACTCTCTGTTCTTCCCCCAACAGAATTTGAAGAAAACAGTACAAGAAATGCAAAGTGAATCTCATAAATAGTTCACACAGCAAATTTGATAGCATGCCAAACTGTTTATCTCTGTGAACAAGACATGATAAATCAGATAAATCAATTTATTTTTAATGGGGGAATATGTTCTGTTCTCAATTGAATTTCAAACATCAAGCTATATGTTGTTTTGAACAGATAATGTGATCAAATTCACAAAGTTTATAGTAGGAAGAAGAGGGGACCTAAAGCCTTGTTACAGGGACCTTATTTTCAACTACATTAATGGAGTTTCATTCACAAAACATAATAAATATGGCTCAGAATATCATATTTTCTTATTTATTGACCCCATTAAATGTAATAGTAACGACTCTCCATCCTACAAAATTAGCCCTTTAAAAGTCTTATTGGCAGTTGACCCAATTCAAAGGTTTCTAAAAAATTAGGAGCAGAAAATCTAAAAATTCAAAGGTTTCTAAAAAATTAGATGGCCAACAACAACAACAAAAAAACTCTAAACTCAAACCTAAAAAAAAAAAAGAATCGAATTGGCACTGACAAAGTCGGTTGAAAGAGGGAAAACGAATGAGTTTGATGAATGCATTAAACACTAACACATGCGATGCATGAACATTATTCTATACAGTAACCAAACGAAATTGAATCATGTGACATAAGTAAACATCTTAACGACACATTCTTTAATTTATCCAACAATATATTACAGTACTAATTAATAATAATATACCTAAAAAGTGAAATTAATTAATTACTACTATGCATACGTAATAAAAAAAAGAGGTTAATAAATGTGATCGCATGTCACAAACCAACTACATATTTACTCAACCTAATACGTCACACACGAGAGGACGTGACTTACAACTCGCGAGTACACTCTTCAGCTCTCTATTAGTAGAAATCACTAGTATTCATTTATTTGTTTTCAATTTTTAAAATTATTGTATGCTGAAGCAAAATAAAAATATGTATTGGCCAAAAATACATCATTTGGTCACCGTGAAACTCATATTTCATTTATAATAATAATATAATGGATTTGGTTTTTAAATTACAAAAATAATAACAATAATAATAATATATAAACGCCAAAAGCTTATAGCTACGATCTGGTCGTTAATAGTAGTTCATTTGTTTTTTTTTTTCACTAGAAGTTTCCATTATAAAAACTGGAGCGGATACAATTTTGGGATAAGTTTTTAGGATACAACCGAAACAAAAAGAAGCCGGATATCAAAAACGATACCGGAGCCAAAAGCCCACACATAAGAGACAAGAGAAAACAACTAAAGGCACATTACCATAAAACCCTAGGTAGAAACCGGCTAGCAACAACTGAAAAGCCACACAAATCAGATCGATAACAAGTAGACGAGGCCAAGAAGAAGCGGTGATCACCAAATATCGAGAGAGAGAGAAGGACCGTAACATCTGAAGTCGCACTTTATTGAGGAAGATCTACCGATACTCTTTATACTGCTCCACCATTAGGAGCCACGAACAAGCCGTATCCAGATCGAACCAAGGAAGACGAAGGACCAAACTGTTTACCATTCGCCACCAAACGACTAGATGCAAAGAAGGCCAAAGCCACAATTCCTTAAGGATACGCCGGAGAACTCTTGCCAAAGGTAAGAGACCAGAGGCAGAAGATACGAATGATAACTGCAAGAACTATACCGATGCATCCATCATAAAGGAAGAGCACACTCACAACGCAAAGCTAAAACACCACTCGAAGCCTCAAAAATCAGAAGCACCACAGCCAAGAACAAACAACCCGCCAACCTAACCAAAACCGCTAGCAATAGAGCTCCCATCCACTAAGCTGAATCTCTAGAACAAGATCTGACCCAGCCAAGCATACAACCGCGTAAAGCCTACACTGACTACCCGAGACACAACTACAAACTACCACAATAAAACTTGTCTGATCCATAACAAACAAGGACCAAACAAGAACTAACTAAACCAGCACCAACCAAAGTAAATCTCAACCCAAATAAACTGATAACCTCGAGAACGAGACAAAAGATCTCATTACTGTAGCGAAATCAAATCTGGAGGAGGTTCACCAATGACGGACCCGACCGGAGAAACATCACCCAAACCCTCAGGCCACCGGAAAACCAAACCACAAGGTAGACGAGAAGACGACGAGATAAGCACCACGAAGAACAAGGAAGTGCTGAAAGACCACCACCACCGGAGACGAATCCGGCTACATCCTGCTCGTCAGAGACCGCCACCACAAAACCACCCGGCGCCGAGCACTGCGAATCGACGGCGATATTTCCGGATCTGGACTCGACACCAAATCGACGCTGGAGAAGACAGACGACCACAACACTAAAGCAGAACAAAGACAGAGGCCTCTTCTGGCGGCAACGACGCGGATCGTCGGCAGCCGGAGAGGAAACGGGACGAAACGCGAAAACCCGATGGCTACCTCGACAAGCGTGCCAGGGAGAAAATATCAAGTAGGGCGAACTCTGACTTTTCTTTTGAATGATTTTGTGTAGCTCATTTGTTATAGTCTACACTGAATTAACCAAGTTATATTTTCCAGCTAAAAAAATAGAATTGTTTTAATATAAGTTGGCATGAAGAAAACTACTTGATTACAATTTATAACCAGAAAAAGAACTGTGGTTCGCCATAAATGTAGTATCCATTTTAGATATAATAATTTAATTATACCTAGTTCAGAAGTCAAGTAGTTAGTGAAAGACCTATATAACTTAGCTTTAATGCAGAATTTGTGAACACAATGATCACAAACTGCGAAAAATCTAATGATTCAAATAACCAAAGTAGCTTTTCTTACATACCCAAAAGAAGAAGAAGAAAAAATACGACTGGTCATACATTTATTACAATAAGTTCAATATATATAACTTCCAAAATAAAAAATATAAATAAAGACACTACATCGACCGGAAAATAAATGATCCCATAGCATTAGTCAGATAGCAAAACGAGTTTATAATTTATATATAAATAAGCACACCAACTAGAAAATAATATTTCAAACCCTAATAGCTTACATAAGGATGACTTATCATAATCAAATCATAACAACAACGTAATTAATATTAAATCATGGGATAATCTTAGTCATGTCGTTATTACCGGACAGATCAACATTGTTAACATTGTTGATCTTTTCGTTAATGTTGTTCTTCTTGGAGAAATGGAGCTTATTGTTGTGCATCCAAACCTTAAGGACTCTTCTCTTCACTCCAATCTCTTCACAAAATCTCTGAACAACGCAATCTTCTTGCCTTTGCATCTTCCACCCAACTTTCTCAGCAAAACTCAACATCTTCTCTTTCTGTTCCGGCGTGAACTTCGTCCTAAACCTCTTCTTCTGGTTGTACGGTGGGTGCGGTAGCGGTCTAGACGCGGTGGTTATGCCGTCCTCCTCCATAAAGTCGTCGGACTCAGAGTTATGCATATACCGGTAGTTAGAAACTCCGACCGGCATGATCATTTGGTGAGGCATGGCTGATCTGATATTATGGTGGTTGACCATGAGTTTTCGCGGTGGAGGAGGTTGGTGGTAAGAGGAAATGGCGGTGGCTGTGGTTTCACCTTCAACTTCTTTTCTATGGAAATTTCTGTGGCAGTTGCAAGCTGAGCAAGTGAGAGCTTCAATGGAGCCATCTTCACCACTTTGCATAAACTCTCCACACCCATCAGTAGCATTGCCTCCCATTGCTGCTGCATGGTTCTTGAGACACTCCTTGTACTTTATCATAGGCTTCTTGATGATGGCGTTGTAACCAGCATGGTGTGGATCTTGATGATTATGGTCATTATTGTTGCCATGACCATTACCTTGTAACTGGATTTGTGGTGGTTGAGTAGTAGTAATGTGAGTTGGAGGAGCAGAATTAGCAGCATGATGGATCATGTGACCATGACCACCACCACCAACAACAAATGCAGTGTTTAATGGGATGGGCATATCATGATCTTCTTGACTTGCAATTTCCATTTTTTAACAAAAAGTGTTGCAAACTGTTTCTTGGCCTGGGGACAATGAAGCTAGGGAAGGAAACAAGACAATTAGAGAAGAATAATTAGTAACTAAGACCACAAAAAATGATTATAAACTATCATAGGTTAAAATCTTAGGGAGGTTTCTTGAAAAATGTCCACTTTTTATAGAAACAACTCACGGAAACTATTTTAAAATGATTTAACTAAAAAAGAACCCAAAGTTTAGAAGATCCCAAAATTAGAGGACAAAGCGGAAGAATACAACAAAAAAGGGAAAAATAAAAACTCTTTATTGCAAGCCTGCTCGTTAAAAAGCTGACAAACGCACTTCAAAAGAAGTCTTCTACTTCAATGCAAGTGAGATTTATGGTAATCAATTCTTTTGTTTAAAACAATAATCTGGTCATAAAAACAACTGTTCTTTGATTATCAATCTCCTTTCCTCCCCAGACATTGATGAGAAATGAATAAGAGAGGGGAAGAAAAGTTAAAGACTGGCTATGAAAGAAAACTGAATTAAGTTGTTGATTACTGAACTGAAGAAGAACACATACCCACACAACTGAAAGCAGTAGACTTTGATCTTAATATGCTGAACTTTGTTAAAGCATCAGCAAAATGAAAACGAACCCTTAAGAGAGGTAATGAAAGATAAGATATTTTAGGGTTTTGTAATGAAAGACTTTGAAGGAAGAGAGGAGACAAAGATTTGCATTTGGGTTTTGGAAGTGAGGCAATGTCTTAAACTAAGAATGCTTTAGGGTATTAGTAGTGAAAGCCTAAAGACTAATAAAGCAAGAGAGAGAGAATTTTCAACATTTCACTTACTTTCTCTCTCCTTCCCTCCTGTTTTTCTCATAACTTTTAATTATGTCATTTTTGCTTGTATTTTATACTACTAATTACACAAATAAAAATATAGTTCAATCAAATTATATCAAATACATATGGTGTCTTTCAAAATTATATCATAAGATATAATATATAACCTAACTATAATTATGTACGATAAAATATTAAAATACGGTAGAACAAATATTATCCAGAGAAGGGGAGAAACGAAGAAAATTAAAGGTCATGGGTGATTGCTTTGCTTACACTATCAGACATCAAATTTACACAATTTTTAAGAGAGATAAAATGTGTCAGAGAGTGGTGGGGAGAGTACTGAATCAGTGAGACAAACATAAAAGTAATAATAAATCAAATAAATCAACTTTCATGAAATAAACAAAGCCATGACCAAAAAAAAAAAAAAATGAAATAAACAAAGCTAGTTATAAAAACAAAATAAAATGTTTTAAATTAATAACCAACAAATAAGAAAAGGTGATTGTATATGTTATATATATTAGAAAGTGATAATAAAATAATAAATCATAGTATTAGTATCAAGCCTTTGTAGTCACTCGTTTGGTCAGTAAACTTCAATCTTGGTTAATTGGAATTTTGGAGGTGGTTATATTATACATTTATTGAAATTACACGTTTTATTTACCTAAGTCACATCCTAGTTAATTCATCTTTGGATTGCCAGTAGTAAGACTTTGGACTCTCGAGGTAGTCATGTCATGCATGTGAATTATGTAATTAACCAGAAATTACAACTAATTATGGCCCTACAATATTACGCGTATTTATTGTAAAGTGTATTCTGTATAGTGAATATAGAACCTGGGATTAGCATTCGACATAATGATAATTGATGGTACTTTAACAAAAATTGATACTGGTGGTGATATATCACATTTAATAAATTTTCTTAAAAATGTACAAATATGTAAATGAATTTTTATCTAAATAGACGAACTATGGTGCACCACACGAAATTCGAGAGTATATATGACGAACCATTCAGATACACATACACCATATATCGAACCATAGTAAACTTTCAACTCACATCACAAACGAGATATTAGTGTTTCTCAAAGTTGTAAATATATTACTATCATATATTCTTTTTTTTCAAAGATATTACTATCATATATTTTGGAGTTCACGTTCATATATTCAACCACTGAACCAAATCAAAAGCTCACCATATTCACAGGAAATTGCAGCTGTTTTCATATAAAGAGGAAACACAAAGTATTACCACTGATTATAATTATTTACCTAATTAAGCGTTCGTCTGCCTAATAATAGGAAGTCGTGGTAAAATGGAGAATGTTGCTTAACATTTCAGAAATACTGCTCATAGCAGTAGTAATCATGTAATGGCTAGCCACTTCCTCAGTTTGAAATTACATTCGTTTAATGAACCAATATTTTAGTTTAATAATGGTACTAGATTTTGACCCGCGCTAATGAAGCGCGGGTTATGTTTTCTATTACGTATTCTAATAGACAGATTTTGTTTTTAATAGTATAGATAATTAAATTTGGTTCATCTATTTTTTGACCCGTTTAATAATGGTCTAAATATAAAGATTTTTATGTTTATTTTATAAATCAAAATGTAACTAATATATAATAACCCGTTCATTTAACATTTTGGATCGATTAAGTTCATTTTGATGTGTTTTTATAATTAAGATAAAACCAATGACACAAAAGTAATATCCCCCGTAAGACCAAGGGTAGTTTTGATATGTCTATATTTTCATGCATTTAGGATAGTGGTTTGTTCTTGTTTTGATTCCTTTTTCATTTCTTTCTTCACTTCTTTGTTGTTCTTTGTCTAGTTTAGAGTTTAGTTGCATTTAGGACTAGGATTAGCTTTCTAGGTTGTTTTGGAGTGTTTGCTTTGAGTTTTGTAGGTTCTTGGAGCATTTGAGAGGTTAAGGAAGCAATGGGATAGCTCAAGGAAGAATGGAAGATGTGCACAAATCGACAGGGAGATCACCGATGAGTAGAACCGAGCAGATGAGGTCGATGCGTTTCTCTGATCTCAATCGACATGCCGAATCGACGGTGGCGCGTCGGTGGAAGCACACGAAGGAAACACGGAAAAATCCAGAGAAACCATCGACGTGCAGAACCGACGTAATGACGTCGGTTGTCCAAAATCATTCAAATCGACGTGAAGAACCGACGTCAACAAGTCGGTTGACTCTTGCTCATTTTGGACGATTTTTCGACAGTGAAACCATCGACGTGCAGAACCGACGTAATGACGTCGATGGTTTCCAACATTTCAAACCGACGATTCAAACCGACCTAGCCACGTCGGTTCAATCGCCTGCGACCCAAATTGAACCGGATCAATACCCGGTTTGTTCCGGGTTGACCCGGTTCGCCCCCTCTTTACTATTTAAAGCCAAAAACCTGATTTTTGTTCTCTCTTAAGCTTTATTTTTGTTCTAAACACTTGTAAAAGAAGATTGAATCTTTTCTTAATCTAAGTCTTGTTTTGTGTTGATTTCCTTTCTCTTTCTTTTAATCTTTTGCTAATCATCATGTTTAACACTATTCTTATGGATTTTGTTGAACTTAGCATGATTAGTGAGTAGTCTCCTTTTGAGCTTTTGGGTTAGGAAGATTTGAGTGATTAAGGGTTGGATCTTGATGTCTAGGACTTAAATTTGATTGATCCTTTCTCATTAAATGTTCTTAATGCTAGATTAGGCTTAGCTAACCTTGATCTAGAACTTTGGGTTTTTATTGCACACAAGGTGTTCGATGAAATGCTAGCTTTGATTTAATGAGAGCTTTACATTCTTAGCCAATGGGAATTGATGTTTAAGGTGTTTAGTGGCTAGAGGACTTGTGATTAATGCATGCTTGCTTGTGATTAGCCAATGGGAATTGATGATTAATGCTTGTTTAGCATAGGGTTAATGACATGAGAGTGTATTAACTTGAATTAGAGTTCCTAAGCTAAAGGATTAGCATTCTAAATGTTGTGTTTGACATCTTGGTTCAATGCTTAGTTACTTAGATCAATTTCCTATGCCCAAGAGCTTGATCTTTAATCATATCTTTGAATTGTCTTATTTGTTCTCTTGCTTGCTCATTGAATTTGGTTCCTCTTAGTTTGTTTACTTGTTTGATTGCAATTAGGATATTTAGTATCTCATTTTCATTTAAATTGCTTGGCTAATTTGGTTTGGTGCATTCTTATTGGCTTATCCACTCCCAATTGGTTCGATACCTCTTACTACACGATAAGTAAGAGGAATTGATACCTCGAGGAATCATAAATTCTTGTTATCAATTTGGCGCCGTTGCCGGGGATTGATTGACTGCCCCTTTGTGAGATCGCACTTAACTTCTAAATGAATGTAAGGAATTGAGTTGATGATTGCTTGTGTTCTAAAGGATCTCGGGAGTTGGAGTAGGGGTTAAGGGAACGGTAATGTGGAAGTACATGGATAGTTAATAAGATTAGAGCAACTTGTAACTTCTCTGAAAGATCTTGTATCTTGTTGTGAGTCTTGTGGTTTTGAGTCTCCGCCTTCAAACCTTTCTCCCAAATGGATTGATTGTCTTATGCTTGCTTGTGGACAAGCAAGGTTTAAGTTTGGGGGAATTGATATGTCTATATTTTCATGCATTTAGGATAGTGGTTTGTTCTTGTTTTGATTCCTTTTTCATTTCTTTCTTCACTTCTTTGTTGTTCTTTGTCTAGTTTAGAGTTTAGTTGCATTTAGGACTAGGATTAGCTTTCTAGGTTGTTTTGGAGTGTTTGCTTTGAGTTTTGTAGGTTCTTGGAGCATTTGAGAGGTTAAGGAAGCAATGGGATAGCTCAAGGAAGAATGGAAGATGTGCACAAATCGACAGGGAGATCACCGATGAGTAGAACCGAGCAGATGAGGTCGATGCGTTTCTCTGATCTCAATCGACATGCCGAATCGACGGTGGCGCGTCGGTGGAAGCACACGAAGGAAACACGGAAAAATCCAGAGAAACCATCGACGTGCAGAACCGACGTAATGACGTCGGTTGTCCAAAATCATTCAAATCGACGTGAAGAACCGACGTCAACAAGTCGGTTGACTCTTGCTCATTTTGGACGATTTTTCGACAGTGAAACCATCGACGTGCAGAACCGACGTAATGACGTCGATGGTTTCCAACATTTCAAACCGACGATTCAAACCGACCTAGCCACGTCGGTTCAATCGCCTGCGACCCAAATTGAACCGGATCAATACCCGGTTTGTTCCGGGTTGACCCGGTTCGCCCCCTCTTTACTATTTAAAGCCAAAAACCTGATTTTTGTTCTCTCTTAAGCTTTATTTTTGTTCTAAACACTTGTAAAAGAAGATTGAATCTTTTCTTAATCTAAGTCTTGTTTTGTGTTGATTTCCTTTCTCTTTCTTTTAATCTTTTGCTAATCATCATGTTTAACACTATTCTTATGGATTTTGTTGAACTTAGCATGATTAGTGAGTAGTCTCCTTTTGAGCTTTTGGGTTAGGAAGATTTGAGTGATTAAGGGTTGGATCTTGATGTCTAGGACTTAAATTTGATTGATCCTTTCTCATTAAATGTTCTTAATGCTAGATTAGGCTTAGCTAACCTTGATCTAGAACTTTGGGTTTTTATTGCACACAAGGTGTTCGATGAAATGCTAGCTTTGATTTAATGAGAGCTTTACATTCTTAGCCAATGGGAATTGATGTTTAAGGTGTTTAGTGGCTAGAGGACTTGTGATTAATGCATGCTTGCTTGTGATTAGCCAATGGGAATTGATGATTAATGCTTGTTTAGCATAGGGTTAATGACATGAGAGTGTATTAACTTGAATTAGAGTTCCTAAGCTAAAGGATTAGCATTCTAAATGTTGTGTTTGACATCTTGGTTCAATGCTTAGTTACTTAGATCAATTTCCTATGCCCAAGAGCTTGATCTTTAATCATATCTTTGAATTGTCTTATTTGTTCTCTTGCTTGCTCATTGAATTTGGTTCCTCTTAGTTTGTTTACTTGTTTGATTGCAATTAGGATATTTAGTATCTCATTTTCATTTAAATTGCTTGGCTAATTTGGTTTGGTGCATTCTTATTGGCTTATCCACTCCCAATTGGTTCGATACCTCTTACTACACGATAAGTAAGAGGAATTGATACCTCGAGGAATCATAAATTCTTGTTATCAAGTTTCAAAAAAGGTCACATGTTTTAATAATATAGATAATATTACTATATCGAATTTATATAAAGTTATAGTTAAATTATAATATATATATATATATGTAGATATAGAAAAGAATATTAACAATACATGGTTACATTTATTGTAATAAAATAAATAAAATATAATAGATTATGTTAAATATATCGATTATCAATATTATTATTGAGTTTAAACTATTATTTCAATATTATATTATATTTTCTTCTTTTAATAATAATTTATTAATTTTAATGATTATATAATTTATAAAATAATTATGTATTAAATTATATAATTATATGTACCAATTGATTTAGTAACTTAATTATGCTTGATTTTATTTTTAAGTTAAATTTTAGTTAAGAATAATTTATAATATTTATTTTAATATTAGTTTCGAAATTAATTATTATTTTATTAAATTTTTGAAAAAAATTTTTGTTAGATATGATTAGGATAGAAAAATGAAAACAAAAGATATTATAAGATATTATGAATAAATCAAATATAAATTATTTTACAGTTTTACCCTTAATGGAGATTACAAATCCTAATAAAATCAAGGGCAAATTTCGGAAACAACATTTATGTACCATGGCAAACCTTCCTGTTTTAATAGAATAGATGAATCACCTTTGTTCTTTATCTATTACTAATTCCCTATATATGGTACTTAAATTATTCTTTACGATATCAGATCACATACTTGAGATGCGTTATCTTTTATTTATTTATTTTATGGATTTTTGTTTTGTTGTCTCTTCTTATAGTAAATAGTTTAAATCATTATTCGTATATTTATCAAATTTTCTTTTTATAAATTTCGGAGAACCTATTGTACTCATATTTTTTATACAGCCTTTTCACTTGAGAATCACTTGGTCGGGAGTATATAGGCTGAACCCAAAAACTTGGGATAATTTAGAGCATTTACAAATAAGTAAATAAATTTGTTTGGTCCAAGCTCTTGTGGTCAAGTGGTTGGGGACTGGCCTTGGACGCTAACACGTTCCGGGTTCGATCCTCCTTCCATACGAAACTAAGTCACATTTGTTTAAGGGCACCCACATGGATATGGGCCTTGCTTTAGGGGTCCATTTGAATATCCGGAGAGAGGGTCTATCCGGATTTGGACTGCACCTTTCCTTGGGGATTAGTCTGAGCCCTTCCATAAGCTCAGGATATCCCCAGATTAATAATAAAAAAAAATTTCGTAAAAAGGGTCCACAATAATAAATGACATTAGGTCGATGGTCCTAAATTGTTCACAATTTTCAAGATGTTCGTATTTACTCCCCTTTTATATTACGACACTTTAATATTTGTATCTCTAAATTTCATATTATCGCCTGCTTATTTATTTATTTATCCTATATATCAAAAAGACATAAAGTAAGATTTAAATGTATTTTTAGGCATATAAAAACGTACTTCTTAAAAAGACGGCTAAATTTTCGTAAATAATAAAAATATATTTATATTTCAGTAATCGACTTGATTAATTCGTACATGTAACTTGATTGGCTAGTAATATAAATAGGTTAACAATTTGTGAAAGAAGATTTCAAAGCCTTTTGTAAATTTTTAAAGTTATGTGTTTAAAGTTTAAACTACTATATCATAATACTCATTCTTGTGTCAACTATCATAATACTGTTTTAAATATCTTTTAAGTGACAAGCGTGCAAAGGCAACCGGTTCATTTCTTTTTTAGATGGAACCATCAAATTTTGGTCAACCAGAGCTTGTATCCTTCAAAATAATAATAACTTCTTTTAAGATGCCAACTTTCTTCAAAACAATCTTTATCACGAACAATCAAATAAAATTTGGTATGATCTTATATGTATAATCAAGATTTCAATCATTTTACGTTAGCTAATCAAAATAAAAGATTCAAAACACAATCACGTTGAGAAATATAATGATGGATTCATTTTAGAGTTGGTTAGAATAAAACTATGATAATGACATCATTTGCTATATTTTTATTAGATTAGAAAGGTATTGATTATACCTCCTAATTTATGATTGATAGATTTAGTAATCTCATGCATTAGTTGTTTAGTAATTTCATGCAATTTCCTTAATAAACAAGGATAAAAAGATACGTCCAATATTTTTCGTACTTATTATATTCTTTATAATATAATTTATTTTTGTTTTTATATGTCCAATAAAAACGCCGGAATCAGATTAATTGTTAGTATTATATTTTTAAATATTAGTTGAATTCGGTATAAATATCTCAATATTAATTTTTTTAAAAAAAAAAATTATATGCCTTGATATTAATTCATCAATTTTTGTAAGTTTCCCATCATTATGTATTTGGCAACAAGCATTTAACTTGAAAGCAACACAAAATGTCTCTTAAAATTCACATTTTATTCATACTTTTTCTCAGTTTTGCATGTGTATTGTCCTTGCTTTTCTCACACACCATTTCGATTAATCTCAAAGTTTGGGAACACATATTTGATCCATTATATGGATGTCACCATACTTCACATAATTATATCGCTTTATAAGAAAATATTCCTCTATCTACCGGTGAATTCAATTACTACAAAACTTCTCCAATATAAATGGGGGAAATATAAACATCGTTCCAAGTGCAAAGACATAAACGTTAAGCATTTGCATACATTTCATAAAAACAAAAATAAATTACAAAAAAAAACCTAAAACTTTATGGAATCATAAAATTACCCATGGATCTCGGTCTATAATAACTATATTATAATTACTATTTTTAATAGATACTACATCTGAATTTCACAACATTTATATTCATTATTTTAC
Source organism: Orychophragmus violaceus (assembly GCA_030180135.1). NCBI lineage: Eukaryota > Viridiplantae > Streptophyta > Magnoliopsida > Brassicales > Brassicaceae > Orychophragmus > Orychophragmus violaceus. The sequence continues at coordinate 5,655,940 of CM058229.1, forward strand.
AAACATGAAATTCATTTACATTAAATTATTTATTTATATACTTTGTTGTATAATATATTATTTTAAATCATCTTGATTGAACTTGTTTTCCAGTTTGATATTCTAAATTTACAACATGTGTAGTGATTGAAGAAGTATGATGGCAACATATTCTAACTTGATTATGATTTATATATGCATAAACTGAACAGTTTTATATGAGTTACACTCCAAATACTATATTACTTTTATTAACAAAAAAAAGAAGAAGCTTTCACAAGTCATATCCCATATAGAAACTAAACGCGTGAAGGAGAGAGAAAACTTTATTTCTCTCTGTCTTCTCTCTAAAAACCACCGTACTCGAGACACCGTCACCGCTTCTTCTTTCTGACCTCTCCGGCGACCGGTATCATCGACGCTGTGAGAGGTCTTCGCCTCCACTATTTTTGTCCTCTATCCGTTCTTCAACCGCGGCGAGCACATGCAAATGAAAGAATTCCTCGCCGGCAGAAAGTGATGCTCAACGGCGGCGCATGCGGGTCCAGCGATGGGTGACCGGTTGCTCAAGGACTAGCTATGCGGTGCCTTCTTCTCCACCCTCGGCTCGTCGCTGGGCTTGGAGTGGTGTTGTCTCTGGTGTGACTGGTGGTTGTGGGTTATGGCGATCGAGGCATGGTGGTGGTTAGGCGGTGGTTGGACCTCGAAGAACCTCTGGATGTCCCTGGATCCTCCGATTTACTCGGGGACGGTAGATCGGGGATCTCGGAGTCACTTCGGCGGATCTATTCTCCGGGACTCCTTTCCCCTCCTTCCGTCTGATTCGCCTCCGTTTTCTTCGCAAGCCACAGTCTCGTTTGGTTCGGCGGTAGTCGGTGGTTCTCCTCTCCTCTCTTCTCTGTTTTGGCTCGGGTGAAGTTTCTGTTTCACTCATCGGAGGTATGTTCCTCCGTATCGACCCTTAGCGCAGGCGAAGCTCGAGGCGGGTTCTTGCTCGGCCTCTCTCTTCCGGTTGTTCCGGCGAGCTTCTTGCGGCTTCTTCTCTTTGGCGGCGGATCGTGTTTCGTCTCTAGGGTTTGGGGGTCTCCGGTTTAGGTCGGTTCGCTTGTTTTGGGTTGTTTTGTGGTTTTCTGTAATTTGACGGTTTGCAAAACCGGGCCCAATTCTGGGAATTTAGTGTAGAGCTGGTCTGACCGGATGTAAACCAAAAACACAAAAAAAAAATTAAATATATGTACCAAATTTTAGCCAAAAACAAAAAAAACAAAAAAACAAAAAAAAAAACAAAAAAAGATACTATATATATATATATCTTGCAATATACAATATTCATGTCACTAATTAAAAAAAAAGATTTGGACGAGGTAGTCCAAGTGGAAGGACGGATCTTTGGTGGCTATCATCATCCGGGTTCGATTCTCCCCATGCGGAAACTAACATGTCTCTTCTGGATATCTAACGCGGGCACTGGGTCAAAGGCCCAGGGAAAACCCTCCTAGGTGAAGCTGTCATGCGGTCTGATTGGACCCAGGGGATTAGTCTTGACTGTTTGGTTTGGAATCTACCCCTAGATTAACAAAAAAAAAAAAAACTATATATATATATATCTTGCAATATACAATATTCATGTCACTAATTAAAAGGAGTAGAGAAATACAGCCGTTGGGAACATCTTCGCTCTTTATTATTTTTGTTTGTTTGTACTTTTTTCTTTTATTAATTCATTTTGGCATGAGATTCATAAGCCCCACACCACTTCAATCCGAAAGAAAAGTAAAATCATGTTAATAAAATCTTATTCATGATGTCAAAAAAAAAAAAAAAAATCTTATTCATTTTCTCGAATTTTCCGACTTCCAATCATATGGTTATATTTTAAAGTAAACTTGCTTTGAATCTTGACATTCCCTTCATGTTCCTTGCAAATGTAGTTAACGTTCAACTATTCTAGTTTTGATTATCTATTCTCCTGCATTCTTAAATTATAGTTAAGTTTTTTAAAAAAACTTAATATAATGTGCCATTTTGATTGAAGGTCTATTAATACAGTGCGTATTTGAATCAGACATTTTTTTCTTCTGGAAATAGTAACCAACATAACAATTTCAGTGTATAACAAAATAAATAATTTCGACTAAAAAAAAAAAACAAAATAAATAATATACAGATAATAATGGAAATCAAATTCGTATAGGAGCCAGAAAAAAAACTAAAAAATAAATGCCTTAGTTGCTTGGTCTACAATACATACAATTAGCCCTGGGCAAAAAAACCGGAACCGAATAACTGAACCGGATCCGACCCGAAAAATCAGGTTCCGGTTCGGTTCCGGTTCCACCCTAAATAACCGACGGATCCTCTAATTTTGGAACCGTCGGTTCCGGTTCCTATCCGGATCCGAATTAAAGAACCGATGGAACCGAATTATAAATTAGGGGTTAACCCCAAACCAGAGCTAAACCAATCATCAGTTAGAAATTAGAAATTATTCGGGTACAAAACGGATATTCGGGTACAAAACGGGTATTCGGATACCTATATAACTGTTTTATCCGGGTCCAAAACGGATATTCGGGTACAAAACGGATATTCGGATACAAAACGGGTATTCGGATACCCAAATATCCGTTTTATCCGGGTCCAAAATGGATATTCGGGTACAAAACGGATATTCGGATACAAAACGGGTATTCGGATACCCAAATATCCGTTTTATCCGGGTCCAAAATGGATATTCGGGTACAAAACGAATATTCGGATACTCAAAAATCCATTTTATCCGGGTCCAAAACGGATATTCGGGTACAAAACGGGTATTTGGGTACCCGAATAACCGAATATTTTAAGAACCGAATTTAATCGGGTATTTCACGGTTCCTAAACTATTGGACCCGAACCGATCCGGAACCGAGAGGAACCGAACCGGATCCGAACCGAGACCTCTATAGGAACCGATTGGATCCTAAATCTCAATACCCGACATATCCGGATCCGATCGGTCTCCACCCGGATCCGAACCGAGGAACCGAATGCCCAGGGCTACATACAATTATACAATTATTAAGTTAACAAAGTGTGTCCATGTGGAATTTTTGTCATATATGTTGTATATATATCATATAGTAAATTATATATACATATAAATTCATAAACGCACACAATTAATTATGTATACTAGAATCGGTGCAACAAACGAACTGGGGACCAACTCATGGACCAGCTCATAGCCCATTTTCTGTAAGCAATATAATTGAAATAATAATTGAAGGAAAATGGTTCAATTTTTTTTGGGGTAACTGAAAATGGTTAATGTCTAATTGTTTATAGTGGAGGAATATTGGTTATGTTTGTTTTCTTTTTCAAGGAGGAATATTGGTTATCCAAAACTGAAAGAATTTTCCTTTAGCTTCTTTATTCTTAATCTCAAATCACCAATCAATGACAATAGCAATTCCAATAAAATTTACAAAGAATCTTCATTTTTTAAGACAAAACTTTAATTTGAATTGTGACTAGAAGTTTTGCAAACTTTGTTATACAGTTCGAGCCGACTGTCATAATAAGTTAGATGCATATTCTGCATATGATTAAAACTCATAATTAATTATGTATAGGGATTAGGGAACCAAAAAAGTTTGTTGTTTGCAAAGGTTAAACTACACTGCTTCTGTTTTTTTTTTTTTTTAAACACTATACTACTACTTCACTATATAATCTGATATATAAACATATAAACGGAAAACTAACTGAAAATAATTTATGGTTAGTGTTTTTCTGGCTACAATCGACAAACTTTCAAACAAAGCAAATGCACTAGATTTTTTAACACTATTATGGGGTTTTACGTGCAATCAGTTTACTGACATCTGAATTTCCTCAAATATGTATTATTATATGTTAATATTCTCAAGTACAGTCAGATGAAATGGACGTAGCGTGCAAGAAAATACAAAGCCGTACCTTATATTATGATAAAACTAGAGGATAAAGTTAAAAACATTATAATAATAATCGGATAATTAAATATTGTTTTCTGACTATATACTGTCAACCACATATCCATCACGCACCTTACTTGGAATTACTAAATATTGTTTTTTAACATACACCAAAATACCAAATAGTTTCATTTTCTTTTTGAACTGAGAACTAAATAGTTTCGTAAACACCTTATTTGCGATAAACATACATACTGGGCCTTTTATTTTACGTGCAGGCCCATTTTGAAAACCAAACAGGCATTGGATTCTCTACTGGTAAACTAAAGTATGCCTAAACCTGTAAGCTACTATCTCCAAAAACGATGCAGTTTTAGCTGAGTGTCTACTCGCAAGTCGCAATTACAACGACAATCAAACAAGACAAGGCAACCTTCAATGTATGGTCAGTAGGAAAAAAAACATAACTTGTGAGAGACAAAGAGAACCTTTGAGCCCAACAAGCTTTAAAGTTCAACAGAGAAATCAAATTCTCGTGTCCAAACACAACAAACATATTATTATTAAGACAATTCTTAGTAACCGAGAAGAAGCATTGCTTTCATCTTGTGCCACTGTTTCGAGCATCTGCAATCAGACAAGAAAGTTTTAGAGTAAGATATCTGATAAAAACTACAGTCTATAACAGACGCACATGCGATGGTCGATCACATATAGTAATATAACACAACAAAACAACAACGAGTATTTAGACAGCAATTGCCTATATGCTCTTGCCAGCAAAATAAAAACTTGGAATTGTGTTGTTATTTTGAATTGTTCTGACTATCTACTTAACCTTAACTCCTATGCGTTATTTTAAATTTTCATTCAGTTTTGCTTAAACAAGGAAACACATGTGTAACAGCGACATTCCCAAAGAAAGAGAATGGCTTGAAGAGAGCACTGAACTTGGGGTGGCTACCATTGATTCCCTAAGGCATTTTAAAAGCTAAACCAACTAAAAACTAAATGATGCAAATGAGTTTATGTATGATTGAAACACATTGCGAATGTTATTACCTGAAACCAACATTTTCTAAGGTCCCATTTTCTAAAAATATGGTTCCTCAAAAATACGAGCTTGCTCAACATTTGCTATTATTCTAAATCTATCCTTTCTTTCAAGTGCTCGTTTCATCTCCACTTTAGTCACGCATGAACTAACTAAGAGAAATAAACTGATCAAGATTCAATACATTCTCATCATCTTTAGTAAAATCAAGCCAACCACGTAGAAGAAAAAATCACTTAACTAAGCTGGTGTCACAACGTTCAGGTTCAAACAAGTTAAGCAACAACAAAACAAAACAAATCACTTAACCTTCAATATTCAACACGATCAGCATATAAATAAGGTTTTCCCAGATAAAAAAAAGCTAAGTAAACGCAAAGAACAAACTACTTCTCTGTATTTTTCGATCAAACGATTAAAATTACAAATTAGCATTGAAGATGAATCAACCATCAAATATTTACCTGATCTAAGAAGATCGATGCTCTTCAGTGAGACGGAGCAGGCTGTTTCTGATCGTGGTGAGATGATTTGGAAGGAGCCAAAGCTTTGCTGTAGATCTGCTCACCGACGAGATAGACGCAGAAGGCAGCGACGCCGATGCCAAGCCCAGGAAGAGCGTGTCTCATTTGGTTTGAAAGCATCGGATGCTTCCTCCATTCATCTCTTCGACGGAAAAACTCGCCGGTAGTACCTAAAGGCTTCGCCATTTTCTCCAGGTATTCGATTGAATTCTCCTGCGACCGTACCTTCTGCTTAACTACTACGCTCTTGTGATTAATCATGGGCTTTTTAATGAATGGGCCTTTTTCTTGGTCAATGAGTAGGCTTATCAAACATTTGTCCCTATTGGTCTTTTATTTCATACCTTATTTTTTTAAATTAATAGAAGAGAAAATACACAAAATAACACAAAAACATACATTATTATAAATATAGCACTAAAGAAAATAATTCACATTTTTATCATTATTTTGATTACAAAGACTTTTATAGCATTATATAATTTAGGGTTTAGAGTTAATTATTTAGGGTTTAGAGTTTATTATTTAAGGTTTAGGGTTAGTGTTAATTTAGTCTTATCATTTTAATAAATGATATTTTGTGATTTTTCTTCCTTGTTGCTATATTTGTGATAAGACATATTTTTTGTGTCATTTTTACGATTTGCCTTTAATAAAAAACCCTAAAATATAGGATGTTTTGATTATTTTTAGTCATTTTCAAAAGAAAAATAAAAAATTCATGTATCAAAATTTTAAAATATAAATTTTATTTGTATCACTTTTTATGTTATACTTCTCTTTTTCACATTAATTTCCTTTTCTTTTTGCTTATATTTCTATGATGTTTGGCTAATTTATTTTGTCTACTTTTTAAATTTGTTTTTCTTTTTAGTTAAATATTGTTTTTCTTAACTTAAGAATAATTATTACATATTAATATAGTTATTTTAAATATGAAAGTATCACTACATTTCTATAAATGTTTGGAAGTTATTGATATAACTATATTAGTTTTAGACCAGAGAATGAGCCAAAGAAATGCTAACTCTATTGAGAAACGTGTTCTGAATGAATTGGATTTCAACGGCAACTCGGCTTTGCACCTTGCAGCACATAAGAATGATCATCAGGCATGTTTTCTTTTCTTCTTCAATTCTTATTTAAAACTATAAAACGTAAAAGCAAGCTCTATCATGAGAACTGGATGGGCTTCCATCTCAAAATTAAGTAGCCATGAAATAAGTGAATTATGTGAGATTCCTTATGTAATGAGATTAAAGAATCTTTTTATACATTAAGATTTTTTCCTAATGTGACGATCCATCATGTGTACGTTAGGTTATTACTAGAATGCCGGTAGATTTTCTTCTTCAAGTTGTTAGATTTAAAAATATAATTTTTTATTTTTATCACTTTTTATGTTATACTTCTCTTTTTCCACATTAATTTCCTTTTCTTTTTGCTTATAATTTTTATCATGTTTGGCTAATTTATTTTGTCTACTTTTTAAATTGTTTTTCCTTTTAGTTAAATATTGTTTTTCTTAACTTACCAATAATTAAAACATATTAATAGTTATTTTAAATATGAAATTGTCACTAAATTTATATCAGTGTTTGGAAAATTCTTGATATAACTATATTAGTTTTGGAATTACTATTATTAGAATTACGAATTAAAAAGTTGGAGATGTTGGCTGTAACTGGTTATTCCCACGAGGGATGATCGGAATAGAAGGAATAAAAGGGATTGGTCATTTTTCGGAATGAAAAAAATGGAATGATGAAAGGGATGGAATAAACAAATTAAATTATTAGTGAAAAAGTGAATCCCATTGATTCCATCTATTCAGAGACGTTTGAGCGGAGGAATAAAAGGGATAAATTTTAAAAGCTTTTTCTTCATTCAGAAAATGGAATACATGGAATTATTTTTTTTCTTTTTCATTATAACTGGTTAACTTTTTATGGGATATAATGGGATGTTGCATTCCAAATAAATTTATCCCACAAAAAAGCATTCCAGTTGCAGCCGTTAGGAATTTTAACATTTCTTCAATTATAGTTCACCATTGGTCCCTCGAGGTTTTGGAGAGGGTATTAGATAAAAGAAATGAAAGGAATTTGATAATCTTAGATTTTAAATTTTAAGGTGTTTTATAAGAATTCATTAAATTCCATCAAATGGCTAAAACTATTGGAATTGGTCCTTTACATTTTTGCTCTTTAATTTTATTAAATTATGTTCAATTGACAATGTTATAAAAACCATCAGAAAATTAAATAACACTAAAATTTAATAGAATTCAGAAAGAGAATTTAGGCCGTGTGGCAAAACTAGACTGCATTATTTAATTGCTAGCCATACTCAAATTCATTATATTTTGTTTTCATCTTTGCCCCTATACCAGCTACGAGACCTAGTGATTCTCGAAGATATGCATGTCTTCATAGCTTACGCTCCTGTTCATTTTCCAGTTTTTCTCTCTCTTTAGCTTCTTTCTAGAGAAATGGCCGTGATGATGAAGGCGTGAGGTTAGGGCTTAATTCAGCTGCAAAAATCAAATATTACTTTGCGAAAGCTTCGATTTTTGGTGAGTGTTTGTGGAATTTCATCTCTCCATCGTTATTTACCTTCTTTTTCTCAATATTTACTTAGTTCTTGTTTCTGAATTTTCTGTTTGGTCTCGCCTAGACGAGTATGGAAAGCGACCAAGTTTTAGATCTTCCTCCTCGTATCTTCGCCGCCGGTGAGGAACCAAATGGCGAGCGAGTTAATTCTTACTTAAAAGCAAACCGAATTGCATCTATTCTTAATGCTCTGGAAGACGACGAAGTAAGAGAGATTCGGGAATCCTCTTTTGGAAAGCTCATAGCTACTGCTGAAAAACCATCTTTCTCTGGGGCTTTTGGCCAGTACATCATTACCCGCATGTTGTATGTGAAGAAGAAGCATGAGATCTGGTTTTTGTTTGCAGGTTGGCCTATTAGGGTTTCCTTACGGGAATTCGCCATTGTAACTGGTCTCCCATGTGGTAAGCTTCCTAAGCAAAGCAAGAAGAAGAAGAGGAAGCTGGTTGACGACAAAAAGTATTGGGGCGAGTTATTTGGGTGTTTTGAATCGCTCACTGTTGACAAGGTTATCAAGTTGTTGAAGAAAAGGATCGTTACAGACAGGAAGAGGAGGATCAAATATGCCTATCTAGCTCTCACATCTTCGGTCCTTTGTCCTTCTAGTCATTTCCCGAAGATTATTGATGAGCATGTGGAGCTGATTAGAGATCTTGAGTATTTTCTGTCGTACCCTTGGGGCAGAGTCTCCTTTGAAATGGTAGTTGCGAGTATCAAATCCAAGGATGAAGTTGCACTTTCTCAAAAATCTGTTGCTGTTCAAGGTTTTTTCCATGCTTTCCAGCTTGTTATGGTGGAGGCTGTGCCAGAGATTCTAGAGGTTGTTGAGGTGGGTCAATCATCGTCTTCTTCAGAGTCGGAAAGTGATTTTGAAGACGAGACTCGAGAACGTTTTAGGGATTCTCTTGGGGAGGTTAACCAGCAACCTGGGTCTGAGCATGATATCGAAGAACCATCAGTCCATCCAGTTGATGAAGGCACTGCCAGAACTAACAGGACAACATCTCAGAAAGTATCTCTCAGCCCTGGTCACGCTAGGGATGTTGATGAAAAGTGTGAGGTATAAACTTAGATATTTTGATATTTGTTCGTAATCGTATTTGTCAGAAACATATATATCTTCATCTCTGATTGGTATCTTGCGTAGTTGAGTGTACATTCTGTCTTTTATTGGGACATAGTTCAGTTTGTCCGTTTCGCTAACTTTTGGTATATTGGATATTTTTTGTTTTGTGCGATTTCTGAACTGTTAGTTCGTTAATTCACCAGTTAGTTTTTCTTGTTGTTGCATTTTATCAATTTATTTGTGTATGTGATGTGTTTGCAGTCATTTGTGAGGTGTATTATCCCTGCTGAAGTAGGAGGTTTGCTAGACGAGTCTCAATTTGTGTGGTCTGATGATGAAGACGATGAGCAGTTGAATAACATGATGAGGCTTATTCGTGAAGGGTTTCATTTCGAGAAAAAACATTTTAAAGGTGGATTGACTTCGGTTGATATTGAACGGATTAGAGTTCAGAGAAAAGAAGCAAAAGAAGCTAAGGAGAATAAAGACAAAGGTAAAGATAAAGAGAAAGGTAGCCAAGGAAGTGCATCGGGTCCCTGTTTTGACCAGGAACAATTTGCTGAAATCGTTGCCAGCAAAGTGAAGGCTGAATTTCGGCTTTTCGAAGGCAATATATCTTCCTCTTTGTCGCTGATTCGGGGAGAGGTCGCTGGGGCAACTAAAACAATGGATGATCGTTGTGAACTGGCAATGAAACGTGTTGAGGAGTACTTGAAGGATGCTGTTTCCAAGTTACTGGAAAAACCTGTGGCTGTACCCGCTAATATTAGTGTTACCCCTGAACGTGTCGCCGTACCTTCTGGGAATGCCCCTAGCCGTCCTCGTAATGAGCAAAGGAGCAATGGAGTTGACAATACTGTTAACAATGTGGCGCTGTCCTCGCCCAATACTGTCATAAATGGAGTCCTGCAAGATATTCAGACGTCAATCCAAGAAGTGAGTCAAACTTATATCGAACCATGTTGTTGGACTGCTAACATGTATGCTAAATGCTACCAAATGTGTTTAACTGCTAAAGATATCAAACTCTTTGCTTTGTTCCACAGGATGCACACAATGGTGAAGCGCACGGACTCACTCGTGGTGATTCAGAAATGGGACACAATCTTGAAGTGGGGCGCCACTTAATAAATGAGGTTCCTGATCAGGTTAGTTGATATGTTTTAATGATTGTTTTTTGTTAGACTTATTAAGCTTTGTTGTCTTATTGTTTGTTGTCTGGTAACTAGATTCAAGTGAATGATCCTGCCAATGCTTGCCCTTCTCCCCTGAAGCCGACTGATGTTGTAGGAGTAGGAGATGATGGTGCGCAGCAAAATCTTCGTAAGAGTAAGCGATTGCGTAGTCAATCATCTGCTCTTCAAGGGTTAGACTGCAGTGTTGCCGTAAACCAGCGAGCGTCGTTTCAGCCTGTGGTTCAAGGTGTATTCCCTGACGTGAATTATGATGAAAAGTATGCAAGTCTTTTGCAGAAACTGAAAACTGTCAGGTCAGTATTTTATTTGTTTCATCTAATATAGATGTCTATCTATCCTGTTAGTCGTTAACGACATATATGTAAGACCATCTGTTGTTTTTGTCATAACCAGGCTACTCAATATTACGAATGGGACTCAAATTAGTAGCAAAGATGTTCTCGAGATCGCGGAGAGGACAAAAGTGTTGTCACCTAAGGTTGTTGATGCTCTCGTTTATTTCTCAAGGCTCCTATTTATGCGTGCTGTCCCTGGCCAACAGTCTATGAAGATCCAATTTTTCGATACTAAGTTCATTGCTGGTTTTATGAAGCACTATCCACGATTCTCTAAGTTAGCTGCAAAAGATCGCGGTAGATTTGTTTTCCAAGAATCAGTCATGCAGATGATCAGGCCTGTATTTGCTTCTCGTCCATATCCTGAAAGGTTCTATTTCCCTTTCTTTGTTGATAAGTCCCATTGGGTTGGTGTCTGTGTTGACCTTTCTGCCCGGTCTATCCAAGTCCTTGATTGTAACACCCATCTACGGAGCGATAGCCTAATGAAGAGGGATCTCACACCTGTTGCTGTTATGTTGCCATATCTAATCAAAGCTGTTTCCGCTGACACCGTGTCTTCTATCGACTCATCCTTCTCCCTTGACCGTGCTAGAGGTGTGCCCCATAATCCGGTTCCGCAAGATTCAGCTGTCACGACCATGCTACTTATTGGTGCACATTCAATGGTAGGCTATGGAGGCTGCAAGTGCATCACTCCGGAGGTTTTACCTTTAGAGTCCAAAAGGCTTGCTGTTGTCTTCTTTCAAGAGTTTGGTGGTACTGTTTGACTGTCGACATAACTTGTCACTTATCTACGTGTTATGTGTTTCGTGTTGTTGAGATTTGTTTCCTTAATTGTCATGGTTTACAACCTGAACAATGTCCTTGTTGTTGTGTTTTACTGTTAGCATCTTATTTTTTCAATAACGCATCAATGTCCTTGTTGTTGAGATTTGTTTCTTTAGCTACTAATTCTTAACATAACGAACTAGTAACATTCTTGATAACTAAGACTCCTGATAGGTAATGGTAACAAAATTCTTGGTAACTAACTTTAGCTACTAATTCTTAACATAACGAACTAGTAAAATTCTTGATAACTAAGATTCCTGATAGGTTACGGTAATAAAATATTTGGTAACTAACTTTTTTTGTAGCAGTGTATTTACCTTATATTTCGAATCAATTTTTATGTTATCCACTTTCATCTGTCAATGATAATGCAAAGGCAAATATAAACATAAACTTATATTTCACATTACTGGAGGGCAACATTATTCATGCAATGCCATACATTTGTTTCGCTAGTATGACATGGACTGTTGGGGGTTTTCCTTCTTACTATAATACAAAGTAGTTAAAATTGGTCGACCCCAACTCCGACCTATATTCCAAACACACTTCCAGTTTGCCCTTCATTTTACACATTAGCTTCATTTATATAGGTGTCTTACACGTTGCACGGTTATGGCCAGTCCCCTTGCAACGGCTACACAGCTTCGTCTTACGTTGTCCATCCGCCTGCATAACAGCCAACCATGTTTCCATTATACAGCTCATTATGTTGCACAATGACTACCATAAAAGGTATCAAAAGTCTTAAAGAATATTACCCTTATTTCCCCACGGGAAAGAAACCTTTTCTTACGAGGCCTTCCTGGTGGACGCCTTGTCAGTGGGGGGAGTAACTGTGTATACTCCACCTCTTGATCCATGTTGTTGTTTTCATTGTAAGTCGGCACTGGGTAAACATTCTCTTTGTATGCACCAATCCAATATGCTGTACTGAATTCCTTAGCGACTAAGGATTCAATTTCCACCTTTGCTTTCATTGCTGCGGCAATGGCATGGGTACATGGAATGGACAGCATTTGAAATTCATAACAGCTACATGTCTTCATCTGCAAGTCAACGTGATACGGCACCCCTTCCTTGTTTCTAACTTCGAACTCTGTGCTATTTATATTCTTGACTTCAAAACCTGTGCAGAGCTCGAATTTCTTTGACATCCTCTTGTATACTCGGGGAGTCAGTTTACTCTCAGACTTTTCGGAGGCAACCCTGCGGACATGAAACCATCCCATCATAGTTGCCCTGATAAACTCGAGAAGTGGTACTATGGGATAATCTCTTGCTTCTGTGAGTGCTGCATTTAAAGATTCTGCAATGTTGCTTGTCATAACATTGTATCTTTTGCCAACGCAATGCGATCGTGTCCATGCTTGGAAGCCTAGGTTTGCTAGATACTCGGCACAATCTCTATCAATGTTTGCAATGTCATTGAAGTGGTCTTTGAATTCAGTGACTCTATATGCACGTCCCGCCCTAGACACGAGGTAGGAGAGATGTCGTTTCTTGAAAATGGCTTGAATGTTACGTTGCAAGTGGACAATGCAAGCGCAATGATTTGATCTTGGATAAACCTGCAACATACGCAGAGCATTAGTTTACAGAAGTACAATTGAGTAAGTCGTAAAATGGCTACTAACATAATTGTTAACGACCAATACACATGTGTTTTGGCTAAGAGTTCTCTTGACCAAAAACCTTGTTTCTAGCTGGTTACCAATTAAGATAGCAGCTTCTGCGTTGGTTCTGTGCATGAGGTCAATTTTTCACTTGTGCTTGTTATAACATCTTAATCGCTAACCATTTGATAAACCATACTCGTATCTAGTTATATGCAATAGTAATATTTGTACCTTGCGTAACGCAGCAACTATTGAATTGTGTCTGTCTGAAATAAAAACCACGTCTTCACCGTCAGGAACAATTTCTTGTAGTTTTTTGAAGAACCACATATATGATCTCTCGTTTTCCCCATCAACCACACTAAAAGCCAGCGGAAAAACTTGGTAGTTTGCATCTTGAGTGCTTGCTGTTATGAGACAACCTGCATATTTCCCTTTAAGGAAAGTTCCATCTACGATAATTACCTTGCGCATGAACTGGAAACCAGCAATAGATGCACCTAGTGCGAAGAACATGAACTTGAATCTCTCCCCGACCCCTTCATAGAGTTCTGTTTCAATGAATACTACCGTTCCTGGGTTGGCTTTGACCAGCAAATGCAAGTATGTTGGTAATTCCTTGAATGATTCCCCAGCTGAACCCTTGGCTGAATCCATAGCAATTTCCCTTGATTTCCAGGCTTTCCAGTAAGAGATTTGTGTGTTGTGACCATCACGCATAATTTCGCGAATTACTCCTGGCCGTGGTCCGATCGTACGTCCTGCGAACCTTCTCCTCATCATATCTCCGATTACTTCAGTTGTAGCGTGTCTTTGGAACTCCACTCTTTCGTCAACTGTGCACTTGTGATCCGGACGTATACGCCTAATCTGGTAGAAGTCTGAGTTATTCATTTTTATGGCATAGACCCTCCACGGACAGTTTCCTCCAACACACTCAAGTATCATCATGCTTGGATTTGATTTCTTGTTTCTAAACCGGAATTTATGAGCTAGTGCATAAAGCGCCATGTGTATTTTAAACGCGGCTCGATTTTTGAACATCATCCCAATGTACAGCTCCACAGGATTGTTTCTAACAAAGCCTTCATAACAAAATAGTTCCCATTAACGGTCCAAAAAGAAACATAACATTGTTACCAAAAAGATACACCGTTAATATTGTGCTTAGCTTATAACTATAGATTTTCAACACGGACCATAATTGTAACCATCGTCGTTGCCTGAGTCATCAGTGTCCATTTCTACGTCCCCTGCAGTGTTTACCTCCACTGGCTCGCTCTTTGCTCTGCTACATTCACCCTCAGGCTTAACTTTGGACTCCGGCATCCAACAACTGCAACACCAGTTAATAACCCCAGACATGAATTCACAAACATTGACTGATCTCCTTTGTATATTAGAATCAAATGCGTACATTGGTGCACTTATGGTCTGGATTTCAGGGGGACCTGCGTAACATAAATAATTGATTATACCTTAGTAGAAACATAAATGCTATACCAATTGATTCGTTATTTAAATAGTTACCTTCGCAATCACAAGTGTTAGCGTTTGGAATTTCACTATCGTCTGTCTCATTCCCCCCACACATTTCAATGTCTGGGTTATGTTCCACATTTCCATCCCCAACTTCATACACAACGTTTGTTTCCTTTCCAATTTTGGGACAGTTCATTGCTTCTAACACTTGTTTAGCACGCTCTGCATCCTTTTTTAGCACGTCTATCTGTTCTTCAGTCAGGAGTTCTTCCATCACTCTGCGGCTTGCTTGAATCAAACCTACCTTGCTCAAATATGTCAGTTATATAGGCAAATAAATACGTTAGTTTTATACCTTAAAACTTCAAAGATATGTAGTTAATCAACTCGTTTAATAGCTAACACATATGTTACCACGAAAGTCATAGGTGTCACCCAGAGTGTATAAGGCCTCAATTTCTTCTACTTCTTGGCCCTTTCCAAAGGTGAATCCAGCTTTCCCTTTATATTTTCAAAGTTTACGTTAACATGTTATATTTTTGGGAGTTCCTTCATTTCAAACTGCGTTTAATATGTATACTACTTATACGTATAATCACCTTTGTTGTCTTTCTCATGTCCTTGAGTTGTCTCCATCATCTCAGTGTCTAACTCATCTACTAAGCGGATTATACCATCTACAGGTTGTGGAATCCTTAAGTCCACTATCTCTGTTGATTTGTGGTCTTCTGTGTCAGCATTTATTCCAATGATGTTCTTCAGCATATTAATACCAGCTTCTTTCACCGCCATCATCTCTGCAGGACTGAATATTTCTTCTATCACGCTAACATTTGCAGGTACAAAACCTGACGCGTCCAAGCCTGCTTAGTTCGAGTTTCGTTAGTTTCAACTACAAATCCTCAATGTTGATTAACATGTACCTTATCAAAGTTTCTCATAATCTTACCCCGATAATCACCACTGCTAAGTTTGTTGAAAATATGCGGGTTAAAGTGTCCAAGTTCTTCTTCGTTCAAAGTTCGTCCTAGAGTTAAGGTTGTGGAAGAGTGTTCAATACCATCTTCCCCAAACATTTTACCTTTGCCCTTGTCCACCTTGGTACTTAAGGGTTCTTCATTTCTCCTATTATTTACTTCTTCGTTAGCTAATAAAAACCATTCGCTAATCCAACGTAGTACCGTTACTATATTGTTAAAGTACCTTATTTGCATTTCAGTTCCTGATGTCTCTCTCGCAACCACTCCTGCACATCAGCTCATTCAAATTAGATCTGAGTATAGTCCCTACTAATGTTAAATATAACGAGTAAATATTAATATTACCTTCCACTTCTTTTGTTTGCAGGCTCAAACTGCCTATTGTCGCCCTTAGCGTTGCGACTGTGTCCACCATTTTATGCACGAGAGAGTCAGATACGTCCGGTGTAAAAGGCGACTCCCCTATGGGTTCATCAGATGAGCCTGTGGAAGATCCGTTGTCTTCAAGAGGGTCTGCCCTTTGTTGTTCACTGCTCTTAAGAATGGTATCTTCACAACTCATCATACCGTCCAAACATGTCAGTGAGAATGGCACCCTCCCTGTAGCCAGAAGAGTCTCCCAGTAATTAGCAGCATCGTTCTCCGTGATAGTTCTCCAACTGCTCCCACCTTTAGTCTTCATAGGAGTCTTCAAGTAACTGGGTTGTTGGATCCCTAAACATAAACTTGTTTCGCCAAACTCATGTGGCAACCCTGTCATGTCCAAAGCGGATCGTCGATGGAAATGATATCTGTTTATTGCCGGAGCACCGACAGTAACACATAGCGGCATCTCTATGTGCTCCACTCTGATAGCCATGAAGAGTTCAACATCTCCATCTTCGGTTATGTCAAGTGGAAGGGTTCTTTTTCCGTCTGGCTCCAACATAGCCAGTGGAAACTGGTATGTAAGCATTAGTATCTCCTGAATCTGGTACCTAGCCCTCACCATCTCCACCAGAGTTTGAAACTTATCGCTTTCTAGCACCATTATTCCGAAGCTGCACGCATTCGGATCAGCGTTGAAGTCCCACTCCCCTGTCACCGCCCTTTCCCACTCTCCCATGACGAGTCTCACCAGACGGCCCATCATCTTTAAGCTCTGCGTCACATTGAAACAAGATAGTTACACATTTGTTATGTCAAAATATCACTCAACCCAACATCGTTAACATGTTTTTTAATTCTGCTATTTCAGTTAGTAGCACTTTTCTACAAAATTTCATCAGTTTACCAAATGGAGTACTAGTACGGATAACAGATTGCTTCCTAAAGGGGAACGATTTAATGTGGTCCAGATTTCTTGCGTTCCACATTTATTGCCTTTAACGGCAGATTCTTTTTTGTTCTTTAATGGAAAGTTGTTGGATTAAGTCCGACACGCAGACAAATGGGACCAACATAAATATGTAAGCATATTCAACTCACCTTAGCCCGCGAGTTTCACGGTTGTGTTTTTCTTCTCCTCAAGCACTGCGATTAACGGTGAAATTTTATGTTCTCTGGATATGTATCTGTTTTTCTCTGCAACTTTGGTTACAACGCAGCATCTTTTATAGGCAAAATATTAGGGCTTTCGTTAACTAGCTAATGTATACATACAAGTGTAAAGATATCTTGGCAATCTTGGGTATATCGAGCATTAAATGTGGGTTGGCGGGAAACTTTTGTGTGGATAGGATGAGCTTAAACTTATGTTTTCACACACTGTACATCTAGCTACGAAATCCTATAAGATCTTGAGACCATCACATCACAAGTTGCAACTTGCCTCTTCGCGTTCAAGTGATACGAAACTTGAGGGTAAAATCGTCCTTCCAGGCCTCCGATTTTGGTTATGTAAAAGAAATTACCATATTTTTAATTTGTCTTCCGTTTTGTATTTTACACCCCATTGTCCCATTCAGAAATCTATCAATTGAATAACACTGAAATTGAATAGAATTCATAAATATGCAATTTAATAACAGTGAAATTGTATAGAATTGCATATTCCTTCGAATTCTATTAAATTCTCCAATCCAATATCCCTACCTTAGCCTTTTATGAACCATTCACATATAAAAAAATTATAGATTTTTTTTTTGTTTTAAAAAAAAAATTCTGGTATATTTGGACCAATAACATGTTTTGTAGGAAATTTTTTTTTTTTTTTTGATAATCCAGGGAGGATCCCAGACCGTGGTCCAGACTAATCAGTCAGGCCGTAGGCCAGCTTCACCTGGGAGGGTTTTCCCTGGGCCTAAGGGCCAGTGCCCGCGTTATGAGCAGATGAGGCATTTTTGTTTCCGCCTGGAGTCGAACCCGGATGGTGTTTGCCACCTCGGACCCTTCTACCACTTGAACTACCTCAACCGCTCTTTTGTAGGAAATTTAGAGTACTTATTTACCTTCAAAACATTAGACTGAACGGGTACCTCAACATCATATTGCATGTATATTTGTAAATAGACGTTTGTTTTGATAAAAAAATTGTCCGAAGTGTCAGTCATAACAATAGTAATTGAAGAAATACTATTTACTTATTCATATGATAAAGTTTTATATTGCATTCATATGAGAATATAAGATGAGTACATTGTTTTTTTTTTTTTTTTTTTTTTATGATGAGTACATTGTTAATTCATATATAGTAACATTTTATGATCTTTCCAGCTTACGTTTCTGGTTCAAGGGACGATAGCATAGTGATCTCATCGGAGAAATTGTTTTCAGGCCTAAACATGATGTCCTCGTCGTTGGCGGATGGGCTTGGAGGAGGAGTATCTAGTGTAGGAGAAGATGAAATTGGTGGGATCTCACCAGTTTTGTATGTGAAGTGTTCGGCGATTGTTTGGACGGCTATTAATAAAAGAAGAATTACAGCAATCTCCATTGCTGTTGCAGAGAACTTCATGTTTTTGTTGTTGTTTTGTGTCTTAAAATGACGATAAGCTAATGATGGTTTTGTTTTGATCAGTTGATGATCAGTATAAATAGGTTGAGATAAAGTATCAGAGCAGGATTAAAACCCTAATACATGAGATAAAATGTGATTATTTTTCTACATATTAAGAAAGGAAATAGAAAAGACGATTTACGAAATTTAATCCGTTGAGATAATTTCGTAACATATTTTCATCTTTTTTTTTATTAATTAACAATAAATTATTGAATCTATAGTTGGAAATTTAATTCAAAGATTTTCCTTAAGAAATTTTAAACGAATCTAGATGTATTAATTAATTCGACAAAAAAAGATGGTACTTTAATTAACAATACATTTTCAAAATATCTTTTTGAAATTTTTTTTAGTAACTAATTTACTATCTAACATACATTAAACACACAAATATGTCTTCATCATCATTATCATGTCACATATGATATGTTAAAAGCTCAACAATTAGCTGATTTCTTTGATAGAATCTCCTTTCCGAGCGTTATTATTACCTAAATATTCTTTGTATAATTTTTGTCAGTTACAAGAGTTAAATTTCTAAGAAATGAACAAAATCCTACTTAACATTAAGCAACTAACTTAATAACTTTGATACCAACAAAAAAAACTAACTTAATAACTAAAGTCACAAGTGCAATACTTTATCTCAAAATATACCATTTAAAAAAAAAAAAAAAAAAAAAAAAAAAGATACGGGTTTATCATAAACACATAAACAAAATTAGCATATTACAGCTGTAAGTTCCATATAATTCGAGTACTATTAAAATTACATATCCTTTTTTTTGCTGTCAACATTAAAATTACATATCTTATCGTTACTTATTTCATTAATAGTTATCAAATTCAATTTTGCCACTTAATTACTGTAACTTTCCTGTCCCTTTTATTATAAAGTACGTAACTATAATACAGTTAAAATAGAACGAATTAAACCACGGTGACTTTAATCCAACTTTGAGAAGTGAGATTTCTTGGCTCTTGAATATTTTCTTCTACGGTAACCTTTCTTACTTCCTTGACTTAGCACATCCACTGAACAACGAGAATCTTCTCTTTCGACTTCTTCGTGATCGCACAGAAGTCCCTTTCATCTATAATCAAATCATCAAAAACGTCAAGCAAAAAGAAAAAGATTTCGTGTTTCGTTTCATTACACCATTGAAGTAAAATTTTGTCGATAAACTCACCTTGCTTCTTCTTGGAGACGTCTGTGTTTTCCAACAGAAAAGCAGACTGCAAACTCCTCTCCCTGATTCTGATTCATATCCTCTACACAAACCAATCAAAACATTGTTATGATTTATGAAGATCGGATCCGCTTTTTACATTACTGAACCAAGATTACTTACAGATTGTCTTTGTTGTTTGTAAAGTTAGTATCGTGTAGTAAACTCGGAGAAACAGGACAATGCTCCATTCTTTTACCGCTCTGATTCTCCTGAAACTTACCCATTTCGCAAATCTTCAAATCTTTAACTCCATTGTTTGGTTGGTGATGATAACTGGTGTCTTCTTGAGGTGAAACTTGATTCCTTTCTGGTTTCAACCAGCCTTGTGAACCAGGAGTCCTCTGTAACCGTTCAGTTTCTAGTCTCTGTTCTTGGATGATCGTTTCAATCCTTTGCATTGGAATCTCATGCCCACTTTCAGTATCTGAACTAGTTTCCACTGCTGTTTGTCCAGTCTGCTTGGAGCTGAGTAACTCAGTTTCAGACAAGAGGATTATCCTCACCTCTACGTTTCGCCTTAGTACAATCTCAATCGAGTTTGTGATACTGCTTACGAATCTTTCAGCTCTCAGTTTGATCTCTCTTTCTCCAAATGCAATATAAGCAACTAGAATACCTGCACACAAGATCCTATTAGTATTACAAGTGCTTGGGGTTTCCTTCAAATGTAAAGTGTTTACCTTTAACTTCACAGATAGATAATAGCTTTCCATGAGAATATAGCAGCTGCTTCAATGTCTTTGAATGGCATCTATCTATACACTTCATCCAGATATCATTTAGTTTCTCTGAATTTCTGCAAGTAAGCGTCATGGTGCTCGCAGTTGTACCGTCATCCGAGGAAATGGAAGCGTTATTCTCTAAAACTTCGCTGGATGAGGAGGACAATTTCACTTCATGAATGATATTTTCGCCTTTTCTCATGGAAGTTGGAGATGCTGAGTTACTATATTGAAGGCTTGATCTCTGTTTGTAAGCAATAACTTCTCTTGAAATGCTTGACGGGTTTTCTTCAGTTGCTCTAGAGCTTTGCCTTCTACTGCTACTGGTGTGCGTGGTTCCGGGAGAAGGCATCAAACCAAGCTGCAGCAAGGTAGCTATGAACCATGTTGAACGATCAGTAGTAACTCGAAGCTGCTTTTCAGCCTCAGATAGAATCTTTAAAGCATGCTTTAGCCTCTCCATATCCGCTTCACTCACTACAAAAAGAACGAACAAGATTGGCCACAAAATAAGCTATTTTTTTTTATAAAACCATTCTAGAGCAGGAGAAACTGAAAACGAGCAAGATTGTGCCGTTTCATTCAAGATTATTAGAACTAACGACTTTGAAGTTCCAGAAACTCACAGTTCCGGCCATCAGGGAAGGCGTCGATGTATTTTTCGTCCAAGGCCTTGTATGCTCCAGCAATGATATCCATGATAAGGCTGGCCAGTTGAGACATCATGACAATTGGGTCAGCTCCTAAGTCCAGTAACTCTCTAGCTTTCTTCACGGTCTCTGCCGTGTCAGAAGATAACGCTAGTTCCATGAGTTCAAGCAATTTATCATCTGAAACAACACCCACCTGCATAACCACCAGCAGTCACATTCATATTACTAATTGGTCTAATGCTACCCAATGCAAATGAAAGGAAACTAACAGACACCAAAACTTACTAGCTCATTTACAAGATCAACGGTGATTCGTTTTCCCATCAAACTCAGCTGATCCAACATGGTTTCGGCATCTCGAAGTGAGCCATCAGCATTTAAAGCAATCAGGTTCAACGCCTGCGATTCCACATCGAGATTTTCATCTGAAGCAATTTTCCTTAATCGCAGAACAATGTCACCATCCTTGATTTTGTTGAAGAGGTACTTCTGGCACCTTGACTGAATGGTCCGAGGAACATTGCCAAGGTCAGTCGTTATACATATGAAGACGACTTTCTGCAGAGGCTTCTCAAGAAGCTTGAGTAACGATAGCCAAGTTTTAGATGGCAACAAGTGACACTCATCTATCACAAAAACCTTGTATCTTGGTGAACTCTGTGGAACCAAAGTCAGCAGTTTTTTCAAAAGGTACCTAACTCTCTCAGCTCCATTCTTCTTAGCAGCATCAAGTTCCAATAAATCCCTGCTTTTCCCTAACATAAAATCACTGCATTCTTTGCAGTACCCACAAGGTTTCATTTCTTCAGTCGCCACATCACAATTCAGGGCGGCTGAGAAAATTCTCGCAGTAGATGTCTTCCCAGTTCCTCTAGGACCTTGGAAAAGATAAACATTAGCAATTCTACCCTTTTTCACAGCGTTCATTAGCGATTGAACAACTATACTCTGCCCAACTAGTTCATCAAAGAACATTGGTTTGTACTTTTTGTTCAAGCTCTGCATATTTTCTGGTGTACTTCCGTCTTCTTCCTCATCTTCACCTTCTCCATCTACAGCTTCCCAACCACCCTGACTCCTACAACTAGTAGACCATCTTCTCCCATTCAATCTACTTTGAGCCTCTAAATCAAGCTCTCCGAAATCAGTTGAAAGATCATCATCACTAAACCCAATCCCTATAGATGACCCTCCTCTACTATCCCCACCATATTTAAGCAAAGGTACAACACTCAATGCACTTCTTGAACCAAGTTTCTGCTTATTACATCTTCCAGAAGAATGTCTATGCATATGTCTACGATACACCGATTGACTCCCACATAAAATGCTACTTCCTTTCCTTCTAAGAGTATCCGAAAACGAAGGTGAACAACAACTCCTACATCCACCTCTATGTTTCAGATTCCTTTTGGTCCAGTAAAAAGGAATCCCACAACCTTGTCTCCCTCTAACATCCAAGTTATCATCATCCAACTCATCATCACCGTCATCCCAAGATCCCACCGTGCTGGGATTACGGATAGCATACATGTTGTATGAGCTAGTCGACAATGCAGGTGTACTGTTACAAGTATAAGAAGAGTCATCTCTCTTACTTGTAGCTCTCAAGAACTTAGAAGAAGAGTGTGACCAGTTCTTGTGCTTAAGCTTCAAAAGCAAAGGAGATGAGAAATTAGTGATCTTCCCCAGATTCTCCGAGTTGCTAAAATCGTCTGTTTCTTCAGATAAATCACCTGATGCAGCGTTTCGTCCGGCGAGAATTGCTTGTTTAGGTTGATGATATCGAGACAAGAACTCCAATTTCTTACGCTTCTTCTTGCTAAAACCGCTCTTTCTGATCTTTGAGAAACCTGGTGACATTAGATTCTTGTCTCTGCACCTGAGAATCATTGAATCTCCACCGTTCCTCGCATCACTCACATCATCATCATCTTCATTGACACTACCTTGGATCCACGAAGATAAATCTTCACCCTCACTGTTATTGGAAAATCTACTCTTGTCGCTTGAAGTTTTCTGAGTCTTCCAATTATACAAAAACACCTTCTTCTCCTTACCGTTCCCAAATCCTCGACTACTCTCAGCTCGAGTCGGAAAAAACTGTGAATCCAACTGATTTTTACTGAGAATCTCGACGTTATTGCTCGACGGAAGCTCTTCCACCGCCTTCTCCGCGACGGATCTCGATGAAGTAAGAGGGGATTTCCACGAAGAAGTGGTGCCCGGATCGCGTAAACCTTTAGCAACTTTCCTGATTTGAGTAAGCTCCCTCTTCAGATGCAATTTGCTTGGATCCGAAATTCTTAGACCCGACATTCTTAGAGCTTCAACTTCTTCCGCCTCTTCAAGTTTTCAGTCGCATTTTCCAACGAAATCCCTAAAAACAACGAAGGAATCGAAGATAGTGAAGTAAACTACGTCGATTTAGCTCAGTTGCGCCGGGAACTTCACCGGATTTACCAAAAAAAGTTTTGAAAAGATGATGAAGAAGACGACGAATTTCTCTTTAAGAAACTACTGAAGTCTGTGAGAGCGAAAGCGAAGTATAAGAGATGAAGAAAGAGATTGTTGAGAAATTCAAAAAATTCACGGTGTTAAATGTTTATTTATTTATTTATTTAATTAAATTAAAAAGGGACACGAAAAGAAATGTGAAAATTGGGTCGGAAGGAGCGGTGACGCTCGGGATTCTCCTTTACTGGGCTTTTTGTCAGATCCAGTCATCACGTTTCTTCTCTGTCTTTCTGTTTTTTGTTGACCCTCTTGTACCATTTTTTATTTAATTTTTATCCATTTTGGTGTTTTCTTTTAGTACATAAAACCATCTCCAATAGGACTCCATTTTTTACTCCAAAATGGAGTTTGGAGTAAATCTTTTCCAATGAAACTCCATTTTCCACTCCAAAATGAAGTAAAAAATGGGATTACTCTAAATATGGAGTAATCTCATTTTTGTTTGTTCATGACTCCATTTTCCACTCTAAAATAGAGTATGGTTGGAGTAAAATTCAACTCCATTTTGGAGTAAAAAATGGAGTAGCTCATTGGAGATGCCCTAAGAGGCAAAGCCAGTACATAGTAATTTGTTTTAAACGGCCACTATTATTGTTCTTGCAGCGTGATCAGCAAAATAGATTTGTCTAAAACTATGTTAGATTATAGTAATATGTTGGGCGTGTTCTTTTGGTGGACGCGATGGCACAAACCTGCGGCTAAAAAATTAAACATTATGACAAGTAAAAGAAACAGGGGATGATATAAAAGACAGCCGCTGCGTTCACTTTTACGATTGTTTCTGATGACGTAACTGACGCTAAGAATAAACGGCGGCAAAAGGATGGTTACTGCGTTCAGTTTAATGGTCTTGCCTGTGTTATCTCCATATACCTGCGTTTCAAAAAAGATTTAATTACAGTTTTTTTTAAGCCGCATGAAAGTGCTGCACCGTCCAACTCCCGCACAAGGCTGTTATAGATTACTGACAATTTACATGTCTATTAATCTGAGACCAATTATTAATTTTAGATGCATAAATGTCGTGATTATACAAAACAT
The DNA here is from genome assembly GCA_030180135.1 of Orychophragmus violaceus. Taxonomy (NCBI): domain Eukaryota; kingdom Viridiplantae; phylum Streptophyta; class Magnoliopsida; order Brassicales; family Brassicaceae; genus Orychophragmus; species Orychophragmus violaceus. The sequence goes on from CM058229.1 coordinate 5,680,704, forward strand.
ATTCTTATTCCCGCCTTGTTGTAGAACCACATATATTCTGATTAATTAATATTTCAGTTACATGACTCTTTAGATCTCTCCTGTCTTTGTTGTGTCTGTTTGAAATGTCGAATGTTCACATGATTATTTGTATTGCCAACCAAGTGATCTTGGTATAGTGGTAAAGAAACGGGATTTAGATGTACCACATTCAAAATTCGATTCACTTTCTCTACATTTTCTTACTTGGCCATCCATATACGTTTTTAATGGCAAGAAACCCCGAATTTATATGAATTTCGTGAGATTAGTCTTTGGACCTTGAAAGTTTTTAAAATTCTCACGATTGTAAAAAAGATTATTTGTATTGCCACTGTAAGTGATCTAAATGTAACTATTTTCACAAATTCAGCTAATCTTGTTTAAATAATTGGACTAAATGTTATTTCATGTGCCATGATTACCATCAGACGGACACTAATAACGTTAATATATGTACTCACAAATATGTATAAGTCCATCAATAATATGCATATGACCAAGCTCCTGGCTGCTTATAGTTTTCTTTGAATAATGCATTATAATAATTCATATAATAATAACAAATTAACGACGAAATGCACATGCCGCTGTTTTGTCTGTTTTCAAAGTTTTTTTCATGGCCTCTCAAATTTAATTTATTAGTCTTCTAAATTAATTAATAAATCCTAGAAGAAAAATACAACTATACCAGACGTTGTCTCTATGTTATATGGGATGATAACATGTGTAGACAACCTTATTTGATAGCAAAGGAAGAATCAAGACAAGCGACTGATATTAATCTGGTCGGGGTACATCGTAAATGCTCCTTTCCGAATGTTTATATGTTTACAATCATAACTAATACTTGTAATTAAATGTGTTTCTTTAATGATTACCATCGTGTTACATATTGTCTACCAAATGAGTTTAAAGACAAAGAGATGATATGTCACTGTATCAACCTAAAAGAAGTTCAAACACAAAACATAGGCAAGTCTCATGATCAAACCACTATAACCGATGTTAAACTAGTTTCCAAACCACAAACATTGGTACATATATAAAGGCAGAAGATAATTATGCAAAAACGGGTTGAACTTCTAAAACAGTGTTTCAGCTTCAGCTTGTAAGAAGAGAGAAACAATTTAAAGCTGTCTGTTTTTTTTTTTTAGCTTAAATTTTGGTGCATTAAATATAAAAGTATCAAGAGTTTACATTTTTACAAATATAACCTCTAGTAATCTAATGCGAAAGAATCTAAAAGAGCTCCATTTTGGTCGTAAGGGTCCAATAGGAGATAGTAGAATTGGGCTTCATCAGCTGGCCCAGAAGAACTTTGTGATCAGTAAGCAGTATTGGATGCAGCCCACACATTTAACCCATCTACGATGGTATGATGACAGATGCTTGAGACGAGCAGAAACACTTGTGGTTCGACAACAGAGACTGGAGAATATTCAAAGATCGATCTAAGCAAGAGAGAGCCGCAATTGCATGTAGCTGCTTGTTTCCTCTTGAATTTGATGGTAAGCAAGTTTCTCTGACTCTAAGAATGAGAGCACTGTGGAGCCACTTGAGTGCCGTTTCAAATTTCAAAATTTATCCGAAAATCAGGAGTTTATCCGCAGCGAAGATGACCTCAAATCGAAATATGATGATTTCTACTGAAGATCCCGAGCTCAGAGATTTTGTGGGTTTTTTGGAATCTCTCAAAAACTATGAGAAATCTGGAGTGCCGAAAGGAGCTGGAACTGATTCCGGTGAAGGGTTCGATCTCGGTAGAATGAAGCGTCTCATGCATCGTCTCCATAATCCTCATTTCAAATACAAGGTTTGTGATTTGCTAATTTAACAATTAGGGCAGTCTTATACATGTTTTCTTTCTGATTATTGGTTCATTTTTAGATGTGACATTAACAATTATAGTGACTATAGGTTGTGCATGTGGCTGGAACAAAGGGGAAAGGATCAACTTCAGCTTTTCTCTCAAATATCTTACGAGCAGGAGGATATTCAGTTGGTTGTTATTCTAGGTAAATATTGAGACTTTGGATTTAAGTATCTTGATTCATGATTACTAACATGAGCCTTTCATTGTTATGTTTAGCCCACACATTTTGAGTATCAAAGAACGCATTTCCTGTAATGGAGATCCTGTCTCTGCATCCACTCTTAATGATCTTTTCTATTCAATCAAACCGATCATCCATCAGTCTATTCTAGAGGAAAATGGTTCTTTGAGTCATTTTGAGGTTACTAATCAAACTTCTCCAAAGATTCTACCTTTATTCAGTTTCGTTTTTCTTATACAAATGATTTCTTTTCGTCAGATTCTCACTGGGATAGCCTTTTCTTTGTTTGAGAATCAAAAGGTCGACATTGCAGTTATAGAGGTTGGCTGGCTTTTTGACAACTTAAAGAAACTTTTTATATTGTATGGATGGAATGTATATCATTTTCATAGATGTTCGGTTCTATATTGTTTGGTATAATCAGGCTGGGCTAGGAGGAGCTCGAGACGCTACAAATGTCATTGAAAGTTCACATCTTGCTGCATCGGTCATAACAACGATAGGTGAGGAACATATGGCTGCTCTTGGAGGCTCCTTGGAAAGTATAGCAGAGGCCAAATCTGGCATTACTAAACACGGTCGCCCAGTTAGGTGGTTTTTATGTATTTACTCTGATAAGCACATTGCTAGATTGAGTTCTTCATGTGTTGTTATAAAACTTGTAGGTGGTTTTAGGTGGACCGTTTCTTCCTCATATCGAAGATATTCTTCGATCTAAAGCAGCGTCAATGTCGTCACCGGTTGTATTGGCATCTAATATTGGATCTAGTTCTTCAATCAAAGGCATCATCAACAAAAACGAGATCGGGCTTTGTCAGTCCTGTGACATCGTAATACATAATGAAAAAGATGATAAACCAGTAAGTTTTAAAGACTTTTTACTCCTCTATTGAAAGCAAAAACTTCATTTGTGCTTTCAACATATTGTACATACTAAGCGCAGATTGTTGAGCTTGGTGATGTAAATCTACGCATGCTTGGACATCACCAGCTCCAAAATGCTGTTACTGCCTCATGTGTGTCTCTCTGTCTTCGCGAACAGGGTATGATTCACTTTGAATCTCTGTATGGTTTCATATAAAACAACAAAAGAACTAAAAAAAAGACTAGAAATTCCATTACTTTCTTGTTGGGATAATCAGGATGGTCGAGAGTGACAGATGAAGCTATTCAGATTGGTTTAGAGAACACTCGTCTACTTGGGAGAAGTCAGTTTCTGACACCAAAAGAAGCAGAGGCTTTACAGTTACCCGGAGCAACTGTGCTTCTTGACGGAGGTTGGTGGTCTCTCTCTTCGCCATTTTTTCTTGATAATATAGCTTTAATCATCTCTGTCTCGAATCTGAGTCGATTGCAACTATGTGCAAATGTGCTTGAAACTTTTGGTTTACAGTATTCAACCTTTGGTTTGTTTTTCAGCTCATACCAAAGAATCTGCGCGAGCTCTAAAGGAGATGATAAAGAAGGATTTTGCGGAGAAGAGATTAGTGTTTGTGGTTGCAATGGCTAGCGACAAAGATCATGTGTCCTTTGCAAAAGAACTTCTCTCAAGTCTAAAACCAGAAGCAGTGGTTCTAACAGAAGCTGACATTGGTGGATCTAAGATTAGATCAACGGTGTGTTCGGTTTTGAAGGAATCATGGATAAAAGCTGCTGATGAGTTAGGTTTAGGGTTTATGGAAGCTTCAGAAAACAAAAGTGTGTTGGAATCCTTAAAGCTTGCGTATAAGATTCTCAAACACGACACAACCGGTGGTGACGCAGGAATGGTTATCGTCACTGGTTCACTTCACATTGTATCCTCAGTCTTAGCTTCTCTGCAATATTAGCTTTCTTCTTCTATTTCTTTTGGTACATTTGTGATTTTCTTGTAACAACTCAGTTTGTTTGTTACATCGAAGATAAAACAAAGAAACCAATTTGGTTCTTGTCACTTCATGACGTCGTTCTTAGTTTCGCGGCAATATTTTCGACTTGGACTTGACAACAGCTCCTTCCCATGTCTTCTTTGGACTAGTGCTAATAAGAGGAGTCACCAAATGCATGAGAAATTATACTTGATTAACTACAGATTATACCACAAAATGAAATCAATATTGCCACAAGTCCAACTATGCGCTTGACCTCCGTGGAGAACTGGCCAGCTTCTTCCAATTACTATACGTGATTAAACTGCTCAGAAGATCGTCAATGCCTTGTCTTTTTCCATTACCCATCAAAGTCAAAGTTAAACCGAGGCCTACACCAGTTTCCACCTTTGGAGTCTTTATGGCAGGATTAAAGAGCATAGATAAGCCATCTAAAGATTTCTCTGCAACAATTAGATGAAACAAATCACTCTCGAACTCAATCCTTGTCATGATTCTCATCTAAAACATGTCTGTAGTCATCAAAAATGTTATAAGAACTTTTAACTCAATCTCTAGTTTCTTGGTCTTGATCCTTGTGTCTGAGAGTCCCATTAGAGATGTGCTCATTTCTCTCCAGAGCTGAAACTTCTTCTCCTTCACATGGTCTTCTCTTTTCAGTAACTGCATATCAATTTCATCATCTCGAATAGTGGCATCATTGTAACATTCTCACGAGCCTGTTCAATATTACCACCAAATACGCAGGCCATTATTATTTGTCATTGAATACTAATGTATTTTTTGCTTTGCTTACCTCTTGAATTAGTGTAGAGGCTTTCTTGGTTGTGATCTTTGTCATTTGAGTATCAAATACCACGAAGGTGAGTTGCTTATCCCATTTGTGACAGCAAGTTCTACCCACCTTACTACTCCATCTAAATCTCTGCAGAACACTATCAACTGTTGCCTTGCACAGGAAATCAGCAAGTGTTTGAGTTTCTCGTTGGTGATAAAAAAAAGTAAATTACAGTGCATAAATAGAGGTAAGTAACCTTTTTTAAACTCTTCAGTGTTGTCGATAGCAAAAAGCAATTCTCACACACAGGCCATGGGCAGCTCTTGTTACGGATCAAAGAAAGGTGATGACTAGTGCTCCATAGTGGTCTGCGTTTCTGTTGTTCTTAACATCCAAGCCTTGTTCTGTGAGTAGAAACATAAACCTCCATCAAATAGCAAATGTACGGGTAAATATTTTTGTAAAATTAAAGAGGGAGATACCTTATGAGAGACTGTATGAGATGGTGATTCTGGTTGCATTCTTCAAAGAGCTTGCTCTGATGGGCAAAAGAGAAAAAAAATGTTGATCTAGTGAGTAAACCCACAAGCAGAGATGACTGGTGTCTCTACACAGCTAGCAGCCGTCGATGATTACTAGAAGAAGGCCAGAAAATACTCATAAGAAATATATTATCCTCGTATGGATGATGTGTTGCACTGAGTTGGTAAGCAAGAGATTTAGCTAATCCATAGCCATCAGACAGTTTTCTTGTAGTGACCCTACCTTTCACTTAGGCAATGCTGTTCATTATGTTTTTGGATCTTTAATTTTTGTGTTATTAGATTTTAGTTTAGAAATTAAGATTTATTCTCCAATAGTAGGTTTATATAAAATAAAAAAACATCTACAACCTTTATTCCACTAATGATAGAAACCGGAAGTCAAGCTAATCAACTTAATGAAATCTCACACTTTGGTTTGATAAAACCATATTATGGTATTATCCCACAAATACTAATATGGTTTGTCTGGTTACGTCCCACTTTTTCTGCCTTTTTATTTTCCTTCTCTAATCTGAAATGAAACCCGCGTAGGAATAGAATGTCCTTAGAATGATTGGTAAAAAAGTCAAACAAAACAGGTTTCTATGGGGACACGTTTGAAAAGAGATGGGAAACCGTTGCGTGGAGGAAAGAAAGAGACATTTACATGAAAGGGCACCTTCCATACACTTTATTACATCAAAGGACACCTATGCTACTGTTCACGTTTTAGAGAACTTTTATGCCCAATTTGACCTTGAACTAAAGCTTTTCCAGTTGATTTGTCTAACTAAAAGGTAAAAGTGTCTTGTGGACCATTAGATCTAAAGTGAGATTTAATGGTTTTTTCTAATAGTTTTTTTAGGTTACGAATATGATTTAGGCAAAGCTTTTCATATTTGTTTTAGTAGTGATGTCTTTTTTCTAAACAAATTACAAATTATCAAAACCTTTACATTATTTAAAAAATTAGAACTAAAATAGAAAATAGAATTTCTAAAAAAATAATGTTTCTAAAAATGGATACACCATTTCCGTCGCGTTTTCAAAAATGGATACGCATTTCCACCGCGTTTCCAAATCATAAATTTTTAAAAACGCGTTTCCATCGCGTTTCCACGCGTTTCCGTCGCATTTCCGTTTCCGAAACGTTTCCAAAACGGGAAACGGTCCTCAGACGGAGTTTCCATGCAAGATGGCATAAGCACCTTACAAATTTCAAATATCGGATGATATGGAGGATAGTCAATGATCGGACCTTTCTACTATCGTTAAGAAATGACTCTTTCTCTCGGTTGCGGATGAAACAATTTCCTAAACGCTTCTTGCGTGTTCTGTTTTTTTCAGGTCGTCCTCTTCCGTTTATTTGTCGTTTATTATTATTTTGTCTCCTATGCTACCAAACAAAGGTATTAAATACTGATTCTTTTTGCTTACATAATTTTTAAACTTTTTGTCATGAGACCAATATCTTAGATATTGCAGCTTGTTTACTGAAATTGTAATACTAGAAATTTCATTATTTTTAATAATATTTACGGTTTCGCAAAAAAGAAAATATTATGATTTGTAGTAGTTTACTAACGTAGAGACTTGGACAGTACATGCAGGGTTAAAAGAGCAAGTGCAATGGTGATACTCACCAAAGGTTCTTAAATTTTTTTTTTTTTCTTTCGAAACTTAAAAAAAAAAAAATTGACCAATCCCGGCTCGACACGTCACGTGAACAGTGAAGAGCCGAGTTCTAAAAATCTCTTAACTAAGACCAAGTCCATTGGTGTTTTAAAGGGTTTTTGGGCCCAGTATCCTAGGGAAAATTGATTTAAAAAAAATGAATAAGTGTTTAATTGCTAAGAATCGATCCTTAGCTAAGGGTTTTAAGAACCCGTTTCTTAGCCACCTGTCAGCGTCCTATTGGTCTTTTTTTTTTTAAAGCTTTGATTCCGATCAAAGTTGCAGAAGCAGATGTCGTGGCTTTGTGTCGTTGCGATGGAAGCCACCTCACTCTTTTCAGTATCCACCACCGTCAGTCTCGTCCCAGTGTGACACTACCGTCGCTCTCCGTCGCGAGGCCACATCCGGAGCTATTGGATCGCTTATGAGCACAACCATCTTATACCCTCTTGATACTTGTAAATCTGAGTTCCAGGCCGAGATTAGCGTTCGCGGTCACCAGAAATACAGGTTCCTCCTTCCCTTCCTTTGCTCATTCGTGCTTTGATTGTTAAGTGATGATGATCTTTCCTCCAATCTGGAAAATTTTCAATTGCTTGTTTATTTATGTATCTCGTCATCGCGCTTGAGCAGCTGGATTTCCGCTGAAGAAATTGGTTTTGTATACGGGTTTTAACTTTCAAGTTTGGATTACGTTTTTGATTCCTTGTAGATCATCGTCTGGATCGTAAGGTGGATTTATAACATAACCTAGAAATGTTGTCACTTGTTTGATCAAGGCTTTTCACTGAGCTCAAGCTTTTGATTTTCTTTTCTTGGTTGCTGCGTTTGACTTCCTGATGAACAAACTAATAAGTTTAAACCAGCATCTTGACTTAAGTAATGATTTCATTTGTGTATTCAGGACATAGTTTTTAAGTTTAGTATAAGTAATGATTTCATTTGTGTGATTTTTGTATTCAGGACAGAGTTTTTAGGTTTAGTATAATAATGATTTCATCTGTGTGATTGTCGTTTGAGTTTATCTTTGCCTACCTAAAATTGTTTCGTAACATTTTCAGATACCTGTCGGATGTCTTTTGGGAAGCAATATCATCAGGAAATGTTCTCTCGCTCTATCAAGGCCTAGGGACTAAGAATTTGCAGTCCTTCATTTCTTCCTTCATCTACTTCTATAGTTATAGCTATTTCAAGAGGTGGCATACTGAAAGAATTGGTTCTAAGGCAATTGGCACAAAGGCAAACCTTCTCATTGTTGCTGCTGCTGGAGCTTGTACTTCTGTACTGACCCAAGTACGTTTGTTTTTGCATTCATCTCTGCTTAAAACTGGCTATGTTTGACTGTTTTATGTCGTCATATTCTCTATGCATAACTTATATGTTTGTGTAGCCTCTAGATACAGCTTCATCAAGGATGCAAACAAGCGAGTTTGGAAAAGCGAAAGGGTTGTGGAAGACCCTAACCGAGGGTACATGGGGAGAGGCATTTGATGGCCTTGGGATTTCTCTTTTACTTACCTCGAATCCTGCAATTCAGGTACTAAAACCATCAGCTTCATATACATAGTCTTAAATTATGGTAGGTGTTTAGATGAATAGTAAGCTCCTCTTTGCAGTATACAGTGTTTGATCAGTTGAAACAGAACCTCCTTGAAAAAAGAAAGGCAAAAGCCAACAAAGACTCTTCCCCTGTAGTCCTCTCTGCCTTTATGGCCTTCTTGTTAGGTGCCGTGTCAAAAAGTGCTGCTACTGTCATCACAAAATCTGTTTTAAATTAACGTTCAAGCTCTATGTGTGACACAAAATCTTGGAAAATAAGCACCATGTGTAAAATTTAATTTTTTTTTTAAGAACCCCAACATGGGTAACACCATTGGAGTGTAAAATATTGTGGAGTCCTTAACTAATCACCATCATAAAATATATTATTATTCTATTGCTAAGAAACCCAATGGGAGTAATACCATTGGGCATGCTCTAAGGGGTTCTTAGGGAGGGGTTCTTAGGGAAATATTAGTATTTAATTAGAAAGTATGAGAGAGAGGGGGGAGGTTCTAGGGAGAAGTTCTTAATTAAGAACCTTTGGAGGGGGGGTTCGCCACGTGGCGCAACCCCATTGGTTACTTTTTTTTTTTTTTTTAATTTTTGATTTTTTTTTCTCCAACTAAAAAAAAAAAACAATAAAAAACTAACTTAAGAACCCCCAAAGGAGGTTCACCAATAATCATGCTCTAAGAGCATCCCCAATGGTGTAATCCCATTGGGGTTCTTAAAAAAAAATTTAATACTTTTTTTTTTCCGGATCCTTAAAAAAAAAAATTAAAAAAAAAAAACAGACGAATCACAAAGCGACACGTGTCTGAACAGTATAAGGAGCGATCCTTTTTTTTTGGGCGGCGAAAAAAAAAAAGGGATCGCTCCTTATACTGTTCAGACACGTGTCGCTTTGTGATTCGTCTGTTTTTTTTTTTTTAATTTTTTTTTTTAAGGATCCGGAAAAAAAAAAGTATTAAATTTTTTTTTAAGAACCCCAATGGGATTACACCATTGGGGATGCTCTTAGAGCATGATTATTGGTGAACCTCCTTTGGAGTTCTTAAGTTAGTTTTTTATTGTTTTTTTTTTTTTAGTTGGAGAAAAAAAAATCAAAAATTAAAAAAAAAAAACTATTATAAGGAGCGATCCTTAGATAAGGATTTTAAGAAACCGACTGTTAACTATTGTGTGGGGTCCACGTGGGACTCACACAATATTTTATATTTTTTGTTAAGAAACTATGATAAGAAACGCAGTTGTTCTAGCTCTAAGAGACTTTGGGGGAAGTGGTTCTTAATTTCGCATAGAGTTCCACGCTAAGAACCCCTTAACATACCCCATTGCACATGATTTATTTCGCTCACCAAGGAATACGCTTGGGCATTTTACATAGTTGTCGGTGAAAATTTTGTGTCATTGCAAGCAAATACTCTGCCGTCTATTGCTAATGGCGAGTGGTGGGAAGCTCTTTTAGGACATACCTCGTGTAAAAATATGGAAATAAGTCATCCACGACAAGCTGCAATGGTTAGCTCGCATGGTTTTGGTTTTAAGAGAATTTCTATGTCAAAGTTCAAAAAAAGAGAGAAGAGAATTTCTGTGTGATTTCTTACATGCAAGTACACTACATGTTTTGTCCACTCAATTCCGTGTGGGGTTTCACTTTTTCACTGGTTTTTGCGTCGAAGCTCCGTCCTGAAACGTCAAGGTCATTAGCTCAGACGCGTTTTTTTTGCTTTTCTAAGAGTGTATATATAATCTGAATAGTGTGTAACGAAGCGACAATAGAAAACCAACATTTGCAACACAAAAAGAAAGAGGAAAATTTCTCTCAAGTCAAGAATTTTTTTTTTCCCCCATTTTTGTATTGGAAACCTCTCTCTTGATTACTGGGAGTTTCTGCCAACAAATTTTCTTTCTATGGATCCGAGACTTGAACGAGCTGCTAAATCTGGTAGCATTGATGAGTTGTATGCTCTTATCGATGAGGATCCATACATACTTGAAAGATTGGATGCTGTGCCATTTGTGAAAACTCCCCTCCACGTAGCTGCTGCTTCCGGGAACATACAATTTGCCAAGGAGATTCTGAATCTTAAGCCCTCTTTTGCAAGAAAGCTGAACACAAGCGGGTTCAGTCCATTGCATCTCGCTATCGACGAGGGTCATGGAAACTTTGTCTACTGTATGCTCTGGCGTGATCCGAGTCTTGCCCGCATAAAAGGGAGAAATGGCATAACACCGTTTCTTTCCCTAGTGTTAAGAGGAAGCACAGATCTTGTGGAAGAGTGCCTCCGTACTTCCCCTGAATGTATCCAAGATGTGAGCGTAGATGACCAGAATGCCCTGCATCTTGCTGTGATCAATGATAGATATGAAGTTCTTCAAGTCCTTACCGGATGGATCCAGAGAATGAGCCAAAGAAATGCTGCCTCTATTGAGATTAGTGTTCTGAATGAATTGGATTTAAACTACAACTCGGCTTTGCACCTTGCAGCATATAAGAATGATCATCAGGCATGTTTCTTTTCTTCTTCAATAGTTCAATTATTATTTAAAACTATAAAGGTCAAAGCAAGCTCTACCATGAGAAGTGGATGGGCTTCTCAAAATTAAGTAGCAATGAAATGAGTGAACTATATGAGATTCCTTATGTAATAAAATTTTTCCTAATGTGACGATCCATCTTGTGTAGGCTGTTAGGCTGTTACTAGAATGTCGGTTGCTTCAGCGGAATATTATAAATGATGATGGTTTAACATTCCTTGATATCTTTAGAAGCCAGGGACAGGGCGCCGTAGGTGGGGACTTAGATTTGGAACAAGTTGTTGTAAATACCGGCTGTAAAGAGGCGGCTTCCGTGCCTACATCCAAAGCAAGGTCTGATTTTTTGAAATCACCAATCACTTTCTATACATACTGCTCCACGTTCATGAGACGCCTAAGGTCTGACACTTCAGATGAAGCTCGTGGAGCCTTCCTGGTTGTATGCGCTTTGATAATAACATCCACTTACCAGACTGCACTCCAGCCTCCCGGAGGTGTACACCAATCCGGGGATTCGAATGCGGGTTCCGTGGTGATGAAACAGACATTCTTCGTCCTCCTTTGGGTTTCCAACACCTTAGGCTTCTGCTGCGCTCTATTCTACACCTTTTGTCTCATACCACTTGGTAGTTTGTTTGGATCGTGGTTCTTTTGCATTGGGACATCACTGTGCATTTCTTATGCCCTAGCAATGGCAGTAATCTCACCGCACCCTCTAGTCTTTCTCTCCGCGACATTCGTCTTCTTCCTGCTTTTTTCTCTATATCCCTTGTTGGAAGTTTTCATAGGCCATTGGAGGAAGCATTGGATGGCGGAATCTAAGCCCCGATTGAGCTGGTTTTGGAAGGACTGATACAAACCTTTACTACCGGAGAAGAGAGGGTTTGTAAGGCTAAAAGATGCAACCTTCTAAACATATGCCATGTTTGGCTTCTATCTATATTATACTATAGATATAGTTTGATAATGAATATGTTATATGCAAGGAAATGATCTCGTATGCATGTAAAAATATTCACCTTTTACTTTCTCAACTCGTTAATAGATGAAGTTCACTTTTTCTGATAACAACTTATATTACTTCAGAAAACATAGCCATCTCGGCCAAACAAGCAAAAGCTGTAACAAAGGAAATAACAAAGCATAAAGAGATATGAGCAACAAAACAAGCTAAACTCGTGGAGAAATTCGGATCTCAACAACGATCGAGTTGTTAAGTAAGATGAAGCTTTGAGAATTAGAGAGCAAAGATAGTGATCTAAAACCCGAGATTAAGACAACAACAAATGCACAATTAACAATCTTTAGAATGGCTACAAAGAAGTTTAAACACTTATAAGTTGAGCATTTGATGACACTCCTTACAACACAACCATTTAAACAAAATGGTGAACCCAATGAAAAGATAAACCATGTAAAGAAACAAACACAAAATCCTTATAAAGAGGTAAGAGATCCTCATAAAAAATAAATGAAAGCTAAGAACAAATTTAACAGTCTCATAAAGAGGTAAGTGAAGTAACGGAACCATCTTTCTATGGATCCGAGACTTGAACGAGCTGCTGAATCTGGTAGCATTGATGAGTTGTATGCTCTTATTGATGAGAACCTATCCATACTAAAGAAAATCGATGCGGTGCCATTTGTGAACACTCCCTTCCACGTAGCTGCAGCTTCCGGGAACCTACAATTATCCATGGAGATGCTGAGGCATAGAACCAGACCACGTGACCTACACAGCTACACTGGTGTCTTGACAGCTTGCAGCCGTTCAGGGTTATTAGAAGAAGGCCAGAAGATATTCGAACCAATAAGAAATCCATCAGTATATCATTATGCTCGTATAGATGTTTTTAATTGTGGTGAGTTGATAAGCATAATGAGGCAAACAAAGTAATTATTACCGATATATTAAAGATATATAAATATGTTATATATATCTTCTGAACATATCCTATTCATATTTAAGTTAATATTCTTATTTATATAAAGATTAGGTTAATAACTTAATATTGATGTCTATCTTAAGTCATTGAGTCTGTATAAATAGGCTTTATGCCAAAGATTAATAAACATGTCTGTTCGATATCTAGTTCTACATGAATCCCCATAACTGGATAGTCAGAAGTATTTTTCATAGGCATAATGTGAAGCCATAGGAGGCAGAGGGGTCTCATCCCAGGCTGAACATTTGACACTTCGCTGAAACAGAGAAAGACTTTGTGAAGGCAAAGACAATCTCCATTTTCTATGTAATGTAAATAAAAAGATTGTACGATGGAGTTTGATTTTCAAAAGCTACTCCAAAATACGCTTTCCTAGCATGGCTCGCCGCGCTCAATAGACTATCTACTGGGGTAAAATGAGCTTATGGGGGCCAGGAGTAAATACTCAATATGTTCTTTGTAGCGCATCCATTGAATCCCGCAATCACCTATTCTTTGTCTGCCCTTATTCCTCATCGATTTGGGTGATGCTGGTGAAGAATCTACTTGGTAGAGATTTCACAGTGATTTGGTCGGAGCTTATGATTCTAGTACAGGGCAACTCTCTCTTGGGGTCGAAGCTCTTCATTATGAAACCACTCGTTTTATTGATTCAAATAAAGAATACAAACTCCAGAGCTTAAATCTTGAGAGCTCAACTTCTGGAATCTCACACCCGAGATCTCCAGTTCCGTAACAACCAAAAACTAACTCGAATTGACTCAATGAATGTCTTATATACTGAGACTCATTTTACAGACTTCGTTTGACTAGTCAACTGTACAAACTGACTCAATCTGACTCTTGTGCCAGCTCAGCTTCAGCTTCCTCCACGTCAGCCTTTCCTTCTCTTTCTCTGACTGTTCTTTTCCTTGTACAAACTCGTAATGGCATATCAACTTTCCAATGTGCTCTTCATTCTATATGGCTGGAACACAACAGAAGAAGGCATGGAGATCTGCCGAGGCTACAGCACCATGTTGCGAAAGGCATCGATAGATTGGTGCGCAACAAGCTCTCTCTTCTAGTTGTCTGCAAATTGTTGGATAATTCCAACATTAAAGGAAGATTTCCAAATAAGAAGATGCATATTTGGAAATATAGATAAATACAAATAAGTTAAGATTATAGGATTTAAGAATATTTCCTTTTATCTTTAATAGGGTTTTTAGGAAGTAGCCTAGCCTATATAAACAAGAGGTTATGGAGAGATGTTCTATAAGACTCAAGAGAGAGATAATAGAATCTATGAGGAGATGTCTCATATAACCGAGATTGAGAGATTTAGTTTTTGTGTAAGTTTTCTAAGTCAATAAGAAGAGCAGTTCTTATATTCGATCTCTGTTTTACTTTATTTGGTATCAGAGCGTTTTCGATCCAAGGGAAACCTCGCTAAAGCCTAGGATAATCAATCGAGGAGGATTTGATTCATCTTGGTGAACACAACAGAGGAGTTGTTGTGTAACACAACAGAGGAGTTGTTGTGTAACACAACAGAGGAGTTGTTGTGTACAGAGCTTTCGAAATCATCTTAAGAAGAAGACGATCTCGAAGGAAGCCAGAAGAAGAATCGCACGCGAGGAGAGCGATCGTGAAGTAGTTCTTCTTTCATCTTGAGCAAGGAAGATTAAGAAGGAGCCGACGGTCCGCTTAAGGAGAAGAAGACCGTGAAGAATCTTTTGATCACAATCCGATCAAAGAGAAGACGAAGATCACAAAACCATGGGTGATCATGTTAAACCGAAAGGATTAGAGAGAGGAGTCTCGATCCAATGTCCCATGTTGACCACCACGAACTACACAGTTTGGGCGATGAAGATGAGGGTCATGATGCGTGTACATCAAGACCAAGAACCTATAAACCAAAACGAGGAAGAAGGGGAAAACGTGGCTCAAGGCGTGACACAAGACGTAGCTCAAGGAGGACAGAATCAGCAAGTAGTAACAAGATATGGTCGTACCATAACTCAGCCCAGGTATCTTGATGATTATGTATTACTGGCTGATCAAGAAAGTGAAAAGCTATTGTTCACAGTAGATGGAGAACCAGAAAACTTCCTTGAAGCAGAAAAGATGCATGAATGGGTTGATGCAATGGAAGCTGAGCTAGATTCTATCACAAGTTTACTTGGAGTGCAAGCAATCAAGTCACCTAAGATTCATGTTGGAATTAAGGGGGAGAATGTTGGATAATTCCAACATTAAAGGAAGATTTCCAAATAAGAAGATGCATATTTGGAAATATAGATAAATACAAATAAGTTAAGATTATAGGATTTAAGAATATTTCCTTTTATCTTTAATAGGGTTTTTAGGAAGTAGCCTAGCCTATATAAACAAGAGGTTATGGAGAGATGTTCTATAAGACTCAAGAGAGAGATAATAGAATCTATGAGGAGATGTCTCATATAACCGAGATTGAGAGATTTAGTTTTTGTGTAAGTTTTCTAAGTCAATAAGAAGAGCAGTTCTTATATTCGATCTCTGTTTTACTTTACAAATCTCTTTTTGTTAAGAACTAAATCAGGATTAATCGAAGAAGGCCAAAGAATATTCGAATAAAAAGAAGAGTCCATCACTATACTTCTATGGATGATTTGTTGGGCTGATTCATGAAAGTGTATTTGGTGAGAATTGCCGCTGATAAACTATCTGAACTCAGCTCCAATTGATGAAGGAAACCTAATTTGGCTCTCAAAACATATATGTAGCTGTTTGATTGTGGAAACATAGACAGCGGAGAAAACATGAAGATGTGTTCCGAGAAATGTCGAGGAAGATGAATAATATCCGAAGTATATGATTTCCTGGTAATGAGATAAGTCATTCGACAGCTTCTGTTGACATAGATGGCCATATATCATTGATTGCTACAATGGCGTGTGGTAGGAAACTCTTTTGGACCTACCTCGTGTAAATGCGGAAATAAATCATGGGACCTTCCATGACAACGTTCAATGGTTCTTGCTTTGAAACTTCCTGGTAAAAAAAAGTTAATTTTATTTTATATATGCTCCAAATTGTGAGTAACCACAACAGGATAGAAAATTTTACAAAACGATAGTGTTCCTGCCTAGTTCTGCTCCCCTCATACTTTACTGTATTATTCTTACTGAGTGCCATAATCTCTCTGTGTGTATGGATCCAAGACTTCAACAGGTTGCTGAATCAGGTAGCATCGATGAACTTTATGCTTTGATTGATGAGAATCCGTACATACTGGAGAACATAGATGCCATGCCATTTGTGAACACTCCCCTTCACATAGCTGCAGCTTCTGGGAAAATAGCGTTTGCCGTAGAGATGCTGAATCTTAAGCCGTCTTTTGCAAAAAAACTGAACACAAATGGGTGCACTCCATTGCACCTTGCTGTGGAAAAGGATCAACAAGAGTTCGTCAACTGGCTGCTCAGGATTGATCCCGGCCTTGCGGCCGTTAAAGGTAGAGAAGGCATCACACTGTTCCATCTCCTAGTGTTAAGAGGGAACGTCGATCTTGTGGTAGAGTGTCTCATAAAATTTCCTGAATGTATTCAAGATGTTAGCGTGAATGGCCAAAATGCTCTGCATCTTGCTGTGATGAATGATAGATTTGAAGTTCTCCAGGTCCTCACCGGATGGATCCAGAGAACGAGCTAGAAAAATGCTCTCTCTATCGAGGATTCAAATCTGAATAAAATGGATTTAACCCACAACACGCCGTTGCACCTTACAGCTTATAAGAATGATCATCAGGTATGCTTTATTTTCTTCTTTTTTTCTTCTTTTTTTTGAATGAATGTCAAAGAAAAAAATGTATGGAATAGCACACCTAAAATGCATAGAATAGCATAAAAATATATATATTATCACAAATATAGCAAAAACATCCTTGTTGGTAAAAATCTCCATTTGGGGTTCTTACCAATTTAATATTATTAGTTTTAATTTTATTTAATTAAATAATTAATATTGAATTCAAAAGAAGAATTGAACCAATTAAAAAATAACACATGTCTTATGGATATCTTAATAAGATATTTGGGGTTCTTCTTTAAGATACTAGGGGTTCTTATGAAGAACCTCTTATCCTTCTCTTTCATATTTTTTGCATTTTTAATAGTTTAATGTTAAGATACCCACCTAAGAAACCCTTGTTGGAAGTGCTCTAATAAGAAAAAAAATTGACATATTTAATATTATTTTAGATTGTAAAGATTTTTATATCCTATAAAATTTAGGATTTAAAGTTTATTATTTAGGGTTTAAAGTTTAGTATTTTGGTTTTAGGATTTATTATTTAGAGTTTGAAATATATTATTTAAGGTTTAGAGTTTAGTATTTAGGGTATGATTTATTATTTAGAGTTTAGTGTTAATTTAGTTTTATGGCTTTTAATAAATGTTATTGTGGTCAATTTTTTTCTTTATTGCTATTTTGGTTAAATATTTTGTTTTTTGTGCCATTTGTCCAATATTAAATTATATCGAAAAAATAAAAAATTTACATCAAAGATGCAGATTTTTTTAAGAAACTACAAATTTTAATAGGAAAAAAATGAGAATAGATCAAGCCCCATTAATCTTGTGGCATTGATGCAGATGGTGAGACTGTTACTAGAATGTCGGATGGTGCAACGGAACGAAGTAAATGGTGATGGTTTAACATTTCTTGATATATTAAGAACACATGGACAAATTGATGAAGGTGGAGACTTGGAACAAGCTGCTCTAAAAACCGGGTGCAAGGAAGCAGCTTCTCTGCCAAAACTGATGAAAACATATGATTTCTTCAAATCACCAATCACATTTTGGGCTTACTTCTCCACACATACAAGACGCATAAGTTCCAACACATCAGACAAAGCTCGTGGAGTCTTCTTAATTATATGCACTTTGCTAATCACAGCCACTTACCAGACCTCCCTCCAGCCGCCAGGAGGTGTAAACCAATCAGAGGGTCATGCGGTGATGAAACAGACATTCTTCATTGTCCTATGGGTTTCTAACACTATAGGCTTTTGCTGCGCTATATTCTACACCTTTTGTCTCTTACCAGCTAAAGGTTTGTTGACGCTATGGTTTTTCTATATAGGAGCGTCTCTGTGCGTCTCTTACGCGTTAGCAATGGCTGTGATTTCACCACAGCCTTTACTGTTTCTTTCCGCCTGCTTTGCCTTGTACCTGCTCTTTCCTCTCTATGTTTTAGTGGAAGTTTTCCTAAGGCAATGGCGGAGCCATCAGACTGTAGCACCTAATCCCATATTGAGCTGGTTTTGGAAGGCTTGATACAACATGTGTCACTTTTACTACAGACTAGAGGAGAAGAGAGGATTTTGGCAAGGTGAAAGATATAACACTTATCAAAATGCAACACTCAAACATATGCCATGTCCCTTGCGACTTTTTTTTTTTTTTAATTGCAATACAATTCAGTTTTGTAATTAATTAATTGGCTTCTACATAGTACATACTATAGATATATGGAGTTTAATAATGAATATCATAAACTCATTGTAGTTCACTTTATTCACTGAATTTTGTTTACCGTTGAAATAAACTAAAACATTAAGTAAAACTATCATAGACATTAGACATCATAGGGTATGGCTAAACAGATATTATAAAATGGGTCTGTTGTCCCAATAATGGGCCTAAACGAGCTTTCAAACCCAACTAATATCCACACTTATATAACTAGCTTAACTCCATATATTCAAACCGTCCCCTGAATTTGAAACAAATACGAGAGAGAGAGACAACGGGAAGCTAATATACATGTCAGGAGAGATCACTCATCACTGCATCTCTTGCCGCCATATCTTCACAAGCTCTAACATCCACTCAGTTAAACCAAATCCATGCTCAGCTCGTCGTCTCCAGCTCCATCCATCGACAAAGGTACTGGGCCTCGCCGCCTTACTTACGCGCATCTCGTTTTCTGTTCAGCGGCGTTTCCCAATGACTTCGTCGTCAACTCGGTGTTTAGATACTTTTAGAAGATGGATATGGCCAACGATGCTCTTCATCTCTACGAGCAAAGGTCTCGCTGCGGGATTATGCCTGACGCTTTTTCTTTCCCTGTGGTAATCAAATCGGCTGTAAAATTCGGGGTCTTGTTTTAAGCTCTTGTTGAGAAACTAGGGTTATTTAGAGAACATTATCTGCGGAACTGCACGCAAAGTGTTCGATCAAATTACTCACAGAAAGGGTTCTGATTGGAATCTAATGATTGAAGATTATTAGGTGTAAAGAGGAATCTTGTCACTTGGAACGCTATGGTTTCTGGATATACTAGAATCAGCGATTTGAGTTCGGCTATTCAGATTTTTGATGCAATGCCTAAGAGGAATGTTGTTTCTTGGAACTCGATGATAGCTTGTTTTGCTCATAACGGACAACCTGCACTAGCCATTGAGTTTTTCAAAGAGATGATTGACTCTGGAGATTCCAAACCGGATGAAGTGACAATGATAGCTGTTCTGTCTGCTTGTGGACGTGTGGAGGATCTAGAATTAGGTGATTGGAACAGTGCTAAGAACCAGATCAAGCTTAGCGTTTCAGGATACATGTCTTTGATTTTCATGTACGCAAGGTGTGGAAACTTGAAGGAAGCAAAACGGGTCTTGTAGGAAATGAATGAAAGAGATGTTGTCTTCATAATATCAGTTTTTGCATGTAATGGAGATTGAGTCGAAACGTTGAATTTGTTCTCAAAGATGAAAGAAGAAGGTACAGAACCAGACCATGTGACCTACTCTGGTGTCTTGACAGCTTGCAGCCGTTCAGGATTGTTATAAGAAGGCCAAAAATATTCGAATCAGTTAGAAATCTATCAGTAGATCATTATGCTCGTATGGATGATTTGTTAAGCTGGGTTGGTGATCAAAGAGTTAATTGAGAACATGGCAATGGATGTACGCTCTACAAAACTAGCCGTACTGCGGTGAGTTTTATCTATATTTGATTAAATATAAAAGTTAAATCCTTTATCCTTTAAACATCTACTCTAGAAGCTTAAACCCAGGAAGTCAAAGTAATTAAACATACTAAAATCCCACACTTGCAATGCAAGAACATGGGCATAGGATACCCTTAAAGCGTTGGTAAAAGTAATACCAATTGGTTTCTAACTGGTTACTTGAGGTCTCTCTTTATTATTTCTTACTTGGGGTCTTTCTTTATTATTTCTTTTACATGTGAGTGCTTTCCATGTGCAAAAAATCTCGTTTTTGTTTATTCAACTCATTCCGTGTGGAGTTTCACTTACTCACTTGTTTTTGATACCAAGCTCGACACTTTCATTTGTTTTAACTTTTAAGAGTGTATATAGTTGGAATTCTAGGTAACGAGGGAGAAGAAAAGAAAGCTTGATTCTTCTCTGTTCCCAAAGTCCCCTCACTCAACTTTATCGATTTTGCAGAGTGTCTATTATAAACCTTTGTCTTGAACTGAGTGCTGCCTACAACTCTCTTTCTATGGATCCGAGACTTGAACAAGCTGCTGAATCTGGAAGCATTGCTGAGCTGTATGCTCTTATTGACGAGAATCCGTACATACTTGAGAACATCGATGCGGTACCATTTGTGAACACTCCTCTCCATGTAGCTGCAGCTTCCGGGTACATACGATTTGCCATGGAGATGGTGAATCTTAGACCCTCTTTTTTTAGAAAGCTGAACACAAGCGGGTACAGTCCATTGCACCTGGCTGTAGACAAGGATCATGGAAACTTTGTCGTCAGGATGCTTTGGCGTGATCCGAGTCTTGTCCGCATAAAAGGGAGAAATGGCATAACACCGTTTCTTTCCCTAGTATTAAGAGGAAAATCAGGTCTTGTGGCAGAGTGCCTCTATGCTTCACCTGAATGTATCTTTGATGTGAGCGTGGATCACCAGAGTGCTCTGCATCTTGCTGTGATGAATGATAGATTTGAAGTTCTCAAAGTCCTCACCGGGCGGATCCAGAGAATGACCCAAAGAAATGCTAACTCTATCGAGAGACGTGTTCTGAATGAATTAGATTTCAACCGCAACTCGGCTTTGCACCTTGCAGCATATAAGAATGATCATCAGGCATGTTTTCTTTTCTTCCATCTTAAAATTAAGTAGCCATGAAATGAGTGAACTATGTGAGATTCCTTATGTAAGAAGATTAAAGAATCTTTTTATACACTAAGATTTTTTCCTAATGTGACGATCCATCTTGTGTAGGCTGTTAGGCTGTTACTAGAATGCCGGTTGCTTCAGCGGAATATTATAAATGATGATGGTTTAACATTCCTTGATATCTTGAGAAGCCAGGGACATGGTGCCGCAGGTGGGGACTTAGATTTGGAACAAGTTGTTGTAAATACCGGCTGTAAAGAGGCAGCTTCGGTGCCAAGATCCATAAGACGGTCGGATTTTTTGAAATCGCCAATCACTTTCTATAAATACTGCTTCATGTTCATGAGACGGCTAAGGTCTAACACTTCAGATGAAGCTCGTGGAGCCTTCCTGGTCGTATGCACTTTGATAACAACAGCCACTTACCAGACTGCACTCCAGCCTCCCGGAGGTGTACACCAATCCGGGGAGTCAAATGCGGGTTCTGTGGTGATGAGACAGACATTCTTCATCCTTCTTTGGGTTTCCAACACATTAGGCTTTTGCTGCGCTATATTCTACACCTTTTGTCTCATACCAATTGGTAGTTTGTTTGCAATTTGGTTCTCTTGGATTGTGGCATCTCTGTGCATTTCTTATGCTCTAGCAATGACAATAATCTCACCACACCCTCTAGTGTGTCTCTCCGCGACATTCGCCTTCTTCCTTCTTCTACCTTTATATATCCTGTTTGCAGTTTTCAAAGACATGCGGAAGCATCGGACGGCCGCACCTGATCGCCGATTGAGCTGGTGTTGGATGGTTTGATACAAACCTTTACTACAGGAGAAGAGAGGGTTTTGAAAGAGTGAAGATGCAACCTTCAACACATATGTCATGTTTGGCTTCTATCTATATTGTCTATGTAAGGAAATGATTCTCCATGCATGTGAAAGTATTCACCTTTTACTTTCTCAACTCGTTAATGGGTGAAGGTTCACTTTATTCACTGATTTTATGCTTCAAAGCTCCACTCTTTCTTCTCTTTCAAGAGTGGATATAGTCTGAATTGTGGGTAATGAGACCACAATGGAACAAGACCTTTGTTCTTTGCTTCTATTGTCCTCTTGCTCAAACTTTATCGCCTATAAAAGGACTCCTGCTCACAGAGTTTCTGCCACACAAAAAACGACTCTCTTCTATGGATCCGAGACTTGAACGAGCTGCTGAATCTGGAAGCATTGATGAGTTGTATGCTCTTATTGATGAGAATCCATACATACTAGAGAAACTCGATGCTGTACCATTTGTGAACACTCCCCTCCACGTAGCTGCAGCTTCCGGGAACATACAATTTGCCATGGAGATTCTGAATCTCAAGCCATCGTTTGCCAGAAAGCTGAACGCAAGCGGGTACAGTCCATTGCATCTCGCTGTGGACAAGGATCATAAAGATTTTGTCACCAGGATGCTCTGGCTTGATCAAGGCCTTGCCTCCGTTAAAGGGAGAAATGGAATGACGCCATTCCTTTTACTAGTGTCAAGAGGGAATCTCGATCTTGTGCTACAGTGCCTCCTTGCTTCCCCTGAATGTATCCAAGATGTGAGCGTGAATGGCCAGAATGCTCTGCACCTTGCTGTGATGAATGGTAGATTCGAAGTTCTCCAAGTCCTCATTGGATGGATCCAGAGAGTGATCCAAAGAAACTCGACTGAGATGAGTATTCTGAACAGAATGGATTTCAGCAACAACACCCCTTTGCACCTTGCAGCATATAAGAATGGTCATCAGGCATGCTTTCTTTATCTTCTTCAGTACCTTTGTAATATATATTAAGATTCTTAATATGATGATGATATATTTTTGTGTAGGCGATTAGACTGTTACTAGGATGCCGGTTTGTGGAGCGGAACTGTGTTAACGGTGATGGTTTAACATGTCTTGATATCTTAAGAACCGGAGATGGAGGTGACTTTGATTTTGTTGTTAGTAAAGGGTGTAAGGAGGCGGCTTCTATGCCAAAATCCAAGCCAAGGTTTGATTTTTTAAAATCGCCTATCGATTTCTGGACATACTGCTCCACGTCCATGAGACGGCTAAGGATTAACACTTCAGATGAAGCTCGTGGAGTGTTCTTGATTGTATGCACTTTAATATTAACAACCACTTATCAGACTGCACTCCAGCCTCCCGGAGGTGTACACCAATCTAATGATGGCAATGCAGGTTCCGTGGTGATGAAGAAGACATTCTTTATACTTCTTTGGGTTACCAACACTGTAGGCTTCTGCGCCGCTCTGTTCTACACTTTCTGTCTCTTACCACTTGGGGATTTGTTTATAGAATGGTTCCTTTGGATAGGGGCTTCGCTGTGCGTTGCTTACGCCTTATCAATGGCGGTCATCTCACCACACCCACTCATGTTTCTATCCGCCACCTTCACCTGCTTCCTGCTTTTTGCTCTCTATCTCTCGTGGGAATTTTTCGTAAGCCATTGGAACAAGAAGCATCATCGGAAGGTGATACCTGAGCCCCGGTTGAGTTGGTTTTGGAATGGAATGATACAACGCTACTATAGCAAAAGATAAGGCCTTTGAGAATGCAATATATATAATGTGACCTTGGTGTGTTTCATGAGTTTTATTGAATCAAGAACTTGAGCAAGAAAGAAACATTTTGTTTATTCTTGTCCATAAAGACACTTGTTCTGTCTTTTAGCTCAAATGCTGTCCTCTTTCACAGTCTCTGATGTTTATTATATTGTTGTGTACTGCATAAACTCAGCTTTTGCAGGTGTGATCTTCACGCATTTTGCATGGAACCATTTTTCACTAGCATCGTGTAGCACACAAAAATTATTGTGTGCTGATTCATAAAAAGCGTTGTATTTGGTTGAGTATTGCTTGTGACAAAGTATATTCTTGAACTAGTTCCAATTCTAGTAATTTGGCTTTCAAACATGTATATGCAATTGTCTCAAATGTTGAAATACAGAGAATGGACAGAACATGAAGTAGAGCTTAGCTACCACTACTGATGTTGAACCTTTTGGACCATTAGTTTGATCTGTTAATAATGAGACCACTAAACCATGGAATGTCTTTTGTTGGAGAACTGAATAAAACCATTAATTATTATACAGCCAGCCCCAGATATTCAATAAACAATGCAATAAGTTTAAAATAATGAAAGAAGAATCATTAGGGACAAAAGTTTAATTATCTTTAGAAGACAAATCATATACTAATAAACATATTAATAAGTCAAAACCAAAATAATCTGAAACTTAGTCAGAGAGATTGAGAGCTAAAGAGAGTGATTCAGTTCTGATCTAACAAAGATTAAAAAAAAAAAGAAGCAAACGATTGATTCTTGATGATGATGAAAAGCAAGGGAAGGATTGGTTAGTATGGCGGTGGAGCTCCGGCGGCGGGAGCCCAAATAACATCAGAGCCATCAATGCGGCAAGACTCTCCACCTCCAGAGACCGGCGGCGATTGGCCCTCCCTTTCCTTTGTCTCCGCCGAAGCAGAGGAGTTTTCTTGCTTTTCCTCCGCGGTTAACCGGTGATAGGAAGGGTTGTTAAGACTGGCGGCGACGACGTAGACTGGCCCGGAGGAAATAAGGGGACCGTCGACAAATCCACCGATGATCTGTCCTTGAGGACCGGCGAGTGAGACGGTGAAGAAATTGGAGACGGGAGGAGGGAGGAAAGTGGCGGAGACGGAGAGGAGATCGAACTTTCCGTGGAAAGTGATGGTGGAGCCAGGAGCTGCTGGTGAAGGCTGACGCAGCGTGACGTCAGCCACGGAGCCGGAGCCGCTGAGGACGCAGACGCCGATGTCTCTTCCGCGGCAGAAGCGGTTGATGGATTCAACGATGTCATGTCCAGAGGGGACTTGGAGGATGTAAGGACTCATAGGAGGGTCCAAGGTGACCAAGACGGGTGGTTTTGGTTTGTTTTTCGAACCTCGAGGTCTGCCACGTGGACGGTGGACGACTTCCATTGAGACGGCGGCGGAGGCGGAGGAAGAGAGAGCGTGTTGGTGTTGAGGGAACTTTGACAACGTCTCTGTCTTTACCTTTTGTTTTTTTTTTTCCGTGGTAAAATGGTAAGAAGATGCAGAGTTTGTTGGTAAGAGTGTACAAAGACTTGTCGTAGTCTCTTTGGAAACTGCTATTTGTTTTAATTACATAAATGACCAAAAAGTATCGCTTTTTTCTATTTGCGTTCAGTCAATATGTTTAATGAGGTATTCTATTTTTTACTCCAAAATGGAATCACTACAAAATGGAAAATAGAGTTGAGTTTTATTCCAACCATATTCTAGTTTGGAGTAAAAAATGGAGTCATGAACAAACAAAAATAAGATTACTTCATATTTAGAGTAATCCTATTTTTTACTCCATTTTGAAGTGAAAAATACAGTTTCATTGGAAAAGATTTATTCTAAAACTCCATTTTAGAGTGGAAAATGCAGTTCCATTGGAGATGATCTTAGGCATGCGACTTTGTAGACCATAATTGGGATCGGATTATTTGGGTTTTGGTTAGTTAGGTTTTCAAAAAAATTGGTTCGATTCGGTTTTTAATTAATTTGATTAGTAAAAATTATTCCGAGTTGAACCAAAAATTTTGGTTTAGGTTTGGTTATGAATTTAGTATAGATTGGTAGATTTAAAAATAAAACTTTTTGAAAATAAGAATAATCTCATGAAATATTTGGGAGAAAAGTTTGAACAAAAAAACTAGCTACCATATAGAGAGTCCCACTTGTTTTTAATTTGCTTCTTATTCATGTATATGTTTCTGAATCTGAAGCCATCGTTTGCCAGAAAGCTGAACACAAGCAGGTACAGTCCACCATTGCATCTTGCTGTAGAGAAAGATCATAAAGAGTTTATAACATGGCTGCTCTGTATTGATCCTGAACTTCATCACGTTAAAGGGAGCGAATGCATCACGCCTTACCACTCATTGTGGTAAGAGGAGATTCAAATCTTGTGGTAGAATGTCTCATGCCTTGCCCTGAATGTATCCCAAGATGTGATTGTGAAAGGCTATAACGCTCTTGACCTTGCTGTAACGAGTGGTTAGTTTGAAATTCTCCAAGTCCTCAGAGGATGGATCCAAAGAAGGAAAGATCATCAGGCTTAAAGAACCAAAGTTGTCAAGTGTCACCAAGCAGAGAAATACTAATTAACAAACTAGTCAAAGATAGAATTTTCTCACAAAACATAAGACAAATTAGCCATAGAGTTTTAACATTAACAGCAAAATAAATAAAAAAGAACATTACTAACTGTAACGCTGTTTCAATCCCATTAAGACTACTACACAATCAAACGCCTTTTGGTTCTTCTTCTCACAACTAAACACTTGTTCTGTCTTTTTTGTTCAACTGTGATAACTTTCTCCTCTTTCACAGCCCCTAATAATGTTATTACCACCTTCAAACTCTCATTTTCTTGTTGGTACTGCAACTCGGGCATTTGTAATGTTTGATGTGCTCAGCCTTTGCAGGTGTGATCTTCACACATTTTCCATGGAACCATTTCTCACAAGCATCACAACATATCCAGAACTCATCTCCTCCATAGTTGTCTCCACATGCACCACAAACCGCACCTTGTTCATCATCTTCTTCATCATCTCCACTCTCTTCTTCTTCTCTTGGTGGTGGGGACATCTTTGAAGCCTTAGTGTGAGATTCAGATTGACGAGGCTGCATGGGGAGAAAGTTAAGAGAGATAGACTCAGACAAGAAATTAAAATGAAGAAACAGAAGCTTATTACCTTGCCACCACTAGACTTGCTTCTGCTACCGTTGTGGTTAGCTGATTGCTCCTTGGATTGCTGCTTTGCATTGCCAGTTATAACCTCGAAAATGGTTGGGAGATCATTTATCATCTGGAAGAGCCTCTTCCTGAAAATAATTTAATAAGCTCAGAGGCAAGACAAATATAAACTGTTTGACTGTATAGTGTCAGAAAACAAACAATGTTACTGTTCAACAGACTTAAATTCAAGAGAGCAACTAGAAGTTCGCATAAACTTTGAATTTATATATCTCGATAAAATTGATTCACAACAATTGTGGGTTCACATCTGTCAGAGTAAAAGATAGAAACTGAGATAATCAATTCTTTAGAGATTTATCACAGAGACAAGATAACTTCAGTTTAAGCACCACAGAATCACAGATTGTTACTATTATCACAAACAACAAGTAATACGATGCTAGAACATTGCAGCTACTATAATGGTCATTGTAGCTTGACACAAGAACATTGAACACCGAGCAGAGAAGGAACCTTACCTCTCATTCTTCCCAAATCCGAAACGTGCGCCAAAGTAAAACGCAACAGAGATCAGCCATGAGTCACTGTGAACTGCAACCAAAGATATCCAGTCTTTTTCTGGCATTCCGTCCCTTGCAAAGTTGATGCCTAAAGCTGGTTCAGGAAGCTCAGGAGGGACCTCCTCGACAGGAAGATTAACCTCCCATGTCTCATTTGGAAGTCCATAAAGACACAAGTTTTCCTTGTCTGCACAAGTACAAACAGAATTACCCTAAGAAGAGAAACCACGCAAAGCAATAACTTCATCTTAGTAGCAAACAAGTAGAGAATCACAAACACTTAAAGTCTCTTGAATCTGTTCAAAGATCAGGAAACCAAAGCTACTCTGAACTCTGAGGAGGAAGATAAAACTAAAGCCAGAGGGGAGAAGAACTAGAACCCTGACAACAACTGTAGATCTAATTAACAGAAACGAGAAAAACTAATAAAACAAAGAACAACAGACCAGTGAACAAACTCAGGAAGTAAAAATGCATTTACCAAATTCTTCCCTAATTCAAGACCATATGATCTCAGCGATAAACACTTATTGAAATCAACTAGAGAAGAATCAATGCGATACGAAGTTATACAAGATGGGTGACGAAATAACTCACCAGGGTCACACTGAAGGTAAAACTTCTGTACATCTGCAAATAGAAAACCCACACAAAAGAAATCATGAATAAACCCAAAATCGTAGAATCACAGCAAAAGAAAACCAGGAACACGAAGAATAAAGCCGAAAGTGTTGGTTTCTCTCTGGAGATGCAACTGAAAAAAGCGAGCATTAACATTAAAAAAATCGCAAATCTATGCAAAATAAACGAGCCCACAGTGCTCATTGCTTAATCTCTCGAGAAAAAATTATTTTTTAGATTGGAACGAAAGAAACAGAGAGATCCAGTTCACCTGTTGAGAGAGCCTTAAGGAGACCAGCTCTTCGACCCCTAAAGTCGCTAAACACCTCTTCGACAGTGCGAGATACAGGATTCTGAATTCCCTCCATATGCTTCAACCAAACTTTACAGAGAGGAATCACGCCGGAGAATGAATCAGCCTCACACAAACGCCGGCGGTGATGGGTACCCTGGAGAATCAATTCCGGTGAGAATGCGTCCAAGTATCGAGATGCAAGAGAAGAAAAAAAGCCGATCTTGGCTTTTTCTTCTCCCTCTGTGAGAAAATCTATAATCTTTCAGGGAGAATATTTGGGGGAAATTTAAGAAAGAAGGTGAGAGAGCAGAGAGCTTAAAAAACCCTAAAATTGAAAAGTAAAGGTGACAAAAGACAATTTGGGGGCTGGGATGGATCAGATAACGACGATAATTATATGTTGTTTTTGACACAACATGTACTATTTTATCTCTATATTAAATTATTTTGATATATTATTTGCTTATCATTTTTTTGGATTCTAAATTTCAATATTTTGAAGACTCCAGATATATAAATGAGATAAATTCGTCTTCTATTTTCTGGGGTCAATAAATTTCTGATTGAGGCAGGTTGTAAAAATAAATAATACAGTACTACTATTATTTTTTTGGTCAAACATACAAAACTATTATATATGCCATTAATCAATGGACAGAATAAAAACTATAAAATAAAAATAAAACAGATATGCTATATAACAATAAAAATAACTATGCATCCTATCATGCATAACTACGTATGTATAACTATATTGTTTTGTTTTTAAGTATTTAAAATATTTTAAGTGATTTTATATAATCGATGAAGGAAATCAATTTTACACTAATAAAAATAATAAGTCCTCTACAAAACCTAGAAATAAAGAAAGAAGAAGAAATATTATTTTGTATGTAACGTATCAAGCTTTAAGATTAAACTAGAATGAGATGATGATTGGGGTGCTTCAAACTTTTTAATATCAAATTTTGTAGAAAAAGGTTTAAGATTTTTAATCATATTTAAGTAACATATGATTTCATCTTGTTTCTCCTTTTCGTGCCCTGAAAAAAACAATGATATACTCAAAATCAAACTTCAGAAAGAACTGATAGAACATTACGCAAAAGAGAAACCCATGTGAATGTGATGGGATTGGACGATACTTTACTTATCTTTTGCAGATTATAACTTGCGGCTAAGTATATATCGAGAGGCATTGATGCTTCTATAACCAAAAGTAAAAGTTATCACAGTTGGAAATACTTGACCTGTACGACAAGCCACCGGATATTTTGTGACCAAAAGAACGACATATAACGTCGAAACCGAAGTTAAAACATTTTCGATCTTCATACCCAAAGTTCCAATTCCTGTCTAATAATCCGTTTACTAAGATTTTCTACATGTAAAACTTCCTGTCTAGCTCGGTATTTATGTTCACCAATATCATATATTCCAATCTTCATTCTATACAAGCCAACACCAAGTTTGACTTGCATCTACACATTTGATCTCAGCTAGAATCAATGTACGAGTTTAACCGAAGATTCGACCCTGTAAGCTTTAGACTTTAGTCGCTCTGAGCCTACCATGTGGTCTTCGGTTTTCAGTTTCTTGCCGAAATACGGTGTGTGATTTACATGCAAGCCCAAGGCTCGATTCTATAGTAAAGGTATCACGAACATGAGTGCACCGACTGCAGCTAAGCCAATGGAGACATTAACAAAAGTCCTGCAAAATTAGTTACACTTGTTTTTGTTGCATTGTATATTGCTACTAGTATCATTTTCAACAATTGTTTTTTTTTTCTCCATGTGGCATGGATCCTTGTTTGAATATGTTTTCACTCATTGATCAGATGTATGTTCAACATTTTAGCCATTTTTTATTTGGGGATTGAAGATTTTCAGAATATTTATAACCGGATCAGGTTCTCGATACAGTTTTGGTTTAGTACAACCAGAATGTACCATCGGAAATGAAATTAAGCACAAATGAAACAACACACTCTGTTTTTATTCATCAAGGCATATCCGCCTTTACATATATATTATAGTCACATTCATCACATCCCCTTTATTAGAAAGCCTCCTACTTGTCAGCTTCACCATTTTAACTTTCCCGGAAAATACTGCAAACAATAAACAGCGATTATTACCAGCCAGTTAAGGCACCAAAAAAACAAAGTTTGCTTTAAACTTGAAAATATGATATTTAAATTTACATTATATACCTTGTTGATGAGGGAGAGATAGTATGGTTTCACTTCCTCCACGTTTATACGGACTTTGCTTTTGCTGTAGAGATCATACTTGTTGAACACTTTCAGCCACTTCATGTTCTCTCTGTCTTCATCGTTCATCAAATGCATGTATGCTTCTGATTTGTGAAGAGCTACAAACCAAAAAAAAAAAACAATGAATAAGAACCCGTAGCTGTATATATAATCTTTGATCAAATCAGACTGTATTTCATATACCATAGAACGAGTGGTATCTGATAATGAAAAGACCGGCTGATGGTAACGTAGTTTGATTCTCCTTAGCAACCTGTGAAACAGAGTAATATCATCAAACATAGATTCTAACATGCAAGTAAAACAAAACAAGTGTTCTTGTAGTTGACAGACCAGGTACATGTAATCATCATGTCCCCAAGACATGAACACGTGGTCAAGCCCACAGCCTTCAGTGTATATCCCGTACTTGGTGTTGTAACTCGGATTATTATAGTCTGGATTCTCCTTGAAGTACTGCATCAAGAAACATGGGATCATTTTTCATTAAGTTTTCAAATTTTTTTTAAGGGGATCTCTTATATATATACCTTGTGGTGAACAATAGATTCATCAAAGGCACAACCCACTGGATATGTATCACCTGCACCAACAGAGATAAATAATTCGAGAAAAGACAAAACCGGTGTTCAAAAAACCTAGAGGAAGAAACAGGGTCGGCCCTGGGCACAACCGGATGAAACATTGGTGTTGACTCCCAAATTTTCAGGAGCTAATATGCAAAGAATTTATTGACTCAAAATTGTTTTACAAAAATTATTAATACTTATACTAAAATGTTTATGAGCTTTTGAGATGCCGGGAAACAAAAAAATACACAACTCACCAACAACAGCCCATTGAGGAAGCTCACCAAACGAAGGATGGAGAAGAACTTTTCCGAGATCTGCCTCACCAACACAAACCCATTAAACCGGAAAACGATTTGGTTAACATGCGATCAAACCTAATCATAATCTATATAATTTACCATGGATAAGACCGGTCAAATGGAGCCAGTCTTCATCAGGGTAATCTTTTCTGATGGCTTCAGCTGTCTGAAGCAAATGTTCAATCTGAGGCTCATCCAAATCAGGATCACTCTCGTCAACAAACTCATTCAGAAGCTCACAACATTCCCAAATGCTCATCTCGGTTCGGTTTAGCTTCCCGTATTCATCTCTCATCCTCTTAACGAAATCAACGGTTTGGCCAATGTGATTGGTTCTGTAGAACTCCTCCACACTTCTTCTCCTCTCACTTTGAGCATCATAATCCCTACAACAAGAAAATATCGATTAAAGTTTCGATCTTGCAATATATGGAGCTAAGATAATAAACAAAATTTGAAATTTGCCTGAAGGTGTGACCAAAAGAGTTGGTGTGAGGAGCCACAAAACCTCCATCTAACACCAACTCTGTTTCTTCCTCTGTTACATTCCCCTGATTCTTCTCTACAATCTCATCCCCTGCATATCCATAAACTCAAATTCAATCATCAAAATCGATCCAAGTTCCTAACTTTCAATCCATATCCGACAAACCCGTCAAACCCACAAAATATAAACTGAAATTAGATTCGAAAATTCAGGAGGAGATGATTCAGAGTCTGTAAATTTTATGAGAGAAAACCAGAACAGGAAAAAGAGAAATGAAAGAATCACGAACCGTTGTGATCAGAGTGGTGATCGATGTTGATCGTCATGGAGATTCAGATTGAGAAACCAAAGGATGATAAGGTGGAACGAATCTAGGGTTTGTTGGTGATGAGGAAGAATGATGGTGTTTATATAGGTGAGAAGTGAGCCCTGAAGTGTGAATAACAGAGGAACTGAGCCCTTTGCCATTATTTTCAGAAGCAGGACTCTCAAAGTGTCCTTCAATGGCAAAAAGTTCGAAAATTCTCACTTTTTTATTTATTAGGTTTGTGTTCATGCAGAGAAAACATAACGCTAATGAAACGGCTGTGCTACGTGGAGATGAGTTAAGATAACGCTTGGTGTGTGATTATATGTTTTTTTTTTTATGATTTCTTTGTACATTTGTCAGATTTTAATCCACAAATTAACAAAAACTTTATTTCTGTTTTGCTTTTAACTACTTTAAATTTTGTTTTTCCCCCCCCCCCCCGTTTTGACAAGTCCACAAATTACTTCTGAGATTTGAAGTATAAACAAACCTTTGTTAAGAAAAAAATATTAATAAACCTAACGTAACTGCTCCAAAAAAGATCTGTACATTTTTTTTTTTTTTGCTTAAACTTTGGTGAGAAAAGATCTACATTGTTAAACAAATTCTGATAACGTATCTATAACAAATTTATTATGTGATTAATGCAAATCTTAAACTAGTTCATTAAAGAGTAGATGTTAACACAAAAATGTTTCTTTGACTCTAAAAGGATCAAAGTTGAAAACTGATGCAAACCAAACAGAAATGGCCATTTCTACTCTTATAATATTTGCTAAATAAAAAGACGAGTATGTTTTTTTTTTCTTTTGAACAAATACGAATTAGAGACTTTCATTGAAGGGTTTTTAGAACACTTTTAGTTTTAACAATGATATCTTAAGTAGGTATTTTTACCTTTAAATATAAAAATACAAAAAGTATAAGAGAGATGGAAAAAGATTTTAGATAAAAAATATTTCAAATAAAAACTTCAAGTGTCTTATAGAAATACCCATAAAACATGTGCTATTTTTAATTTGTTTAATTTTCTTTGAATTAACTTTTAATTATTTAATTAAATGAAACCAAAACTAATAATATTAAACCGGTAAAAACTCCAAATTGAAATTTTTATCAATAAAGATGCTCTTACTTCTTATAAAAATAAAGGTAAAGAATGGTTTATTGTTGAGAATTCCAAATTCTCATTTAATACCCTTAACAAAAAAATATGAATATTCTACTTATATCTGACACTTCTTAATTAGTTTAATTTATTTTTCTAATTTTAATTTTAATTATTTATCAAAACTTAAAATAAATTATTTATATTAGATATGTAAAATATTTTTAATGAGTATTTTGTTGTGAATTATTATATATATGATGTGGTATATATTATATGTATATATGCATATGTTTTATTTATTATAATATTGTATTATATAAATATTATTTATTTGATATAAGAATGAGAAAGATCTCGTATGAGAAAGATAGAATGAAACTTTTTTTATTGATTTTTCAGTTATGTATCTTTTACAACAACAATAAATGTTTATTGGAAGTAGCTCGGTGAGTAAGTCTTATAAATTTGAAGAAAAAACTATACATTGAATCTAAATAGATAATAAATTTTATATTTTTTTAATAAATAAAGTAAGATTCATTTCACATCTATCTTTTTTTTTTGTAGTGATACCTATTAACACAGTCTTTTGTCAAAAAAAAATTGATGAATAATCATTATATTTTATAACAATTTCCCTTGATTATTCATCAATCTTGTAGTATTACGTATTGCTTCGATAAAAAAATTATTATAAAAAATTTTAGTGGGATAAAAATTATGACAAGAGAAAAAGAGTACAATAACGTAAACTCCTTTTGAAACGATATTCTTTTCACAAATTTCACAAATGACGAATTCCTATGTTTTGAAGTATTTTCTGAATGTTGTAGTGGAAAACATTTTTGTGATAGGAATGCAGCTTTGTCGCTTGAACGGATATATTGAATGTGTACTTTTGATTTTTTTACGATCTCTTGAGTATCGAAGAAATATTTTGGTGGAATATGTTTCGTCCTATCGCTTTTGATGTAGTCTTTCTTGAATTGAGCAATACATGCAACATTGTCTTCGAACAATTTGGTTAGTTCTTAATTTGTGATGATCATGCTAGCTTATTGTATATGATGGATCATAGACCACAACCATATACATTCTCGACATGCTTCATGAAGTGCGATATATAGTCTCTGCATGATTTGAAAAAGTGGCGACTAAATTCTGCTTTTGAGAACTCCACGAGATCGCAGTACCTCCCATTGTGAAAACGTTTCCGGTTTGCGATTGAAGTTTATGTGGATCATATATATGTCATGTATCTGAAAAACCAACCACACAAAGAACATAATTTTGAGGATAATATAATCACATGTCAATCGTACCTCAGAGATAACAAGGAATATTGATGATAGACTTTTTGTAGATTCTCTAACTCAATTCCTCAAGTCTACTCATGTCATTATAGTACTTAAGGTATCAATCCAGGGAGGCAAGAAGAACAACCAATCAAGAATGCAAGAAACTACTCAAGCTAAGCAAATCAAATAAAAGGGGTTTATCTAACAACCTAAACAATCTAAAAAGGAAATAAAGCAAGAAAGAAACAAAGCAAAACACTAAACAAGAAGCAAATAAGATAAAAGAGGGTCCTAGGATGAGGCTATGGAGACTAGATGGTTTAGAGACAATCAATGATGCTTCAATCAATCAAACATTGCTAAACAAGGCTAATGATCATAATTAAGCTAATCACATTCTCATGTTCATAACTCCTATGCTAATCAAGCAATCATTCAATTCTCATTTGCAAATTACAAGTCAAGCATGCAATAATATCCATCAAACACCTTTTAGCAAAGCTAATCCTTAGGCTAAGAACATTAATCATTAGACTAATCCAATCTCTTGGCACTAATCCCTTTGACTAATCCCTAATCAAGATCAAATTATCATTTGTGATTAAGAATCAAGCAAGCATTAATTTCAAGTTCTCATTACCAATAATCACCTTAGACAACTAATCTCTTAGGCTAAGATATGAAAATCCTCTAAAAAGTTCATTCAAGCATTTCATCGAACACCTTTCGGGCATGAAAAAGCCTAGCATCTAGATTCAACAATTCCTTGCAACCTAGCATAGAGATCAACTAATTAGAGAAGGATCATTCATAAATACATCCTAAACATCACTAATCATCACATAAACCATCTAAATCAACCTCATCCACAAAACCCAAAAGCTCTACTCTCTAATCTTCATTGTTCCCACAAAACCCATAAAGATAGTATGAGATAACAAGATTAAAGAGAGATTAAGAGAAGAAATTAAGAAGATATAAAGAAGTACTTAAATTAAACTCAAGATCAAAGATTACAAGATTCAAATCCTAAAACAAAACTATGCTTAGGTAGCTTAGGGTTTTTAATCCCACAAAATGAGTATTTATAGTTGGGAGCCACGCAGTGGCATTTTCGTAAATAAAGCTGTCTGGAAATGGTCTTCACAGGAAACTGTATCG
This sequence comes from Orychophragmus violaceus, assembly GCA_030180135.1. Taxonomy (NCBI): domain Eukaryota; kingdom Viridiplantae; phylum Streptophyta; class Magnoliopsida; order Brassicales; family Brassicaceae; genus Orychophragmus; species Orychophragmus violaceus. The sequence continues at coordinate 5,716,551 of CM058229.1, forward strand.
GCCTGGTTGCCCGGAATGCAGGCCGATATTGGTTCTTCTGGGATTCTGTATCGGCTTGACTGCCCGATATGCAGACCGATATGCTTCAGTCGAGATCTCGTATCGGCCTGGTTGCCCGATATTGAAGCCGATACAGACTCTCGGATTAAATTTTGCATTTCTGTATCAGCCAAGCAGGCCGATATTGACACCGATATGGTTTTGGTGAAGGTTCGTATCGGCCTGCTAGGCCGATATGGAAGCCGATATTGAGCAGTCTGATTTCTCCTCTTCATCCTTTGAGCTCCAATCTTGCTCCTTAGCCACACCCAAACTCCATAGCACCTGAAAAACACAAAGAACACTCCAAAACAACCTAAAGAAGCTAAATCCTAGTCCTAAATGCAACTATACTCTAAACTAGACAAAGAACAACAAAGGAAAGAAGAAAGAAAGGAAAAGAGATCAAAATAAGCACAAATCACTATCCTAAATGGATGAAAACACATGAATATCAATTCCCCCAAACTTGAATCTTGCTTGTCCACAAGCAAGCATAAGATAATCAATCCATTTGGGAGAAAGGTTTGAAAGAGAGAGTTCAAAGCTTTCAAAATTAATTTTTAAGCATAAGTGGAAACAAAGTCAATACAAGCAATTAAGAGTTACAATCAAGTTTACTCTACTTCAAAAGAGTTAGCCATTCCCATCAACACAAGCATCAAGTTCAAGTCCCAACCTACGCATGAATTCCTATCCTCATTCCCTTTAACATTCATTAAGCAATGGTGGATCATGATTGTGCAAATCAAATGAACACATTTGGCTAAGGGTTTAAGGTCTTGAGATAAAAGTGATCTCAAATGAAGTGTGGGTTTCAAAAACAAAGGATCTCTCAAGAAAGGAATGAACTATAGCAAAATGCTAAGAGTAAGAAACAACTTATGCATACAAGGATAGATTCTCATTCTACCCAAATCCCTATGATGATCTTAACTCTTCTTCTAAACCCAAGATTCCCTTCCTAAGCTACCCTTTTCTTAAGGCATTTTTGCCTTCTTATCCCAACTTTGATCACTTCTTTCTTCTTTAAACACTTAGGGGATTTCTTTTCTTTGCTTAGCTCTCTCTTTTCTTTTCACTAGTCTCTTTTATTTTTCTTCTCTTTTAATTCTTGAGCCAACTTTGGCTTCTTTTCTTTCTTTAAAATTTGAGACTTATCTTTCACAAACACATAGAGCTATAAACTTTTTTTTTTTTTCTTTTCCAATCCCCTCTTTCTTTTCTCAATCTTTTTCTCATTCCCTTTTTCCTTTTCTTCCCAACTCCCCCAAACTTCTTTCCTATCCTATTCATAGCCCAATGATGTAAGGCTAGCTCTACAATGAAGACCTATCCTTGTCGTTCCAAACTCAACACTTTTTGCCTAGTTGATTCAAGAAAAAGGCCTCTCATCTCTCACTAGAGTGTTTAGGCTTGAAGGAAAGCTTGGTTCAAGGTGGAGAAATCTACTTGGACTAACAAGAGAGTGGTAGAAAGGGAGAAGATAGTCCAAGTATGTATCAAGTATCCATGAGTTCACCTTTCATTGCACAACATGATAATTCAAGTCAATATTAAGAGTTCTAATAGATAGGGAATGATTCAAATCACAACATGTTTCAACCAAGAAGTGAACAATAATGCATGGGATCCAAGAAGGGTTCTTCCTTAATTTCAAGTTCACAAGATGCATCCAATAACCACATGCTCAAACAATTTTTTATAAAGAACATAAGCTTTAACTCTCAAACTTTAATGAATACAATCCTAAATGACTTCTAGACTCAATCTTAAGCATGCCAATGCAACTAAATGCTTTCTTTTTGAAAAGGTTTTTTGAAATTTTTCGATTTTTTTGGATTTTCTATGCCTTAGATGAATGCATGAGACTCAAGGGATGCAAAAGAGAAAATAAGATCACAAAACACATTATTAGCAACTTGTCTCCTCCCCCAAACTTAAACCACACAGTCCCTTGTGTGATAGAAGCAAGAGAAAGAGACCAAAGACTAAATAAAAAAATGCAAAATCAAAAAGACAAAAGTTGGAGTGTTACTTGGAGAGTGAAATGGAGAGGAGGAATGGGAGGTGGAGGCATCTTCGAATGTGGCACAAGGCTCCCCTGAACTTAGACCATTGCATAGGCTTCTCATCCTTTGATTTAGCATTGAAGTCCCTTTGCACCCAAAACTCTTTCCCTTCTTCCTTGCATTGACCTCAAAGCTCCTCAAAAGATAGACATGGGAATTCCTCCCAAGTGAGCTTGTTTTAAGTCACTAAGCTTGACTATCCCTTCACTCTTTTTTTGGTTAGGGATGTGGCATGAGTTTGTATCACCGGGATCATACTCATCGTAGAACCATCCCTTGAACTCCTTCATCCTTATCTCCTCAAAAGGGATCTTCCTTGGATCATGAAAGCTCAATGGTGTGGTAGAGATTATACCAAGAATCTTGTGAAAGGTTTGAGCCATTGGAGATCCATATTCTTCATCCTCCTTGAAGGATTCTTTATTGGGACCATCTTGTTTCTCCATAAGATTTCCTCCAATTAGCTCTTGCTTGGGATTTGGTTGCTTTGGTTCCTCTTCCATGATTGAGCGCTCATCTTGTGTGCTCTCTTCCATCTCCTTGCACTCAACAACCAATCCATCTTCATAAGGCTCTTCCTCATCTCTCACAACATCTCTTACTCCTTCATTGTTGCTATTGGTTGAATGACCCATGAATGTCTCTTCATCATCCTCTTCTTCATACATAATCACAAGGTCTTCACCAACAGTGCAACTAAGAAGAATTTCGAATTCTTTGATAGTCTCTTCAGCTTCTTTCAAGAACTCATCATGGACTTGAGCATTCTCCTCATGTGTTGGCTCAACAATACTTGCATCTTGAGGCAAATGGACAAAATCAGTGTTGATCATACTTAAGCTCTCATTATACCTCTCTTGTCCTTCTAATGCCATCTTTGCTAAGTTGAGAAGCTCTTGATCACATGATTGGAAAGAGTAAGCTTCTTTCAAGAATTCATCTTGGACTTGAGCATTCTCCTCATGTGTTGGCTCAACAATGCTTGCATCTTGAGGCAAATGAGCAAAATTATTGTTGATCATCCTTAAGCTCTCATTGTACCTCTCTTGTCCTTCCAATGCCAACCTTGCCATGTTGAGAAGTTCTTCATCATGAGAGATTTGAGAAGAGTGAGTAGCTTCATGCTCATGCTCCATGTTCCAAGATTGGTATCCATCACCATATCCATATTGGTACTCATGAGAAGAGTACTCATTTGGAAGATCACCTTGATAAGTGGATGTGTTTTCAAATCCATGATGACTTGTAGGGTTCCAAGCCATCTCTCTTTCTTGAGCTTCCAACATAGCCCTCAACATAGAAGCTATCTCCGAAGCCATGCTCTCTTCCTTGTGATTTGCACCTTGCAAAAAGAACAAACACTTGAAAGAGAGTTAGTAACCACACAAACAAAAACAAAATAAAAGCTTAGTCTAAAGTAGAATCTAAATCCTAATGGCTATTGCTACACCTCCCCGGCAACGGCGCCAAATTGATGATAGACTTTTTGTAGATTCTCTAACTCAATTCCTCAAGTCTACTCATGTCATTATAGTACTTAAGGTATCAATCCAGGGAGGCAAGAAGAACAACCAATCAAGAATGCAAGAAACTACTCAAGCTAAGCAAATCAAATAAAAGGGGTTTATCTAACAACCTAAACAATCTAAAAAGGAAATAAAGCAAGAAAGAAACAAAGCAAAACACTAAACAAGAAGCAAATAAGATAAAAGAGGGTCCTAGGATGAGGCTATGGAGACTAGATGGTTTAGAGACAATCAATGATGCTTCAATCAATCAAACATTGCTAAACAAGGCTAATGATCATAATTAAGCTAATCACATTCTCATGTTCATAACTCCTATGCTAATCAAGCAATCATTCAATTCTCATTTGCAAATTACAAGTCAAGCATGCAATAATATCCATCAAACACCTTTTAGCAAAGCTAATCCTTAGGCTAAGAACATTAATCATTAGACTAATCCAATCTCTTGGCACTAATCCCTTTGACTAATCCCTAATCAAGATCAAATTATCATTTGTGATTAAGAATCAAGCAAGCATTAATTTCAAGTTCTCATTACCAATAATCACCTTAGACAACTAATCTCTTAGGCTAAGATATGAAAATCCTCTAAAAAGTTCATTCAAGCATTTCATCGAACACCTTTCGGGCATGAAAAAGCCTAGCATCTAGATTCAACAATTCCTTGCAACCTAGCATAGAGATCAACTAATTAGAGAAGGATCATTCATAAATACATCCTAAACATCACTAATCATCACATAAACCATCTAAATCAACTTCATCCACAAAACCCAAAAGCTCTACTCTCTAATCTTCATTGTTCCCACAAAACCCATAAAGATAGTATGAGATAACAAGATTAAAGAGAGATTAAGAGAAGAAATTAAGAAGATATAAAGAAGTACTTAAATTAAACTCAAGATCAAAGATTACAAGATTCAAATCCTAAAACAAAACTATGCTTAGGTAGCTTAGGGTTTTTAATCCCACAAAATGAGTATTTATAGTTGGGAGCCACGCAGTGGCATTTTCGTAAATAAAGCTGTCTGGAAATGGTCTTCACAGGAAACTGTATCGGCCTGGTTGCCCGGAATGCAGGCCGATATTGGTTCTTCTGGGATTCTGTATCGGCTTGACTGCCCGATATGCAGACCGATATGCTTCAGTCGAGATCTCGTATCGGCCTGGTTGCCCGATATTGAAGCCGATACAGACTCTCGGATTAAATTTTGCATTTCTGTATCGGCCAAGCAGGCCGATATTGACACCGATATGGTTTTGGTGAAGGTTCGTATCGGCCTGCTAGGCCGATATGGAAGCCGATATTGAGCAGTCTGATTTCTCCTCTTCATCCTTTGAGCTCCAATCTTGCTCCTTAGCCACACCCAAACTCCATAGCACCTGAAAAACACAAAGAACACTCCAAAAACAACCTAAAGAAGCTAAATCCTAGTCCTAAATGCAACTATACTCTAAACTAGACAAAGAACAACAAAGGAAAGAAGAAAGAAAGGAAAAGAGATCAAAATAAGCACAAATCACTATCCTAAATGAATGAAAACACATGAATATCAAATATGTTTTATCCCGGTCCAATGTCTTTGCGTAGAAGATTAATTGTATCTTGTAAGCAGATTAGTAGCAAATGCTATATCTGGTCGGGTACAATTTTCAAGATACATGAGTGCACCTATAGCACTCATATAAGACACTTTTGGATCTAATATTTCTTCGTTATCTTTACAAGGTCGAAATAGATCCTTCTCAATATTAAGCGATCTATTGACCATTGGAATACTCAAAGGGTTCACTTTATTCATATTGAACCGTTTTAGCACCCTTGTGGTCTAGTTTGATTGATGCACAAATATTCCATCTTGTAAATCATCTTGTAAATGTTCTATTTGGAGCCCAAGGAAAAAAAAAAATTCTTTCCAAAATCTTTCATTTCATACTCTTCTTTCATATGAGTTTTTGCATCATAACTTTCTTTTGAGTCCCAATAATGTTCATTTCATCAACATAAACAACAATGATTACAAATTATGATGTGAATTTTCTGATAAACGCAAGGACAAATCGCATAATTGATAAATCTCTTTTTCAACAAAAAATTTGCTTAAGCGATTATATCACATGCGTCCACATTGTTTTAAATTGTAAAGTGATCGATGTAACTTGACTGAACAAAATCTCTTAGATTTTTTTTGGAATCTTTGATTCTTCTGGGATCTTGAATCTTTCTGGATTTTCATATATATGTCATTATCTAGTGATCCATATAGGTATACATTCACAACATCAATAAGATACATTTATAATTTTTTCAATGTTGTTTGGCTCATTAAGTACATGAATGTGATTGCATCCATTATTTGAGAATATGTTTTATCATAATCAATTTCCGGTCTTTGAGAAAATCATTGTGCCACAAGTCGAGCTTTATATCTTGTGACCTCATTATTTTCATTTATTTTTCTTAGAAAAACCTATTTACATCCGATTGGTATTACATCTACAGTTGTAATACCAACTGGTCCAAAAAACATTTCTCATAGTTAAGGGATAATAATTCATTTCTCATAGCTTTTTGTCATTTTTCCTAATCGGGCCTTTGCTTGCACTCCAATACGAACTTTGAGACTGGATCATCATTTTTGTTATCAATTTTTTGGATATTGAAAAGGAAAAAGTTATGTCTTCAACATCAATTTCATATCTAATACATACTTTTCTATCGTGGATGTAATTAATGGATATCTCACACTTTTATGCGTCATGCTCGACTTCAAGATTTTTCTCTATTTCTGGTTTTTAGAATCTCTTCACAAATATCTTCTTGACATTTTCATGATGTGGTTCTTTTTGAAGCTTTTCATTTTGTTCTCTCAGCTTCTTTTTTTTACGGGATTTTTATCTTTAGAGCCCAACGGCCTCCTTTTTTTTAACTGAACCTTCGGTTCATCAACAATTCTCCTATCACTTTGTTCTTTTGGAATATTGATTCTATATGAAGTATTTGCAACAGGTATATATGATTTAGTCACTTTTTTTTGCATCTTGCATTGATTTGTGGGAGGATCAAGATAAGCCAAAAATTTTGTACACCATGTGATATTTTTTGGTGATTCTCTTAATTCTCCCCCTAACGCATGAACATGAAAAATAATATCCATGTTTTCAGAAGAGTCTTTTAATTTGAGACAGGAGAAATATTTTTTTTTTGAACATAGAGTGTATCGTAACACTATCTGCTAGACATATATCTCAATCATAATTTTTGATTTGTGACATCTTTTATGGTTTTGGACGGATAAAAGACGATGCAGTACTGAACAGACGATAGAACGACGCTGATTGGACAACGAAACACTCATACTGATAATGTGTTGTGAATTATTATATGTATGGTACGGTATATATTTTATATATATATATATATATGTGTGTGTTTTTAATTATTACGATATTATATTATATAAATATTATTTATCTGATATAAGAATGAGAGAGGTAAAAAGTAAAAAAAAAAATTTTGATTTTTCATTTATGTATCTTTTACAACAACAACAAATATTTATTTATAGAAGATTAGCTTAGTGAGTAAGCTTTATAATTTTGAAGTGAAAATTGTACATTAAATTTAAATAGATAATAAATTTTATATTTTTAATAAATAAGATAAGATTGATTTCATCTACATTCTTTTTTCTTCTAATAACACTTCTTAACACACACATGTCTATTATTTGATAAATAATCATCATATTTTATAACTTTTTTTGTCAGTCATCATATTTTATAACTTATCTACTATTGTGGATGATTCTGATATTTATTTTTCTCATGTAATAAAATATGTTAGCTGATAATATATTACACGTGTATCAAAGGTGAGTCATAAAAAGATTACTAAAGAAGAATCATGTCACTTTAACGTCGATCCGCAGGGAAGAAGAAAAGAAGAAGCTAACTCGGTGGGATCCCACAGGACGTGGAGCCCTCTCTTGTCTTACATAGATTAGTTTTGTCCTTTTCCTATCTCGCACCGTTCCTTTTCTTCAGAAACGCGATGAGTCGTTGGATCGGTAGGTTTTGTTTTTATCAGAGAGAGTTTAGAAGATGAAGACGTCTCCGATTGTGCATTTGTACTAACTAATGTTAGCATTACACAGTTGACCAAAAAATGTTAGGATTACATAATCAAACAACCCCACAATTCACGGTTTCTAATGGTTTGCATTTTTTTGCCTCTTAACTTCGTTATGATAACGACTTAATTACATAATTTTAACAATAATTAACGAAATGTTAAATTTGTAAAATAATTTTACAATCACAGGATCTTAACTTTTCAATTTTATATTTAATAACTTACCTATTCAATCATTTATTTATTTTGTTTAAAATTTGTGATTTTGGATGAAATAAACGTTTTAAGTTTCTAAGTTAATTTTGATAAAATGAAATAATTAACGATAAATAAGATAAATTTCCAAATATAAATAGTCATTAGGTAGGGACCCTACCGTAGGGTGTTCGCACTCTGTGCGGACAGCGGTATTTTGTTAGAGTTAAAAAATTGAAAGTTATTTTCATTATGAAATATTTTAGATTCATGAGATTTAGATTCCGATAAAATGTATGGTTGATTGACTTTTCAGAACGATTTATGTTTTTTTGGTAGACCATCGTAATTCCAAAACCCCCGCTTCTATTAAATTGTATTAGCTTCCAACCTAAAACCAATTGATTATATATTAGTTAATTATTTATCCAACTAAGGGTAGACTGGTAATTAACTTCGTGGCAATAAATCTGGTGCATTTTCACTTCTCTCTTCTTTCTCTTCCTCTTTCTCTTCTTCTATTAAGTTGTATGGGCTTCCAAACTAAAACTAATTGGTGATGAGTGGATTGGCCGTTACCATATATATATTAGTTAATTATTTCTCCAACTACCGATGTGAGACTTACTTTTCATTAAAATTTTATTAAGAACATATTGGTAATTAACCTCATAAGAATGAATCTGGTGCATTTTTATCTCAATTATATAATTAGATTGAAAAAAACTAGTTAGAATTAGAATTAACCCCAATGACTAAGGCAGAAAACAATATATACGTGAGAATTTCACCTAAATTTCAATTAAAGTTGGGTATTTACCCGATACCCGAAATCCGAACCCGAACCCGATCTAAAGTGGCGGGATCGGATGGGGTACGGATCCTTCAAAATAACTGAATGGGACATTGAAGGTGAGTAGTTGGGGTTTGGGTCGATCGGTTATTACCCGAAACCCGAAGTCAACCCATTAGTAACCAAACACTATGACTCTAAATGGTGACCAAGGGAATGAGAAGGAAGAATGAATTCTCTCGTTCCTTAAAAAATTTACCATTTACAAGTAATATTTTGTATACATAATTCCTTCTCATTCCTTCTTTCGTAGAGAACTAAAGAGCAAAATTATTTCTCATTAAATTTGGGAAGGAACAATAATTTCTATTATTTTATTCTTTTTTGTTCTTTTTCTACTCATTCCTATTGTTCTTCGAATGGTCACCAGTTAGAGCCTATATGTGTTATATGTATATTTCCTTTACATATTTGGCTATACATCAAATATATGCTTTCTAAATCTTCGGTGTTAATTGTGATTCATGATCTTAGAAAGTTGGAAACCCTAATACTCCAATTTATTATTGTGTAATCCCAATATATCAAGCTGGCACAACCACGTCGACGATCCTCCTCACCATTTATTTCGTATGCGAATTCCATGAACTAGTCAGTGGTAAGTTCTTTTTCTTCTAAGTTCTGATTTCTGACTTAACTGATAAAAACTACTTAGTTTGTTCAATTGGTTTTGGTATATGTCCACGATATGCCTATGTGTATACATATATATATATATATATATTCTCTCGCCTTACTTTTAGATTTGTCGAGGAATGTATGATTATCACAAAGATTTGCCTTTTTTTGTTTAACTTTGTTCTAGTGTGTTTCTGTGAAAGTTGTTCTTTTCATCAGGAGTTTGCTCCACAACTTATAAGTTATAACCATTATAACAGTTTATCTCTCTGGAATTTTCTTAGGTTGTGTTATGTTTTGTCAAACTTTGGTTTTGGTTTTGGTTTTGATTTTGGATTGTTATCAACTATGCAATGCATTATGAGACTTTTATCTTTAGTTGAACATTAAATTATTGGGTTTTCTGCAGAAAAACCCTTCAAATGGTCGGTTTTTTTCGGATCAACCCTTCACGTCAATTAAATGCAGGTCAACCCTCAACGTCACGGTCAACCCGCAATATAGGACATCTATGTATCGATGACGTGGCATCTTTAGTATATTTAACGGAATCTAAAACACAGTCGTTTAGAGACAAAATAAAATAATAATAAAAAATAAATTCATGTTGTTTTTATGAGGGAAAACAACATGCATTTGAGGTTGGTCTAATTTTTGGTTCAACGGCTTGGTTTTGGAATTGAAACACACGTCATTTCCTAACCTCACCACTCATTGACTCTACTCTTTCTCAGCTTCCACAAAACCGAACCATAACACAGGAAATTATAGTCGGCTAAGGTTGAGAGAATCAAACCACCGATTAAACACCCGACGAAAAAGGAACTCTCCGGCAAGCCCTTAATGAATGAGCCGGTGCATTGGAGACCCATTTGGAGATGACGGAGACGCGGAGAGAAATCCCAGGACCAGACGGATTTTGGGAGGATGCAGATGTTGGAGACGGACTAGTGACAGAACGAGTCTGACTCGGTACAGTGCCATGTGGGTTCCAAGTCCGTGAAGAATCTGTACATGTACCAGAATTCAATCGAAAGATTTCTCCTTTCGTTCATCCATTCAAGGAAGGATTGATGTACCTGTAAATGTCGTAATTGAGGTCTTTGGTGAAAAGCAAAGGCAGATCTTCACGAAGCGTACGAACAACTAAACAGAAAAGCACAGATTCTATTTGAGGAGGAGCCTGGACCGGAAGAGAAAGCAGTCTCGAGACTATCTCACATGAAAACAACATGAATTTTTTTAAAATATTATTTTATTTTGTCTCTAAACGACTGTGTTTTAGATTCCGTTAAATATACTAACGATGCCACGTCATCGATACACGGATATCCTATATTGCGGGTTGACCGTGACGTTGAGGGTTGACCTGCATTTAATTGATGTGAAGGGTTGATCCGAAAAAACGGACCAGTTGAAGGGTTTTTCTGCAGAAAACCCTAAATTATTTGAATATGCATTTTAATGTTTTGTGTGTTTAGTTCAAGATACTTAAACATTCATTGATTTTGTTTCAAAATACACAAACATTGTTACTTATTACATATATATATATGGATCAATCATTAGCATTTGTATATAAATACTTTCTATTAACTTTTGGCTGATATAAATACTTTCTATTAACTTTGGATATTTTAAGCAACAATGAGTAAAAATACCCGAAAAACTCGAACCGAAACCGAGATTCGAATATAAAAGCCCTATACATATAGATCCGAAATGATATCCGAGTATAATCGGTTCTAAAGATGTTTACTAAACCCGAACCGAACCCGATTAAATCCGAACCGATCTCAACCCGATTTATAGAAATACCCAAATGGGGCCTTTAGCCTTAAATCCGAAAATCCAAAAACCCGAATAACCCGATTCGAACCCGAATAGGTACCCGAACGCCCAACCCTAATTTCAATTAACAAAAATAGAGGAAGTGAGGTAAATATGGCAGCGTTGGATCTTGTGACACTTAGTTCTTTGTTCTTTCCACAACAAGTACCACAAGAACTTAATGCAGATGAAAGCATTTTTAGTAACGGATCAAGTTGTGGATCTGGCGCATTGTGTGAGGGATCCAGCAAGAACCCGCTGCGGATATTGAACCTCTAACTGGCTATACCGGAACAATCAGTATGCTATGCGGTTTTGTTAATTAACACAAATGCTAGAAAGTTTGGGTAACAGTCATGCAAATCGTGTTAAAAAAAAACATGCATGCAAATCCAATTCATTTTATTCAATTTTATAAAAAAGTATACAGTATTCATTTTATTCTTTGGGACATTGAAATACTCGATGCAAGTTAAAACTGGGCCTAATGGTTAGGGGCCTAATGAATGGGTGACACGTTATGGTCCAACACGTTTTCGGTACACCGAATCACATGCAATAGTTTTGACCTTAAAAATGGTTGTATCTCTGTTTCTTCAAGCCTCTGAAAATGCGGGACCAATGAGTAAACAGAGCAGCGAAGAAGTTTGAATCGAAAAAACTTTCGTCTTCATTATTTCTTCTATCAGAAATTCACGGCCAGCCTTCAGTCGCTATTCATTACCCAATAAATCCCTTGAATCTTCTCCGCTTACTTCGTGTTATATCTATCGCTCACAAAAAAAATTGTGTTTCTGTTCGTGAATTAGCGGTAGGGTGTTGTTTTTTGTTCTCATCGACGAATTTTCCCATTGATTTGGATCTGAAGAGATATCATTGTCATCGATCTGTAAAGAGTACTTGCTCCGTTGATTTATCGAACGAGGTTGTTCGTGGGTTCGAATTCTGAGAGCGGTGGAATAGTATCTGGATCTGTCAAATTGAAGATTAGTTTGCGATTGGGACTATCGGAATGATTTGATCTTCGGGTGGGGTTGATCATCGCAGAGTGTGTCATTGAGGCTGTTAATGAATATTGCTTTAATAGAGGAGGAGAATCTGCTTACGAGTTTTGCGTATTCTTTTCTGGAATTTCTCAGGTTCACAAGTTTGAGTTTCGAGGAGAAATCTTCCTCGACTATAAACCCTAGATTTAGATGGGATAAGGCCTTTTCTCAGCTTAAGGGAGAGAATATCCCAAAATTCGACTTAAGCTTCTTTCTGTGTTGAGAATTTTGAGATGGGTTCGTCACAAGGCTCCACACTCTCGGCTGATGTGATGAGCCTTGTGGATACATTGCCTGTTCTTGCGAAGACGCTTATAGCTGGAGGAGCTGCTGGGGCATTTGCTAAAACCGCCGTTGCACCCTTGGAAAGGATCAAAATTCTATTACAGGTGAAGTTCTGGCTCTTGTTGATCTTATAATGTTTCAATGGCTCTGATTATATACGAATTGTTTTTGATGTTTGTTAGTATTATGGTGATATCTTAAGATACTTGCTTTGCTCTTCTTCAACCTTTGTTAAAGTTGTTTACCATCTAATGATCGTTTACCTTTCAACACCAGACTAGAACAAACGACTTTAGGACCCTTGGTGTGTCCCAGTCACTAAAGAAGGTGTTACAATGCGACGGTCCTCTCGGATTCTATAAGTAAGTATCCACTGGTTTTAAGTTTGTAACTCTTATGTTTGCGCTGACTAGCTTTACTAAATCCTTGTGCTGTGCATAACTCTTGTAGAGGAAATGGTGCGAGTGTAATCCGGATTATCCCTTACGCCGCCCTTCATTACATGACGTATGAAATGTACCGTGACTGGATATTGGAAAAAAATCTTCCCTTAGGTTCTGGTCCCATTGTTGATCTTGTGGCTGGTTCAGCTGCAGGCGGAACAGCAGTTTTGTGCACATATCCCCTCGATTTAGCTCGTACTAAGCTAGCTTACCAGGTGCGTAAATTTGAATATCTTGCTTTCATAGATTTTTGTTGTTGCTTAACTGAGAATGAAGAATATCTTTTCGTTTCTCTTCTGATGCTGTTATTGTTGGATTCAAGGTTTCTGACACAGGACAGAGTTTCCGAGGTGGTGCCAATGGATTTTACCGTCAACCTACATATTCAGGCATCAAAGAGGTGCTTACAATGGCTTATAAAGAAGCGGGACCACGTGGGCTATATCGAGGCATAGGTATAGCTCGCAAAATTTACTGGCATTAATGTTTAAAGTGTATTTCAAATTGACAGAAGAAATCATTTCATCAGAGTTAATAAACCGTTCTGATCAAGGCAATACCAAATCGATAAGGAATTTCTTAGTCTAAACTTGGTTGATTTAGTTTAACAAACTGGCTCTTAAACTTTTTATTTATGTGTGTGTGTGCACTGTAATATTTCCTTAATTTGGATTTATGAGATGATTATAAAGGTCAGGGCTTTCCTGTGTGTTTTTGCAGGGCCAACGCTGATCGGCATCCTTCCTTACGCGGGCCTTAAGTTCTACATATATGAAGAATTGAAAAGACATGTACCTGAAGAGCATCAAAACTCTGTTCGAATGCATCTACCTTGTGGAGCTTTAGCTGGTTTATTTGGCCAGACCTTCACTTACCCATTGGATGTTGTTAGGAGACAAATGCAGGTAAAAAAAAAAAAAGTAGAAACAAGATTCAAATTTTGCAACATTTTTCAAAACTCAGAATCGATTTGGTTTCGTGGACAACAGGTTGAGAATCTGCAGCCTAAGACTAGTGATGGCAGCAACAAACGTTACAAGAACACATTTGATGGGTTTAACACGATTGTTCGAACTCAGGGTTGGAGACAGTTGTTTGCTGGTTTAAGCATCAACTACATTAAGGTGATTCCAATATAAAGTTTTCAACTTTCAAGTGTTTTGAGAGAATGACTCCAAGAAATCTCAATCTGTGTTTCCATATTTCAATATTCATGACTTATTGATTTGTCTTTGTTTGTTAGATTGTTCCATCAGTTGCGATTGGATTCACGGTGTACGAGTCAATGAAGTCATGGTTGCGGATTCCACCACGAGAGAGATCAAAACCAGCATAAAGGATTTGTTCATTGATCCTCTTAGAGCAGGACACAGGAGACAACAAAATTGTTACAGTTTTTTTTTTTTTTAACTTAAGCAAATTGGCCCCCTATTTTTCCTTAGCAGTGATAATATTCTTTGGATAACTTAAGCCAGAAGTTTATAAATTTGTTCAGTCACAATCACACACACAAAAAGGGTTGATTCATATGTTGTGCAGCCAATTAAAATGTTCACTTTTTTTTTGTAGTATAAAGTTTCTGATCTAACAACTGGAACCTCAATAGTATGTGTGTAAGTAGTAATACAAGTTAACGACGCAATGTTCTAAAACTAATAATGTGGACAATATCTTAAAATGAACTCGATATTTACATTTAATGATGGTCAATTTCACATGCCTTGGATAAATTAAGCTAAAAAGTTTATAAATTTGTTATCAATCACAATCACACACAAATGAAGGTTGATTCATATGTTGTGCAGCCAATTAAAAATTTTCACTTTTTCCAGTTTTGTATAAAGTTTCTGATATCACAACTCGAACTTAAATAGCATGTGTGCGTAAGTAGTATACAACAAGTTAATTACTCGACGTTTTCATATGATTAAAAACTAATATTCTTGACAATATCTTAAAATGAACTCGTTAGTTACATTTAATGATGGACCAATTTTACAGGCGTATGCGTTTTGGAAATGTTATAAACATCCCCACTTACCGTCACGATTCACTTGAGGAGACTGGGGTTAGAATCGTCTTTTCTGGTGATAAATCCGAGTTAGAGAGATATATGCGTGTAAATATTTTGGAAAATATCATCGTGTTTCTCTCCTTCTTCTCCTCCCGCAGGATTCGACTACACAGTTTCTTATTTAATCCGATCGTCTCTCTCATCTTCTGGGAAAGTGCGATTCTTTGGTATAAATTCAGGGTTTTTCTTATTTTCACCAGATCATTCTGAAAAAATTTCGTCTTTTTGGTGTTCCTAAGATATTTAGGGATTTTTTTTCAGGGTTGTCTGACTTTAGCAGCAATGGAGGGAATGCTCTCTTCCAGTGACCAACAGAGATTGGTCTCTTCTTTCCTTGAGATCGCTGTCGGGCAGACAGCTGAAACCGCTCGCCAGTTCTTAGAGGTTTGCTGATTATTCCTTTGCTCGATACTGGTAGAGCTCTAGTCAACTGATGTGATTGGTGTGAGTGAGCTTAACGTTGATTGAATTTTTTGGTTTACTGGTTTCGGTCTTACTTCAGCTTAGGGATTAGATAACATGGAAATACTCTGACAATTTGGGATGTCGGGTTGAAACCCTAGACTGTGTCCTCTTTATTTTCAGCTCATAGAATAATTTGAGTGAACGCTCTGAAAATTGGGTATTCAAATTGAAACCCTAGATTGGACGCAAAGAGTTTAAGTTTTTGTTTTTGTTTTGGGGTAATTTTTGGTTTATCTGGCTTTCCCTCTTACAAGATCTCTGTGATGGAGAGTAGCTTGAGTTGATCACTGTCGTGTTACATTCTGCATTGTGATCGAGGGTTTTATGTGACGAGATTGGCTTGTCATTTTTAAAAATTCTTTTGTATGATTATTCTTCTTCATTAGACCTGTAATTAGCTCATTTTAGCTGCTTTATAGTTTCTGTCTAGACTTATTATGGGTTGACTGATTGGTTGGTTCCAGAATGAGTCAAATGTTGTTGTTTGCGATTCACCACCCACTCTGTTGATAGTTTGTTTTAAAATTCTTTTGTATATTTTTTTTCTATCAAAGGCAACAAGCTGGAAACTTGAGGAGGCTATTCAGCTTTTTTACGTTGGAGGCGAAGGTGGTATTCTACCGTCCGGTACACACACTCAGCCAGCGTCCGATGATCCCATGGCTGCACAGTCTTGGGGGTATGATTATCATGTTATAGCTCGTTTATTGTGAAGTATTATTCATTATGGTTTGCTGAACCTGATGGTTTGATTTTATTTTCTATAGGACGCCTGACACAGGAAATGGAAGGATGCAGAACGATGTAGATGAAGTCCGTCCTCCTTTGCCTGTTGTGAGGGAGACTCTTTATGGTGACTCAATGTATCATGGGTTAGTCTCTTTTTTTACCCTCACTGGTTTTGCATTAGTTAGGATCTTAACGACTAAACAATGCAGGTTCCTCAATTTTAAAGCTGTCATTTTTAGTTTATTGATTCAGAGGTTGGGTCTAGTTGATGTTTGTGCTTGTCTTTATCTACTTGCAGTTTTTGGATTAACTTTTGTTTCAGTTAGCTCTTTTCAGGATTCTTATCTAGATTTTAGTTGATACTGTAAACTCAAATCAGATCTGGATATTCCACTTGGCTCTAGTTAGGATTCCAGGGCTCTGGTCAAAAGAGTTGTCTTCCTGCTAACTATGTTGCTTAAAGAACATCATTTGAAAATAAAACTAATCCAGGGAAGCTGGATTCTTATGTAAACAAACAACCTAAGCTGTCATGGTTGTACTTAGCCAAAAATGTGTTTTCGTCAGTCATAAACTCATTAGAATCAGTACCTCCGACATGTTTTAATCATGCCTCTTCTATGTAGATATCAGTTTATTGTTCTATGCTGAATATATCTATTCTTCTAATAGTGAATGCGGGATGTAGCTCTCATAATCCACTTGTATTTGTGATTAGGGCTATGAGGGTGGGAAACTCTCAGCGTGAACCAGCTTCTTTGATTGCTTTCCGTAACTTCAGTGAAGAGCCAAAAAGCCCGGGAATTTGGGAACCAGATGAGGGTGCTTCCTCTGCCTCTGCCTCTGCCTCTGCCTCAGGTTCTGCACCAGAGACAGCATCAGCTCCTCGGGATAGCTTGGCTTCGCTGTACCGTCCTCCTTTTCATCTGATGTTACATGGCCCGTTTGAGCAGGTTCTCTACAAAGTTTCTTGCTTTGCTAATTGCTTGTCTGCTTTTTTACTCTAAACCTCTATGCCTTTTTTGTCCAGGCAAAAGCTACATCTTGTTCTCAGGATAAATGGCTTCTCGTCAACCTCCAATCTACCACAGAATTCAGCTCTCATATGGTTACTCTCTAAAATTTCCTTTTTGTGGATTTTTTTTTCGACTCAACCTTGATGATAGTCAAATGTAAGAGTGCCCAATCTGGTTTTTGGCTCCGTTTTGGCTCAGATTTTTCATTTTGGTTGAGATTTGGGTTCTTAATAATGTACCTTCAATTTGAAGGGCCTTCTAAATTGCTTTGTTTCCTTTTCGGGTTGGTTTGGATATGAATATATGAACAGTTTTGGTTCAGGTAGGATCAGTTAACAGCAAACTTAATCACTCACATCCATTTTTTTCTTTTTTCTTTCTTGAAGCTAAATCGAGATACTTGGGCAAATGAAGCTGTTTCTCAGACTATCAAGGCCAACTTCATCTTCTGGCAGGTATAGTATAGAACTTCCGTGTGCTTAAACCGAAACTATCTTTACAGAGTTGGTTAAAAGTCCTGCCTTTTCCGGTACTAGGTCTATGATGATACCACCGAAGGAAGAAAGGTTCGCACATACTACAAGCTCGAATCCATTCCTGTGGTTCTTGTAATTGATCCTACAACTGGTCAAAAGATGAGAATGTGGTCTGGAATGGTCGAACCCGAAACTTTGCTAGAAGATTTGGTGTCATTCATGGACGGTGGTCCTCGTGAACACTTTGCTTCTCTTTCAAAGAAACGGCCAAGAGGCAGCTTCTCATTGACTCCTCATTCCAAACCCAAAGGTTAGTTTTTGAACTTTTCCATTGGATAAAAAATACTGAATTGATCTTTTAATCTGACTTGTTTCTTTAGATGTTGTTGCAAAAGATGAGGAAGAAGAAGAACTGCAACGAGCATTGGCTGCTTCCTTGGAAGACAACGACATGAAAGAGTCTTCAGATGATAAATCACCAATAACGCCTGAAGAAGTAGCGGTTGAAGCAGTTACAACAACGGCCCTTCCAACATACCCACCTCTGCCGGAAGAACCAAAGGGAGGCGACCGTAGCCTTCAATGCAGAGTTGGGATCCGTTTACCCAATGGACAAAGACTCCAGAGGAATTTCCTCAAGACCGACACAATTCAGGTCTGCAGATCCTAAGAAACAACATTGACTCATGTTCTTTTTATTTGTCTGATGTTTTTTAAGATCTTGTTGCCGTTGTCTCCATTGTAGCTTCTCTGGTCTTTCTGCTATTCTCAGCTTGAGGAATCAGATAGGAAGAAACCACTGAAGTTAACACAGGCGATTCCAGGTGAATCAAAGACGTTGGAGTATGAATCTAACTTAACCTTGGAGCAATCTGGTGTTGCCAATTCCATGATCTCTGCTACATGGGAATGACAAATAATCATATCTATAAAACTATTTTATGATGCTGTGTCTTTAAGGTTTATCAGATTAGTTCTTTTAAAATTCGACCTTTTGAAGAATGGAAAATTTATGATATTTAATTTGCAACGAATGGAAAAAACTATCTATTATTGGATTGTTACAGGTTTAAAAAATTTGCGTTCTTATAATACTGGAAATCTGACATTATTAAATTCAATAAGCTATTAAAATCTCATTAATTTAATTGGATTATTGATGTTTCAACTAAATGGTCACAATAATGCTTCAACTTTATTCAATAATATAAGCTAATTGGGCTAACTTTTTAGACTATTAACACTGTTGGGCTTTTTTAATAATCTATTTACTTTTCTTCGCTAACTATTTTTAGACTAAAATGGTCACTATGAAGCTTTTGTTAGATTAAAAAACGTTGAAATCTCTATAAGCTAGTTACATAAACTGGATTTAACTGAATTTAATGATTTGAAGAATAGAACTGTCAAGTGTCAATTATCCTTAGTTTATACCACAAACAACAACAAGCTGAGTTGTATGATTCTAATTATTTTAATGTAAAATTCATTATTTTATCCATATCTATGTTAAAAAGATGGTAACTAGCATAACAATACTTTAAAGTTCGTTTATAATTAAACAATTGTAATTAATAGGATACTAATAGTTTTTCAATTTTAGTGAAGAGTCATAAATATTGGTAATTGAGTTGATATTATTAATACCAACACAACTGGAGCACACGTGTATAACTGAGCTTAATTGTACACAATGCAATTGTTGGTGTTTTCTTGTGTAACAAACTGTTAATATATATATTTCATTATATATTTTTTTTGGGGTCAAACTGTTTTGATTTTGTTTTTTTCTAATAAATTTTGTCACAAATATTTATTGCATTTAATATGATATTGGTTTGTTTTCTTACCTTTTTACCTTAATAATAGAAATCCAAGAATATTAATTTTGAGTCAATATGATACTAATAGTTTCTTTTCAGTTTTAATGAAAGAGTCATATAATTGAGTTGGTACTCTTTAATACCATCACTAACTGTAGCACACATGTACAACTGAGCTTAATTACACTAAATGTAATTGTTGGTATTTTATTGTAACAAACTTTTTATAATTATATTTTATTTATAGATATATTGTTTCTGGTCAAACTTCTTTTGTTTTGTATTTTTCTTATTAAACATCATTTCTAAATAGTAACGGCAAAGATACCTTTGTGTTTATAAAATTACTATATACCCCTACTAACTTTTGTAAGTAAACCAAAAATTACTAAGGTAACAAATGATGCAAACAAAAATAAAATGAAATCTATCATATGTATTATAAAACTTTACAAATGTATAAATGAGATTATAATTCTGGTCCATAAAAGTTTAATATAATGTGCTAACTAGTTAGATTAATTTAGATATAAATTTCAATATCACCAATGACAACAAAAATTACGCCCATGATATTTTCTTTACAATATTAAAACAGATATCTATCACATTTTTAATAATTTTTAACAAATTATATTAAATCATACATTATGAATAATAAAATTATGACATAGTTATACAATTAAAAAACAAATTTAGCAATATTCTTATACAATTAAAAAAAACAAATTTAGCAATATTCTCTTGTATACTATCATGACTAGTACGTTAGCTAACATTCGAGTTAGAAAGAGAAAAGATAGAAGAATAGTAGTGAAGGCTTTGGTTGTTTGAAGACAAAAATAAAAATCATGAGTTATATGAAGAGAAAAAAATGAAGGTTTTGTCTTAAAGCCATCAGAGAGACACGAGAAAGACTATGAGGTGGCCCCCTGACCACACCCGCATGTGCCCGCATTTCACCGTTTTAACAATGACTCCCAAACCTTAACCTTCCTCATTTTTTTATTTTTTGAAAATGGTTTAAAATATAATAATCAATCTAATTTTCTAAACAAAAATCTAAACCATTTCATGATTCTATTTTAAATTTATTTTATGCTAGCTGAAGATGGATTTAACACATTTTATGGCATTGTAATATTTTTCCAAAAGTAAATATGTTAATATTTTTTATAACCAAAAATAAATATGTAAAATTCATATTAATTTTAAATTATAAAGACGCGTATTGTATTATTTAACATAATTATAATGGGATAGTTTAAACCATAGTTCGGCTATTTTTAGGTAATTTTTTAAAACTAATAAATTACCGACGGTTACAAAGTTGAAATGTATTTTATGTAGATTTTTTTCTATAAACATTAATTTTTTCTATATTATGACCAAAAAGTGAAAGAGACTGTAGCTATATATATATTTTGAGATATTACAAGACTCACTCCCAATTATTAAAGAGCAGAGCAAGAGAGAAAGATAGAGAGAGAAAGAAGGAGAGCGAGAGATATAGGGTTTTTTGAGGTGTGTATTTTATCTTTATTATATATAATTTGCATATGGCTTCTTCTTCATCCTCAAAACATTATCATCATCATCTACTTGGTTTCTTTCTATGTCTCTCAGCTTTAGCTTTTTGTTGACCTTTTTCTTCTTGGTTTCTTTCTCTGCATCTCAGGACTTAGTACAATAAAAAACAAGTTATACTATGTCTTCTTTCAAAAAATTACAAATTAATTCTAATTCTACTTTGGATTTATATTTGTTCTCGTAAATGTCTTCTAGTGATTTTTTATTTTCTTTTCATGTCGTCAATCTCTATGGCTTCTTCCTGTTCTTCTAATTCTTTGCGTTGGTTTTTTCTGAATCATATTTCATTTTTATCTTCTCTCTCATTTTTTAAATTATTTTATCAATGGATCTTTGTAGATTAAGCCAAAGCCGACCGTGAGAAGATGTCTTCATCCTACAACAACTCAATTTCATCATCCTCCACTCAGTCCTTCCTCCTCTCCGGCGCCCCCACCGGAGCCAACAACTTTAACCGTGAAGAGACGGCGAGGACTATGATTCAACAACCCAACTCCGTCGCTCCACCACCACCACCACCCAAGAAACGAAGAAACCAACCTGGAAACCCAAGTAAGGACCTCTTAATTATTAGCATATGTTGTTGTCCATAAAATATTCCAAATTCTAAAAAGGATTCAATAAGCCTCAGTGAGAATTTTCCTTTTAGGATGAAATTCAAAAGATAAGAACCCTTTTTGGTAATTATTCTCGATAATCAAAGAACTAAGATTATCATCATTCGGTCTGATTAAATTTTATATTATTTTTACAAGAACATTAGTCTATATATAAATTTTGCGCGCTTATGTAAAAATTTCTCTTGGCTATTGGGTTTTGTTTTGGTGATCAATTTTTTTTCTCCTTTCAATATTGAACAGATCCAGATGCTGAAGTGATAGCATTGTCTCCAAAGACAATCATGGCGACGAACAGGTTCCTATGTGAAGTATGCAACAAAGGGTTTCAAAGAGAGCAGAATCTACAGCTTCACCGTAGGGGACACAACCTTCCATGGAAGCTGAAACAAAAGTCTAACAAAGAAGTTAGGAGGAAGGTGTATCTTTGTCCGGAGCCCTCGTGCGTCCACCATGATCCGTCACGTGCTCTCGGAGACCTCACTGGAATCAAGAAGCATTATTACCGGAAACACGGTGAGAAGAAGTTTAAATGCGAGAAATGCTCTAAGCGTTATGCTGTTCAATCTGATTGGAAAGCTCATTCCAAGACTTGTGGTACCAAAGAGTATCGATGTGACTGTGGTACCATCTTCTCTAGGTAAACTATATATTTTTCTTGGTTTCCATTCAATAATTTCTTTCCTTTTGGTAATTTCTGTTTTTATATATAGTTTTGTTCATATTACGAACTATATAAAATGAGAATCGGTTATACTATATAGTGTGACAAGAACATATAGTAAACATTTTAAAAACGCGTTGGTTAGTCAATATAGATGTGTATATGTTATGGTTTATATCGGTATTTCGAAACTGAAAGAAATTTTTTTACTGCGAATTTTTCATGTCGGCTTTAGATTTTTAAGGTTAGTACTCTAGGCTTCTGTTTGAGATTCCAGTAAAAAACATGTCGGTCAGTGAATAGTAAAAATTTAACTGATGATTATATGAGCTATAGTCCATGAGTGTGACTGAAATCTATGCATGTGGATATCATCATCTATATTGGTCACGGAACATTATATTTCCTACATAGGGACATGAACATATATGCATATATATACACATAGGATCTATCAATATATTTGTTTGGTTGCTCATGAGTAGAGTAAGTGAGGAAGACAGTGAAGGAGAAAGGAGAAAAAATAAAAGATGCTAAATTTGGTCACATGTGAGTTGGATTTGTTTCCATGCATTCCCACTTTTGTTTTCTTCTTATTCACCTTTGCAGGCTCCTCTGTACATGTAACTCCTCTTATTGTGGGCCCCGCCCTATTTCTCTCTCCTTCCTTCCTCTCTCTCTCCATAAAAATATATTGATTAGTAGATTATTTATGGGTGCTTTATGTATAAGAGTGGTTGGTTTCTTTGTTTAATTAATGAATATTGTGGTCAGCGTGTGATATGGTAGGAGTAGTTGATGAACACTTTACATTCTAGGGTTTTATA
The DNA here is from genome assembly GCA_030180135.1 of Orychophragmus violaceus. Taxonomy (NCBI): domain Eukaryota; kingdom Viridiplantae; phylum Streptophyta; class Magnoliopsida; order Brassicales; family Brassicaceae; genus Orychophragmus; species Orychophragmus violaceus. The sequence continues at coordinate 5,739,877 of CM058229.1, forward strand.
TTTCTTTTCAAATTTGTTGATTTTGTTAATTATTCTCCTGTTTTTATTTCTTATGATGTTGGTAATATTGGCTTTATCTTAGCTATTAACATTTTTGTTTTGGGGTGTTATTGCAGGAGAGACAGTTACATCACACATAGAGCATTCTGTGATGCATTAATACAGGAGTCAGCAAGAAACCCTCCCGTGAGCTTCACGGCAATGGCAGCAGCTGCTGGTGGAGGTGGCGGCAGACATGGCTTTTACGGCGGTGCTGCTTCTGCTCTCTCTCACAATCATTTTGGTAACAACTCAAACACTAGTTTTACCCCTCTAGCTGCAGGTTACAATCTGAACCGTTCATCGTCCGAAAAGTTTGAAGACTTTGTTCCTCAATCCACAAACCCTCACTCTGGTCCTAATAATTTCCTCATGCAAAACCAAGGATTGTTGGCGCATAACAACCAGAATCTCATGAACCAGCACAATCTGATTAGCCTCGGTGATAACATCAACAACAACAACAATAACAACTTGTTCAACCTTGGATACTTTCAAGACAACACTAAGAACTCTGATCAGACAAGTGTTCCTTCCCTTTTCAACAATGCTGATAACAACGATCCTTCTGCTCTGCTTAGAGGGTTAACTTCTTCATCTTCTTCAAGTGTGGTGGTTAATGATTTTGGAGATAGTGATAATGGAAACTTTCAAGGTCTAATGAACTCTCTAGCCGCGACAACAAATGAAAACCGGCCCGGTAGCAGCATTTTCGACCTTCAGTTTGGAAACAATTTTAGCATGGGAGGGTCTGATAGGCTGACTTTGGACTTTCTTGGCGTAAATGGTCGTGGTGGTCGTAATGGACCTCCTTTGGACGTTGACATGAAGTTTTCAAATCCAAATAATCCATTTGGAAAAGCTTGAGATGATGCATGATCGTATACCTCCTAAATATTGCTGGCCGGTTCCTTGGGGATTTTATTTTAAGCTTTTTCGTTTCCGCATTTATATTTTCTTCAAGTTGTTTTTCCTTTTTTAATAATGTCATGGGAACCTCGAACAGGAGTTCTCCTTATGTAAAAAATTTGGTTTCTTCAACCCGTTGAGTCAGTTCCATTAACTAGACAGTTTCATGGAAATTAAATATATATATATATATATATATATATATATACATATATAAATATATAGTTTGGTCTTTTAAGATATGAGTTTTAATATGATTCCACGAATGCAACATCATATTATATAATCTGTTAGCATGTTCAGTCGCATGTATCATGTGAATTAGTTTAAACTTACTAGTTGTGGTCTATAGCTCAACTAAAAAAAAAAAACTATAAACAACCCATAGAGATCGATCAAACTAATAAGTTTAACTAATATAATTTCCGGTTTGAAAGATGGAGTTCAGCCCAAAACTTCTTGGTAATAAAAGAAAACAAGAAATAGTTAAACTTAGCAAAAAAAAAAAGATATATACAGTATTTAAATAAAATATGTATTGATTATTTTGTATTAAAATATGTATTAATTCTCGCATAACAAATGAAAAAAAAATATCTTGATAGATTCATATATAAATTATACTATATCCCACGTTGCACATGCAAATTATGAGCCAGATTTCAAGAGAGATCTGTCTACAATAATACGTCAACGGATCGGATAATATTCGAACAAAAGCATAATACAAACAGAAGCATCCAACATTCCAACATTATTCAAGTTCGTGTCGTAATCCAATAGTTATAATATACAAAATATTGTTATAATTGTCAGTTGTGTTATAATATATGTATCACATTAATATACAACTGAAAGATGTTCGGCACACCTAATACAAAATAACGCAGATAGTCAGCAAATATGACGTATAGATCGTATCTAATTATTTGAGCAAACTGTCTAATTTTTCAAACATCAAATTAACATAAATCAGTTTACACAAACGCCATGAAAATTTAAGTTGTGTCTGACATATATATTACTATGTTTAGAAATATGAGTTTTAACGGGAAAAAATGAAAAAAAGGAATGAGTTTTTACGTACCCATCAAAACATTCTTGAAGTTAAAAAGGCAAAACCACGTTGACATTCTGAAGACATAACTTACCTCTAAATTTTTTTTTGGTCTTTATTGTTACATTTCCGACGTTGACTCCACCTACTCCATTTTCTATGTTTCGATCCGACTTTTGCGCACGATATTACATACACAAAGGCACAAATGTAATACTAGTTTGTTGTCCATACAGTATAATTTGATTCTATTTGAACCGGCCGGTTTTTTCCTGTCAAATATATATTGAGAGACGTTTATGAACCGATTGACAGTGATTCTAGATGTGGAATTTGATACATTTCCCTCACACTCACAATTGAATATTTAAACGTGAAGTTTTTGAGATTACACATTCATGGACAGATCATAATCGAAAAACTAAATTTTGGACTCTCATATTATATTAGTAATAGACATAGCTCATATAAAAATTAATTAATTCAAGAATGAAAAGTTACCACACACCTATATATTTATCTCAATCGTACGTGAATCTAGATGTGGGATTTAATAAAATATATTATTTCTCAAAACAAACCGTCAATTTTTTTAATCAGTTGAACGGAACTGTTTCAACTGATAGGAGATTATAAACCAAAACATGGACAAATCATCAAAAAGTATATACATATGAAATTTCAAGTGAAAAATGTTACAGTTTGTAATAAATAATCGATATTTATGGTTGGTAATAAAACAGTAATCATTGAAGAATGAAGTTACATATTTTTTATAATGATGATGTGCTGTTATAATGGTTTTTAGTATTCCACACATACAAGCAAATTTTTCTAATATAAGCTATAAAACTCCCATGAAAGGAAAGCTACAATTATAGTTACTGTTGATTCTAGGCCGTTAAATTTGATTTTGATAGGGACGGGACGACGATTGTGGATAAGCAAGGAACATTATTACATATATATATGATACATATCGTTACATATACCAATATGGGAAATTATATAAAATGCGAATAGATTTTGCAAAGAAAAAGGGCACCACAGGACAAACACTCGTGACATAGCCAGCTATCTTCCGTAAATATGACAACTGAAAAGAAATTAGAGTTTTAGACAAAAATAAAGAAAACAAATTAGAGTATAGCAAAAAAAAAGGTAAAAAAGAAAACACACGCACAAAAAAAGCTGCTTGTAGTACTTCTATGCAATGATATGACGATAAATGTGACAGGCCCAAAAGGTCCTTATCTTTTTTGTCAAATAAAATATATCCAAGAAGGGTAAAATTGGTATTTCCCACTGATGAGCTGAATATGGAAGGCACCCGAACCGAGCCAGCCAGCCACCTTCACCACCGGATGAAAAGAGTGAAGACAATAGAGGCTCATACTCTCATAGCTACAATTAGAATCCATTGTAATAATGGGATCTTGAAATGTAGGTAGACGATGAAAAGTAAATTTCTTGTTCTATAAATAATTTTTCCATGTATTTATATTTTCTTTAGTTAACATGTCTTATAACTCTCACTCTCAGTTTCATATGCATATAATATACATGGTTTTGTTCATGTTCAAGAATGAATATGTAGACATATATAGACTAAATTTTAAGTCCCTTTCTCTAAGAGAAATTTTAAAGGGATGCAAAGTCAACCAAAAATAGATACACATGCACACGAAGTCAGATAAATAGTACAAACTAGTGTTATATGTTTCACGCATGGCATATCATTACGTAACTTTTTATCATCTTCTAAATTTTAGACTTTCATCGGTGACACCATAGAACAATGAATCGTCATACAATGCCGATATATAATAAGAGCATGAATATCCATGATACCCGGTTTGGGTATCTTAACTTTTTTTTTTTCTTTTTTTTTTAATTTTTTTTTTTAAATTCGAAAAAAAAAATTTAAAAAAAAAAAAAAAAAATTTGGACCAATCCTGTAGCGCCACGTAGGCGCTACAGGTAAGATAAACTTTTGGGATGAATATGTTAACTATTCATGTGGGTCCCACGTGGGACCCACAATATTTTAATATATATTTGCTAAGATATTCAGCTAAGATACTTGGATAATCATGCTCTAAGAGTACTAATCGAAGGTAGGCGGAAAAAAGTTCCACAATAAGAGAAATAATTATTGAAAGAATGATTGTCCAAAGAATATTTTGAATGACTCTCTACTTAAAAGATCCTTGACTTTCATTAAATGCAACTCGATGGTGTATTAAATGAATAGGTATGAATGAACTTCTTGTTATTCATATGCATAGCTTGATAAATTTTCTTTTTAATAAACATACTAATTATGCTATTTTAGTCCATTTATGACCTCCTTCCTTTCTTATAAAATACTAGTATGCACATGTGACATGTGTATACAACTATACACAAATTCCACCCAATGTGCTTTAAAGAAAAAAATACGGTTTAGTAAGAACAAATCCTAAGAATTTTAGCATAATAAACGAACTATATAATAAAGACAAACATATGTATATACACGATACGAGTTTGGGACATTTATGTAGTTAAAATTACATCCTAAACTTTTAATAATTTAGGTAGTTTTAAGAAATTTAGCAAAAAAAAAAAAAAAGGAGATTTAACCCTTGTTCGCATTTCACAAGTATTGATCCTTGTGAGGTCTCGGAATGCACGTAAGGAATCATGGTGTTACTGGATTTTCAAACGAATTGCCAAAAAGGGTCTACAGAAGGCTGGACTAATAAAGTTTGAGTTAGCCCATCACACTTACTTTGAAATAACCTAAAATGTATATACCATAATGTTGAATACCTTTTTTATATTTGTATTTTGTATTTTTCCAACATTTGTCATTCTTATAACAACGACATCTTAACGATAGTCGACACACTTCCCTTTCAACCCTCTCAGACGTCAGATGTATCATTTTTTTCTTTCTCTGATTATATGTATGGACAAAATAAATTGAGTTATTACATTTTGAGGCCAGACAGATTAAAACTACTTTTGACAAAATAGAATGTTAAATTCATTTGTCATAAGTAGAATGTTAAATTAAAAATACAAAATAGATTTGGGCCCTTAAAAACACTTGACAAAATTTAACATGACTAGAAACACTAAAGGGTATGAAATTTATAATTTGGGCCCTTAAAATTGCTGGATCTTGTGCAAATGCATTCCTAGCCGGGCCTGCATTAATGTAATTACTAGTTTTGGGTTTTTATCACTTTAAAGCGCGCCCACACTGTATCTTTTGTTTGCACATAATTTACCTCTTTGAGCCATTCTTGGGCCTAAATGTAAAACTGAACCCACTTTATATTTTAAGTTTTGAATGTTGAATAACTTATTGTATTAGTATAGTCGGTCACACACACTCTTCTATTCAATGTAGGCATGGATGTTCGGATTCAGGTTATTTTTTTCTGAATTTTTAGATTTTTGGATGTAGAGCTAGAGAATCAGTTCATGTAAATTTATATATGGTCAGATTCGGTTTGAAATTTTTTGGATTCGAAACGGGTTCGAGTAACCGAAATTACCATAAAATATCTGAAAACTCGAAAAAATAATTGAAAATATTTAAAAATGTGTATTACCCGAATTAAAACTTTACTCAAATTATTTAAAAATATTTGAAAATATTCAAAAATATATGTATTAACCAAAATATAAAAATAAAAAATTACTCAAAATATTTAAAATACTCGAAAATATCAAAACTAACCGAAATTAAATAAAACTTCAAATTATTTTGGATATCTTTTCGAGGTTTGGATATCATCCGGTACCCAAAATATCTTGACTTAAACCCCATTCATGTATTTTTTTAGAAACGATTCGGATTAGAATCAGAATTTCGGGTCGGATTCGAATAAAATACTCAGGCCTACTTGCATGTATATGAATGAGTCTGTGATGTCATGTCAAACTATGCAATATGTTATGTAATGAATTGAAGAGGACAAAACTACAAGAGCTCATCAAATTTGGCATGTCATTATATATCTTCCATGGATTAATTTTCATTTCGTTTATCACCAAAACTCTCAGATGCTGCTGCTGCTTTCAGCTTTTGTGTTATACCATCTCTTCAAAATTTCCATTTTCTTCTTTCTTTCTGGGAAAAAGTTGTCAAGAATATATATACAAAAAGTTTCACACTTTTCAGTCTTGAGATTCGTCTGGTGGCTCGCTCTCTTCATCATCCACAGATTCATCGTAATGTCTCAGAGAATCAAGACTGGAAAATAAAAATAAAAAAACGTTTTCATGAGCACAAATCGATTATAGTGACCATTACCATTCATAGCAACGTCACAATTCTAAGTGAAGAAGAGTACCTGCAATTCTGAGGGACTTTCCAGGAGAAACCAGAGGACTGTTTTAGATAAACTGGTAAAGACATGAAATCTTTCCAATCTTGAAGCATGATTCTAAGATCATGAAGCTTACTTTCCATACCATAACAACAATTAGCATGCATCGTACGAACAAGATTCATATCTCTACTAGGCTCACAAAGACCACCAAAATAAGCAGTATCCAAAAATCTCATCTTCAACCCAATTCGGAAAACAAACGGTTCTGTTTTCAGAAAGTTAAGCACATCTTGATCATGATACCCCGGGAACCTCAATCTTGAAGCATACCAATATTTATAAAACAATATAGTTCGATTATTGGACCGAACAAAGTTAAACCCTCCGTTTGGTCTATTATGTAAATCATTCGATCTTCCAAGGTAATGATCACAAGCAATCTGAAAATCAGCCAACTTATAAAACCGTGGAAACGGGTTCCTGAACCACATCACATCAGCATCTGTGAAAACAAAATTGTATCCCATTTCAAGAACAGACCGTAAGAGATCAATCCTTGTCCACATCATCTTTAAGTAAGACCGTGTCATAAAATAAGCTTCTCGTGAAAAATCAACTCCTTCCGTTACAAGGCTGAAACAATGTTTGTGGAGTTCTAAGCAACGGGTGTAAGCCTTGGCATCTAATGCAACGATCACTAAATGGTCTAAGAGTTTGCTTGTTTCGTCCCCGATTTTAAAACTCTCGAAGAAGAGATCGATAACAGATCCTGGAGCTGCCCAAGCTGAGTTTAAAGTTGTTAAAATTACTGTTCCTTCTTTTGTTGCAGCTTTACGCAGAACATGTTCCAGTTTAGGTTCCTGTCATAAAACCAAACTCACCATGACAAGATACATGCAAGAACCAGACAATAGCTAAAGGTTTTTCCAAGTTTCATAATCCGAGAAAATTAATTTCACCACAATTTCTGGTGATTTACAGGGAAGTTTATGGAATTAGAAACAATTGATCCTAACATCGATGGAGATTAGAAAACTGACCATATAAGAAGATAAATCGAGAGACGGCAAAATGTGAGGCAATGAATCGGTGGCTCTGTAAAGAAGGAAGGAAGAGATGGAGATGGCCGCTAGAAATAGAGCAGCTCGACGCATTGGGATAGATGATCCTGGAGACATTTCGCCGGAGAACGAATTGTTAGCGGAAGACGAAGCCTCGAGCCTCGCCGTGTGGAATCTGGAACCGACACGGTGCGATAAATTCATCACCACCGACCATCGTGTCACACTATGATCGAAGTAAATGTTTTTTTTTTGTCCGCAAAAGAAATGGTTGGTTACAAATTTAATGCGTTTCGTAAATTCACACCAACTACTGAGTTTAGGATCAAAACGCTGCGTTTATTAACTAGGGACGGTTCTTTTCTAAACCAATACATGGACTATTAGGTATTCGGTTGGGTTTAAATTTTGGATATCTAATTCTATAATTGAGAAGTGAGAATGCACCAAATTCATTCTCACGAAATTAATTATCAATTTATCCTTAAATTTTAATAAAATTGTCCCACATCGGTAGTTGGAGGAATAATTAACTAATACATATAGGGTAAGATAATAAGAGAATGAATATAGAAAAGAACATAGAGAGAAAGACCAGGCTGCGACAGCAGAGGAGAGCCAATTCTGAAACTCAAAAGAGAAAAGACGAGAAGAAGAAGAAGAAGAAGAAGAAATGGATGCGGAAGAAGAATAAGACGGTGGACTTAAGTGATTATGACAATAATGTTCCAAAAAAGCTATGGAGCTCCGACGATTGCTAATTATAATGCTTCCGCGATTGAGGTTTTGGAATTATGATGGTCTACGAAAAAAACATAAGTCTCTCTAAAAAGTCATTCAACAATACATTTTATCGGGGTCTAAATCTAATAAATCTAAAATATTTCATAATGAAAATAACTTCTATTTTTTTCTCTAACAAAATACCGCTATGTCCGCACATGGTGCAGACACTCCACCTAGTATAAATTAAAAATCTAATGGATACTTATTTTTTTCTAATTCAGTTCGATTCAGTTCATCATGTTGATTTTGGATTGGTATAGTGCAAAAATTGAAAAACCGTGAAATACACAAAAAAATAGAATCTTAATTATTCTAAATATTTAGTATCCGAAATAGCAATAATTTATTAGAAATAACGGTAAAAAATCCGAATTCTAAACCGGCTAACCACTAAATCGGTCTGATAGAAGAGTAAAAACACAAATCCTAAACCGGCTAACTTGTATGATATTAATGTGCCTTATATATTTTCGATTCTTCAATTCTTCATATGTAGACACAAAAAAAAAACTCGTCAGGATCACAAGAGAAGCCTAGCTAAAAGATTACGTTATTTTAAAAGGTTTTCAAACAAATTCGACTAGATTGTTCATTGTTAACAAACGAACAAAGCTTCAGCTACGCATTAGAGAAGAACAAGAGAGATTAAGGTTAAGATCAATCTTTGAAGAAGCAAAACAATCTCTGAAGATGAAAGGAGATGAGACTGCTTCGCTCGTTTCACTAAGTGACGATGACGCATTGCTTCTCCAACGTTGTTTACAATTATGAGGATGATTCAACGACAGAGACAACGATAATTCTTCTTCTTCTTCGTGTTCGTTTTCCCGCCATTTGTTGTTCTTCGTGCTCTGAGCCTAAATAAGTTCAAAAGATGTCATTGATAAGTCTTAGTTATCAATTGTCTATAGAAAAATCTTATTTAGTAATAGCATTTTATGAGATCGAAGATTTACAGTGTGTCCTATATATTAGAGAGACTACTCTAGGTCATAAAATCGAGAAATATTACGATTAGGTTATACAATCTACATTGATTCACGCAGGAACGTCGAGTACTACTGACCATGGATGGAACATACTAATAAATATCTCTATGAAAACATCAGAAAATGGGCCTACTTTATTTATTTTATTATGATTTTTTTAGAGTATCTAATAAATAAAACAATAGGCCATGCATGTTAGTTGGGGAAGTTGATTGATGAGTTGCATTATTAGTCAATATAAATGAGAATGTCGAGTGAAACATAAAATTCGGTTTTTGCAATAAATGTATAAATTCCTCGATATATAAATCAACAATATATTTTGTTTTGTTTTTAAAAAGAAATCTTAAACATGTCTAGTAATCCAAAATCAATGAACTAGCCTACTCTGATCCAATGGTTAGTGTTTTGTCTTAATATCAAATATCAAATCAAACTAATGAATAAAATCATTAATGCTTACTACTAAATAATTTATTAATAATGGAATCTATATCTGAAATTTTTCAGAAGTCAGCCCCATGCAAATGTTCAATGGTTTTAGTGAGTGTTTATCTTCAGTCTTTAATATTTTTACTAATGATGTTACTTCTCGTAACGGCTACTTAAGAATATTAAAATTAAACATATTTAATACCTCAAGAAACTGATGAGACTGAAATTTGATGGACTCCCCAATGCCTGCAAATGTCTTCGTTCTCTCCATGTTCATGATGTTAAGAAAGTCATCGTCATCATTACCAGTCGCTGAAGTCTGCTCTCTTCTCCCCAAACAAACAGAAAATAAAACAAAAACTATATAAATTCAACAATCCATATTCAAACAAAACTGTATGATAACATATCCTATTTTCTGGAATAAAACTACACTTGTCAGGAACAAATTAATATTCTCTTTCCATTTATTCAAAAAAGTAAAAATAAAATTACCTAAAGTTAAAAGAGCGAAAACCCAAAAGACAATCATTCCTTGCGTGTACAGACAAGTTGTCATGAAGATGATCTTCATTGTCTTGTCTTCTTCTTCTTCTTGGAGATGATGAAGAACTCTCTTCTGTCCCCCCAAAAATATGTAACAAATAAATAAATTAATTCGTTAATATGACCATGGTGAATATTCTCTTCACCCCTATCGTTTTCTTTTTATTAAATTAAAGAAGCACCTATTTACCTGTAAGGCTATAGCCAAATTCTTTTATTTCCTTGTTTTAATAAATACTTCACCAGCATTTATATATTTATGACAATAGTCTAGTGAGACTTGCATTTATGCATTACGATTACAGTTTTGATGTGAATGGTGGGAATTCGAAAAGAACAGTACATCCAAATTCTTTTTCCCTGTTTTAGTTAATACATATTTCACCAGCATATGTATATTTATGACAATGGTCTAGTAAGACTTGATTACTAAAATTTTACATAATAGTTATGATATAGTTGGAATTTGATAATAACTGTTCTAATCTTGAATTATGACGTTAAAAGTGTAATTTGCTGTCTTATTTAACCAAAACATATGTAAAATTCATTACCTAGTCTGCCAAGAAGAGTGGGTTTGGATCCTCTATACATCTGCCGTATGATCAAAACAAAGAAAAACGTTTTCAATATTCAAATTACTATAACATTTAGCAAAACAAAAACAAAATCAAACTGTTAAAAGTGAAGAAAGCAGTGTAACGGTATAAAAACAGTAGAAGACAGTAAGGCCATGTACAGCGGTGTTACCGCGTGGGTTTCTTAAAAATTTGTTTTTTTTTAATTTTTTTTTTTTTTTTTAAATCTGGCGAAAAAAGTAAAAAAAAAAAAAAAACAAATTGACCAATCCGGTAGCGCCACGTAGGCGCTACAGGTTAAGGAACGGTATACTAAATAAGAGATTTTAGGAGCGTATGTTGACTGTTTGAGTAGGACCCACAAATATTTAATTATTTTTTTTATAAGAAACCCACCTAAGAAACTATGGCTGCACATGCTCTAACAAAAATGAAATTTATCATTTGGATTGACCTGGAGATGGCTCTTGACGTGTGAAATGGTTAGTCCCTTTACATCCATTATCTTAAGCACAAGTTTTGGAGTTGCTTCTGTTTCGTTCAAACCCAAAAACACAAACCTTTAAATCTTCAAGATGACTATGATGAATATGGATAATATATTTTTTGGGTAAAAAATATGGATAATATTATATATAGACCACCGAACTTTAAGATACTTTGAAAAGAAAATAACACAAAAGTTATGAGTTGGTTTGAAAAGACTGACTGTATTGACCACCGAGCAAATCAACGGCATGAACGAAGCTCCGATGAAGCTCCGGCGTCCATCTCAGGCGAGGAATCGGAGACCGTACATACGGCCTAACTCCAGCAATCCCTCCGTCGCTGCTCCTTCCGCACCTACCCATTTAGATATGAGCACACGAAACCCTAGCCCTTTTGATTTGGTTCTCTCTGAACTTTTTTTTTTCTTTTCTTGAAAACGAGAAGGAGAAGCAGAAGAAGAGAGATGGTGGAAGAACAAGAACCCTAAAAGGAATTGTGATTTTCTCCGAGTGAATGAAGTAAGGTTTAAGATTAATAAGGACGGACCTTTTCTGTTTTTATAAACGAAAGAATTTTTTTTTCCTTTGTCTCTTTTTGAAAGAACCCGTGCTTATATATGTTGGTTGTATAATGTGAATATGTATATTATATGTGTGTATCAAGGCTAAAGAAAAATCAAAATATTAGAAATTGTGATATGATAAAGTAACCTCTGGACGACCAAATAGATAGAAAAAGATGATGAGATGTTTATTTTTATAATTAGTATAACCAGCTGGAATGTTGTCATACTTTTATATAGTTTGATGTGACATGTTTTTGACCTAATAGAATAGAATACATTCAACAAAAATTTATCATCCGTTTGACTTTGCATGCATTAGTAGAAAATAGCTTTTCAAGAATCTTTGAATTTTGGTTGGTATAATTCATGGACCACTCCCGTTGGAGAAATGTTGTTTCCTTTTCTTTCTACTTGAGATTTTTCTTTTTGTTAACCTTGTGATATTTGAATCAAAGTTCAATTAATTCTTTTTTTTTTTTAATTCCAATAGATTACTCTGATTTATGATTTTTATACTTTTGAAACTAGTCTACATATAAATATGATAACTTTATAAAACGTGGTTTATCTTGTTTACTATAGTACACAGTGATGATTTGGATTTTTCAAATTTTGATTGTTTACTTTGTAAATATATTATATTTTTACTAACAAAACAAATATTATACGATTGATTACGTGGGCATTTACGTAGTTTCTCCATACTTATCCATGTAAAAATGGGATGATGCGTTGATTCTCAGTGTCGTAAAATTTATTTTTTTGCGAAGGATGATATGAAAATTTCATTGATCGGAATATGTGGTTTTATAGGATTGAAATCACCTAAATTATATAAAGAAATATTATATACCATGTAATTTAGGTAAAAATAATTGTAAACTTGACAAAATGGAAAAAAATAATAATTATAAAATAATTATATTTTCCTTAATAATCACTAAAATATAAATCAGGACTATATTATTATTATTTTTTTAAGAACTAAACCGGGACTATATTATTGAGAAGCACTTTGTAGATTTTTTTATTTTTTAAGAAGTACTTTGTAGAACAGAATATTTGCTTTTGTTTTGTCCAATCCCCTAATTGCTTATAAGAATTACCTTATTGGGATTTGGGAGTTACCCAAATGAAGAAGTTTCGTTTACGTAATTTTGTTTTCATCATAGTTTTCTCTAGACCAAATTAAAATAAAAAGCAAAATCCGAAAATAGCCCAACTGCTAAGCTTTGACCTTAGGATAATCATTCCTTATTTTAAAGCTTCAAAAAATTTATATCATTATTGGATTTCGTGTTATTTAATATTCACTTCCCAAAATTATTAGTTTATATATTAATGGTCATTCGTACGTATCTAAAACCAACCTTTTGACTAAAAAACCGTTTCTCTCTCTTCTGAGAGAGGGTGATATCCGGCTCGCCGGAATCGCCACCGATGTTGGACGGTTTCTTCTTTTTTCTTCTTCACCGTCTAGCAAGTTTTTTCTGATGACTCCCTCTTCTCGCTTTCCTATCCTTCAGAGGGTGATCGTCTTTTTCTTGCTGTTTATCGGTTTCGGTCTCGTCGATGTCCGGCGGTTTATATCGGCTTTCCTTGCTTTTACTTTCGGTCTGGCTTTTGTCCAGTTTCGATCAATAATCCCTGGTTGTTTTCTCTGGATGACGATCTTTCCGCTTCAGCGGATCTCTCCGGGATTTCCCGGTCTTCCTCGCCTTGAGCGATTTCGATCCCCCTCCCTCTCTCCTCGTCATGCCGTCTCTCGCCTGGTTTCCTTGCTTTGCTCCGGTTGCGCTCCTCCGCTTTCGCCTGGATTAATATCGCGGTCGTGCCCTAGCTTTAGAGGACAAGCGTGTTAGGGATTCAGTTAGGAGTTTCTCCTACCGGCGGCGGCGCCTCCAGGGCTCCGGTGAGCTTTCTTGGAGCTTTTGCATGTCTTTTCTTTGATGCAGGTCTGTTCAGGCGGTAGTCTGGGATGTGGTGATCGGCAAACGGTCCTTGTTCGTGCCGATGAGTTGGTCCGGTTCGGCGCCGGCGTTTTCCTCCACGCTGTGAAGCGGTTCTCGGCGGTGCTTCTCCCTCGCGACGCGTGTCTGCATGTCGAGCCTTTTCTGCGATTGCCACGTGGCAATTTTATCACTTTTGTTTCACGCGTTTGGTCTCATGTTGTACTGGGCCTGTGGCCCGTTTGTTTGTAACATCGGCCTAAGTTGAATTCAATCAGACGACAAAAAAAAACCCAACCTTTTGACTTCTCACTTCATTCCCCTTAATTTCCTGCTTTTAATTTTCGTCCCATTTCCAATTCATTTTTTTTTTTTGGTCAGGAAAGAAAACTTTCATTAGATGATAAACTTAGGATAATACAGCTGAGTGGAAGCATGTGGTCCTCGACCTAGCGGCTGTTTTTGCTAACAAATCCGCTATCCCATTAATGGATCTTGGGATAGACAGAAAAATTACATTCTAAAACGAACTAGCGATAGTGATGATGTCCTCGCAGATCATCTTGGTGTCTCGTGGGAATTTCATGTTGTTCAAACCCAAGATAACTGCTCTCGAATCGGATGCTATTCTGACTTGCTGAAAGTTTCGTTCTTTTGCTGCTAAGAGAGCCTCTCGAATGGCTAAAGTTTATGCAACTAACGGAGAGATTGTGAACTCTGTCGTCATGGATCTGTCGACCAACGTACAGCCTCGTGAGTCTTCCATATGCCAGCCTAGCCCAATCTGTTGGTCATGTCATGTCCATGATGCATCTGTGAAACATAGGACTTCTCTTGTGTTCAGAGGTGGTGGTTGTTTCTTCTTCTGTTCGCCACGTTGAGGTGTGATCTCTGTGTTGTATTGTGCCTTACTCCATTCAATAGCTTTGTCTTTTGCTGCGGTTACTGTGTCCTCGGCTGTTTCTCCTCTGTTCTCAAAGACTAACCGGTTTCGAGCAAGCCATAAAGCAGAGAGGAGCCATGGAAACAATTTTCTATCCGAGTCTGTATCATATCTGAGATTCCTGAGTTTATTGCCCTCTTCTATGCCCATTTTCACATTAGTAATATCATCAAGGTGAAGGTCATGTTGATACGGGGATTTTGACCATACCTCTCTAGCGAACTCGCAGTGGAAGAAGAGATGGATCTCAGTTTCGGGCTCTCCACATCGCTTGCAGTCTGGTACAGTAGTAACTTTCCGTCGTACTAGGTTGACTCCAACAGCCAGTGTCTCTCGAGCTGCTCGCCATAGTAGCATCATGTTCTTTTGACTAGTCTTGATGTTCCATATCTCGGATTTCCATTTGAAATTTTCGTATATGTCCTCTCTGTCCATCAGTGATTTGTTTTCCAGGCCAATGTAGTACCCGTATTTGGTTGAGTACTCTCCGTTCAACGAGAAAATCCAGGTATATTGATCCTCTCTTCCCATTCTACTCGGTTTGATACATGCTATTTGTTTCCATATCTCCGGGAAAGTACTCTTGACTTTACTTAGATCCAATTCCATCGTTCCCTGTATCATTAGATCAACAACCTTCCATTCTTGAGTGTGTTGTAGTGAGGGTCATGTGGTGATTCCGGGCATGATGAGTGAAGTCCATGGATCCCGCCATATGTTTGTGCTTATGCCATTTCCAATTGCTATTCCCAGTCATTTTTTGATCAAGTCTCGTCCCACTAACAAGCTTCTCCAGCCATGAGAAGATGAGCCGCGAGGATTGATGTCCAGAAACTCTCGGTTTCGACAGTACTTCGCTTTTAGCATCGTAGCAATTAGGCTAGTTGGGCGATTTAGTATTCGCCAACTCTGTTTTGCAAGCAGAGCTTCATTAAAGCTCTTGATTTCTCTCATGCCTAGTCCACCTCTGTCTTTTGGGTGAGTTAACTTTGTCCAAGCCACCCATGACATGCCTTTGGTGTCTATGTTTGAGTCTCACCAAAACCTAGTCAACGCAGACTGAATGCGTTTACAGAGGCTCTTTGGTAATTGGAATCAGGACATGGTGTACGTCGGGATAGCAGTGAGGACGGATTTGAGCATAACCAATTTTCCGGCAGAGGAGAGCCTCTTGGTCGCCCAACTTGCGGCTCTTTTCCGTATACGATCGACCAGAGAGCTAAACAAATCATGCTTTTTTCGGGTAAATAGCTCCGGAAGCCCTAAGTACTTTCCTTGTCCTCCTTCTTTTGTTATACCTAGCGTTTCCTTGACTCTGTTTTTTTATCTCTGGTCCTGTCTTCACAGAGAAAGTTATGGCAGACTTCTCCTTACTAATCAATTGTCCGGATGCTAGCTCATATTCCTTTATCGTCTCAAACAGTGCTTTGCAGCTCTTGTTGTATGTTTTCGTGAAAAACATTGTGTCGTCGGCGAACAAAAGATGGTTGATTTGAGGTCCCTGCTTTGAGATGCGAAGCCCCTTTAATCTTCCCTCTTTCTGAGCCTTTAAGCATAAGCCAGAGAGGACTTCGCTACACATGATGAAAATGAACGGAGAAAGCGGGTCTCCCTGGCGCAGTCCTCTGCTCAGTGTTACTGATCCTCTAACTCGTCCGTTGATGAGGAACGCATAGGAAACCGTCGTGATGCTTTGCATTATCCACTGTACCCATATCTCTGCGAAACCAAATTGTTCGAGTACTGTTCGGATAAAACTTCATTCCAGCCTGTCGTAGGCTTTGGTCATGTCCGTTTTAACGGCGATAGAGCATCTTCTTGTTGCTTTCGAGCTCTTGAGTGTGTGGAGGACTTCATGTGTTAATAAGACGTTGTCGGATATCGCTCGTCCGAGTACAAAAACTGTCTGATTCTCTGAGATGAGCTGGGATAGAATTGGTTGCAGCCTTTTCGTCAGGATCTTCGAATAGATCTTGTAGTATACATTGCAAAGGGCGATCGGGCGATAGTCCTTGACCTTCTGAGGGTTTGTGATTTTTGGGATCAGCCTTATATGTGTCCTGTTTGTCCCCTCAGGTAGATGTCCGGAGGAGAAGAATTGTTGGATCTTTTTCACAGCCTTCTTCTCGACAGTAGCCCAGTATTATTGAAAAAAAACAGGCCGTAAAACCGTCCGGTTCCGGAGCTTTGTCTCCATTGATGTCAAAGCAGGCTTGCCTTATTTCTTCTGCTCCCCATTTCCAATTCATTCCTTTTTATTTTTGTTCTTCTCTAGTATAGTGTAGCTATGCACGCAATTTGAAATAAAAATGTAATGATTTTTATTACACATGCCCCTATGCTTCTGCTTCTTTCCAGTTTGTCCTCTTTACTTTTTCTGATTTCTTCCTGCATGTTGAAAACAAATCAAGATGATTCTCCTATGTGGTAGCCCATTTAAAATTACTTGGTTCGAGATTCTTGTTTTTCTTTTTGTTTAAAGGGTTTCTTGATTTTTTCATTAATACTTATCTGCCACATTTTTTTCAGTATTTTAAATAACCATCGTAATGCATTTAAGTAAAGGATATCTTTTTTTTTTTTTTGGTCAGAATTGGAAATTTTCATTAAACTTGAAACTACTCTATTACAGCTGGAGAGTGGTCGAATTGCCTTAGAGCCGTTTTAGCGATCTCATCAGCGTTTCTATTCTCATTCCTTGATACATATATGAAGATGCATCTATTAAAAGGATATCTAAATTACAACGGATGATATATATATATATATATATATATATATATATATATATATATTTTAATCCAGGAGTAGATCCCAGATCCAACAGTCCAAATTAATCCCCTGGATTCAGTCAGGCCGCATGCCAGTTTTATCTGGGAGGGTTATCCCTAAACCTTTGGCCCAGTATCCGCGTTAGGTGTCCAAAGGAGGCATGTTAGTTTCCGCATAGAGAGGGGGGGGGGAGAATCGAACCTGCATGGTGGTAGCCACCACAAACCCGTTTTTCCACTTGGACTACCTCGTCCGGACAAAACAACGGATGATATCTAAACCTTCAAAATAATTAACCAGCAAATTAAACTGCAATGCTTCCGCAAAACTATTATGTATTCAACTCTTAATTTTAGTTACAAACAATTTGTCATATCTCATCAAGAGCTGCTATAAAATTTAAAGAGCTATAAATATTTAAGAAAAAAATCTATAATTTTTTTATATAATTTGGAGACCATAAAACATTTACATATATTAGCTTTGTAAATTTTGAGATATAAAATCAATATTTCATCTAGTTATGTCCAGAACCAACTTTAATCCCATTCGAAGACCATAAGCATAGAGTATCAGCCATTACGTACAAAGAACATTAGCATGTGGTCTTAGCCATTGGTGTAACTGTGTAAGTGATCCCGTCACTTGACAAAAAAATAGTGATCCTGTCACTTGCAATTCGGTTCCCACATTGTTATAGATAAATCAAATTCAAAATAAAATAATAAAAGAGGAGGAAGAAAAAAACGTAGGAGGTTGCTTAAAGTAGGAAGGTGGGACGCAAATGTCGTGGATGACGAAATGGCCAAATGGGTGTGTAAGTAGTAGTACACATAGTCATTTTCTTGACCATAACCCCCAATTTTGTTTTTTTTTTTTTTTTTTTTTCACTAGAAAATATTTTATATATTATCAAAGAGGAATACGATTGTCGGATACATTTTTGGAAACCAACCAAAGAGACTAAAGCCGGCTATCAAAGAACGATACCGGAGCCAAAAGCCCTCAAACGAGAGACGAACAACAACAACAAACAACTACAAACCTAAAATCGATAGGTTTGATCTCTTAGATTTTTTTGTTCACTTTTTATATCAGTTTTTTTCCTGTTTTGTGTAGAATAATGAAACTAACCGCCCACACATGTATGGTCTAGTGATATTTGGTTCACGAATGTATTAAAACCATTTTCCATGACTTCAATTCAAATCTTGTTAGAAACAAAAATTATAGGTGTATGAGAAATGTAGGTTTGAATTTAGTTTGGTTCATGAAGTTTACATGTAGAATGATAACATGTGATTTTGCTACTTCTAATATTAGTCGGAAAGTATTTTAAACTCGGAACAAGCAGTGTAATAGTCAATCCATTCTATAACATTTTGATGCGTTTTTATTAAAACTGGCCGAATCAATCGATAGGATATTATTTTAAGTAGGCATAACTTATTTGGCATGTTTAACTTCTTTTACACTGTATCTAAAATGTACCATTCATACTTGTTGTCAACTACGTATCAGTTTAGATGCTATATATTCAACAAAATTCAAACCAAACCGACCAAAAATGAGAAAGTTGCATGTATTATACTCTGAAAAATCAAAACAAACCGCCGTAATACTAAAATCAATTTGAGGTTACGTATAAAGTGGACCTTTTTACCTCATAGGAGTCACGGAACCTCATGCTAGAATATGTCAAGGTGATGTTATTGACCTTCAAGATAAAAAAACTTAACTTTCAATTCGGAGGAAATTCAGTCTTTTAACTTTTTGAACTATGGGTAGAAAGTATATTTCGATGGAAATTTGATGTTATATGATAGTTTCATAGGAAAACAAATCGTTAACCTATCATGTTCTTGATTTCTCAAGTTTATACTGATTGAACTTACCTAAAGTAATTTATCACATACACTAAGTTGGTACGACGAAATTGCTTCGGTGGCTTCATGTCGCACACTAGTTTTGCTTTCTTAAATAATTCTATGAAAACGAAAGATAAAAAAAAAATCAAACATGCAATGAATTCCCAAATAGATCCAAGAAGAAATTTATTGTGAAATTGACTGCAAGTCCATGATTCATGCATGGCTTTTAGCCTTTTGCTACAATCCAATATTCATTAAGTTTCTTCGACTCATATACATTTGCAACATTGTATGTGTATAGCCTGAGTATACTTGACAGTATAGGATTATAGAAAAAAAGTTTTGGATTATCATAACGGCCAAATTCATTCTATTTTTATTCTTCAGAAAATTCTCACCGAACCATTTAGATTTGACCATTATTAGTATTATTTTATTAGCCGTATTTTCTTCCCCTAACACTTTATTTGATTTCAATCATAGCACATGCACGAGGGATATAAAATTAGAAAATATAGTAAAAGGTGTAATCAACCGATCGAGAGAGAAAAACACCTAGAGAGGATTTGTTTAAAGTGTGATTTGAGAATTGATGGGCCACCAAAAAAACATATTTAATTTTCTACTTATAGCAATTTATATAAACTTTATGCCAAAGAATGTGTTATCACTACTAATCAATTTGCAAAATGATTTAGCTAGAACATATTATTATTACTATCCAATATCCTGCATATAATTATATAAATGTGGTAATGTGAATAAGATTCAGGTAGTGAATGTATATAGATATTTAGTAGGAATAAGAACCAAACAACCCTTAGACTTTTTCTTTCTTTTAAACATTGGAATTTGGAAGTATGTTTTTCTTTTCTTTTCAAAGATCCTCCTAAAACTGTTTAAAATCCTCTAAACTTTCACATATGTTTTTCTGTTCTTTTAACGATCCTCCTAACATTGAACAGATATTTGAATTTGATGACATAGCAAGCTGGGAGCATAAGCTGAGAGCTTTAAAGAATGAGCTATTATAACTCAAGTAAAGGGAAATCATAACATGTTGAAAAATTCAGGAGGAACTTTAGGTTTTCTAGAGTCAGCAGCACACATGGTTGTAATCATAGCAATAGAGATAATTGAAGAATAACACAAGTTTGATTGTGTAGATTGTTATATGGCTGGTAAGATGAAGAAGAAGAGGGACATAAAGAGAATTATTCTCCCTTTACAGGCTTTGTATAAGTTCTCTTATCCACCAATCCATAATTGCATCTTCTTCTTTTTTTTTTTTTTTTGGCAGGATCTTCTATACAATATCTAAAGATTGATGCCCAAAGCCATAGGTTCTTTTGGTTGTGCTCTAGAGTATCTATCTGCTCTGGTTCTATGTAGTTGTTGGAATGCACAACATTTTACAGGTATGGAAATTTACATTACATTATTCATTGGAGACAACATATTATAAGTTTGCAAATCTAGATAAAGGGTATGAGAGTGTATATATACATTGCCAATTTGGAGTCCTGACCAATCTAATAATAATAACATTTTACCAGACAAATGATTTCACCAAAGAGAAAACTAGACACTTACCTAATGTTCCAGATAAAAGCGGTAACGAGGAATAATGGGCATTAAGAATATATGTAAAGAGTTATCAGAATGAGCATCATTACGCCAATGAATGAAACCGAGACCAAATGTTAGATAAACACTTTGAGGAATTGAAAAGGCTGCGGCAAAGTAATCGTGGGTCCAGTAAATACTTATTCAAATCAGATCAAATGTCTGAGAAAAAAGAAGAATAGAAAGCAAAAGGAATGATAGATATGGTATAAGACAATTGTATACTTAGGCTTTGCAAAATTGGGAGTAGATAATACCAGTTTGGTTCGGTTCGGTGTAGTTTCTACGATTTCAGTGAGCAAAATTCGGTTAATGTTGATCAATATATCGATTATATCATTATGAATTCCAACTTAATTTGAGTTCGGTTTACATTCCATTCGATTTTTGGTACCAAAACATTGTTAGTACTTGGTTCGTTATCGGTTCGTTTCATTTAGGTTTGGTTCGGTTTTGGTTTGAAAGGCTTCAGTTCGGTTTGATGCTTTTATCCTAAACCACAATATTTGAGAAAAAAACAAATGAATTAAAGAATATCTAAGAGCATTTTCATCAAGAGATTTTTGATGGAATTCTTAACATTAAAATAAAAAATTAGAAAATAGGAGTGAGAGATAGTAGAAGTTCTCAAATGAGATACCATAGTTTCTCTTATACCCATGTGCTATTTGTATTCTTGTCATTTGTTCAATTTTACCCAAAATTAAATTTTAATTCTAAAATTAAATTTTTATAATAAAAATTAGTTTTTTATTTCTAGGAACCCAAAATGAGAAACCCATGGATGTATATGCTAATGCTCTAAAGATGAATTTGATAATTTTTATGTTTTGGTAAGAAAATATAAAAGTTGCATGCTTTATAGTTACAGTTACGAGGCCTTCTTCTGCTTGTAATTAACGGCAGAGAAAACATAAACCACTGCATTCAAAATGCTTAAACCGGCCAGTAACCAGAAGAAGTAATCAAGATGTCCTTCGTTGAGATCATCCATAATCCACCCATCTCCACCGTCTTTGGTCGTGAAATACCTCACCAACGTAAGGATCAACGAGCTCAGGTGTTATTCTAAGGTGACTTAAATCTCAAGATACTGTAAAAAAGTCTTTTTTGAATGAGCAAGGAATGTCGGTTTAGTTTCTCCTTATATTGGGAGAATGAAAAGATCTCGTTAGGGTTTTCTATTGTCCATTGTATCGGGTTTTGAAGCAGTATATAAAGGGGTCAAAGGGTTTGTAAATATTAACACACACGTAATATAGAAACCCTAGACAAAATGGTATTTGCCTCAATATTATTTCTCTCTAAGTATTCCGCACAAACGTTCTCTCTTCTAGGGTTCACTCGAGAGTTTTACAACATCAGGTAATTCCCAAACGCATTGGCCAGCTGTCCCAATGCATTACACAGACTCCGCATCGAATCCGGTGCCTGATCATAGAAGAACTCGAGCTGTCCAATGACGTAGAAAACCTCGGCTGCACCAAACATGAAAATCTGTGGAACCGTCAAAAAGACGGTTAAAGGAACCGGGGTTCTGACCCGAGCCATCTCAACGATGGTTGCTAATGTTCAGGCCCGGCCCGATGCATAAGCGACATAGGCGGTCGCTCATGTCCAATTTTTCTTTAATTTTTTTTTCAGTCGCTTATGTCCATTTTTTTTTTTAATTGAGTTATAGCCCAAAATTTTATGGTCCACTTCAAACAATGAGTGACGTACGACACTTGCTCTCTTATTTTTCTTTTTCAATTCTGTTTTTATTTTTTGGTTTGTGATTCGTGATTCAAAATTAAAAACTATTAGCTTTAGTAGTCCCTTACCGAATGAAAGGAAGGTGCCAAGCCGAAGTGTACAAATCTCATAGGTTTGGGTGCTGACTATCAGCCCTTTGACCAGGAAATCCAAGGCTATCAGAGTTGAACACTTTTGGGTATGCCTCTTCTTAGTACTCTCCTCCGCTGAGTTACCTCGTACTTACGCCTTTGAAGAAAATATGTGTTTAAACTTTACTATGACGTTGAGTTTTTTTTAAGAAGACACATTTTTTAATCTCGCTTACGACCTATAATAAAATCGAAACGGCCCTGCTAATGCTATACCGAAGACCGAAACGAAAAGACCAATTCCCATTCATTGAAGCACGGTGAATCCATTTTTGGTTCCTGTGAAAAGTTTAGCGAGCGGGACGTTGAATCGATCATAGAGCGGAACCAAAACGAGCACGGTGGTGCAGGCGAAAACCCCGAGAGTCACGGGGGGGGGATCTTGAAAGAGCCGATAGTGCAGTTCATGGCTCTTCCTTGTTGGAGAAACATTGTGGATATTTGAGCATAGAGAGATGAGAAGACGATACCCGAAACCCATATTGGCAACATTCAGATCAGAATCTTGACTTCTTCAACCTACGTAACGGTGCATAAACTCCATGGACTGAAGAACTCTAAGGTTGTTGCTTCTTTTGTTGATAAAACAACAGCTTTATCAAGGTACCTGCATTGAAATGTATGCCTGAGTTATGTTTGAACAAACGGTATATAAACTAGGCTTGGCATTTACCTGAAACCAGAAATCCGAACCCGACCCCAAAAACGATCCCGATCCGAATCGATTTTACAAAAATATCCGTATGAGGTTTAAATCTAGGTATTTTGAGTATTGGGCAATATCTAAACCCGAATAAGTACCCGAAGTTAACCCGAAGTTTTATCTAATTTTAAATAATTCTACTATTTTAAAATATTTTGGATAGTTTGAGTAATTCTTTTATCGGGTTTTTTGGTATCACAAATATTTTTGAATATTTTTGGATACTTTAGGTAGTTTAGATAGTTTTTTACGAAATTTTTGAGTATTTTCAGATCTTTTTGAATATTTTCCAAGTTTGCAAATATTTTTTGGTAACTTCGGCAAACCGAATCCGACCCGAACCCGATAAATATCGAACTGAATCCGACCCGATATATAGAATTACTCGAACATGGCTTATAGTCATAAATCCGAAAATCTGAAAAACCCGAATGTCCATATCTCTAAACCGAACAAAACTTAGCCAACTTAAGAAATTTTCATGAAAATCAAAGAAATGATGAGAAGACAATGTATTACTTGTAATCATCTGTATGCTCGAATTTCCTACTTCATGACGACGGAACTCGGTTCTTATTAAAGTCTATGGGCTTCCAACCTAAAACCAATTGGTGATAAGTGGAGTGACTTATATCCTTTATATATTAAGTGAGATCCTTTCCAACTACCGATGTGGGACTTCTGTCCCTAATACGCCCCTTCGAGACAATGGTTGTTTGACCATTAATCTCGGAATGTTCAGTCTTGGATCGACGTCACCAATTTGGGCCTGGGTTGTCGATGATTGGACCAACTTTGGGTCGGATCGGGTTGGATTGCATGAATCGGGGTCTGATACCATATTAAAGTCTATGGGCTTCCAACCTAAAACCAATTGGTGATAAGTGGAGTGGCTCATATCCTTTATATATTAAGTGAGATCCCTTCCAACTACCGATGTGGGACTTATGTCCCTAATAGTTCTTGTGTTTCATTTTCAAAGCGAAGTGTTGTATCTTAAGGTACTTCAAGATTCATTTTACGAAATGCAGCGACAAGAACTTGGAAAATCCGTGTGATCGGACTACCTCCAGGTTTCTGAAACCTATAAAGTGGAGCTCCAAAGAAGAAACCGATGATAGCTAACCCCATGAACATAGTTGGTATCCCGTAACCTAATCCCCAACCGATATTCTCCTGGACCAACACAAGAAAGACCGATCCAAATGCCCCAAAGGGCGAGACGCACGGTTTGATTCCCCCCGTGCCAAGAGCTATAAGGTAAAGTCCGACAAAGAACGTTAAGTACTGAGATGTGGTAGGTGACGGGCAAACGTCTCCAACGCAGTCAGCATATTTCAGATATGGAACCGAAGCAGAGAGAGTCAAAGCAGACATTCCCTAAACAACAATAAAGACCAAAACAGAGTTCAACTACAACAACAACAAAAAAAGATCTGTGATGGCCCAAGTTATAGGCCCAAAAGTCGTTTTGCTGGATCCGAGAGGACGGATGTTACAAGACTGATCGAACATTCTTGAAAAAAACCGGAGACTTACGATGAAATAAATGGAGGAGAAACAAGCAATGGTCCAGTATCTACCCCAATAAGCATCGGCTAAGACGGCTCCAATGAGAGAAGTGATATAACAGGTTCCATGCCATGTTATAACGTTTTTAGTAGGTCTGGGCATTCGGGTATTCGGGTCGGTTTCGGGTAGGATCCATTCGGTTCCGGTTCTTTCAGGTTGAGAGAAATTTTACCCAATGGGTACCTATGCAATTTCGAGTCGGGTATCGGTTCGGGTCCAACCGGTTCCGGGTCGGTTCGGGTCTAAAAATTCAGAACCGAATTTTACCCGAAATTTGTAAAAATATCTGAATTAGACAAAAAAAATCTGGATTTTTTTTTCCGAAAACAAAGAAAAAACAGAAAAAATTATCTGAAATGTCAGAAATATATTCAAAATCCAAAAATAAAACTTTAAAAATACCTATAATACCAAAATTATACCTATAATATCCAAAAATAACTAATATATTTAACATTTTTCGGGTTATTCGGGTACCCGTTCAGGTATCGGTTCGGTTCCAGGTATTACCCGATACCCACGGTTCCAAAATAAATTACCCATCGGGTAAATGCTATATAACCAAATCGGTTTCAGATCGGTTCATTTCGGGTCGGTTTCGGTTCGGGTAATCGGTTCTGGTTAAAATGCCCACGCCTAGTTTCTAGGGGCGGAAACGTTTCCTTGGTGTAGTTTAGCGGTGAGATAAGTAATGAGATTGACAGCAATACCGTAGTAACTCAACCTCTCACAACATTCATTGCCTAGAATAAAAGGACAAGCTTTCCAGTTTCCGGTTTTGTGCTTTAATGGTGGGTTTCCATTGATGTCGACCGAACCATCTTCTTCATATAGTTTCAGTTCCTCCTGGTAGATTTGAAAGATAATCGAGCTTTTTAACCCACACTAATCAAACTTATTCATCATAAAGTGGTAGAGTAAGTAGAAGAATTAGAGAGAGAATATTATGAAAAATTCAGCAAACTAATTAGGGAATTGATGCCCAAAATCCACAAGACATCACATAGCTTCTTTACCCATTATCCAAAATTATTGTTTAACTAAACCAACAAGCAAACAAACAATGACGACAGAGGACAGAACCTGTATTGAACTTTGTTCGATGAGGAACTGCTTCTCTTCAACGGAACCCATAGTTTCTTCAGAGAAACTTTGATAATCACACAGTCGAGAGTTTTCAAAACTTGTGTTGTAATGTGTAATCTCAGTGACAAATAAATGATCAACCGTTACAAAACGTAGTGATGACATGCAAGCCACGTGCTTAAGTTTATACGTAACCAGATTCCAGCCCCGTAAATACCTTTTTTTGTTAATTATTGTCATATTTGTTTTGTTTACTTTTCTAATCTTATAGTACATTGTATAATTGCCATCTTTTATCTCTTTCTAAAATGTCCATATCATCAACAAATCATTAATTTTTACAAAATTATTAATTTAATTCACTAATTTTATAAAAATCATTAATGTAGTTCATTAATTTACAAAATCATTAATTTTTTCCCATTAATATCACTTGTTAATAAAGATATTAAATCTCAAAAACATAAAATCTAATTAATTATTTTAATATATATTAATTAACCTCAATATTAAAAAAATCAATAACAGTAATTATATATATATATTAATTTCCAAGAAGATAAAAAACTGTGGGGTTTTCATGCAGCACGACTATAAATTATTTTAGATTACATCGAAAAATAATTAAAGTTGAAGATATAATTATAAAAATATAAATATAATAATTATTTTTACATAAATGATAATGAACTACTAAGATGGAACAACGTTCTAGGGAAAAAATTATATGAATAAATATATAAAAACCAAAATGGACAGATTTATAAAAAAAGAAAAGAAAAAGACAAGATCTAAATATTGAACCAAAAAATAATTTAAAATATTTTACGTAAAGTGTTACCAGAAAAAAACATTTCATTCAAATTAAAGATAATTGATCTATTAACTGGGATAATAAAAAAATATTATAAATATGGTTCAAATTAAAATGTTTTTTCAAAAAAATTGAGTAAAGCCCTTATAACTAAAAAATTATATATAATTAATCAATATTAAATTGGTATCTTGAATATGAATGAATCACACACTGAATAAAATATTATATAAAGAAAAATTCAAAATTAATACGAATATAACAACTAATAGTTACTCAATGAAATGGATTAAAAAAGAACAATATTATATTAATAAAATATAAAATAATATACAATAAAATATAATAATTTCAAAAAACATAAAATTTACAAATATGTATAAAACCCCGGTGTGCGGGTTAATGATCTATAGTTACAAATTAGTTCCCTTATGTCCTCGACTCATCAGGCTCGATGGAGGAGGCTAAATGACTAATGAGATATTATTCAAACATATATTTAAACTAAATTCTATAAGTTTTTTAATTTTCAAGATTTAAAATTTTGATATTAGTTTTAAGAATTTATAAGTGTAATTTCTAAAATCTTTATAATATAGTTTATATTTTGTTTTTATTCATTTACTCACAAAACTCCATCAAAGTTCATTTCAAATGACTTTATATATAATATTTTAAAAGTTATTTTGTTTTCAATAACAATGGATTTTAAAAGAATATTTGAAATCTTAGTTGAATAACAGGTGTTATTCAATCATATATTTAAACTCAATTCTATAAGTTTTTAAATCTTCAAGATTTAAATTTTTTGATGTTAGTTTCAAGAATTCATTTGTGTAGATTCTAAAATCTCTACAATATAGCTTAGATTTTGTTTTTATTTATTTACTCATAAAAATTCATTGGAATTCATTTCAAATGACTCTATATACAAAGATTTTAAAAGTCATTTAGTTTTGAATAACAGTGAATTTTAAAAAAGTATTTGAAATCTTAATTGAATAACACCAAATTTTAAAATCTTTTAGGTATGATTTACAAACAAGAGATCCAATAACACTAGATTTTAAAGCATGATTTGGAATCACTAATTGAATAACAATGGATTACAAAACCTATAGAATTAACTTTAAATCACATATTGAATAACAATTTTTTTTTAAAAAAAGATATGATTTACAAATAGGAAATCCAATAACATTAGCTTTTAGTATGATTTAAAATTATTAATTGAATAACAATGAATTATAAAACCTATAGAATTCTTTAAATTACATATTGAATAACACCAAATAAGGAGTAAAAATAAATCTGCTCCATCGAGGAGGCTAAACGACTTTTTTTTTGTCGAAGAGGCTAAATAACTAAGGAGTAAAAATAAATTTGCGGATCAATTCAGATATAGACCGGGTCAGTTCAGACCAAAACAAACTATTGGTCTTTGAATTAATCTGTCTACAACCGATCTAACATTACTTATATACATACTTATATGTGATAAAACCCGGTTCAAAATATCATCAATATAGTCTCTCAAACCCGGTTTCAGTATGTCTTGCAGACAAACTGTGGCTATGTGTTTCTCACTTCTGAAATTTCACTATGCAACGAGACGAGCACGCTCATTCTCAAAGAAGTCGAATTCTTGGAGAATCTTAGCCAACTTTGTGGCGTTATCTTCTTTAATGTTTGCAGGGACCTTATCTTCATACCCAGACGCACTCATAATCTTCTGCAACTTCTCCTTTTGTCTGATGAAACAAGAAATCAATTGTCAAAACATGATTTTACTTTTCACAACATTTTGTTTTGATTCAATAATGGGTTTAAGAGGGTTGTTACTTTTGTAGTTCGTCAATCTTGTTTCTCATCTTTTCTTGTTCAGCTTCTGTGTTAATGGCTCTGTTCACTTTGAGATATACCTTGAGATTCTCGTTCACCGTCTCAACTGCAGATCCAGATGGGGCTACGTCTTCTCCGTTTAACAGAACCTATTGCAAAGATCCATAGAAACTCAGAAAAGAAACACGAAGCAATCAAGAAACCTCAAAACAATGAAACCGAAAGTGGACTTGTTTACCTCTAAGGATGATAGATTTGCAAGGGTTCTGATCTCCAACTCGTGAGATTTTACAATTTCATATGTTAAGTTGTTTTCACATAGAGCAAAAGCAGGTAACCTGAGACAAATGTACACAACGAAAAAAACTAGTTCTGTTAATTGACCGTTTATTCGAAAAATGGTTATCAAATTGTCTCGAAATGTTCATCCAGTTAAGCTTTAGTTAAATACTCAGACCTTTCATTTTTCTGTTTCTCCAACAACTCTGCCCGGAGTGCCCTCATGCACTTCACGCTCGCTAGAACGGTTTCCATTTCGGACTCCACTTGTTCATTTCTCCAATTCTGTTCACAAGAAAAGAGTTATAAAACCGAACAAACTATGACAGACAAGTTACTAACAAGATCTAACTGACCTCTGTATCAGATGGGTAGTCACATATCACGATAGAAGCCTTTCTTTCAGAGTTTTTGGGTGAAGGCAGACGTTGCCATAACTCTTCAGTAATAAAGGGCATAAACGGGTGAAGCAGTCTCAAACCAGTCTCCAGAGATACCCAGAGAGCATGTTGTGCATGAGCTCTCTCTGTAGCAAACGCCGGGTTGTCACCAGTAAAATAAGGCTTGATTGCTTCAATGTACACATCACAGAATTGATACTGCCACCATGCATATACTGTGTTGGCTGCATCCGAGAACTCAAATGCATTCAGTGACTCCACAGTCTTTGATGTTGCTTTATTTAGCACAGAGAGAATCCATTGGCAGCTGAATGGCATTGTTTCAGGGCTTAGATCCAGCGGTGGGGAATAATCATCTCCAAGCCTCATCATCGCAAATCTGACAGCGTTCCACAGCTTATTACACCATTGTCGGTAACCAACCACGCGGAGAATGTCCAAGTTTATTTTGTCAGACTACAAAACAAGCAAGAGGAGAACAATATTCTTAGTTTACAAGATCATTAATTGAAGGGGCAAATAAGAGGTTGTGAGGCTGTGTGCAATGGATGGTACCTGAGCAGTGTAAGAGACGAGTGCAAACCGAAGAGCGTCAGTACCACATTCAGGAATACCATTTGGAAAGTCTTTCTCTAATCCTTTTTTGGCAACATCCAGCTCTTCTGGATCCAAGTTACCCTCTTCTAATCTCTTAAGAAGACCATCAAGAGTTATTCCGTTTATTACATCAAGCGGATCAATTACATTACCACGAGATTTTGACATCTTACGCCCATGTGCATCACGTATCATAGGATGCAAATAAACCTACAGCAAAAACAAAAAAAAATATGTTTTGGCATAAAACGACAGGTCACAAGATAATACCTGGCATCGAAAAGGATTGCTAAGAAGGGTAAGATCCCTGTTTAACTTAAAATTTACACGTACCTTACTGAATGGAACGTCACCACCTAGTTTCATACACATCATAACCATACGAGCAACCCAAAAAAAGAGAATATCATGTCCAGTTTCTAGGACAGATGTCGGATAGAAGGCTTTTAAGTCATCAGTCTCATCAGGCCATCCCAGAACAGATAATGGAAAGAGCCCAGAAGAAAACCACGTATCAAGTACATCATGATCTTGTGTGAGTTCAAACTTCTTCCCAGAAAATTTTTCAGCAGCCTCTTTTCGAGCTTCTTCCTCGGTTCTAGCAACAATCCAATGCTCAATGATATCCTTGCGCGGATCTTCCTCTAGAGTGGCATACCATGCTGGAATTCGGTGGCCCCACCAAAGCTGTCTTGAAATACACCAGTCATCACATGTTTTCGGATCTATCAACTTCTCTAGCCATCTGTTAAGGTCCATTGATATTATTAATAGATGGTGTAATGATAGAACCGTAGAGAATGATAAATGAGAGAAACCTTCTCCATTCTGCCGTGGACTGCTTTGGTATAAACTCGAGCTTCTTGTTTTCATCAGTGATAGCAACATCGAGTGCCTCCTTTGCAATCTCGCCGTACTTGACGTACCACTGAGGCTTAAGCATAGGCTCAATAACATCATCGGTTCTTCCGCAAAGTCCAAGAATCATTTCATTGTTTTCGGTACCTCTGTAGAGCCCCTGGAATATATATTGACGAAACAGTTAAGGTAGTAAGAACTAAAAGACATTTACAAGAAACCAATCGCCCTCAGTGTAACAATATCTTCTCAAACGAAGAATCAATCAAGTTGATATGATATGTTACACGAAGAATTAATGAATTACCTTTTTCTTCAGAGCTTCAACAACTGCCTCACGGGCTGCAAAGCGTGGCATCCCTGCGAATTCAGACCCTCCATTTGCGTTGATTTTTCCATCATCCGTTAATATGTTTATAAATTCAAGTTGGCGACGCTTTCCGACAGCAAAATCATGGTGGTCATGGGCAGGAGTAATCTACAAAAGAAGAACAATAAAACTTTGAGGCAAGAAAATCAACTAACAGGGGCAGAAACTTAGCATCCAAATATATAAGAGCGAGCATGTACCTTAACACAACCAGTGCCAAAGTCTGGAATAACAAGTTCTTTATCACAGATAATTGGTAACCTCCGTCCATTAAATGGGTGCACAACAAATTTCCCATGAAGATGTTTGTATCTTACATCATCAGGATGGATAGCAATGGCAGTATCCCCAAGCATTGTTTCCACCCTTGTAGTGGCAATGACAACCTCGCCTAAACCTCCCTCCAGAGGGTAAGCAAATGAAGTAATAAGACCAAATTCTACTTCCTTCTCATAGCCAGGAACTGGTAGTGGCGTTTTTCCTTTGATATCGATATTCTTAACCTACAGATATGGAAAACACTCCGTATGAAATGGATGTGTTCCAATAATTATAGTCTAACAGTTGCTGACTTACCTCGTCTTTAGATACAGCAGTGCTCAAGCTACAATCCCAATTAACAAGCCGAACACCCCTGCACAAGTTTAAATGTGCTTTCAATCAGTAAAGTAACTGAAAAAGTATGGGTTTTTTTTTTGAACATTTTAAGTATTTCTACTACGGGAATTCTAGCCTCAAAGAACAAAGCCAGATTTACACATACCTCTCGATAAGCCCTGCCTTGTATAACCGTACAAAACCCTCAGTGACAGCTTTTGATCTTGGTTCGTCCATTGTAAAACACTACAAAATACATCCAGAACACATCTCTTAGATATATAGCTCAGAGACACAGGTGATGATAGAAGGTCCATTCACATATAATTTCACCTAGTGGCCAAACAAATTAAACCTTGCCAATTTTCCCTAACATTTGTTCAAGAAAGATCGGCTCAATGAATTTTACCTCACGAGACCAATCAAGAGAAGCTCCTAGACGCCGTAGTTGTGTTAGAATCGTGCAACCATGTTGGTTCTTCCACTTCCACACCTTTTCCACGATCATAAAGGAACCACAAAGAATTTTTTAAACAATGCAAAATGGAAAATGATTCATGGGCGTATTTTTGTTTCCAACTTACTTCATTTACGAATTCTTCACGGCCAACGTCATGCCTAGTCAATCCTCTTTCCCGCATGAGCTTTTTCTCAACCACAACCTAGAATGTAAAATAATCAAACAACATAATACAATGTGCAGAAAATAAATATTCTACAACCACGTCAAAATAAGATTTTTTACTCTAATCTATAGGCTGAATTTATGATAATACGGGACAAGAGATAGGGTGAGAACAATGATGATAATGGCTAACCTGTGTAGCTATACCAGCATGGTCCATCCCAGGCACCCACAGAGCATTATAACCAGACATTCTCTTCCAACGAATAATCGTGTCCTGCATCAGCAAATTTCAAGCCGCTGATCACAAGGAGGAACAACAGACAGAGCAATTGAGTAATAGCACCAAACAATGTGTTAATAATGAAACCTCAATTGCAGTTGTTAGGGCATGGCCAATATGCAAGACTCCAGTCACATTTGGAGGAGGAAGAACCTACAGAATCAATGATAAAATACCTTTTTTAAAAGCTCAAGATTTTCTCCATGAATTCAAGAATCAAACAAGGCCTTACAATGACAAAGGGTGGCTTGGAACTCTTAGCATCCGCCTTAAAAAGGTCGGATTTCTCCCACCAAGCATACCATCTGACCAAATCAAAGAATAATGTGGGATGAATGAAGAACACAACACGTTCAAATAATCTCTACACACTTACGATTTCTCTACGGCAGCATGACTGTATTGTTTAGCCATCTGTAACGAGAGCCTTTTCTTCTCACCAAGAGGAGTTTCAGGGTCCACAAAATCCGCAGGATTCTCTTCTGATGCATCCCATTTGGAACTCTTCTTTGTGATCTTTTTAGGGGCATTCGTTCCATCATCTTTCTCCTGTTTCTCCTACACGACAAGCACACCAATGATTAAAAAAATATCATTTTTCATGTTCCAGGGGAAACTAAGAATGTGGTTTTCCTCAGAGGTTACCTTCAGTTCTGCGAGTTTCTTCGCTTTCTCCAATGCTTTTTGCTTCTTCAACTCCTTTTCTCTAGCCTATAAAATGCTAATTAAAAATCACTTTCAAAGTTTATATCTATCAATGTTCTAATCAATTCCGTTTCTCGAATGAGCAAGCCATAGTTGTTCCTGTGAGAACATTGCTCACCACATCCAATTGCATCACACTATCTAATATCTCTATGGATTCCCTTGATTGAACAGAAAAATCAACCACATTCGTTCTAATAATGTTAAAATTCTTGTACGAGAGCAACATAAACAAGGATGATTCTAACCAGGAAGATCTTTATGAGAAGTGGAAAAAACAAATATTCATAGGTCAAACCTTGTCATCCTTCTTCTTCTTCCGCTCAAGCTCCTCCTCTGTAAGGATCTTCTTCTCTGCCTCGGGCTGCGAATTTCAGAAAACAAACATTAGATTCTCAGAATTTAAACAACCGCGGAAACAATTCAAAATCCCGGTGATAATCCGTACCATCACTCCGGAACCGTGAAACGAACGACTGTGTAGTTTCGTAAGGGTGGGAGATAGATGCTGAACAAGATATAAGTCACGCTTGGCTCTTCTGAGGAAGAGCAGGGACGAAATTTGCAAGGGTTTATTGAATTGCTTGCAGCTAATCATATATATACTATGGAGTTTTGAGGATTGAGGCCCACCCAACCCAACTAAAAAAATATTTAACATTAAAATCTATTTAAAAATATATCATTTAATACATGAATATATTGTTACGTTAAATAAGTATAAATTATATAATTAAAATAAATTAATCCTTTTTTGAAAATAATGTAAAAAGAATACTCGGGTAATCGATAAGCCGAATATTCTCTTCTCAAGAATTTTCAAAGGAGGTATTTTCGACATATTGATCTTCTTGATCCAACAAAATCATATTCATCATTCTATGGATGGTGTAGTATTATATCAGATATGCTTCTAGTTAAAAAAGACTTATCAAAAGGATGGAAACATAGGATTCAATTTCAATATGAAATGACCTGTGGATACTTGCCTATCGCCCGAGACCATCAACTCAAAAATCGGATTCAGACCATACTTTGGTTACTGTTAACCAATTGATTGATCATCACAACCAGATTTGGAATAAACAACTAATGGACACAATTATAGATTCAACGGATGTGGCTTTGATACTAAATATCCCCTTTAGTCGGTTGAATAGACATGATTCGTTGGGACAGTTTCCTACAAAGTCTAGTAAATATGCAGTGAAATAGAAGTATGACTTAGAGAGAGATTCATCTAGGAATGGTGGGCCTACACTCATTCTGGACCTAAGTATCAAAAGACTTTAAGCTTACTCGTGGAAGATAAAATGTCCACCCAAGATTAGACATCTCATATGGCAATCACTATCAAGTTGTCTTCCGGTGATTAAAAAAACTTAAAGGGATGATAGGTCTCAGAGTTTTAATCATATTCTAGTGCAAGTGCATAATTATGCTATTGTAGTATAAAGGGTATCGAATCCACAGAGACTCCAGTTCATGTGATAGATTGTATGTAATCGAATTAAGCTAAGCAAGACGGATGAAAGCAGTAAACAAAACAAGTAATCAAACGGTGTGTGTGATCAATTAACGAAGGCGTCAGGTTCAGGGAAGTTCTTAGGAAATCAAGAACACAGATCAACCAATCAACAGGATTCAGATATCGATGTTCTGGAACTAGAATCACAATCATATAACAAGCCAACTCTCGCTGAGAATGCTAACTATGTCTAACAACCTAGAAAACCAAATCTCTTTGCGAATTCCAGAGTTCTAAACATGCATTTAATTCAAGTTCTTTCGTTCACAAATTTCCTAAGCCAAATCTCTTTGTGAATAGGTTATTTGCTCAGCTAGGTTCTTTCTAATATGTTAACCAACTCTCGCTGCACAAACAGATCTGATATCAATAATCTAAGTAGCTAATTCAGATTATGCTTTAAGAACAACCTAGGTGAAGAACTAGATGCTTTGAATCCAATTAATCAATCAATCTATAATTCCATGAAATCTCTAATGAAAATCCCTAAATCTAACAAGAAAACTACTCAGACATGGCAATTATGAAATAAACATAATCAAAGTAATAATCATATAAATCAAAAGAGTAAGAACAGAGGTTCGAAATCAAGTCTCTCTCGAGTACAAGACCAGCCTCAAATCTCCTAATCTCTGATAGAATAAAACTAAGCCTAAACAATGGCTCAAAAACCTAGTTAATAGTCTAAAACATGTTTTGGGGTCGAATTGTAAATATGGAAAACTTCTGGGTAAATCTTGCAATTCTCCAAATGTTATATTTTTGACGCGCATGAATTTCGTCCTTTAGTGGCGTCGGGCGACACTCACTTCAGCGTCGCTCAACACTCAGTGCAGACGCACCCAGTGAACTCTGTGAAATCCATGTATGCTGCCAAATCACTCCAAAAGTATCCAGAATCTCCAAATAAGCTCCAAACGTACCTAAACCTGCAAAGGACTCTAAAGACTCCAAATACAAGGTTAAAGACTCAATATATACACATATATCATGGTTGAAAACCTATAAAAACCATGATATATCAAGGGACGAGGGATAAAATGTGACACTCGATGTGTTAGGTGTGGAGCAAAGGAGGAATCAATAAATCATATTTTATTTGAATGCCCACCAGCAATTCAAACTTGGGCACTATCTAAAATTCCAACAAACCCGGAGATTTTCTCCATAACATCTATCTATACGAATATGGATTATCAATTTTGAAAATTACCCTCAGATGATAAGATGGATATCTATCCTTGGTTAATATGGTATATTTAGAAAAGTAGGAACGATATGGTTTATATCGATCGGAGCCCTCATGAAACATTAAGACTAGCAGAGATGGAATATTTCACATGGGGAGATGCGCAGTTAACTGAGGTAAAAGAATCAAGGACATGAATAGGGAGAGAAAGTAATTACGCAACTGAATTGATTCTCAATGGTCAATGGTGTTTTGTGGATGGATCTTGGAAAGAGGGTGATCAATTTACATGACAAGGATGGTATAGCTGTTATGAGAGAGATGTTAATGTTTTGATGGAAGCAATGAATATCAGAGCTAGCTTATCCCCACTATATGCAGAATTCGAAGCCCTTGTTTGTGTTATGGAATGTATGAAGTTTCATCAACACACACACATTATTTTTGCAACGGATTGTCCAGAATTGGTGAAGATAGTGTCAGAACCAGACGAATGACCAACTTTCTCGATCCACTTATAGGAGTTCCAAGGAAGGAATGACTACTTTACAACATTTAAACTCATTCATATACTGCACGCAAGCAATTTAATGGTAGACAGACTAGTACGGAGTGTCGGCCTCAGACCATCATATACTTTTCACGTTGGACGGGAGCCACCAATTTGGATTAGTGAAACTTAGGTTTTTTTAGTGTACCTTAATGGCATACTTCCTAATATTAATAAAAATTGAAGTTATATGCATTTAAGGATATCCACATAAAATTTAAAAACTCAATATCATTGGTCTGTTTTATCTTTCAGAATTGAAAAAGTTTACAATTTTAATATTTATGTACAATTTTTAAAAAATTACAGAAAATTCTACTAACATATAAAAATAAGATAATAGTATAATTATGGAAAGTGTCCACATAAATATTAAAAACCTTAATTTTATTGGTTTGTTTCATCATTCAAAATTGAAAAAGATTACAAATTTTAAAATTTATGCATAATTTTTTATTATAAAACATTCTATTAACTTATGAAAAATAAGGTAATAGGATGATAATAATGGAAAATATGTTATATTTAAATTACAGACTAAACAAAAAATATAAATTTAAAAATATTAACAATTGTGAAAAATTATGTTATTTTAGAATTGTAAAATTAAGAAAGGTTGCAAATTTTTAAAATTTTCAAATAATTCACTTCCCCAGTTGGATCTCCTCTAGTCGCAAAAGCTCTGGCTTTCCGATCAACATTAACCAAGGCGCTTGATCTTGGATTTAATTAGAAGACTCGCAATCCATTCAGATTCTCTTCAGTTGGTGAAAGCGGCTAACTCCCGATCGTCTTTACCATAGATTTATGGTATCCTTGGTGATATCAATTTAATTCTCCAATGCTATCCTCTGTTTTCAATTCAGTTTATTAATCGTTCTTTAAATGTAACTGCAAATAATATTGCTATAAAGGCCCTCCAACCCTTTAATGAAAAATGATGTTGCACAAAAAAAACATTATACATATGCAACCAACTACATATTTTAACAAAAACTAGTTCCATTTTTTTAGAAAATAACTAAAAAATTAAGGTCGTTTTTTGCTATTTATTTTTTGCTTTTCTGAAAATTTATTATTTTAGAAAAATAAAAATAAACATAATAAAAACACAAAGCAATGCATCAACTCCTAAAAAAAGAAAACTAGATGCTTAAAAATGAGTAGACAAGAGGAAAAAAAGTTGAAAAAATGCTAAAAGAGACGAATGAGCCAACCATTAATAAAAGCTGACCAAAGTGTGTTTAGACTTTTTTAAACCTTCACTATTTTTAAGAGCTAAAATATTTAGGTAAATGTTCAATAACTCTTGTGGTATTAGGCGGTTTAGAATAATAAATTATGCAAGGTTCGCCTATCAACATACATAATATTTCTACTATTTTAATTTTTTTGATAATATTTAATCAGCCAAATATTTGTTTTTGCTTGGATCTATAGATATTTCAGGGCTGACTATATGACCGATAATGATAATCTCTTGTTAAAAAAACTAACTATAATTGTGATATTAGATGATGCAAATCATGTTGAAACCATGTGTAGTGTAGATATCCATTTATTTTATCTAAAAGTACTTATTCATTTAATAAAATTTCAAGTGAATCTCTACATTGGTTTAATAGTGAATTTGAGAGTGAGATTAATGCAACAAATGCATAATCATCGATCAAAAATCTAGTTTCATTGGGTCATAGCTCGAGTTTTCAAATCATGGACAACATATTGTTAGGAGGTTAGATACACATCATTAGTGTAAGTGTAAGAGTATACATTTTTACCATAAAACAAATGTTTTAGTTTCTATGTCCATTTTTTGTTGCACAATTTGTGCATGTGACTAAAATATTTTTTGTTAAAGGTGATGATGATATTATGATGGAAGCACACGACATGACTCTCAGACACGACACCTTTGCTAGCCATAAATCTCTTATGCAGCAAGAAGGTGGTGGACACCCTTCAGATTACAGAAGTTAGGCGCCATTATGGACAAACACAAAGTCTTTATTGATGTCAAATTTTTTCAACATGAGTATAAAACCGACCAGGTAGATTTGACTTTTCTTTTCTCTTTTATTTTATTTTATTTATACATTATAGGATAGGGATAATCTTTTTGTAGGATTAGTTTGTTATTAGTTTTCAACTTGGTTATGAAATCTCTTCTTACTAGTTAGTACTTTTGGTTTGGTTAATGACTTCACATTTTGGAAGAATATTTGTATTTTTCTTTGT
Source organism: Orychophragmus violaceus (assembly GCA_030180135.1). Classification (NCBI taxonomy): domain Eukaryota; kingdom Viridiplantae; phylum Streptophyta; class Magnoliopsida; order Brassicales; family Brassicaceae; genus Orychophragmus; species Orychophragmus violaceus. The sequence continues at coordinate 5,778,943 of CM058229.1, forward strand.
TTGTATTTTGTTTTGACTTTGTCAATTTAACTGACCAATTCTATTTTCTCAAGATGGGGTTCCATTCCCTTCACGAACAATTGGGAAGAGTTCTTCACATAACTCAGTATGTGCTTGTTGTATATTCAAAAAACCAGTCAAACCTTTTTCATTTATTACTTTCCTAACAATATTCTTTAAAAATGTTATATCATTTAAGTAGAGTTTAAAATACTACATGTAATCTTTACAAAAGAGAATCAATTTTGATATATTCTGAGGAAAACTCCGTCAATTATAGCCTTGTTTTCTTGTAGTGCAACCTTTCAAAAGCATCCTATTGAGAGTTTCTAAGTTTCAAAAGCATAGCTTTGACATATGAAAAATAATATAATAAGATAATTATGAAAAAATTAATATTACAATTCTAAAATTAAGAAAGTTTACAAAATTTTAAAGTAATACTCCCTCCGTTTCACGAAGATGTAAGTTTTAAGAAAAAAATTTGTTTCACAAAGATGCAAGTTTTGTATTTCCAATGTAAACTTTTGAGTTGTTTACCTATTTTATCCATATTAAATAAATGATAATACACTTTTTAAGATAAAGTTAAAAGTAATAATAATATTGTTGAGAGGTTAAAATTGGCATTGCAAATTATTTCTTAAAGTGTGTGAAAATGTTAAAACATGCATCTTTGTGAAACAGAGGGAGTATATAAGTTTATAATATATATGAGAGAAGTAGTTCAAGTAAACCCAATTTGTGAACTCCTAAAAAACGTAAACAACATAATTGAGTTTGGGTATTACAATGTGAATCTCTCAAGAACTGAATCTATGTTCTTTTCAGAGCTTATGCAAAACCCTCACATGCTCTCCAAAAGAGGCCCAGCTAGAAGCCGCAAAGATGGTCGCATTTTCCAAATCTCGGCGCAATAAACCGAACGAACGAAAAAAAGGAATCAAATTTTGGCGCACACACACACACATGCAGAGAACAGCGGTACTTGAACACACAAAAAAGAAACCTGGCTTTGACCCTAGAGAGCGAATGCTGCTGTTTGAGGGTTTTCCTTCATGTTACTAGACTGAACCAGATCCCGGTTTGATCTAATAAACTTGGTTTATATAACCAGGCTGAAACAGAATCTGGGTTGCCTCCTCTATAGGATGTGCATTCATTTATTCGGTTAATTTGGATATGGTAGAATCTGGATTAAAACCAAGCAACAAAAATATTCAATTTGCATGTAGGTAATAGTTGGTTAGATTTGGGTAATTTAGTGGGAAGATTGAATTAAATCCAACTATATTTTTATTGTCTTTAATCTGTATTATTCTGATGAATTTTTGTTAACTTTGAATTCGATGAACATGCAAAATTATTTTGTCATCTAACTAAGCTCTTTTAGAGCATACAGAATCTTGCTTTGGAAATGCTTTTATTTTCTACGGAAATCATATAAGATTTACCTGGTAAAATAATGGTATCATATGACAACATTTTCTCATCAATTATTTTCAAAGTTAAGCATTTGTAATTATAATTACAGTGTGGCCATGGCTTTACATGCCGCACAGTAGAGTATTAAAAGTAATGGATCCAAGTAATAGTGACGGCCAAAATCTTCAACTGAGCCCGAACCTGAGCATCAATTATCACCGTGTGTTGGGCCAGTGGTTTACGATACGGAGGTTGGTCTCACGTGTCCTTGGTTTGTTTCCGTTGGGAAAAAGGTCTTTCGTCATGTCTTCGACAAAAGGAAAGAATTTTATCTGCCCCGGTCCAGGGGATTAGTCGAGCCTAAGGTCCGGATCACCCCTGTCCACAAGAAAAAAAAAATTATCACCGTTTGATTCACCGTAATTACCGATCTCGAACCGTCTGATGGACAACCAGACGTATAAGCACACATGCAAAGACAAATATAGCCCATCTTCTTCTCTTTTTTTTTGATAAATATATATAGCCCATTTTTTTTTTTTTTTTTTTGCTAACTTGCAAATATCATTACTTTAAAATGAAAGAGGGTTACATAAGAACCTAATACAAAAGATCTCCTTGGCAAAAAAAAGAGGTAAAAACAAGAAGACAATAAGGCTAAGATGGAGAAAGCTCCATTAACAAATCCAGAGGGACATTAGACGGGCAAACTTGCGTTTAAATTTGCGGGCAGTGATCGAGTTACGAATCAAACGATCGATGTTCTTGAAGACAACTTCATGGGTGACATGGGTAGCATTGTGGATGACGTTATTCCTTTGCTTCCAAATCCCATAGATACAAGCTTGAGTTACAAGTCTCCGTAACGTTTTTGGGGAGTGAGGCTCCGATTGATCTGTCCAGCTCATCAGCTCGTTCCAGTCAACAAAGCTAGTCCTTCTTTGGTGTAGGCGAGACAAGATGGAGGTCCATAAGTTCCTGGCGAAGTTGCAGTGGATAAACAGGTGCTCTTGTGTCTCCATGTCCATGTCACAGATCCCACACGTGGTTGGAAGTTGCATTCCCCAGCCAGCCAGTCTTGCTCTTGTCGGAAGCCGGTTTAGGTGACACACCCACATGGTGAAAGCGTGAGCCGGTGTAGCACCTGTGAACCAGACAGATTTCGCCCACTGCTTCTTGTCTTCTCTAGGCCTCAAGCTTTCCCACGTCCTTGCTGAAGAATAATCCCTGCAAGAAACATCTCCCACGCACCAGCAGTAAACATCAACATCAGAAGAGAGAGCAGGGTTACTTACAGTGGTGAGGAGGGTGCTAAGGGTTAGCGCTTCATCAGAACGGGCAGGCGGTAGATTCCATCCGGCGGAGTTGCAGGCGGCAGCAACAGGGCAGTGAAGACCAATTCTCAGCATAGAAGGACCAGTAGGACCCAACAGCTTGATAAGCGGACCAAGAGAGGACCAGCTATCGTACCAAAAGCTAGCTGTTAAACCATTGCCTACCTGACAGTGAACAAAACGTTGCGCTAAACCTCTAAGTTTCAGGAGAGATTTCCATGTCCAGCTGTCCGTTTGCTTTTCCGATAGAGACCAGAAAGAGACATTCTTGATGTTGTGATGTTTATGCCAAGCCACCCATAAAGACTCACTGCCGGAGAAGAGCAGCCAAATAAGGCGGAGGTTCAGAGTTCTGTTCCAAACAAGGAAGCTTCTAAGCCCAAGACCTCCCTCAGATTTCGGGATACAACATTTCGACCATGCAACCTTGCCCACTTTGTGCGCCTCGATGTTACCTGACCATAGGAAACGAGCACAAAGCTTTTCTATACTTCTTATACAGCCCTTAAGGATGATGAAAGTAGTGATCCAAAAATTAACAGTTCATGAGATCACCGAAGAAATCAATGTAACACGACCTGCGAACGAGAGAGCTTTAACACTCCAGGCATTGAAGTGGCCTTTTATTTTGTCCAGTAGCGGGGAGTATTCACTGATGTGGAGCTTCCGATGCATCAACGGGAGGCCAAGATATCTGATTGGGAGCGAGCCTAGAGCGAATCCAAATCTAGATAGATCAATTGATTCTCTTTGATAGAGACAAAGAGAATCAGTTGATCTCTTAATAGAGACAAAAGTTATAGCCCATCTTTGATAGAGACAAAAGTTCTCTTAATTTGTATTTGTTTATGGATGTATAATTTACAAAGAGATGTTCAATTAAAGTGATATATGGCAACTTTTTGTCCAAACAAGGTTATATATAGCAATTATATCCGTCATGACTCCTTTGGTTGATATTAGAAAATATAAACTGATTTGTGTTCAAATGTTTTCTATCACAACAAGTTTTATATTGCAGTTGCTAGTTTTGGCAGGACCGGCTCAAAAGTTTTTTTGGACCATGTGCTAAATCAATTTTTTTTTTTTTAATTCTGTAAAGTTTTTAATAAGTTAGACCTTTTTATTATTTTACAAAAAAAAATCAAGACTAAATCTTTTAAAAAAAAATTGGAAACAAATTTTTGACCTAGTGCAAAAGCACCTCTTGCATCTCCCCAAAGCCGGACCTGAGTCTTGGTAGGTAGAATGAACTCCAGACAAAAAAAAAAGGAGGAAAAGCATTAAATCATTAACACCTAACGCAAACACTTATTCAAATTATCGATGATTAGGTTTAATGAAAAATGTATTACTAATAAAAATGATTTGTATATGACTAGGCTAGCCATAAAATAACTACGAAAAAGGTTAATATAATCACACAAAAATTAGTCATAATGTTATAACGATGAAAAAAGGACATTTTTAAGTGGCTATAACATCGAGGTTATTTAATTTTTTCATAATTATTTTGGTTTTTTTCGTGGCTTTTATATCAGTGGTCGATACTATTAAGTTTTATGGGCTTCCAACCTAAAACCAATTGGTGATAAGTGGAGTGGCCCATATCTCTTATATACTACTTAAGATCCATTCCAACTTCCGATGTGGGACAATATGTCCTAATACGCCCTCTCGAGATAATGGTTCTTTGGCCATTAATCTCGGAATGCTCCGGCTTGGATCGACGGCACCAATTTGGGCATGGGTTGTCGATGAGTGGACCAACTTTGGGTCAGATCGGGTTGGACTGCATGGATCGGGCTCTGATACCATATTAAGTTCTATGGGCTTCCAACCTAAAACCAATTGGTAATAAGTGGATTGGTCCATATCCTTTATATATTAAGTGAGATCCCTTCCAACTACCGATGTAGGACTTATGTCCCTAATACGCCCCCTCGAGACAATGGTTCTTTGACCATTAATCTCGTAATGCTTGGGTTTGGATCGACGGCACCAATTTGGGCCTGGTTTGTCGATGACTGGACCAACTTTGGGTCGGATCGGGTTGGACTGCATGGATCGGGCTCTGATACCATGTTAAGGTCTATGGGCTTCCAACCTAAAACGAATTGGTGATAAGTGGAGTGGCCCATATCCCTTATATATTACTAATGATTCCTTCCAACTACCGATGTGGGACATTATGTCCTAATACGCCCCCTCGAGATAATGGTCATTTGGCCATTAATCTCGGAATATATGGGCTGGATCGACGGCACCGATTATGGGCCTGGCTTGTCGATGGATGGACCAACTTTGGGTCGGATCGGGTTGGATTGGTGTGGATCGGGCTCTGATACCATATTAAGGTCTATGGGCTTCCAACCTAAAACCAATTGGTGATAAGTGGAGTGGCTCATATCTCTTATATACTACTTAAGATCCCTTCCAATTTCCGATGTGGGACAATATGTCCTAATAGATACTTGGTTATAATTTGTACGAGTATATTAGATTTTGAACTTCGAACTAATTATTACTACCTTTCCTGTTCTACGTGTCCTATATTGTAAACTTATGTCAATAATACCAGAAAACCTTTGTTGAAATCTACCCATTAAAAGGCTTATGTTTAAAAAGTGTGTTTATATATAATCTCACGATCCTGCACACATAAGATTTTGAAAAATCGAACTAGGACCCATATCATGGATCAACCATAACGTTTGAAATTGTAAGTATTTTCAATGCTATGTATGAAAAGAAAGCTAATAGTTTGTGGTCTTGTACACGGTACACCTAACTATTTCTGCAATATGTACAACATAATAGATAGAAGTAGACGACTCCCAATGGTTGAATCAAGTGAGTTTTAATGGGTCTAAACAATTGAATGCTGCGAGTTTCAATAATTGTGGTGGGACATATTTTTGTATTGATATAGACTTCGATACAAACAAACAAACAAAAAGAAGGATTGTCAACCAAAGTTTAACATATAAACATTGATTTTAATATGATAGCATTGCATAGAAACATTATTGAAGCTCTGTCTAGTGGTTGAGAAGATTTGAGAATTTGTGATAGCATTTCTTCCCGGTTTGATTCTTGTTATATATAAAAACACAACTTTGTGAAAAAATCTGGATTTGGATTCAATTTAGTTCAAGCAAATTATATATTAAGCAAATTATATATTAATTTGATTAGCAATAGTAAAAAAACATTCCAGGCTCAAAATAAATAGTGTAGTAGGCAGACAACTCTACGGCACATGTTTTTCTATCAAAATTGATCGGACCAACCACTGTAGAAAATAACACAACTGCATATAACTGTGTGTTTAATATAAACACAAATTCCACAAATTTTCTTATGATATATGTATATAAATATATAATTTGCAATCATCAAATTTGACCAAAGAGTTGCTGAAATTTGTAGACGGTCTCAAGTTGAGACTCAACTCTCAAACCTCAAATGTATTGGACCATATAAAGGAAAATTAAAGAAGTAGGCCCTACAAATGATACGGTGTTGCAATCTTTCACTAATTTTCCAAATGGGGCCCGCCGGCATGCATACATTCGGGCCCACTGAAACTTTGTTTGCCGGCTATATGCATCGCAAGATATATTTTTCTTTTGTCGCACTAATAAACATTGTATATAAATAGGTGTAAATATTTGTCCAAAAAATAACTAAGTTTTAAATAAATAGGGATAAAATAAAAATGAGTGTAGAAAATGGTTGGCCATTGGACCAATGTTTAAAGGTATCTACACCAGGATTAGTGTTCGATTTCCAGAAAATGTTCATCATAAACGTAAGTGTTGCAAATAGTTGAATAATGGTGTTGATCTTAATCAAAAAATATTTAGTGTTACGATTAGATCAAATATCAATTATGATTGTAATAGTGTTTTAGACGATAAAAAATAAAATAAAAATGAGGAGTCTACTTTTCTTTAGTCAACAAATGTGAAGTAATTCATATAAGATCTGGACTGATAATATGCCAAGTAATTCTACCTTTATGGTCAAGAAATTTATAATTGTTGCTTATAATCCAATGAACTCGAACATAACTTAGAGCATGTTTACCAGAGGTTCTTAAGACCCGGGTTCTTAACTATTCACGTGGGTCCCACGTGAATAGTTAAGAACCCGGGCCTTAAAAATCCTTATTTAAGAACCGGTTCTTACACTGTTCATGACACGTGGTAGCCTGTCATTCGTCTATTTTTTTCGATCTTTTTTTTTTTACACTTTTCCCAAAAAAAAAAAAAAAAAATTTTTAAGAACCCCATAAGGGGTTCACCACTAAACATGCTCTTATAATCTCTAAAATTATCATTGAGTAATAAACCGAGTTAGTAATTAGTATGCTTGTGTTGTGCTATATTCTTATTATATTAGAAATATATGGTACAGAAAAGGCGTGAAAATATAAATAATAATACATTGCAATAAAGGATGTAATGATGGAGTAAACGTGATAGGTATGACATGACCCCACGATGGGGAAGAAATTAAAGTAAGAATCTTAGAGCATATATAATGGTGAACCCCTTAAGGGGTTCTTTTTTTTTTTTTTGGGAACTGTAAAAAAAAAAAAAAAAATTCGAAAAAAAAAAGAACGAATGAGATTCTGACACGTGGCATGAACAGTGTAAGGATCGGTTCTTAAATAAGGATTTTAAGAGACAGTTTCTTAACTATTCATGTGGGTCCCACGTGGGACCCACAATAAATTAATAATATTTCCTAAGGACTCCACCCTAAGAACCTCCCATTGTATATGGTCTTATAAATAGAAGAACGGGTTGTTCCCCAAATATGAAATCAAAATTCTTTTTGAAGAATATACATACAAATATAAAGCTGCAAATTTGAAGTTATCTTATGTTATGTGTAACTTTTGAATTTTGTTTTTTTTGTTTGGTCAACAACTCAGCATGCATGATCTTGATAAACCATCTTTCTTTATTTCACTACTTGGTACACGAATTTAATGGCTTTGAGGTTGTATTTACTAATTACAATGTTTAATATGAACATTTCACATAACACACAGTTAACTGATGTGGTATGGAATCTTGTGATTGAGTGGTAAATAAATGAATTTGGGACACCAATATAAATTCGATACATTTATATAAAGGGCATTGCCTTGATTAAAGTTTAATCGTTTTCTTTTTCTTTTTCTTTGTTTTTGTTGTAGACTTGTAGTTAAACCCACTTTATTTTGCCATGTTCCAAAATGTAATAGTAATATTTTAATTCAAACTCCAAAGCCGAGTTGAAGGACAAAATTCACAATTGGCGATAGTAGCTTTCGCAAACTGAATCCATTATAAATATTATTGATGATATCTCATTCATTCATGTACGTAGATGTATAAACCAACAATAAAATAACTTATCATTGAGTTATTTATCGTACTCAACAGGACTAGAAATCAAGTTATATATCATGTATGTATCTACAACGTTCTCTCTCTTGTCTCTTCCATGAGTAACATTAATGAGCAGCAATAGGACATAGACTTCGTGATGATCGTATCATCGCCTTTAGCCATTATTCAGTCCCCCATTTACCTAACTAACCCCACTCAAAACTTAAAACGTTAATGTCCATTTTTGCTTTATACATTGGTCAATGTCAATATATTTTTTCATTGACATATAGTTTGACTTTGTACATCATGTAATCATATATATTATAGTTTCATTTGTTCTAAAGGTGTAATGTAATCATACATATAATAATTTCAATTGTTATATATTGACCAAAGCTTTTACAACATGGTAATTTTGTGGAATCTAATAACATGGTAATTCTAAATGATATAAGTCACCATGACACCATCTCACGGATTAACCAGCAATGTTGATTATTTTGGTTGAAGTTAATATTTATGGACACACAATATCCAACCATTGTTGTTGGAGTATTTATCTTTTCTTTACAATTGGCTGTGGTTAAGTACAAGATTTCATCCTTCTAATTTCTTTAGTGGTTTTACTTTTTCTCCCTTTTGTTTATTTAATTTAATTTAAACTTTTTTCCTCACATCCCACCAAGATAAATAGGTAGCCAGAAGGTATACTCTTAATTCAACTCATTCACACAACAAATATTTCATAAAGAAAAGAAAAACAATGAGTGAGCTTTCCTACTCTCTCCCCACTTGGGATCTCCACAACCTTGGATCACTCTTCAACCAAAACTTCAATTTAGGTATATACAACAGATCACACACACAAATATGTATGTATGTATGTATGTATGTATGTATGTATGTCTATATATATGATTTTATGTTGGGCTTGTTGATATATATATATATATATATATATATATATATATAAATATAAAGTTTTGTTTTGTTGAAAGATGAATATATTTGTACTAGTAATTCTAGAAATTTCATATACTAATGCATGCGAGGAAATGGCCGTGCGATGTACTTGCAGATGCATGTTACCACATTGATGAATCGCCGGAGCATATACTCCATTCTCCGGAGGTGGATATTATCGGCGACGGATCCACCGGCTACCTCGAAGACGCACTCATCGAATTCAGTGTGAAAAGCAAACGGAGACGTCTTTCGTTTAACGCTGAGGACAAACCAATTAATCACTTTGAAAATTATCAGGTTTACATAACTACTCTGTTTTTCCATTTTTTGTTAGTCATTTACATAATTCTTCAATATTCTTTTTTTCTTTGGGTTAAGTAACATTTTTTAATTCTTTTTGAAACTGATTTTGTTGATTGCGGATAATAATTATGCAGAATAATTGGGAAATGTCTGAGAATTATAGTTACACGAGTGGTCAGTTTGCAGGTGAGACCTACTTTATAATTGTCACCCATATTATATATATAATTAATAGTAATGGCGTATCATTCATAATTCTCATGAATGGTTTTATTTACCGAGCAGATGATTCTCCAAATTCATCCATCAATGTTTTTTCAGAGGCTTCCAATCATTCGACACACTCTTTCGAGCCATCTTCGTCCACTTCTGGTATGCTTTATTTCCTTTAAAAAAATGAAATATATAATATATATGGGATCAGATTTGTTTTTCTCATTTAGTTGTCCACACACTAAGTTATTGTGTGTTAATCTTTATATATACTAAGTAATTTAACACATTTACAGAGAAATATTACAATGACAAGAAGAGGAGAGTGGTGTATCCATTTGAAGTGGTGAAACCTGGTGGTAAAGAAGAAGATGTAACCCTAAATGACATAAATAAGAGGATTCTCATGCCGTCGGCTAGGCCAGTTCGGCATCCGGTTGGAGCCTTTGCCTGCCGTCCGTGTCTCTTCGCTCATGGACCGGGTCTATCAGGCAAATCCGTGGTTGCTTTCACGAAGATACAAACATTAGGGAGGGGTACAATTACTATAATAAGAACCAAGGGATGAGATCTGTAGTATTGGTAATTAGACTGGCAATCTTTATAGATATAGTGTGTACTCGAGAAGATGAGACAGCGTTAATCATTGGTTGACATGTTTAAACCTGTTGTTGTATTTGTATATAATGAAAAATGGTCATGTGTGTATTTCTTTCTGTTTTTGTTTATTTTGAATTATTGTTTATCAAGAATTATTTAAAATTTTGAATAAACAAAAAAAGTTATTAAACATATTCTTTTTTGGTTTAATATGTTTTCGCATGCTCGTACTTTTTGTTCTTTACTCTTTTTCCTCTTAGCAACCCTTTTGTTCTTTCAGTAAATATTCACTAGAGAGTAGAGACAAACACATAAATAAAAGTCCTGATAAATATACGAAGCGTGAAGAAGAATAGATAATAAAGAAAATAAAGTAAAAGACAAAGAATGTATTGAAAAGCAAGTAAGAAAAAGTGAGTATTTAGGACATTATCGTGAAAATTCTGTAAGATGGTTGTAACGCAGACAATCATTACTATCTTACATATATGTTCAAAATACTTGATCATTTTTACCATGTAGTAAACACAAACGGTAGAATATTTCCAGACTTTTTATATGGTTATAAAATTTGTTTATAGAGAAGAACGAATTGGAAAAACGTTGTTAATATATTCCTAAGTATTCTCATATGGTTGTGAAATTTGATGATTTTTATAATGATATTTTAAGAATTCAATATAGTATTGGAAATTACGAGATATACAGGGAACCAGTCTGTTTATGAAGTTTGATTTTTTTTTTCCCTTTAATTTGAATAACTCTTTAGTTCAAACTTTATTTGAAGATATATAATTTATTAAAACGGAACCAAATCCAACATAATTTGTGATAGCCCGATACGTCGTCGACCCAGCTCTGTTTGCCCTCAGTCAGATGCATGACGTTATGTTTATGTAAAGTGACGTTTGTCGGCACGATCTATACGGCAAAAAGAGAAGTTGCACTGCTGTTTTCTTTTCCGTCTAGTGGCATGTGTTAGGCATGTGCATTAAACACACAGATCTTCTTCAGGTGGTAAGTGACGTGGATTGGTTGATAAATTAACAATACTTAATGAGTAGTTAATGCCATCTTTGTTAAATGGAACATTAGTTACTAATTTACTGGTCGTTACCATTATTTTTCCTTCAGCAAAGGACCAGCATAGCTTTTGACCTTAGTGTCTTGGGTCCACTTCATCAGACCACTAATTAATGATGAGAAAACTGTTATATTTTGAATGTTAGCTTGAAGATTTGGTCTGCCGTTTTGAGGAAAATAGATAATTTCCCTTAGATCTTGGACATCTCTCCTTGTCGGGATTAAGCAACAATCTCTCCATCCACTCCCCGGAAGCTTGTGGTTCAGTCGACTTTGTATCACAATAACAGAGTTTTCAACTCAAAAGCTAAGTCTGCAGCTCAGGAAATCAAGGATATTGATCAGAATGTTAAGAATACCATCATTGCTAGGTGGGAGTATCGAGCGTACAAGAACCTTATGCAAATTCGGCTTGTCTAATTGGCAGTCTAATCTCTGCCAAGAACCCTTTTGCTATTATGTTTTTTCTTTATTTTTGCTATGGTAACAAATGTTTGAGTTAATATTTTTTTGCATTTTTTTTTAAATCATAAAATAACACAAAAACATACAAATATAACAAATACAAAAAAAGATCAAAATAATATTTATTAAAAATGATAAGTCTAAATTAATCTTAACCCTAAATCCTAAATACTAAACTCTAAATGCTAAAATATAAACCTAAATAATTAATCTTAAATCTTAAATACTAAATCCTAAACTTTAATTAATAAATCCTAGCTATAAAAGTTTTTATAATCCAAAATAACGATAAAAATATCATTTTTTGCATTGTAGTTATATATGTGACGATGTGTGTTTTTGTGATATTTTATGTCTTTTTCAAAATTTAATCTAAATTTAAATTTAGATAATTTACAGTTTTACAAAAAAAAAATCTTTCCACAAGTTTTTTTTTTTTTTTTTTAACGTGAGGTTTGACGTTAAAAAGAAAAATCAGGCTGCATTGAAGACAAACTTCTTAAAAGCCTTCTTTCATCATTAAGTCGGGTCTTAACAAGTGGATCGAAATTATAAAGCCCAATAAGGCCCATTTTAAAAACCTGAATACGACTGTCGTTCATAAATCTCTCTAGGACTCGGTTCAATTCTTCTCAGGACGATTTCTCTATTTCCTTTTTGTACCTGTTCCTTCTACTATCGATTATCATCGAATCGTCTTGCAAGCTCTTCAAATCTCGAACTGGTTATTCCTCCGCTTCTACTCGACGTCACGGCAGTTCTCGCGGCGGAGCTGTTCCTTACCGGCTGAGGTACGATGTTTCTTATCTCTCTCTTCTAAACCCTAAGCATACTCCTTCGCGTCTCCGATTCCTCTTTTTTCCCCATATCGATCTCTTTCTCTCGTATCCTGGTTTTCAGCACTAATTCCGATTTTAATTCCGAACCTATTTCAATACAATTGATAGTTTCAATGGTTGTGCTAAACCAATCAATTAGGTCAAAAACGAAGATCTGATATTAATGTTTTTCTTTTGTGGTAGCAGAAAATGTTCAGTTCGTCGCAGATATTGCCACTCGAGGCTCCTCCCACCGACGGGAATCTCGGTCCACTTCCTCCTTCGCAGTTAACGGATCAAGAAATCGAAGAATCGGAGCAAAAAAGCTCGAATCAAGCTCCGGAATCTGTAGCGACTCACACGAGGACTATCGGAATCATTCATCCACCTCCAGATATCAGAAGTATTGTCGAGAAAACAGCTCAGTTCGTCTCCAAAAACGGCTTGGAGTTTGAGAAAAGGATTATAGCTAGCAATGCCAAGAATGCTAAATTCAACTTTTTGACCAGCTCGGATCCTTACCACGCCTTTTACCAGCACAAGCTCACTGAGTACCGTGCTCAGAATCAAGATGGAGCTCAAGCTACAGATACAGATGGTACAGATCTTCAACTTGATGCTGCAACTGCTCCTGCTGACGGTGAATCAGGTGAGGCACAACCCGACCTTCAGGCTCAATTTAGGGTTCCACCTAAGCCTCTAGAACCTCCAGAGCCTGAGAAGTATACAGTCAGACTTCCTGAAGGGATTACAGGCGAGGAGCTTGAGTATATTAAGCTCACCGCTCAGTTTGTGGCACGGAATGGGAAATCTTTCTTGACTGGGTTGCAGAGTAGAGAGAGTAACAATCCTGTGTTTCACTTTATGAAGCCAACGCATAGCATGTTCCCTTTTTTCACTACTCTGGTTGATGCTTATTTTGATGTATTAAAGCCTCCCGAAGGCTTGAAAGATAAGCTGAGGAAGAGTTCTGCTGATTTGACTACGGTTCTTGAGCGTTGTTTGCATCGCCTTGAATGGGATCGTTCTCAGGAGCAGCAGAGAAAGAAAGAAGAGGACGAGAAAGAACAGGAGAGAGTGCAGATGGCTATGATTGATTGGCATGATTTTGTGGTTGTAGAGTCTATAGACTTTGCTGACGAGGAGGATGAAGAGTTGCCACCTCCTATGACACTCGATGAAGTTATAAGGAGGAGTAAAGTATCAGCAGATATGGAAGAAGATATAGTTGTGGAGCCTGGAAAGGAAGTTGAGATGGAAATGGATGAAGAAGAAGTGAGGCTTGTTGCGGAAGGAATGAGAGCAGCGAACTTGGAAGAGAATAGTGGCTATGTAAAGATTGAAAATGTGAACGACGAAGAAGCACCTATGAGAATTGTTAAGAACTGGAAGAGGCCAGAAGATAGGATCTCGACAGAGAGAGATCCTACTAAAGTTGTTATATCTCCAATTACTGGCGAGCTGATTCCCATTAGTGAGATGTCTGAGCACATGCGGATTTCGCTTATTGATCCGAAGTTCAAAGAGCAGAAGGATCGGATGTTTGCTAAGATTCGTGAGACCACTCTTGCACAAGATGACGAGATTGCTAAAAACATAGTCGGACTTGCCCGTCTGCGTCCTGATATTTTTGGGACAACAGAAGAAGAAGTCTCAAATGCTGTGAAAGCAGAGATTGAGAAGAAGAAAGATGAGCAGCCAAAGCAAGTAATATGGGATGGTCACACAGGAAGTATCGGTCGCACTGCAAACACAGCCTTGACTCAGAATGCCAATGAAGAAGAGTATGGTAATGGCGTTTATGGAGATCCCAATAGCTTCCCTGGTCCAGCTGCTCTTCCTCCTCCTCGACCAGGCGTCCCAATAGTCCGGCCATTGCCACCACCTCCTAATCTCGCCTTGAACCTCCCTCGCCCTCCTCCTTCTGTTCAGTACCCCGGTGCACCTGGGCCATTAGCTGTTCCAATGATGCAATCCATGCATCCACAACACCAGCTCTCAATGCATGGACACCCGTCGATGATGATGAATCAACCATCACAAATGCAGCCTGGTATGCATATGCCGCTTCCACTGGGATCACAGTTTGCTCATCTTCAAGTTCCTAGACCTTATGGTCAGCTTCCACCAATGGGGATGATGCAACCACCACATATGCCTGGGATGCCTCCTCCACCACCACCTGAGGAGGCACCGCCACCTCTTCCGGAGGAGCCAGATCTAAAGAGACAAAAGTTTGACGAGTCAGCTCTTGTTCCAGAAGAACAGTTTCTTGCTCAGCATCCGGTAACGTTTTCTATAAACTCTTCAGTCATTTTCTTTTATCTTTTTCGTTCATCTGAGCTGTATACCTTACATATTTTGTTTTTTATGTATTCAGGGTTCTGCTACAATCAGGGTCTCTGTTCCAAACGTGGATGACGGGCAAGTCATTGTGATCACAGTGCAGTCATTATCCGAAAACGTGGGAAGTTTGAAAGAGAAAATAGCTGGTGAAACACAAATTCCTGCAAACAAACAGAAGTTAAGTGGAAGAGTTGGCTTCTTAAAGGATAACATGTCACTTGCACATTACAATGTCGGATCAGGAGAAATCTTAACACTGTCTTTGAGAGAACGCGGTGGGAGAAAGAGATAGAGAGTCAGCAGCTGGTGGATGCAGGGAAATGCTTTTTAATCTCTTAATTCTTCTTTAGATGTTTTCAAAACTATATGTACTGCTATGAGCTATCTCTTTCACGCATCTTTACTTTTGAGTCTTGGCTCATCATCTATGGAAGTTTTAGATTGAAGAAGAAAGATTATTACTGACTTAAGTTTGTTTTGGATTTGCAGGCAACGTTTTGGCTCTGTAATCTTAAACAGTTTGTGTTGTCTTTGTCTCTGTGTGGATCATGTTTATTATTCTTACTATGGTTAAGCTTTTTTAGTGCAGTTTGTTTTCTCTTCTCTGTAGGTACGATATGAGGATGCTGCTTTGCTTCTTTTTTCTT
Organism: Orychophragmus violaceus; assembly: GCA_030180135.1. Taxonomy (NCBI): domain Eukaryota; kingdom Viridiplantae; phylum Streptophyta; class Magnoliopsida; order Brassicales; family Brassicaceae; genus Orychophragmus; species Orychophragmus violaceus. The sequence goes on from CM058229.1 coordinate 5,794,533, forward strand.
TTCTACGGGCTCATCATTGTCGCAGGTACATTATTACAACATAGTTAAGATATAGCTGAGACATTGAGAACCTTCTAGGTTATAAACATAGACTGGCTTGTTTGTTTGCTCTAGTTTTGGTTTGCAGCAAGATTGTATTAAACAACGCTACAATAGATGAGAACTCAGAGAAACAATATGAAAATGAAACAGACTAAAACCATCTTGAATCTGAAAAAAAACAAGAGTAAACACTAGTGTGGCATATACATAACTATTACAACATTTTGAAATGCACTCTGAATGACTCTGAAACCATCTTGTATCAAATGGGTCGTTGACACTTTATTAAGAAACAAGTTGAAAGTAAAAACAGAGAATTGGGTTTCATCCTTATTCGGGTTTGATCCTAATGTAGAAATTAAATATCTCTAATGCTTGATGATTTCAAGAGAAGGTGTGACAAGAGAAGATGATCGGAGACGAGACTGTCTATTTTGCCGGGAAGAGAAACAAAGAGAAGAAAAGAAAACAGCTCTTAGAACTCTTCTAAGAACTTCTCCTCTCTTTGGTGGGACTAGACTAGCTTCTCTTCCAACAACCATTTCTTTCTCTTTCTGCCCGGTTTATGTCGGTTTGAGTTGGTTTAGGTATTAGATATATGAGATTTGTGTCTGCAAGCTGGAACTGCCGACGTGAGTCTAATATAGTGAAGCGTTTGTAGTGACCGCGTAAAGATTCTCAAGACGCGTTGTTGGCTCGTTCTTATTTTTCTTCGCTTCATACAAATTCATTTTATCATTTGGAAATCTATATATTTATTTTGGGATCTATATTTGTTGCATACAAGTAGTGATTAATATAGGTTTAGTTTTTGAATTGTTACTGTTCAGAGTTTGAAGTGGTCGTAGACTTTCTTTCTATGGTAACGCGTTTTTTGCTTAGGGACCAACCGGGCTTAAGTTTTTTTGTTAATATCATTTTCCCTTATTCCGAATTAAACCATAGCTTGAAATTTATTTGTTTCATGTTTTTTTCTGTGTCTATCCTACTTAAGCTAAGTCAAATTTGGTCGGATTTTTCGACTTTTTATTAGATTCCGAAATCCAACATGTTATGATTTACGAGCGAAAATTTTCAACCATATACTTTTTTAACAATTATTTTTTTTGGGGGGTTAAATTAGCAAGTATAAAGAGTTTTTTAAGGGGAAATACTTGTCAATATATATGGACTATGAACTTTTACTAAAGGTTGTAGATTTATGGACAAATATTTGTGGGCACTTTGTTGTGTTCTTTTTCCTTCTGTCAACCACTCTTTCGTAAGTATTAAACTATTAATTGTGGAAATGATAACCTAATTGGATTTTTATGATTTGGGAAAAAGTAATTAATTTAAACAAATGATTGATTTGCTAAGCTAGATACACTCGCCAAATTAGTTTACAATACCCCCTAATATTTATTTTCTCTACAAGTACGTACGTCTCCTCGAGTTAATTATGATAAGAAGACCTAAAGTCTTAGCTAGTTGAAATAACAAACCAACACGAATCTCATCCATGGCCAAACTCCTTGAAGCTTGAGCTAACATTGCTTAGGGAGCTCTCAATGAAGTATTGGTGCGATCAAATCATTTACATTTTTAAGTTTTAGTAACGGATGGTTTCTCAGAGCATCCTCAATGGTTAAGAACCTCATATGGGGTTCTTAGTAATAAAATATTAATATTTTTAATTCATTTAGTTAAAGAATTAAAATTTAGTTTTGAAAAAAAATTTAACCCAATTATATAGTGACACATGTTAAATGAGTCTCTTAGCAAGAACTCTAAGGTTCTTAAATAAGAACTCTAAGGTTCTAGATAAGAAACTCACATCTACCTCTCTCCTACTTTTTATTATTTTATCAATTTTCATGTTAAGAAACTCTTGTAAGAACCCATTGTTGGGAATGCTCTCAGGAGCTTCTTCAAGTCAGACTGAAGAGTTAAGAGAAAAAAAAGATAAAGCAACAAAGAATATTGAGGACAAAAGAATCTAGAATTGGTAGGTAATAGAGTACCTGGACAGCATCATGAAGATGAGAAACCTCTTTTGCTTCTAACAGTCCAACCTTCTCAAGGTTTTCTTCGATAAAACCATTTAGATGATTCAGCACATAATGTGTTACTTGTCTTGTTTACACTCAAATCCTTTGGACGCCCACAAGTTAGATGTAATATGAGCATATATCAAAACTAATCCTGAGATAATTCATGGGTTTCAAGAAAAGTATATGGTTTCAAACCTGAGGAAATGAACACGGACATCTTCCAAGCTGCTTGGACACCTGATACATGAAAGAGTTCAAATCAATCGCTAGCTTTGGAGCGACAATAGTTTTTGACAACCAGAAGATTAAGTACACGCTGTGAATTATACCATTTAATAAGCGTCATTACATTCGTAGGGTCAACATTGCTAGCTTCATACCCATTGTGAGGATTAACTTGTCCCTCCTAAATCTTTCAAACTTGATATTTGTTGTATAACTGTATGCCTGTCCAACAATTCCGTATGCCTAATCAAACCTAAGGTTCCAAACTTTATTTTTCATATATTTTAATAGAAAAGTATATTTAAAAAATGCCTTATTAATTTTTAAAAGATATATATTATAAAAATATATTTGAAAATGTCCTCCTAATATTTTTATTAATATATATATATATATATAATGTTTTTTAGTTGGATATTATCTAAACCATGGCTTACCTAATTTATGCTTGAGGTCAGCCCTGAGTCAGCAGAACCAAGCTCATCGTCATCTCCTAAATGTTCAAAAGCTTTTCAGGCGGTGTTCATCATTTCACGCTTCGTATACTCCAATATTCGTTTCTGCCAATAGAAAAATACAAATCATGGGAGCAAATATAATCATTATACTTTCTCAAAAAAATATAATCATTATATGCCGGTAGCAATAGTAAACATTCTGTGGGTATATACATTTCAAGGATTAGCAACGATTCCGAATCAGGTTGAATCCAATATATACTACCTACTAAATGTCTAACATTGATTAAGATTAAAAAAAAAAGTTAGGGAAATATATAAATGTGTGGCAATCATCCACTTTTGAGTTAGTTTTTGAATGTGAGTTAGATCCACACTAAAAGCATCAACATCAGTGAACCCCCTCTTGGGGGTTCTTAAGCATTTTTTAATTTTTTTACAAAAGCAAAAAAAAAAAATCAAAAAGCAAAAAAAAAAAAGATAAACCAATTAACATTTGACACATCACTTGCACAGTAAAGAAACGGTTCTTATTTAAGAACCTCCCTTAGAGTGAGTCTCTTAAAATTAATATTATTTTATTCAAGTTACCTAAGAATTTGTGTCAAGAGCCTTCGCTGTTGATGCTCTAATATGGTATTAAAGTTCATGGTTAATGGTTAAATCAACAAATGATTTTCCACAAAAAACACTATAGTATATAGTTTGTATACGTAATTCATTTTGTTGTGGTATGTTCAAGATGTTGGGTTTTTTTATTTACATCTTAAAAGAGCATATTAATTATTTCTCATTAGTTTAGAACAAAAGTTTTTGGGCAATATATATTAGTATATGATAATCTTTAAAATAGTTTTTGGGTGTAAGTTAGACTGACACTAATAATCCTATTACCCTATCGTAAAACACACAAACCTAAGATAATACACCCACAGTTGTTTTCTCACTCCAAGTGATTCTTATAAAATCGAAAACCTTGAAGTACTCATGCAGCATAAAACGATGCACGTTGTGCATTGATGATGAATATTTTAGAATCAATACACTAATAGAACTAGTGCCTCACAAGGTGTTGACACCTCAGCCCCCTTAAGCCCTCTGCTTCTGCCACATCAATTAATGAAAAAACTTGCAAAACCAATAAAAACATAACTTTACGCCACGTCAGTTTCCAGGTCGATGCATTTGTTCTCCTCCTATGTTTTTTTTGCTACCAGATGGTTCCGATTCAAGTTCGGATTCGAGGCGGTTATCGAGTAGGAGGAGCAGTTGCAAATCCACCACCAGTATACGCGAGATCGATCTGGTTTCGTGGGATGTTGTTTCCGATCTGAGATCGATTGCGCAGCGGATGATCCGCTCCCGATACTCCCGTGAATGCGTCCAGGTATACGGAAACATTCGGAAATCCGCCAAGGAAACGATTTTCAAACAGCTAAGGATTGTGAAATTGGGGATCAGAGATGTGCAGAGGCTTGATTGGGAAGTGGTTGAAGTAAAGATCGGGCGATGGATCCGTGCGGCTAAGGTTTGCGTTAGGGTTGTTTTCGCTGAGCAGATATTTGACGGCGCCATGGAAGAGACGTGCTTCATGGATATCGTGAAAGGCTCTGCTCTGCAACTTTTCACTTTCCCTGAAGCCATAAGCAATAAGCATCAGCAGAAGATCACCTGAGAAATTTTTCAAGATTCTTGATGTACACGATGCTATAGCAGATTTGTTGTCAGATATGGAAGAGATCTTCAACTCGAACTCATCAGAATCGATTCTTGTTCAAGCTACAAAGATTCAATCAAGATTAGCAGAAGCAGAAAGAGGCACACTCGTAGAGTTTGAGAATGCTATTTCCCGTGAACCGTCAGTAGTTCCTGTACCTAGAGGAACAATACATCCATTGACAAGGTATGTGATGAATTACCTCAACTTGATCGCAGACTATAAGCAAACTCTTGTTGATCTCATCATGTCCTAACCATGTGCGGGTTTGAAATGTATGAATGATCCAAACAAACCAAATATGGATCTTAGTCAGCTTCAAGGATTATCTTCATTAACTTTGCATTGTATATGGACGATGGTAATGCTACAATTCAATCTAGAAGGAAAGTCTTTGCACTACAAAAACGAGTCTTTAACACACATATTCATCATGAACAATGTCCATTACATAGTTCAGAAGGTCAAAAGCTCGCCGGAGCTAAGAGAGATTATAGGAGACATCTATTTAAAAAGGCTTACAGGAATATTCAGACACGCAGCCACCATGGGTCATGTTGGGCTTGCCTCACTACAACATGAACGATATGCCGGCTCTATCCTTCCGAGTGGCTCTGCATCTTTCTCAGATGAAACATAGCAGTAAGTTTAAAATGTTTGATTATGGTAACGTTGAAGCTAATATGGAGATTTACGGGTCTCCTGAGCCGGTTGATCTTGGAGAGTTTTACGGGTTGATTGATGTCCCGGTGGATTTAGTAGCTGGAAAGAAAGATAATGTGATTAGACTTTCAATGGTTAGGAAACATTACAGGGTGATGAGAGAAACATGTGTTGTTATGAGTTTGAGTATGCTCATTTAGATTTTACTTTCTCACACCGTGAAGAACTTTTGGCTTATGTGATGTCGCGGTTGCTGATCGTGGAGCCGACACCGACTCAGCCGGTTCGTAAAAAGGGCATGAAGCTGAAGAAGAAAATGGAAACATCCAAACCTCATCTATGAACTATGAAAAATAGGCTTTTATAGTTTCCTGTCTTGTTTGTAATGGTTTTTGTTCTTGAGAATGGACTAGAACAGTGTACATACAAAGTATGTTTCTGTATTCTATTTATTTCAGTGTCACTTTCCATAACAAGTAATTTTAGTCGTGGACTCGATGAGCAGAACTTAGTGGACTGAAGTTATCCACCCAAAAAAGAAAGTAGAAACAGAATACAAAAAGGGAGAGATGCATCATATGATACAAACTTTTGAATCAGGTTTTTTGTTACCGTTCATATCGTTCATGTATCAGAGAGCCACATGGGTCAGAGTGTTGAACAGCTTGAGAGACGAAGGATTACATGTGAGAGGAAGCTTCTCTTCTGGTGTATCAAAAAGTGCTTTAAGAGAAAGGTTTAAAGCTTCCAATACAATGTTTGTAGAGGTTCACAGGATTCAATCGACATGGTCAGTTCCAGATACTCAGCTTAGAGAAGAACTAAGGATATCTTTATCCGAGCATCTGATCCTGGCTTATAGTCATTTCTTGGAAGATTCAGGGGTCATATAAAGAGTGGAAGACATCTGGAGAACTACTTGAAATACTCTGTTGAAAATCTTGAGGCGGCTGTGTTGGATTTCTTTGAAGGTTATACCACAGCTCCACATTTGAGACGGTCTCAGTGAAAGGAAGATTGAAACCCCACCCCAGGAAGCTTTCTTTTTACTGGTTTTCCCACATTAGGATATCATTAGAATTAACCATATATTATATACCATTCTTTGAAATTCTTGTCGTTTTCATGTGGTAGTGTTGAGAGAAATCTCCAAATTCTGGTGAATTATATTTTCACTCTTTTGTACTTGTAAGCATGTATTCTTGTCGAGTGTGTTTGTTAGTTTGTTGCCAAATTTCAGTACTCCATTTGTTGATAAACGTTTGCTTATGTTTTTGTATGGTTTGTTCATTTTTGTGTACCACTTTTCTTTACTTCCGTGGAGGTTCATCATCATCATCATCAATGGGAATTCAATTTCGGACGTCCATTTAGAAGCTTGGCTACGGTTTCGTTGATCAAAGATGTAGACCAACCTGACCAAACCGTTCAAGATTTCATCTTCAACGCAGAACGCAAGAGAGGGTTCAGTTCCAACTGTCATAATATTTGGGAATAGGCTTGCATGGTTAAGTGTTGACACTGGTGGATTCAGAAAATATTTTAACCGGAGTCACAATTTAAATAAAATATTTTTTCCCCTAAAAAATATAATACTGGTATAAAATATATAAATAAGTCATTCAAGTTTAGCCTATTGTCTTCAATTTTTAAAAATAAAATAAATTTATTTTTAAAAAAATAAAAAAATATTGTCCAAAAATAATTTAGATTTTCATTTTATTGTTTTTGTAAAACAAAATTGAAGTATAAGAATGAGAAATGAACTATAATGAATGGTGGTAATGAAGGAATAAAATTATTTTTTTGAAGAAAAATAAATGAAGAGGAAATTGTATTATTTATGGAAATCTTTGTTGCAAACAAATAAATGATAACAAATAAATGATGAGTATGAATAAATAAGTATTCTTAGAGAAAAAAAGAAATATTATTAGATATGGATATATTAAAAATAAGGAAACTATAATAAAATAAAAATAAAAAAAAATATTTGTAGTAAAAAGAAAACAAACAAAATATTAATACAAAGACAAAATCCTATATATAATGGTTGAAAGGGGGCTATCTCCCGCTGTCACTTCAGCCTTCTTGATTGGTCAATTTCAAATAAAATTTTCCACATTATCATTTAAATTAAATAAATATATTATTTAATGTAAGCTTATTTAATTTAAATGTAATTAGTTAAAATTATTGAAATATAAATTGTAAATTTGAACTTAATTTAGAATATTATAAATATATAAATATTATATATTATAAATTTTAAATACATCTTTCATTTTTATGTAATAAATAAACAAAAATAAATAAATCTCAATATAAGTGAAATATTGAATTATAAAACTAAAAGTAAAGATAACATTATTAAAAAGTTTACAGTAATTGAAGTTGATGAGATCAATGATTTCTTTCTATCAAGAATCAGAGGAGATAAGTGCTCACATTATTGGAAACGATGATCAAGACGTAGAGGGGGTCAAACTTCTATACACAATCGAGTATCTAAACGACCTTAAGTGTTCAGGATTACCTAATCATAAACTTTGTTTAAAACATCACGCACTTGTTTTACTTTTGAGAAACATAAACCAAAAACAAGGTTTGTGCAACGGCACAAGGTTGATCAGTACTCGGTTGAAGACAAAGTGCTCGAAGCAGAGATTTTAGTCGGCAAAAATGCGGGGGAGAGAATCCTTATTTCAAGGGTCATCATGACAACATCGGATACAAATTGCCCATACAAGATGAAAATAAGACAATTCTCCATCAGGGTTTGTTATGCTATGACAATAAATAAAAGCCAAGGGTAAAGCTTATAGCATGTTGGGATTTTTTTTTCCAAAGCCAGTTTTCAGTCATGGACAACTTTATGTTGCTATACCTCGTGTCACTTCAAAAAAAAAGAATTGTATATTTGGATTAAAGAAATAAAAAAATCAACAACGCCAACAATTAAGAATGTCGTCTATAAGGAAATTTTTAACAATTTGCACCTACGAGATCCAGGTATTTGTCATTTACCGCATCATTTAAAATACATGCATCTTTATTCTAATACTAATCATACCAAAAAAAACTAGGAGAAAAAAAATCGGAGGGTAACCACGAATGACGAAAGTTGAAAAAAAGAGAAGAACAAATACAAACAAAAATCGGACATATGATTTAATCTGGATGTCTATTTGGATGAGACTTTTTATCTATATAAAAACATTCACAAACAATCGGTTTAATTATTTTTCGAACGAAAAAGACGAAAATACATTGAAAAATAATATTTATAAAAAATCCGCTGCGTAGCGCGGGTATTTACCTAGTAATGTTTAATGAGCTCTAAAACTCCGTGTGATCAGGCAAAGCAATTAACTTAAGTATATACTACTATTCTTAAAAGGACTTTGATTATCGGTTTATACTGATTAGTGATTATTTTAAATTGCAATATTTGCTATAACATAACATCAACGGTCATTCTTGATCTTCCCTACAAAATATAAAAATAGTTACGTCGACATTTAGTACTCGTAACTTAAAAGGGTTTTAGGTTTACATAAATTCATGTTGACATTTAACTACTTATTAATTTGAAATAGGTTTGGCAGTATAATAAATTCGTCCACTTTTGAGTGTAGTGTGATTAACTCAGCATCAGTCTAAAGTTAGAAACTTATAACTCGTTATTTCATCCATGTCATGTCCGAGGGTTAGTTTCGTTTAAAGATCGATTAACGATTTATATTTTGAGGACTTTTAGTCCTAGGTAATTTAAAAATAATAATCATCTCATGTCTTTTCGAATTACTTATTTGTCTGTATAATTTCAATATGCTTAAAATTTTACTATAACCATTTATCTGTTCAATTTATTTTAGATGTTCTTACAAAATAAATTTAGGAAAATATTCGATCAGTAACAAATATTTAGGCATTTATATACTCTTAAGAAAATTAGGTGGGTTTATATATTATTTTGATGGTATTTGCAATTTGTGGGTTTTACAGGAAATGATATTTAGAGGAACTGAGGTTCGCCCTAGCCGTTTCTCTTACAGGCACGAACTTTGAGGAGCTCCGGGTTTCGTCGATCTATCGTCATTCTCTCTCTCCGGTGGCTGGCGCTTCTTGCCGGAGCCGGGGAGGGTCGCCTCTGTTGGATTAGTTAGTAGTGGTTTCGGTCTCATCTCCTCCACTTTTTCCGGCGGTCGTTGTCCTCCGTCTCTCAACTGGTTCTCTTCGGTCGTCGTCGCCGCTTCTTCTGTTGCCGGTCTATGGAGCTCGACCTGGGGCAAATCTCTGTTAGCGGCGTGTGCTTTTGGTTTCTTGCGGCTCCTCCTCGGCGTCTCTCCGGTTAGTTGCGGTGGATTGTGGTTGGTGTGTGCTCCCGTTATGTGGCCGTCTGAATCACGCCGGTAATGGTGAATCTACGGTTATCTTTACGGGTGGGTGCTTTCACTTATCCGGGTTTAGTGAAGTCGAGTTGTGGGATTGATGTTTTAGTGTTTGCTTGGTTTATCTGAAATTAGTTTAATGTTTGGTTGTTGTTTATAGGCTAGTTTTAGGTTAGCAGGGTTTAGTTAGTTACGCTTTGAGATTCTTTGGTAAGATCTAGATCTTTTGTTTAGCCTTGGACGTTTTGACTTGTTTCAGAGTAGTTCTTAGCTCTGCGGGTTTCGGCTTCCTTCTTGGTTGCGGTTGTTTGTATGTGTCTTTTTGGGTGGCATGGTTCTCCATCTCAATCTATATAATTTGGGATCTTGGTTCATGGTTCTTCTCGCATCGTGTCGTCGGTCGTCGATTGGTTAATGGTTTGTTCCTTCGTCTTCCTCGGTTCGGTCTGCATACGGTGTGCTCGTGACTCTTGTTTGAAGCCTTTTCAGAGCGTCGGTGGATCAACCTCAATAATCTCGACATTGGATGCTTCTCTGGTTTGTTCACATTTCATGAGGTACATGCCTCTTGAAATGTCCTATTTGACTGATCGTGATCCTCTTCCTTGGCGCTTCAGCTACTGTCTCGTTCCTGTTTAGCCTTTATTTATGTTTAAGTTGGTTTATCTTAAGTTAGTCTCCTTTTTTGGGCTTTGACTCCCATATCGTTGTTGGATAGCCGACTTTAATATTTCAAAATGTATCCCAAAAACGAATCCCAAGATGTATTCTGCCCTGGTTATATATGATCAATATTCCGTTAGAAAAAATATATATTATTTTGATATTTATCATTTTATCAGAAATAAATAAAGGGGTAAAATGGTAAACTTTGTAAAGCTGACTCGAGTTTGATTGAAGTATATAAATATTGTCGTTATTTATTTCCTCCATTGTTCCTTCTCCATAATAAATCACAAACTCAGATCTCACGATTTAGGGTGAGAGAAAACGCAATGAGGACACCGACGATGCTAGTCCTCCTACTCGGAGCTCTAATCTTATCCGGCGTCGGCTATGTCAGATCCGACGCTTCTGACCACCGTTACAAAGAAGGAGAGATCGTTCCTCTATACGCCAACAAGGTCGGCCCATTTCACAATCCAAGGTAAACAACATCTTAATCTACTGGCCTCTCGGTATGAGGTTTGCTTACTCTAGATCTGAACTTCAGATCTGAGATTGTATCGGGTTATAAACTGAGGATGAGAAAATTGATCGTTGATTACAAATGCCATTGATTGTAAAGCTGCGAGTGCAATGAATCTGTTGCTGTTGAATTGAACATTGAGGCATTGAAATTCGAATACACTACAAAATTATGCAATGTAAATCCAGGGAAGAACTAGATTTTGGAACGTTTTCTTTAGATTTGGATACTATATGACTGTTTTTTTGGTTTTTATTCGATGGTGATTGTAGTGAGACGTATCGATATTTTGATCTTCCCTTCTGTATCCCAGGTATGCATATATCTTACTAGATTTTGATCACAATATTTGTGATATTCTGATCCGACATGGTATAATTCTGTAGTAAAACGTCTGTATGTTGTCTTTGCATCTGATCCCATTGATTTGGGTTTCTAGAGGGTGTGAAGGAGAAGAAGGAAGCTTTTGGCGAGGTTCTGAATGGTGATAGGCTTGTTAGTGCTCCATACAAGCTCAACTTCAGAGATGAAAAAGAGTCTGAGACATACTGTAAGAAGAAGCTAAGTAAAGAAGAGGTCAAACAGTTCCGAAAGGCTGTTGAAAAAGACTACTACTTCCAGATGTACTATGATGATCTGCCTATCTGGGGATTCATAGGCAAGGTTGATAAGGAGGCCAAATCTGATCCAAGTGAATACAAATATTTCCTTTACAAGCACATCCAGTTTGAGATTTTGTACAACAAGGACCGTGTGATCGAAATCAGTGCTAGAATGGATCCTCATTCGCTTGTCGATCTCACTGAGGACAAGGAAGTTGATGCAGAGTTTATGTACACTGTGAAGTGGAAGGAAACCGAGACTCCGTTCGAGAAAAGAATGGAGAAATACTCCATGTCTTCTTCTCTTCCACATCACTTGGAAATCCACTGGTTCTCCATTATTAACTCATGTGTCACTGTCCTTCTTTTGACTGGATTCCTTGCAACTATCTTGATGCGAGTCCTCAAGAACGATTTCATGAAGTAAGTCTACACCTCATGTCGCCTATTTTACATTTCCATGTCTAATGTTAACCTTTTTCATGCTTAAAAAGGTATGCTCAAGACGAGGAAGCTGCTGATGATCAAGAAGAAACTGGATGGAAGTACATTCATGGCGATGTGTTTAGGTTCCCAACGCACAATTCTTTGTTTGCCGCATCACTCGGTTGTGGTACCCAATTGTTTACCCTGTAAGTCTCTCATAACTCTACTATTTTCCATCCAGAGACACCATTTCTTCACAATAACTAAACATAGTTTTTGCCTTTGTCCTCCACGCCCATCAGCACCGTATTCATTTTCATGCTTGCTCTTGTTGGAGTGTTCTACCCATACAACCGAGGAGCACTCTTTACCGCTTTGGTGGTCATATACGCTCTAACTTCTGGAATCGCCGGATACACCTCCGCCTCTTTCTACTGCCAACTTGAAGGAAAAAGCTGGGTACAAATTTGCTCATAAAACCCTTCCCAATTCCAAATCATCTTCTACATAAACTAAACAACTTCTCATGCTTCTCACATTATTGCAGGTGAGAAACTTGTTACTCACTGGATGTCTCTTCTGTGGTCCTTTATTCCTTACCTTCTGCTTCCTTAACACCGTTGCCATCACCTACACTGCAACCGCGGCATTACCCTTTGGAACCATCGTGGTAATTGTCCTTATATGGTCTCTAGTCACATCGCCTTTACTCGTCTTAGGTGGCATCGCCGGAAAGAACAGCAAAGCGGAGTTCCAAGCACCATGCCGCACAACCAAATACCCCCGTGAGATTCCGCCACTCCCTTGGTACAGAAGCGCTGTTCCCCAGATGGCCATGGCTGGTTTTCTTCCTTTCAGTGCCATCTACATCGAGCTTTACTACATTTTCGCTAGTGTCTGGGGTCACAGGATCTACACCATCTACAGCATCCTCTTCATTGTATTCATCATCCTCATCATCGTCACTGCTTTTATAACAGTCGCCTTGACTTACTTCCAACTCGCTGCTGAAGATCACCAATGGTGGTGGAGGTTCGTTAAACTCTGTCCATCGTCTCTACCTTTTTTTCTCTCTGATCAATAGAACCTGAGCCTGAGGCTATAAAATATCTATTTCTGCAGATCATTCTTATGTGGTGGATCAACCGGTTTGTTTATCTACGCCTACTGCTTATACTATTACTACGCCCGTTCTGACATGTCTGGTTTTATGCAAACCTCGTTTTTCTTCGGATACATGGCTTGCATTTGCTACGGATTCTTCTTGATGCTCGGGACTGTCGGCTTCCGCGCAGCACTTCTCTTCGTTCGTCACATTTACCGGTCGATCAAATGCGAGTAAGAAGTCTCTATCTTCTTACGTTGTTTTGTTAGAACAAAGAAGACAGAGAGAGGTTGTTAGAAAGAAGAGAGACACAAAGACAATGTCTGATTATTGTCTGAAAAAAACATCTCTTCTCATTAGAGGTTTTACTTTAGGTGAGTCTCTCTTCTTCTCTCTTTATTTTTGGCTACAGAAACTAAAATTTACTTGTATCCTTTTCTATATATTTTACGGATTGTAAAAGATGATATACCTTGATACTGTTTTATTTGAGTTTCTTTGTATCTAATAAATGTCAAAACTTATATTTTCTTCCCTTTATAAACTTGGTCTTCAAAATTCTTGTCTCGGGGAGGCAAAGAAGTTCTTATTAAATCACAAGCCCAAGCGGTTCCGAACTATGTGATGTCGTGTTATCTTCTACCAACGATGGTATGTTCCAAATTAAGAAGTGTAATCTCGAATTATTGGTGGAGCTCCAATGCTAATAGTAAATGTATCCATTTGGTAGCATGAGATAAACTCTGTTGTCAAACCTCTGAAGGAGGACTAGATTTCCGAGCATTGGAAGAACAAAACCTTGCTCTTCTTGCGAAACAACTTTGAAGAATTCTCAAATTTCCAGACTCACTTCTGAGTAAAATTCTAAAAGGGCGATACTTCAAGTACTCAAGTCCTTTAGAAATACAAGTCTCAAATAGACCCTCTTACGCTTGGAGAAGTTTGATGGCAGCTAAACCATTATTGATATCAGGTCTAAGAAAGACTATAGGATCGGGATTCGGCACTAGAGTTTGGAGCGAACCTTGGATTCCCGACTGTCCGGCTCGTGCACCGAGGAGTATCAATAATGAGACTGATCCACATTTATATGTGAATTCACTTATTAATTTTGAAACAAAGCAATGGAAAGTAGACCGTCTTCGAGAGCTCTTTCCCTTAGAAGATATTTCTCTCATTTTGGGTTTACATCCGAGCAAGTTAGTCTCGAGAGATAGTTATTGTTGGATTCATACCAAATCCGGAAACTACACCGTAAAATCCGGTTATTGGGCCGCGAGAGCTCTCTCTCGCCCGGCTTTCGAACCCCCTTTTCAGGGACCAAGTACTACGGTACTTACGGCGCAAGCTTGGAAGTTAAAAACCACTCAAAAAATTAAACATTTCGTGTGGCAATGCTCGTCGGGTTTCTTACCCACTTGTGACTCTCTCGCATATCGCCATATTGGCAGAGATTCCACTTGCCCCAGATGTGGTGCAGATAAAGAGGCTATCAACCATGCTATCTTTGAATGCCCTCCAGCTCGTCAAGCGTGGACACTTTCGCCCATTCCATCTGCCCCTCATATCTTTCCATCCTCATCGGTGTTTACTAATTTGGACTTTCTCTTTTGGAGAGCGAAAGAGATGATGGGTTCTGAGGATTCCATAAGCTTCTTTCCATGGCTTATGTGGTTTATTTGGAAGGCTTGCAATAGAAAAGTATTTGAAAATTTTAATGAAGACCTAGATTGACTCTAGAGAAAACTAGACTTGAAGAAGAAGCATGGAGGAAGGCTAATACGAAGGAAGATGAGAATCTCCTCACAATTTCCCCGCAAAGGACTTCTCCATCTAGTACCCTATCACGGGTATGTCTCTCATGCTTCATTGATGGTTCTTAGGTTGAATCAGATTCGGTTAGCGGACAAGGGTGGATCGTCCAGCAAGGATTTGAGATTGTGCATTTGGGTCTTAAGGGATCCAAAAGAAGTCTCTCTCCCCTTCATGCCGATCTCGATGCCCTCCTCTGGGCTATGCAATGTCTTCAGAAACTTCAGCTGACTAGCGCTTGCTTTTTCTCAGATTGTGTGGAACTCATCAGTATGCTCGAGGATCCAATGGAGTGGCCCTCCTTCTCATCGGAATTGGAAGACTTTCGTGCTCTTAAGATTTTCTTCCCTAGTTTTTGTATTAAGTATGTTAGTAGAAAGTTTAATACCCGTGCTGATAGTCTTGCTAAGAAAGCTAGAGCACGTGGATTTTTATTTTCCCATGTAAGTTCATCGGTTCCCGACTGGCTCTCCCATGAGGAGAGTCGAACACCGAATCCTTAATAAAATGGAGTCTTGATGTCAAAAAAAAAAAACATATGATTTTTTTTTTTGTCATCTGCAGATTGTATTCAGACAAAAAACCCACTAAAACCAAAGTATACAGACAATCCAATAAAGGAAGAGGACAAAATACAACACAACGAAACGTAGCAACAAGTGCCCAATCGAGACTAAAACAGTGACACGTGTCGTGTGCAGAGAACGTCCGGCATGAAACACCGGCGAGGCGCCGAGGATTTCGTCGCCGGAGTCGCCAAACCCATAGTCTAACCTCCCTTGATAGAAACCGTCTGCCGATCTTCCACGCTGCCGAAAGAAAACCGAAGACTCCACCTCCGCTAGAATCACAATGCCTTGGAAGCTCCACGCCGGTCAGACTAACAGTCGGACCATAGCCCACCTGAGAAGCTCGTCACGAGTAGGTAGTAACGGGGAGATATTACTCCATAAGCAGCCGAGCCACAATAAGAGACGATACAAAGAGCTTCGGGAAAGATGAACCCGACGAAAGAAGATCACTGAAAACAGAGAACCGAAGACGAAAGCGGACCATATGTCCGATGAGTTTGTTAGTGGCCTAACTGACTGAACCACAATCCAGAGAGACATTGGAAATAACAGATCCGACCCGAGATAACGATATGGACACTTAGAACGCGAGCCGGAAAGCTCCGGAGGAAATCGAGAAAACCAAAAAACACAGACAGGAAGAAACCGAAAACAGGATCGGAGAAGAGAACCTAAAAACTTCAAAAATAACCCGATTGCCGGCAAAACCGACGGTCGAAAACGAAGAAACCAAAATCGGCATTTGAAAAGAGAAGACATAGATAATTTCGTAGAGAGAGGAAAGAGATTAAGACAACGTTTCATAAGTTTTAAAAACATATGATTATTAAGCTGTAAAATGACTGAATTTGTTTAAAAACATGATTCCGTAAAAAAATTACCAATAAACAAATAGAAGAATATAAAGAAACATTAAAAGTATTTAATTCAGATATAAATTCATAAAAAAAAAAAAAATTGATTCCGAAATTTATAGAATCAAATAAAGAAATATAATCTACTAAAACTTTTATTTTTGAATTTTTATATGATTATTAAATTATTCTGCAATTTAATTTAATTTTTGTATTTATGAATGAACCTAAGTTTTAAGATGTAACGAAATCTTTTATTTGGAAGATCAAATGTATAAAGAAAGTGGATACTGTTTAGAGTAAATTTCGTGGGCTTTAAATTTCGAGCAAATAGATCCACCAATAGAACCGCTTCAGTTTTGAATTACAGATCCTATTTTTAAACCCTAGAACGTTTCAGCGAACAAACTGTCTGCGAGATTTCTTGTTGATTCTGCGATATCTTTTGGATCAATCGACAATGGATCTATCGAGATCCGTCGAGGACTGCATCAAAGAGACGATAAATCACTCTTTAGGGATTCCGATCTCCATGGACGCTCTTGAGAAGAAACTCTTCGCGGCTCAAGAGTCTCAGCGTCGTCTTCGTGAACAGTACATGTCTCTAGTTTCCAAATTGAAAGAGAAAGATCAAGTAATCGACCTAGCGAGATCCGAAGCGAGTATGAATGCGCAGGCTCTGAAGAAATTCGTTCAAGAGAATCAGAAATTGGCTGGTGAGTGCGAGGATTTGGTGAAACAGTGTAAGAATTGGGAAAGAGAATGCTTCCTTTATCATCAAGACCGTGAAGCATTGATGGAATTTGGGAACGAATCAGACGAAAGGGCTAGAAATGCGGAATCTAGGGTTCGAGAATTGGAGGAACAAGTGAAGAAAATGTCTGAATCAGACAACAGATTCACATCGTTTGAAGAAGAAGAAGTTTTGGTTGGTTCAGTTCTGGCATCGTTTGTTAGCGAAGAGGATTCTAAATTTGGGCGTATCTTCTTAGAGGCAAACATTCAAGACCAATCTTGCCAAACTTTGTTGAGCAAGTGGAGTTTATTGAGACCATCAACGCAAAAGGTTGTGTCTTTGGTCTCCATGGTGAAGAAGATTGAGAAGGAAAAAGAATGCCTCATCTTGAACCTGGCTAAAGCTGAGCAAGAAGTTGAGCTTGTGTGGGAGCAAAACAGAGAGCTAGATAAAGAAAACAGTAAGTTGTTGAAGCAATTTAGTAGCAGCCCTCTTTGTTCTGCAGAGAGAAGCAGGTCTAACAAGAGGAAGAGTCCTAAGATGATGAGCAGCCCTATTGAGAAGAGAGTTGATTTGAGCAGTCCATGATCTGTCAACGATTTATAAGGTAGTGATGATTGTTTTTTTTGCAAGATTTATCTATTTGAAACTGTTTTTATAACGTTGGTAATCATCGAGCAATTGAAGTTATTGTTTAGAGAAAACAGGAATGGAATGTTGTGAGAGACAATCTCTGACTGTGAACAATGCAATATGTATAAAATATGTTAGACAGATGCAACTCGAGAGATATTATAGAGGAGTTTGTCTCACTTTGGAACACACAGAATATACAAATTATAGAATACCAAAACGTTCGTGCTCTACACAACTACTCAACTGTATTAAGAAATGTTTTTTTCATGCATTAAGTAAACATGTTAGGCTATTAATGGAGCAAGTAAGAATATTATTTTTCATTCACTGAATTTCTAGTCTCATTTGCCTTTGAAAATTGGTTGTCTTATAAAGAAATAAAGTGTGGGCTTTGGTTTTGTCTTCTTCTCAAATGGCTTTCTTAATTTTTTGTGTTCCTATAGTGACCAGACATAAAAATAGTCTTCAAGGCGGAACAAATGAGAGAGCCTTTTTGGATATTTATTTATTCTAATTAGAAAATGGTTTTAATTTAGGGCTGTCTCTGTTCCACTCAAAATAAAATACAAAAATACCCTTTCCCTATCTTCAGATCTATCCTTTTTCTTTCTTTCTTATCTTCTTTGCTAAATATTCTCTCTCCTCTCTCTTCATTTTCTTTCCCCAATCTCTCTCAGAATTCTCTCTCCTCTCTCCAGAAGGAAAAAAAATTTTCCTTCCGTTGTTTGTTTAACCCAATCTCGTGTAAGTTTTCTCTTTCCTAATCCATTTCCATATCATCTCTCTCTCTTTCTCTTTCTCAATTTTGAAAATGGGACCTTTTTGTGTGTACTGTACCCACGCTCTTTTTCTCTCGTCAAATCCTTTCTTTCCTCAGAATTCGGCTGAGGAAATCCTTTGATTCATGTCCCATTTGGTAGATCTAGAAGCTCTGGATTCTCCAGATCTAAAAGCTCTATTTTATCTGCATGATTGTTTCGGTGATAAAATGTTCAAAAGATGTTGTCGGAATTTGGATTTCATGTTTATCCACTCTAATTTTGTTTTCTGATTATCTCCAAGATCTGATATGTTGTTATCTATGAAACTCTAATGATTGGCATTGTCTGATTTTGGATCTGAAAATCTCTGATTGTCTGTTTTTGTTTGAACTTATTCTCTTTTAATGTAGATCTTTGAAATGGATGACGATGGGTTTCGCAATTGGGGTTACTACGAACCAGCGGCCGCTACATTCAAAGGTAATCTCGGTTTGCAGCTAATGTCAACCATTGATCGGAACAACACTAAACCCTTTTTACCCGGTCGAGACCCGTATGTAATGATCGGCCAAAACGGGTCATACCACCACCACCACCCGGAGCCTCCTATCCACATGAGCTACAATTGGATTAACCAACACAAGGACAAGTTCTTCAACATGTTACCTGTAACAACAACACCCACTCCTTATTACGGAAATGTCCTTCCAGAAACTTCTTCATCAGCAGCCCCGTCCATGCACATTCATCTTCAAACCGAGGATAACCCGGTTAAATCCGAACAAGAAGAGATTGTTCAGACCAATAAGAAGAGAAAACCTAATTCAAAACCTGTCGGGACAGCGAAGGGGCCGAAGAAGCCTCGGAAACCAAAGGAGGAGAAGGATAACACGAATGTTTCGCGAGTTAAACCGGCTAAGAAAAGCGTCGACTTGGTTATCAACGGAGTGAGTATGGACATTTCCGGTTTACCTGTACCAATATGCACTTGCACTGGAGCTCCTCAGCAATGTTACCGTTGGGGATGTGGCGGTTGGCAATCTGCGTGTTGCACCACAAACATATCGATGCATCCATTACCGATGAGTACTAAGCGCCGTGGAGCGAGGATCTCGGGAAGGAAGATGAGTCAAGGTGCGTTTAAGAAGGTTCTTGAGAAACTAGCTTCTGATGGGTTTAACTTTGGGAACCCGATTGATCTTAAGAGCCATTGGGCTAGACATGGGACTAACAAGTTCGTCACGATCAGATGATTTGGTTTCTTCTTTTGAAAAGAAAAAGAGTCTATTGCCGGTGGGTTTTTCCATCTCTTCCGGGATTGATCGTGTATATACTAGAACAAACCTGAAATCTGAAATCTGTGACCCTTTTGAATTCCGTCTGCAATCTGAGTTCGATTCTGCTTTCAGGTAAAACCATCTTTGTTTTTAGAGTTTGGAACCAGATTTCCCTCCTTTGTCTGTTTGTTTGTTTGTCTGAGAAAATCTTGCTGGGAAGTTCGATTTTTTTTTACTTTTATGTATTTCTTTATAAACATTTTACTGACTTGTAATCTTGCTGTAACAGATATTCTTTTTAATTAAATTTTTGCAGATTAACTGTGAAAAATGTCTTTAGTCGTTGAATTATGTTTTCCTTAACTAATATTTTTATTGATTAAGGTAATTTGAGATATTATTCTTTTGACATGTTTTGTAAAACTATATATCAATCTAATCTATTAAAACATGAAAGTTTGCCATGGTACATAAATGTTGTTCCCGGAATTTGCCCTTGATATTATTAGGATTTGTAACCTTCATTAAGGGTAAAACTGTAAAACAATTTATATTTAATTTATTATCTCTACAATCAATGTTTCCAAACAAGACAATTATTAAACATGTAGACAAACAACCAAAATCTAATGGGTCTCACTTTCCTAATTAATTAAAATCAAAATAAATTAATTGATAAATATAATTAATAATTTATACATCAACTATTATATATAAATTAAGATTCTCTAATTTATGATTTAATTCAAAATATATTTATAATATATTTTAATATCTTTTTATTTTATTTCAAATATATATATATATACACATATTACGATTGATGTTTTTACGATTGTACTTTTTAGCAGGTTTTTTCATCAAACTGAAAAATATTTAATTAATTAAACGGGTTGAAAAATTAATTAGCCAATCTCGATTATAAATTTTCTAAAAAAAATTCGCATATATTAAATAATTTCAGTTGATATATTTTAAAATTAATAAAATATTAAAATGATTTCATACTTATATTATTCAAATATTTGAAGCGTCAAATTATGCTTTATGTTTGAATGAAGTTTTTAACGGATAGTTCCATCAAATTTGCAAATTATATATACGACTACAACATGTATTTTATAAAATAATATTTTAGATAAATAAAATAACAATTAAACATATACCACATAACTTTTACAATAGTTGTTTTCACATATATATATATATATTTTTTTCCAAATTATGATCTTACGATACAACACATATTATTAAAAAAACACATAATTAATTAAACGGGTATAATTAAACTATGATCTTACGATACAACACAGATTATTTACATCGTTATTTTAATCTCTTAATCCTTACGATATATCCCCTCCAAATAACACATAATTCATTTAAAAAAAAAAACTAAATTGCTAACTCAGTATTTATAATGTTGGTTAAACAATTATAATCAAAATTAGATTACATAATTAAAAATATAAACTACTATTAACAAAATGAATAAAAAGTAAAATTTGTAAAGAAAATTATACCCGCACTAAAAGTGCGGGTCAAAATCTAGTACTATTAAAACATGAAGATTTGCCAGGGTACATAAATGTTGTTCCCGGAATTTGCCCTTGATATTATTAAGATTTGTAACCTTAATTAAGGGTAAAACTGTAAAACAATTTGTATTTGATTTATTATCTCTACAATCCATGTTTCCAAACAAGACAATTATTAAACATGTAGCCAAACAACCAAAATTTAATGGGTCCCACTTTCCTAATTAATTAAAATCAAAACAAATTAATTGATAAATATAATTAATTTATACATCAACTATTATATATAAATTAAGATTCTCTAATTTATGATTTAATTCTAAATATATTTATAATATATTTTAATATCTCTTTTATTTTGATTCAAATATATATATATATATATATATATACACATATTACGATTGATGTTTTTACGATTGTACTTTTTAGCAGGTTTTTCCATCAAACTGAAAAATATTTAATTAATTAAACGGGTTGAAAAATTAATTAGTCAATCTCGATTATAAATTTTCTATAAAAAATTCGCATATAGTAAATAATTTCAGTTGATATATTTTAAAATTAATAAAATATTAAAATGATTTCATACTTATATTATTCAAATATTTGAAGCGTCAAATTATGTTTTATGTTTGAATGAAGTTTTTAACGGATAGTTCCATCAAATTTGCAAATTATATATACGACTACAACATGTATTTTATAAAATAATATTTTAGATAAATAAAATAACAATTAAACATATACCACATAACTTTTAAAATAGTTGTTTTCACATATATATATTTTTCCAAACTATGATCTTACGATACAACACAGATTAAAATATATAATGCGAAATCGTTATTTTAATCTCTTAATTCTTACGATATATCTCCTCCAAATAACACATAATTCATTTAAAAAAACTAAATTGATAACTCACTGTTTATAATGTTGGTTAAACAATTATAATCAAAATTAGATTACATAATTAAAAATCTAAACTACTATTAACAAAATGAATAAAAAGTAAAATTTGTAAAGAAAATTATATCCGCACTTAGAAGTGCGGGTCAAAATCTAGTAGAATATTAAATCAACGTGTTCAAACTTATATATAATACAATCACGAAATTAATTCGAGTTTTTGGACCATATAAACAAATAATAACAGTCCAAGTTAATTAATACAAAGAATAAGCATATAATTAAAGGCTAATTAAGTCGGGAATATCATCAACTATGGGAGAGCCAGCCGAGTGCTCGTCAAGTTTGATCAAAAAGTCAGGAATATCATCTACTATGGGACAACCAGTTGAGTCCTCGTCAAGTTTGATCAAATCATCAATTTCATGAATCAAATCACGATTCGTCTCTTCGTCTTCTTCTACATCCTCTGTTCCCTCCGCACACGAATCCGTCTCCGTCGCTTCTCCTCTATTTTCTTTACCCTCCGTCCGTACGAGTTCATATAAATGTATCACGTCCCCTACTGGGACTCGTACAAAGTTAGGGATCTCCTGAGCATTCGAGACTCCGAGATCTCTACAGAACTCGAAATACTTATGGAGCTCTTCTCCTTGCGTCATGGATTTACCGACGATCTTCACCGCCATGTCTGCCTGCCGTTTCCCGGATTTTGAGTGTACATTCGGTAACACTTGAGCGATCCGGCGACAGATCCAACCGTACATCTCCAGAATCTCGCTGGTTATGTTCTCCATTGCTTCGTTAATCAGAGGTGTCCTCATGTTTTCCCCAATCGGTTTAATTCGAACCAACGAGTCCACGATGGTTTGCATCTTACGTATGATCACGAGCCGAATCATAACCGACGAATTTTCATCGTACCGGTGACGGTTACCGTCGTGGAATAGAACCGCTCGTCTGTCGAGAAACGCGAAATAAGCGCGTACGAACAAATTAAACCCACCGGATTTGCTCATCCCTTCGCCGAAAGCGGAGAGATCGAACGGTAACCGTCCGATCGACTCAGCCGCCGTGGTTTTGCTGAGGAAGATTCCGTGCATTAGCATCAGGCCTTTTAAGGCAACCACCCAGCTCTTCGTGCGTGTGACGCGAGACGAGATGGCGCTTATGAGTGGCTTGAGGCACGACGGGTTCTTGCGGACGTGACGGTAGATGAACTGAGCGTTCTCTGTATCGATGGAGAACTCGTCGTGGCTTGTGGCTTTCACGACGGCTGCCGTGAGAATGTCATCCGCTGCGATGAGACTAGGTCCGTCCTTGAGAGCTACGGAGGCTCGTTTCCATAGCTTCATCTTCGGACTACCCCGATTTGGTTTTAAAATTAAAAGCCTTTTTCTCTTTCACTCTTTATATGTTTTTATATTCTTGTTTTTCCCTCCATGTCAAAGGTCTTTGCTGGTTTAAAACCAAAAATAGAAGAATAAAAAGTCTTTGCTAGTTTGAAAACAAATTTTATAAGAAGAAGCTAAAATTAAGAAATCTCATATTTCTAAATTTAGATTATCTTCCTCATTCCTTTATTTTAAAAACAGTTTTACATATATTTACATAACAATATACGTTCATAACCGGAGCATCTAGCTCTGGTGGTAAAGGACCCTCAGCTGAGGTACCCGCCATCACGAGTTCGAGTCCCGGCCACCCCAAAGAACTGCGGATGAAACGGGGCGCGCACGTGGACTGTAGTCTTGAGGCCTAGACAGCTGATGGGATACCACGTGTCTAAACAAAAAAAAATATATATATATATATATATATATATATATATATATATATATATATATCCGTTCATTATATAACAGCTTGAATATGTGGGTTCAATATGTTTTTTTGAAAAAAGGGGTTCAATATATGTTGGTGCAGTTTTGTTTGGACTACCTCGAAATGAAGGTTAGATTATAATCTCTTGTAGTAGTTTCAATTTGAGTTGTCATCGTATAAAATACAGCAACTAATGCGTATGGTTTGAAATTAGGGTTGGAGTTGAATACAAAAAGGTTTGATTTGTATTATGTAACTCTAAACTAACCACTTTTAGTGTTGTACAAATGATAAACTAGGCAATAAACATATAGCCAATATTATTCTAATTTGTGTCACACAAATGATAAAGTTGAATACAAAGTGTTGTTTTATATGAAAATTTCTAAAAACTGAATTTGGGTATGCGGGATATTATGAACCTAAAATTCGAATTCAAAAATAAAAAATATAAGCGATCTTGCTAAACCATCTTGTTTAAGACCATCTGATCTTTGCCTTTTAATTGTTAGTATGCTCATTTATTTAGTTAAAATTGTTTGGTTTTTAATGGATGCTTTTAGATTATTTCTATAATCTTATTTTTACTAAAATCATGCATACTCTGGTTATTATATTTAGAAAACATGTGACCTCTCATTCTCTCATCCAATCCAAACTCTTGCTTGGATTGGTTTGGTTTTTTAAAATATTATTTCTTACTATTTTTAAACTAATTAATATATGAGATCTAATATATCTTAATACTATAAAACATTAGTTTCACTTAACCAATCCACGTTGAATCAATTGATAAAAAAATGTCTAATAAGTTTCCACTAATTTGAATACGATTTGGGTTGGTCACTAGAACTTTTATATGGATTCTCCGATCAAAAAATTAGTTGGCTTAACCGACTAATCTTTATAAAAAATACTATAGAAAAACATACAGTAGTTTCACTTATAGATTTGTTTAATATTACTATTTTAAACCAACAAAATCTACACCCCTTTTCAATAAAAACACTGGTTTCTCTATACTTATAAATTATACTATTTCAATTTTATAAACTATAAAACCCATTTGATCACACTACTTAAAACTTGACAACCACCTGATTCTAAACAATAATTATGGGTGGTAGATCCGTAGATGACAACTTTATGAGCTCAAGATATGAAGTCGGACAAAGTGAATTTTTCGAGACGAAGCGCGTGAACCGAGGTCTTTTTCTCTCTAGATCTAGAATCGTCTTCTTCTTTGGGAGGTTTTCTCCGCCGGTGTTTCGACGTCGGTTGTGGAAAGGCCTCCCCTCCTTTAGTTTTTGGTCTGGTCTTCATCGCCGGGAAGATACAAGGCGGTGAATCGGGATGCACCCCCCCTCTTCTCCGTCGACGCAGCGGTTGGTGTTTCTGTTGAAGGCGTCGTCGCGGAAGCTCCACGGCCGATCTAACTCCTCGCCGGTCTCGGCGGTAAGCTGATTCTACAAGAGGATGGTGGAAAAGCCCGATGAGTCGCCGGTGGAGGATCTAGGTGGCTGAGAGAGGCGATGTCTTCTCAACAGGAGGGAGGGTTTTTGTGTCATTTGTAGGGTGAGGCTTCGTCGAGGGCGGAGGTATCCGGCAGGGGATGGCGGTTCATTTATGGTGTCTTCTTGTCGGAGGCGGTGGTCGATCTCGACCGGATTGAAGAATGGTTGGGTTTGTGCAAGGTAAGAGAGAAATTGAAGGAGGGAAGCTCACCTGGAAGTCCGACGAGTGAAGCGACGGAGGCCGTTACTCCGGTAGTTGGCGTTAGTGGCCGTGGGACGACTCTGTGAGTGGGGGCGAGCAGAAACTTTGTTGTGGCTGGCATGTGCTGCTGATTTTGGTCAGATCCGCACTCGGATCGAAGCGCAAACGGAAGCTCGTGTCTCGCTTCTGACCAACGGAGGATGGAAGCCTGAAGGTTTCATCTGTCTTCTTCCCACCTCCTTAGCTGATTTTTTAGGATCTTTCATTTTGATAGGCGGTAACGACTTAGATTTATAAGCTTTTTGGCCTCTTGCCGTTCTTTTGTCCCGTGAAACTCGTCTTTGTAACTTTTCCGATCTGCCCGATTTTTTCGGGTTGGGCTATAATTAATAATATATATTAAAAAAAAAAGATATGAAGTCAATTTTGAAAATTATTGGGCGTAGAAAAAGCAGAAGCCAGTGAAAGTATGAAACAGTTCAAAAAGTGGGAGTTTCACATTTATTATTATGACACTCCACAAAATAAACATGTGTAAGTACAAAATCTTAAGTAATTGTATCAATAGTTATGCCTTTTTGTAACTCCCAACTCTTTCTGACACAAACAGCATAGAGTGTCATATCTTACTTAACCCAAACCAAAGCCTAAAACCAAATTTATTTACTCAAAACTCCAAAACCCCTCTCTCTCTCTTGATAATTAGAGAGAAAAAGAGGGATGCAGAGTTCTTGTGTCTACAGAGAATGCATGCGTAACCACGCAGCCAAGCTCGGCGCTTACGCCATCGATGGCTGCCTCGAGTACTCTCAACCACCAACCGGCGATCTCTGCGTAGCATGTGGTTGCCACCGGAGCTACCACCGTCGCATCGAACTCAAATCTTCTGGTCAAGTTACTCGCGCGCGGTCCCCCTTCATGAGCTTGAGGCGCGTGAAACAGCTCGCGAGGCTGAAATGGAAAGCAGCGGATGAGGAAAGAGAAGAGAAGCAGGAAGAGGAGGAGGACATGGAGGAGACTTCGACGGAAGAGAAGATGACGTTAAAGCGGCGGAAGAAGTCAAAATTTACGGCGGAGCAAAGAGAAGCGATGAGGGACTACGCGGCGAAGCTGGGATGGACGTTGAAGGATAAGAGAGCGGTTAAAGAAGAGATAAGAGCCTTCTGCGAAGGGATTGGTGTTACTCGTTATCATTTTAAGACTTGGGTTAACAATAACAAAAAGTTTCATCACTAATTTAAACAAATGTCTAGTTGATAGTATAAAGTTCAGTTCCATTTCATCTTCACCCTTAATCATGTTCTTCTTGTCATCCTTAATCTCTTATTTTAATGGAACAGCTTGGTGCTATTACTAGTGTTTATTGTGTGTTTGATTTAGAGATGTCTTAAATTACTGTTTCAGTCCTTTATTAATTGTCTTTATTATTCTTCCTTTTTACGTCGGTGGGTTTTGAGTTTTGACAAGACAACTAGCTGACGTTTAAATTTATGGCCACTGCTGTTTACCAATCAGAATATTATACGAAAATAACTTTTATTAGTTAAACTAGATTCTGGTCCGTGCGTTGCACGGGCATTGTATTTTATTACATTTTTTACAATTTACACCAAAATATAAGACAAAACAATACATTAAAATGGAAGATTATATAGGGAATTGTTTCAATCTATTTATTTCGATTGTATAACTAAACAATACATATTATGACGAAACGAAAGATTATATAGTTTACATTAAGAATTGTTAAAATCTTGTTTTTTAGCTATAATATATTGTAACAAAGCTTTAGTACAAATATATATTAAAAGAATTAACTTCACATTTGTTCAATCTTAAAAAAATTGTCATACCAAAATTTTAATTTTAAAAATACGAAATATGAAAATACATAAGAAAAAACAATTCTAAATTAAATTTAAAATTTAGTTTTTCTATTTTGGTCTTATTTAATATAAAAATGATAATAAAAATGACACTATTTTGGTTTTGGTAAGAATCTATTTTACATCCAAATATTGCGAACAATGTTGTAAAAAGTAAATCAGAGAAACAAAAGTCTACATGTTTAGATTGATTCCAGATCTTAAATAGAAAATGTATATGCTTATGTATTGAATTTCTAGAAAGCAAATGGACTAATATGAAATTTTTATTAATTGTTTTCATATTTTATTTTTCAAATCATGCTTTCCTCAGGTCCCTTTGTGCTAGTATAATTTTTAATCTATTTTTTTGTTTTTTTCTCATGTAATTGCGTTCCTTGTTAAGCTCGTGGAAGCTAGAAGTAATACTTATTAATATTCAAATTGAATCATTTCGGATTTGTATTTTAGTAGCTTCTTTCTTTAAGCTCCTACGGAGGAGATCGAATATTTGGAAAATTAAGGTTTGCTGAAATTTGATGCTCTACGGAGTGACATCTCTGATTCTTATTGCTTACTATACCCAATTACCCAGTTTCTGTAGTAACACAAATAACTCAACTTCATCTCCTTGTTATGGCTAAGAACAATCATGTCTCAGTCTAATTTTTAAGAAACCAACATGGATACATTAACTAACAGAAATCATTTATGTTAGTCCTCCTAATATGATAAAAGCTTGTCTTTTAGAAACTGGCTAAAAACATTTTTTTAATTTCCATGACTGTTGTGAGGTATCTTGTTTGATGTCCTCATCGTTCTCATCTTCATCTCGATAGATGCATTCTGCCATTTGCCAAATCTAAAGACTGTTGTCTTCTGCTACACTTGCAATGACCCAAGGCTCGTTTTTGTTCCAAGCAAAATCTGATATCTTAGCCTTTAGGAGGATCCCATAACGGTGAAACATTACTAATTCCTTAATCCAAATGCATGTCATACACCAAAATCCAAAAAAAACCATGGATAATATATTAATATCAGTCGTGATCTTTTCCCAGCAATACCTAATGTCACCTGCAAAACCAAAAACAAAAACAAAAACCCATCAATGATTTTGATTTTAGTTTCCACAGAAACAAACATTTCCACTTTATACACTTATCATTGATTAACGTGTGACGATCCCAAGCATTGAATCATAATCCTCATCCTTGCGTGCATACTTCTTCCTAAGCGCTCTCTCAACCTCGATCTCATCAAATGACTTTGAATTCTCTGCGGCATGAATATGTGCCAGATTGATGTAGTTCTCTGCTGACTTTGAGATATCTGCAATCTCTTCATCTGTTAACTTTCTCATGAACTTTGCTGGGTTTCCTCCCCAAACCTGCCACATGAATTGATAACTTGTATGTAATATGTCCTTGTAAACATATTATCGAGTTAATAGCAACTCTTTCAGATTTAGACAATGAAATACGATTTGTAGGCATATCATTTCAGTAACAACAGTGCATAAACCAAAATATTAAGCAAAGACAGTGCTTGGTCAGCTAGAAGTTCGTGAAGCCTGAGAGAGTTTGTAGTGATTTGGGAGCTTGGGACAACTTCTGAGTACTCGATAACAAAACCTAGGCTTCTATATTAGGTTCTTGTTACCGTTGATTCTCTGGTCGTAATTTAATTTAGAGAGAGACAAAGCAGATTTCGGTGCCAGTCTTATCACAAATGCAGTAGAGTATAAACCACAAAAGAAAGCGGACAGAAAGAAACCTCTCCAGAAGGGATCCGAGTGTTTTCTCTCACAAGGGAACCAGCAGCAGCAACCATGGCATGCTTCTCAACCACCACACCATCGAATAGTGTAGCTCCCATGCCAACAAAGGCCTCATCCTCAACAGTACACCCATGTATGACAGCACTATGACCTGCTCGGTTTGTTAAGTGGAAAAAAAATATCTTCAGATTGCACTGACCAAGAATTGACTCGCCTTTATAAACTAGAGAACTTAAGCTTACACATTTCTCAGCCTCACACGTGCTACAACATCATCATGGGATCTGCCCGTAAGATCTTGAAATGTAATGAGCAGATTTGAACATCAGATATAAATATCTTCAGATTGCACTGACAGCCAGTTCATTAACAGAGATCAAAGAGTTTACCTGGGTTAACAAAAGTTACAGCTTCAGGATTGGATTGAATTTCAGAACTGCTGTCGTTTTCTCTTAACTTCAGATTAGTCTTCTCCAAAGTCACATGCACACCAGTCATTTTTATGCTATTCTCAGTCTCAAAATCACAAACCGTCTTAGCTCCCAATTCTATTGAAAATGATTGATCATGGTCAATATCTCCACTTTTGTAACTGATGTTGTAGAATATGTTTCTTCCACAACATTTATCTTATTACCAGCATCACAATCAGTCACATCTTCTGATTGCTTAGATGAAAACTGATCATTATCCCGGGATCTTCCATCAAGATCTGAAAATGCAATGAGCAGATTTGAGTAAGAAACTTCAGATCTAACATATCTTCATATTGCACTTCAAACCGGTTCATACATAGAGACCAATGAATTTACATGGACTTACAGCTTCAAACTTTACTGAAATCTCAGAACAGCTCTCAATTATAAGTTCACAGCTTGAACAGTTGCAGCTTCCCTTGAACAGTTGCGATTCGCAGCTCTGTAAGATTTTGCGATTGGACAACTCATATGATGACCTTTACTACCTCCTTGCACCTGATAAACAAATATCAAGTTCAAGTGAAGATAAAACTTTTATCACCGTTGATGAATCAAATAGAGCCGATAGAATTTCAGGTTTTAAAGTAAAGAAAATATTACAGGAACTGGAAAATTCAAGGAGGAGAGGAAAAACTTTGCCACAAACATGTATCAAGCCTCCATAAAAGGATCAGCAAAGACATGACTTCGGCCATATTAGAAGAAACAGATCTACAATAGAAGAGAGTCGATTGAAACCAAAAAAACAAAGGTAGAGGGAAGAGCTGGGAATAGGGAATTATTCAGCGGTTTGATAATCTTTTTTTCTCCTTAATCTTTCATTGGATATCTCCTAGGTCTGTATCTCACGACGGCAGAGATCGAGAGCTGGGAATAGGGAATTATTCAGCGGTTTGTAAACTGCAAAAAAAAAGGATTAGGGTTATGAAAATTCTTGAACAGATTAGAGGAGGTGGTTGAATACAGACCTTAATGGGAACCTCGACACCTAATTTCAGCATCTGGATTTTGTCAGAATTGAAGATCAATCGAGAAATTTGACTTCGTAGACCCATATGACGAAATACAAAGAGATTGAAGATAAACAATCTCAACCACTTAGATTCATCTCAGGAGAGAGATTCCGAGCTCGACGGACATGGAGAAGCGGATGAGAAACGGAGGAAAATAGAGATTAGGGTTGTGAAATTACAGGACATTAAGGAAGGATGTGGTTGGATTAAGCTGGGAATAGATGAAAGGTGAAGGATTTCGGAGCTTCAAACGGTGATAGAATGAGAGACGACGGCAATGGGGACGATTTTGGCGAGAGAAGATTGAAGAGAGACGGTTTCGAGTTATTGTGAGAGAGAGGGAAAAAAAAACGAAAGTAGACACCAAAATTTTTTTTTGGTGTAGACACCAAAATTACATGACACGTAAGCAAAATGAGAAGATATGATTGGAGGAAGTGAGAATTTTCTCTCACATGCCTTCTGATTTATATAAACTAGGTGTTGTACCCCCGCGCCTGCGCGGGGGAGGGGTTATGTAAGTTTCTTTATTATCGTATTCCGTATCGGTGTCATTGGTTGTCAAGGAGCGTTATATGTTTTGCATCTGAATTTCTGTCCACACATGTACATGGCCCATATCAATGTTTATTCAAACTCAAGTATGACGAATTCAAGTATCACCCTTGCACTCTTAGAATTATCTCGAGAGACTGTGATTTTGCTTTTTTTTGTTTGTGTTGATGTTTTTATAAATTTGGATAGAATGCATAAAGAAAATAAACATGTTTCGTATTGGAGTTACATGCCCCTTCATGTGATTGTTACCTGTTTGCCATTGTTTGATTCTAGCAAAAGAGTTGACTTCTTTAGTGTAAAAGAAGATAAGAGAGATCAGTTCTAAAGGAGAGCTCAGAATGCACATGCTCGTGCTTTCCCTTCTCATTATTCTTCAGATTTATTTCTCTGGTTGGCTCTATATATTTTGCGTCCATTACAGTTTTCTATTTTAGTAACCTTTTTTTTTCCTCTTCCTCTTGTTTCAATGTACTTTCTTTTTTTGGCCATCTGTTCTGCTTCACATGGACCTTCACAAAACCGTGTGCATGATAACCATACGTGTGTACGTCTTGGTGTACACATAAGTTTAATATGAAATTTAAGGTAGACTATGACGGGTTTGATGGGCCCTAAGTACACAAACAGGCCCATCGTGAGATGAGGCTCAATAGGAACATGTCCTCAAGAGTTGAGATGACCGCTTTCACTCATAGACGTATTGTGGAGGAGAGTGCTTGATAATGGACAGTGAGGAAAGATGGTCCCTCACCGGAAAAGCCTCTCTGGTAAACGACGGTACTCGTGGAATCAGGTTTGCATTTCCTCTCCTTTTGATTCGCTTGCGATAGATAGAAAATCTTTGCCTCCTTTTTTCTTCTCGCCACCGTCAAAGTTATTTCCGTTAAATCCTCAATTCTCGTTTCTTGTGGGATACGTTTAGATCAAATTCTTTAATTGCGGTGAGAGGTTTGTTTTTTTATTACTTGATAATGATTTGGTTTATCCTGTCATTAATAAACCTATTGAGCCTCATCTTATAACAACACTTGAATTAAATCTTATGGAAAATAATGAATTCAAGAATCCGAAATCACATTTCCATACACGTAGCTAGCTCTCTTGGATGTGATGGCCAGCGACTTGAAGAATCTCTTTGATCACCGCTTCACTCGGAGAGGGCGTGAGCTCCACAGGTGAAGATATAATCAAAGTGGATACAAAAGGTTAAACTTGTGTTAGATCTTCACTGCCTTGGTCTTTATACATAACGTCCTGCATCGTGAGCTGGTGGTATTCTACAATCTCCCTCGAGAACCAGTTCTCCCTGGCAATGGCATACACCGAGTTTTCATGAGCCAACCGTGTTTTCTCTGCTAGTAGGCTCTCAAGCTGGAGCCGAATCTGATACAACAGCATCCCAGCGAGTTGTTAGATGGAACTGCAACAAACAAAATTAGGACATGAGATCACTCAATTCTTTACCAAATCTTCGTCTTCAAGGTTGCTTCCTTTCTCACGGTGGTTCTCCCTCAGATGCTTGTTCTCTTCTTCAAGCTGAGCACAGCGCTCCTTCGCAAATGCAAGATCTGCTTTCGCAGTTTTCATCTCACTGAGGAGTTTTGCTTTAGCAGCCGTTGTCATCGCCACCTGCATCTCAGGCAAGAAACTGTCAACGAACAGAGCCCTCATAAGTGCCTAATCAACCATCAAGATTGGACCTTAGATCGCGAGATGCCTTGAGTTGAGTCTCATGTTCCATATGATTTAGCTCCAGTGGCTGTTCTGGAGACTTTCCATGAGCTACTTACTCCATAAGATTGACTCTCGTTCTCTTCTTTACCACCACTTCCTCTTCGTCTAGTTCGAAGCTTTCGTGTTTCCTGGTTGATATCAGCCGTTTTATTCCCGACGAGTGTCCGACCTTCCTGGAGAAATGAGGAACAGATCTGAGGCAATTCAACCGCAACAATAAATAAAAAAGAAACTAATGGCAGAGAAGAAGAGACACCTCAAAGGCTTTCTCAAGAGAGTCACCAATCTGGTTAAGGGAAGATGTTAGCTTATCCTGCCCTCTCCGAAGCTTCGGATTATCCATTTTCTTGAACCCTTCATCTGACAAGTATGAGAACCGGGACTACAACACACAAACCAAACCATGATGACTTCAAATCAAGAGGATGGACCAAGTATGTACTTGAAAACATCAAAACAAAACCTGAGAAGATGTTAAGATAAACCAGGCGCCCTTTAGAAGCGATTGGATTTCTGAACTTCCCCATTCACTTTAGCTTGGAAATGAAACTCGCATTCACCATCCGTGTTTTCATTGATTCTCCAGTTCCAGGCGTCGTTCCCTCTTGTAAATCATTATCCGTCAAGGACCCCAAAAAAGTTCAAGTGCGAAAAGCAAACACCTGAAAATATCTAACGATGCTGACATTAGTTCTCAGGAAGCAGAAGTAGCAGAGATTAAGAAGCTACGGTGATGATGCGAGTAAACTCGATTTCAGTGGTCAGTAATATTAATGAGAAAAGAGTCACGAACCTGAATATAGAGCACCTTATCAGAAGGGTGAGCTTTGATAAAGTAGTCGGTGGTCCATCTGGACGATTATTTTGCAGAATCCAATTGGTTCACTGCATCCATTTGATCAGAATACTCGAGAATCGACCATGGCGAAACAGTGGCTGTGAAAGCCATTGGGAAACCAAACATTATACGATCTCCAGCACATATGGAAAATGACGAATCTCCTCTCCAAGAAATTTTACTGTTCACCAATTTACCAGATGCATCAAACTTGAACAATATTAGTTTCCAAAAAGGAATCACAGCAACTTGTCAGATGTGTTGCTATGTAAGTTAATGTTTGACTTATACTGAATTAGAAACTTCAAATATGTATGTAGCTTAAGAATTTAAATGACGAATCTCCTCTCCAAGAAATTTTACTGTTCACCAATTTACCAGATGCATCAAACTTGAACAATATTAGTTTCCAAAAAGGAATCACAGCAACTTGTCAGATGTGTTGCTATGTAAGTTAATGTTTGACTTATACTGAATTAGAAACTTCAAATATGTATGTAGCTTAAGAATTTATAAATCTCGAATTCGTCAAAGCGTGGGCACGACGAGAATAAATAAGGAAAAGGATAAAAGAGATTTCCATACATTTCTGGATATCGAAGAACAGCAAGTCGAGCTTGAGAGCGTCGGCGTATTTATTATCAATGGCGTCGGGAGGTCCAGGTACGTCGTCATCGGATTTCTTCACTCTCGATTTGAATGTGTAAACCACGGCGAGCACAATAGCAGCCAATACTATTATCGGGATAAACCAACCGCACCAACCTCTCCACTTGGATTTCTCCCCCATTTTATCGTAGGTGAAGTAAAAACTTCTGTTACAAAGTAAATAGAACATGTTAGGATGAGAGAGTTTCTTGCAAATGTCTGCATTATTAACATCCATAGAATTTCTTGCAAAAAACGTTTTTGGTTTTCTTTTTCTATCCGTTTCAGATTTAATGCGAGTAATGAGAGATGGATTTATGAGATAAGTTGGAGGACGTGATGACAGTGAGTGGAGGTTGTGAGAAACGGCTGTCGTTTGAGATTCACGATGTCACATAAGCTGCTTAGGGTTTGCAAGGAAGAGAACCGTCGAAAGGAAGAAGACGATTTTTAGGTTTGGCTGGAAGCTGATTAGGTTTCTGTAATTCGACTTTTTTTTGTCACTCTGTAATTCGACTTTGGGTTAGGCTTTACAGGAGAAAAGGTTTATTTGGTGAAGCATTGAAGTTGGGCCGATTTGATAGAGTAATGGTGAGCATTCTGGGCCTGGTAAAAGAAGCTATTCACCCTCCCCTCTATGAAACACAAACCCAATCGGTTTCGAAAGTTTTTTAAAAAATCAGATGCCACGTCGATTAAAAAATTTGGCTGACGTGGAGGGCTGTGGTGGGAGAGAAAATGTCTCCCATTATATATATGATTAGATAATGGACTAATAACGTTAACAGTGACGGAGAGTGAGAAACAGTAAATACATGGAAAAGGCTTTCAAAGGGACGCTAGTGTGACGAAACAAATACTAATTATTATCACTACACATCTAATTTTAAGACTTTCTAATCAAATAATAAAAAGACAATTGGTTACGAAAGTAACTCAACATTGTTTTTTTCATTATTTTGAGACTTGTTTCTAAATATTACAATAAGGTCATCAAAGTCGATAAAAGTTGTTATAATTCTTTTTAGGAAAAATATCATTTTAAAACAAATTATGTGTTTTTTTTTAATAATGTTAAACTAATTCAAAAAAACAAAAATCATTTTACAAATTTTGTAATTAAAACAAATTTTGTTAACAGACTGTAATAATATTTTTCCTATTATCATAAAACCATATAGTTGTTAACCAAAGAAAAAAAAACCCATTAAATCCAATATCAACAAAATTGTGAGTTTATTCATACACTCTCCATGTTGTACGTAACTTGTTAAAATAGAATCTAATCTACAGAAGATGAACAACCTCTCGTCAAATACGGGCTTGATGGCTATACATATGTTGGTAGTTTAAGCCCGATAAGAACCTTTTGAGAAAGAGCTCATTTATACGGAAAATACTATTCAATTCGTCATGTATTTGATATCATATTGATTTTAACATTTGGCTCTGTTTGGTGTCTGGTTCAGTGATTCAATTTGACTTCAAGTTGCCAATCATTCAAGGACCATATACACACATTAGTTAGATGGAGTATTAATTATAGCAATAACTGGATGAGCAAACTAACAGCACCATATACACACATTCACGCAAATTGAACACACCAAAAACAAAAAAGGACAATCTTGAAGTCACTGTAAGAACATAACATCCATCACTTTACTCTTCCATTAATACCCTAAAGTCAGTCACAAAAATTCAACTCAAAGTCACAGATACACATACGCTAAACAAATTAGTTTATCTGGATCAGTAACTCCTTTGGATTACATTCATCTCTATTTCTCCCAACTCCTACTCCGTTAACCGGTGCAAAGACAATCAGTTCTGTAACGGTGAATCTGGTTCAGAGCCGTAAACCGAAGTGTATGTCGAGACAGAATCTTCCTTTGGTATAGCCACAAAGTTTAAAGGAGCTGTTGAAAGTCTCCTCATTTCCTTGAAATATCCGTTTTGGCCATGATGACCCGAGTAAGATCTCGGGGTCATCATAATGTTGGTATTCGTCGCTCCGGATGAGTTTCTGCGAGGTGTAGGAGGCACCGATACGTTCCCATTGTACCCGTTGGGCTTCTTAATGCTGTTGCTTCTTCTTGGACTTGGTTTTGATCCATAGATGGATTCCCTTCGGTTTAGTAACATATCTTGCATCTTCTTTTGATCCTGCAGAGGAAATGACATGTTTGTTTTAACCAGGCGGATTTACAAATGTTAATGGTTGATATAAAAGAGAGTATTTTGTCTAACCCGGTATCGTTTCTTTTCCTCTTCCTGTTGTTTCCTTGTAAGTTTATAATCTTCAAGAATAGATACAAGTCGAACCTATAGCAAGGAAAAATATTAACCATAATCAAAAAAAAAACTTTGAATTTTAAAATACTTTAAAGTTACTCTAACTTACACAATCATATAGAAATGATTTTTGTGTTTCATCCTCCCATAAAAGCGTTTTCTTGATGAGATTATCAACCATTGCTGCAGAAAACAAAAAACAAGGGAATAAAATTAAGCTAAAGATTTCATTTGAATCTTTAGTGAAAATTGAAAAGAGACAAGAACATACAGGGAATCTTGTTTACTGTAACCCGAGCTCGTTCTGCATGCTTGAGGTTTACATGTCCGCCTCTTCCAGCACTGTACCGATTCTCATCCTGAAAAAAAAAAAAAAAGTCATTTCTCAGCTACATCCTTCAACATACCCCGTTTAATTTGCCAGCGTTTCAGAATCATACCTGGTTGTATTCTTCTAGCCAGTTTTCCTCTTCACACGCAGATAGCCAGCGATCAATCCTATCGATTATTTCTTTCCGGCTTTGTGCCTCGTCTTTGATTTTGTTTATTTGCGCTTCTATATTAGCAAGAAGCTCTGAAGGGTTCACTAATCCTGAAGAAACATGAGAAAATCTTTCTTAATACAAATGTGTTTCAGCTAGAAACATAAACTCTACCATTTGTTACCAGAATCAATGAGAGCAGCTGATTTCTCAAAGGATGTGCTTGTGTCTGGCTCAATGTGAGTCAATCTGCAAAGATTCTCTAACTCAGACCTTCTTTTCATAACAAGCTCCTTCATTCTACTAGATTTCAGCTTATTGAAACGGTCTACTTCAGCAGACACCTAAATGTAGAAGGCAAAAACAAGAACTCAGAGATCCTGGATGAGACTAATAGCATTAAAAGTTGGTAAAAGAAAAATGACTTTTGTCATAACCTGTTCAATTGTTTCAGTAGAAAGGATGTTTGGCTCGTTAATATCAGATTCGGATGATCCTACAACACAACTGACTCTTGCAA
Organism: Orychophragmus violaceus; assembly: GCA_030180135.1. NCBI lineage: Eukaryota > Viridiplantae > Streptophyta > Magnoliopsida > Brassicales > Brassicaceae > Orychophragmus > Orychophragmus violaceus. The sequence continues at coordinate 5,832,237 of CM058229.1, forward strand.
ATTTCATTCTCTCTTCCTGAGGTGTCTCCATTAGATTCCAAAGATCAAAAAGTGACCCCATTACATCCTTCAACTGCAAAAGAAAATGTAAAAATGATTAATCATCAAATCATTATCAATTACATAGAGGAAGAACAACATTGCAGACATGGTTTTAAACCTTTTGAAACCGGACTCTCTTTTCAGTTTTCAGCTTTCCAATCATGTGTTGTAGACCATCCAATGTATTATCGCTAATGTTTGTAGACTGCTCGTGGTTAGTCCTATGTAAGCTCGGATGAACCTCGCTAACAGTCTGACAAAAGTCAACTCCAAGAACACCGCATAGAGAATGTACCTCATTCACATAATCTAACACTTTGTTCAAACGATCCGACTGCATAAAAAACAAGAACAAATGAGTAAGTAAGCAGCTCCTTATATATTCATGAAAAAAATTCCTCACCTTCTCCTTCTGGAGAGAGCGGAGGTGTGTTTGATACTCATTAAGTTTCCTAAGAGTCAAGTCTTGGTCATCTAGAGTCAAAGAATCAAGCATTGCTTTGTTGAGTTGGTCACTGTGACCAGAGATTTCAATGTTCATCTTCTCAATTTGCGCCTTTATATCAACAAACTGCTTCATTCTTTCATCCTTTTGCAACCTCAAGTCCTCAAGCAGAGGCGTCACAGCGGCAATCTTTTCTTTCAATGGTTTTGAACCCTTCTCTTTAATCTGCAGCAGAAACAAAAAAATCTTAACCTTTTTTCCAAGATAAAAGACAATACTGTAGTCAGAAACTAATTGCACTTGTTCATACCGGTGAATGGATGCTTAAGATTCCAAGAGCAGCCATTAAAGAAGCAATTTCAGCTTCAATTGATATAACTGATTGATGAAGCTGTGCCTTAGACTTTGCAGCCTCATCCACTTTTCTTCTGTAAATTTCGAGACATTCCTTCTCTAATTCCATTAGCATCCGGTCTTTCTCAGCATCACTCTCACCAATATCAACCCATATTTTCTGCTCCATACCAAAAAAAAAAAAAAAAAATTGCCATTCAACTGAAAATTGAAAGGTGAAAAGAAGTTTCACAGAAACTTTAAAAATTCCAGAAAGAGAGACAAAATTCACAGTAACCCTTTAACCTAAAGAGCCTAAAAAGGAGAATTATAGTGACCATTTTCCCCTTACATAGAACAAACACAGTGTCTGTGAAGCATCGTTATCAAGAAACCCTAAATTCCCAAGAAACAGAGAGTGGTCGAAGAAAACCTGAAGTTCTCGAAGTAGAGCATTACAAATAGTGTTAGAACGGAAACAGAGGCTCGTAGGGCTTCCAATCTCAAGCATTTCACCGAGAATTTTGCTTCTCTTACTCCAAAGTTTGAATCTTGAACCAGAGGGAGAGAGAAAGAGCACAGCTTGTGTGAGGGGCTGCTTAAGAAAATCAAAGAAACCACAAAGATATAATAAGACAACACTACTCGCAGTAACAGTTATCAGATCTGAAGCTTAACATAGCAAAAGCTTCTCATTACTTTTGCAGAGAAGAAAAAGATTGATCAGCAAAGCATAGAATTCCGAGCAAAAGCTGTCAGAAAAGAGAGGATTATGTTGAAGATTGTGTATAAAAGAAGAAATTTAAAATTAATTTTAGTTGTACTATTTACATATTTAAATGTTATTTTCTTGGCCGTTACATAAATGTTTATTTATTATCCTGTTATTCTCTAATATTCACCCACTATTTTATTCGCTTTGCATGAAAATACGATAAAATAACGAGAAAACCGATGGGTAATACGGTATTGTGCATGCGCTACGGTGAGCGCGTGGCTAATGAAGGCGCGAGTAGGTAACACGTCCAGAGTAAGATAAAAAAGGAATGAGATTTGGCTTCTATAATGAGATGTATAAAGTATTTTTAGAATACCCAATTGTATAGTATCATATGGCAAAAAAAGTATAATATCATATGGCAACGTTGTATGATTGAGCTCTTACTAAAATACGCGACTCGTGGACCAATTAAAAATATATTAGTAGTAACTAACTCTTTATTATTCATCGAATGATTAAAGTGATCGAAAATATAAACTAGCTGGTTTCTTTTTTGGGGGTGTCTAGAGCTGCATTAATGAAATATTGGACACAAGAAGATATGCCAAAGTTGTCTAATCAAACGGAGGGTGGTGGTGGTGGTGGTGGCCAATGTCACTCCACTCCACTCCACTAATTTAATTAAGAAGTTGAAAAATATATTTTCTTTAATTAATCAGCACAAAGTTAGAATCCTATCCAAACCTTTCATTATTGCTCTCCAAAACTACTAATCAGATATGCAATTATTTTGACATTATTTATATCATGATGTTTATGTTTCTATCTTAACCATATTGATTTCCCACAGGTCGATCAGTAAGTAGAACAAGCAGTCATACGTTTATAAATACATAAGTAGCAGGAAAAATTAGAAAGGTTAATCCAATAAAAGAAGTCAAAGTCGATTTGGTTCACACCAAATCCGACAAGATCCAGGGCTAAACCTTGACTTATTTGCCGACAAGTGAAGTTATAACCACTTTGTATATGAATTAATAAATGATGACAATTTAAATTATACAATGAACTTGAGAATCAATGATAATGTTCGACCATATAAACAAACTATATAAAGATCGATAATAGAGTAGCTATATTTAATTATTTTTTGTATCTTGTTCCGAGGAGGTTGTTAAAAACCTAAACATTTTTCTAGGATCACATTTGATTTTGTTTTCCTTTCTACGGCTAATTGAACTTTGAATTGGTCCGATATGCGAACTGAAAAATTAATAGTGGCTAACATTTAGCCGAACATAATTTATGTGTTGATAATTTGCATTTTGTTTCTATGATCATTACACGAAATCAATAATAAACACACGTAAAAGTGAAACCTAATATATATTTTTTTTAATAGCTTTTACCTTTGTTGTCAATTATAACTCTGTATTTAATATCTGGATTCGATTTGGTTGGCCATGGAAACATTTAGGAGGGGTTATTGGTAGATAAATTTCAAATGATTGTTAAATTTTTTTTAAAATCTATTGTTATTGGTTTATGAATTCTAACATTCTTATTAAAATCTATTGTTATTGGTTTGATGATTTTGAAAATCCATACAAAATCCATTGTTATTCAAAAAGTTTGGTTTTTAATGATTTTATGATTCTATCAAAATATTGTGTTATTGGGACATAGATTTTAAACAGTTTAACACATAGAACAAGATTTCCAAAATACTATGTATATCCCTTAGATTCTCAAAATCAATACAGTAAAAAACATTTTGATATTTTTTCTAAATATACAAACTCTTATCAAATCTAACAACTCTTTAAAATTTTAACAAATCTCTCAACTTTTCAAATCAACCAACTCTATATAAATTCATCAACGAATAAACCCCCCTTATATAATCTTTCTAGATTCTATGATTAGGCGGTGAACCTAGATAATGTGTTAATCCTCGATGTCAGAAACTTCAATCTTTGTTAAGGATGATGCGGAAATCCCACTGATCATAATTACTGATTTTTTTGGAATCAAAATTACATAAATTAACATAAAAACTATGACTATATATATTAAATTAGTATTGTTCAGATTGGATTATCACTCTACAATTAAATCTATTTAACTCGTCATAACTTACGTAAAAATATATTGTCACATGCTTTTGCTATTTTTGTAAGAAAATTGACATATACACTAACATTTATAGATATTAAAATAAGCACAAAATAATTTAAATTGTCGCATAGATAATAAAAGATTCATCTCTGTTTTGAAATACAACCGTCCTAAAAATCTCTGTCATAGAAATCAGATCCAAGCAATCAATCTCTATTATAGTCGAAGATATTTCTCATTCCAAAAAACATAACATTGCTCACAACATTCCAGTGATAGACTACATTTGCAATCTTGTGCTTCAATGCATTTTCGGCTAGATGCATCTTCGAAGAACTTTACATTAAAGAAAGAACAAATAAATTAAATATTTAATATTCTTTCTGTAATATATTTGGAGATATTTTTTATTTTTATTTTTTGGTGCAAAGAAGGGTTTAGATAAGAACTCATTGATTCCAACCAAAATGGGCGTGTGGTCGAGCCCACATGTCCGTATACTAATTGATTTAACCCGAATCATAAAAGGAATCAAAGATGGTAGTAGATGAGGAATTGAAAGAAGAAAAAACATTAGTGGAATAGGATACACATGTGATCATCACAAAAGCCATGAATTCGATGAAGAGAATAAATTCCTTATAATATAAAAGGACATCGTTGAGGCACGATAGAGTGTCCACGTCAGATTGAAAACTCTAGCTACTTCTCCGCCACGTGTCGTCTATCTCAAGGTTTCATATCCTTCCCACCCGGAAATCCTAAAGAGTCTTAGGCCCAGTAGATACGAACAAAAAACCTCACTAGCGGCTGGCCCATATTTCGTTTCTGGCCCATATCCAGGCCTTTTCCCGTACCACCCTCCTCCCTGGCTCGACAGAAACAGATGACGGATCAACTTCAACCACCGCGAAGGTACGGCTCGCCTCCCCTAACCTGTTACATTCCGCAGCTCCTTTGTCATAACTTCACATATAACTGGCATTCATTGCTTTCTCTCCGTCCTACACCACATTTACTCGAAAGGCATCTTTAATCGTCCAACCTAGAATCCCTAACGTCTCATCTCCCACTGCAAAGTTCCATTAACCAGGCATGCCTATAAATAATCGCCATCCCGAGCGTGGCAAACTACGTTATCTCACCTGCAATCAAATCTCTCACGGTTTCAACAATGGCTCCACCTTCTGCGACAGCTGCCACCAAATCGTTCGAGGATCTTAATGGGGATTTCTATAAAGAAGACATCTTCGTACGACTCATTCACTCATGGGAGGCCCAAAACATCAAAAAAGGAAACATTTAGATGGGAGTTGAGCTCCTGCTCATCGACTCAAAGGTACGCAACTATGGTTTACACTTAAATATAGGTTACGTCCTCAATCCTCCGTACACTAACACCCATACAGGCCACCACTTTGCAGGCCGTCGTCTCAGCCAACCGTCTCTACCGATTCAAGGCATCGCTCAAGCCAGGCACTGTCTACAGGCTCTGTAAAAAACAATACTATGTTTCATACTATATCTGTAAATGTTTCACATTCTTTTGATAGATTATCACTTACAAATGTTAGAAATATAATGTTTCTGAATATAATTCGTATGTTTGGGAATTTGAATTTTATGGTAGCATGGTCAGGAATATAAAACTAAATGTTCAAATATTGGAAACCATGTATTCTTCAACAGCTTTAATCTACCTCTCTGCGTCAAGCTTACTGAACCTATCTCTAACTCAGCTACCACAGGTTTGGCCCAGGCAGTGCAGGAGCTCCAAGAGTTAACAGCTCATCAAGTGCTGTAACCAAGCTGGAGACGGTGTGTTTAGACGAGATTCACCAATTAATTGGAACTCTCACAGGTCTGCATACCATTCCCCAACTTAAATTAAGAACAAATGCTCAGTGTTGACTTACCCTTTCCACACAGATCGCCAGCTTCATGAGCATCGCCACCATCACCGACGTCCTCGGCCAGTACGGGTGGTATTTCATAGCCTGCTCTGGTTGCAGGTCCAAGATGGGGAGATCAGACACCGCTTTGTCATGCAACAACCCTACGTGTACGAAGGATACAAAGGTGGGCCTGATAAGGTCAGTTAACAGTCCCACTGGATGAACCCATACACTGTTGAGTCTTTGTGCATCTATTTAGCTTTACTTAAACCATGCTAGCGTAAGGCTACCCCAATAATTCCATATTACCAGTTACTTAAACAGGTAAGCTATCTTTCTCTTCTTTCTTCTGTTCATCCTTGTTTGTGTCATCATGCTGATGACAAAAAGAAATGATTCCCAGGAGACTATCAAATCGTCTTTTGTTCAGAAGCTGAGAAGGTCTCAACAGCATATGCAGAGCTAATTACTTCTTTTAAGAAGACATTAGATCCCCTCTTGGAGTTGCAAGAGGTATGTATGCGTACTTCTTTTTGCCTTTGTGTTGAAAATTGTATGTTACTTTTGTAATTGTACGCTTGGTGTCTCCGAGTGTGTTGCCTCTTTCTGAGAAGAATTCCTCGGTTGACCAACAAGCAGATGGTACGACATATTAAACAAAAAAGCGTAATTGTTATCAGCATAAGCAAGGGTCAACATATCATTTCCCAATTTTTTTAGTGCGTTCCGAAACCAGTAAATCAGATACAGAAGATAACGATGAATGGCACCAAATATCTGACATGCAAGAAAGGTATTTGAGACTAACTGTTCAACTGTAAAGCTTTAAAATTCTCTTTATCCTGTCCAAGCAAAAGAGTTCCTTTTAATAAAAACATGATTGTCGTCATTCAATGAGCAATCTCATTAAGGATGACATGGTTAATCAAAAGACAAAGAACATAAGGCTCTATGTAAAACGAGTTCATTTCACGATTTTGATGGGGAGCTGGTTAGAGAAGTTTATCCTGGTGTAGTCTTTCAAGATACATGTCTTCCTATTTTGTATTGATATCCACTTTCGTGGTGTTATATGGTAAATATTAATATTTCTAAATACTTCAGTGATCTAGCTACCATTTAGTTGCATACATGCCATCTATTGATCAATGGGAATACTTTCTTTTCAGTAATGAATAATAACAACATTTTTAACTCTACAAATTAGAAGAGAAAATTACAGAGACTTTTCTCATGCTTCAATATGTTTTCATTTCGTGATATATGTAGTTGGTGTCTAGAAGGATGCAAGGAAGTTACCGTTTTCTAAACAAGAAGTGGTTTATACATGATGTATTAGCTATCTAGATGTAACAGCTTGTCGATGTTTTTTGGGCTTATTTATAAATATTAGCTGTTTTTAACCTCCAAGTGAAATTATATTACAAGAAACCGAGAGACACAAATTGTTATTTTTTATTGAGCAAACTGAGACACAAATTGTTTAGACTTTACAATATAGCTACTAGATAAAATAGCAAAGCAATGAGTTTTGTTGCTAGAACCAATAAAGTTTTCTGCATAGCAAACCGACGACAAATTTGTAAGAGAGAACCATAATAACCAATCATGTAAAAAAGGTAGACATATTTCTTAATTTATGACATTAGCTATGATACATAATCAAAATCAAACTACTATATATTCAAGAAATATAATTACAATAATTTTAAATACATTAAAAGCCCAACAATAAAAAGAGAAAAATCGTTGCTAAAAATAAGAGAAAATACAAAACAAAATATATAACAAAAATGTGTGATTCCCACTATTCAAATGAATTTCTTTCCAAACAAAAAAAATAAACATAACAATAAAATATAAATTATATCAATAGTTACTACAACCACCACAAAGAAACAAACTGATAGACAAAAAAAAAATAAAAATAAAAGCAGTCAACAAAATAAAAAAAACAACTCACACCGGTTGGGGACACCATGATCCATATAGAAAAAGAAAATGCTACTAAAAAGGGTAAATATTCATTCTTAGCTTACAATCTAGAACAAAACGACTTCATCATGCATTTCCAAACACAAAAAACTATATCTAATTAAAAAAAATCATATTTCAAAATTCGATACAAGACACAACAATTAAACTTCAACCACATCAACATATATAACTATGGATGAGTCCTCCATTCGTAAGTCACAATCATCGTTTTCCCGACGATGAAACATATTAACAACTTAAAAGAAGGTCATATATAAGTTTCCAACATTATAGTCTCCACAACCACAAAAATTCAAACGGACTCTTTATCTATCCATATATCATCTGAATGACCAAGAAAACAACATGTGTGCATGTAAAAGATAAAAAATTAGGATACAAAACTACACACGTCTACTAGCGTTGACAGAAAATACCCGCGCAACCAGGTATGAGCCTGACAACCTACTCTAATAAACAATTTTAACTCTTTACCTTCAAAATCGGTTCTACAGAAAAAGATGTGCCAAAATATTGAAATGTTTTAAGCGATACCAGAATTATACAAGGTAGAAACCTAAACAAAACCAGAGTATGAAAGTAAAGTTTTGGTGGAACTTCTCTTAACTATGTAATAGAAACAGTTTCAGACATAAATCCGTCAAATGATAAAGATTAATAGAAATATTTTTTTACAATGAAGAACCATAATAGTTCGAATCTCAAAATGGAAAGAACACGCAACAACTTTTAGACAAAAATTACGCCACAAAAACAATAAACATTCAATTTTGCTGGCCACAAGCCACATCCCAACATATAGTATATAAATCTAAACAAAACAACACAATATATATATAGTAAAATAAGAAATCTGACTAAAATATTTTCAACATCAATATAATTATAAGACATTTGAATACAAAACCCGCGCGTAGCGCGGGATAACCCCTAGTAGTATATAAAAGCATCATCTCTCAAAGACACCACTAAGAGCAGCTCCATCAATAGTTTTTAGGAAGGGTCTCTTATGAAAATATAATAAAATATTGTGGGTCCCATGTGGGGCCCACATGAACAGTTTAAAAACAGTCTCTTAAAATCCTTATATAAGGAACCGTCTCTTACACGTGTCATCTTCTCATTGCTCGATTTTTTTTTTTTAATTTTTTTTTAGTCAGTCCGAAAAAAAAATATATTAAAATACAATCTTAAGAAACCCACTAAGGGTCTGCTGATGGAGCTGCTCTAATTCAGACAGTTGTAGTAGCAAAGTAATGATCACACCAAAAAAAAAAAAAAACAATTCTAGATATTTAAGAAAGACCATAAATTAATGCCCTTAACTAAGCAATAATTGATTACATTCCTAAATCAAACTCATGTTGTACTTTACATGGTCCAAATTATACTCGTCAGTTCACTGCTAGAAGAATCATATGATAACAATGAGTAGCTGTCTGACAACATGATTCAGTTTTATTGGAAGCATTTGCTTTACATTCATCATATACACAAGACTAATCTAGTGTACACGCACGTGTAACCTGAAAAGGGCTTTACGTTTTGATCAGTTTTCAACGTCAAGGCTCAAACACCACATGGATATCTAATCATATATTGCATCGAGGAGGTGGAAGATCGAGGTTGCTGAATAAATAATTTAGGCATACATCATCAAACCCAGTACTATTTCAATAATTTGTGTGAATACAGCTAGAGCTTCCACGAAGCTAATTGGTTAAAACTTTTGACTTAAAGAAAATGCTGACAATTTGACCTAACTTCAAATCTAAAAAAAAAAAGCCGAAATACACAAGCTGACAAAAAGACAAACACATGTCTTTATCCATACGGTCGGGTTGAAGACTTGCATTACGGACTGACGTTACAGTGGACCACCACAGATTCAATGGAGTTTTAGGGGTCACAAGTCAACTTTGTTGACTGCATCATTGCTGTAATAAGAACTAAAATCGTAGTGTGGCAAAATTAGGTCTGTTTCTTCATACTCCCTCATGCCTTTTTCATTTTAGTAGTCTAAAGCCCAATTTTGACAAGAAAGTAGAAGCCCACAAACTAAATTACTAGAGCAACTGGACTAGATCAGCAAAAAGCCTAAACATATGATTCTTGTAGATGAAAATTTATGGATGAAGCAGACAAAACGAAAGTCTACAATCAATCATCTAACGAAAAAGAAAATGATACAGAATCCAACAAGTCTCTAGTCCATATACAACAAAACGTAACTGAAGCATGATCAAAGAAACAAAAAACTATACCTACACTGTTTACTATTTTATTAAATTAAATCCTTACAACATCTTCATCAAATTCACCCAAAATATAAAAGAATCGTACGTTGATCACATACGGACGGAATCGGTCGAGATGAAAGTTAAAACCTCAATCAACGTTGCTTTAAAAGGCCAAAGTCAGATCATAAAATTACACCGAGGTCGAACCAATGAGATTTCATTTTATATATCGTTACTCATCATGGCTTTTTCGACATGTCAAATTCTCTTATTAATATGATATTATTCATTTTAAATTTAAAAAATCAAAGTCTACATGGATTTATTTTTTATTTTCTTTTTTTTAAAAATTATATTAATCAGAATTGAACATTACTTATGTATTAGATTATATTTGTCTAAACTTCTGATATCTAATTTAAATTGTTAATTCTAACATCTGGGATTGGCCCTAAACGTGCATTAGATACGGAGCCTCTGCCTCTATCCATTTTAATTTGTCTTTTCATAGCCAGTAAGTAACGATTTGTAATTAATATTTAACACTTGCATTTTTTATTCTTTATAGAATAATCTTCTTTTCTTATTTCTTCAATACGTTAAATGTAAAATAGTGTGAGTAATTTTCTAATTGTTTTCAGGTTTCAACAAATATGCTAAAACAATCGTTGTTAAAAAAGCCATAAAAAGAAAAACCTTTGACAAAAAATATATACAAAGAAAATAATATGTGGCTACATAATCGGCTAGTCAGATCAGATGTAATGAACTAATGGGTTGTTCAACATACTTCTCCTTCGTGGGGTGTTAAAAATGTCCACAATAATTGGGAAATTTTATTGGAAGTTTTCTAATAATGTGACTGAAGCCACTAATAATTGAAGTATACAACAAAATAGTGGCATGGGCAGTTTTATCAATTATCTATACTGTCCTGTCTTGTATGACAACGCACTCACCCGTAGTTTGTTGTTTCCTTAAGATTCTCTTTGGAAAACAAATGTATATATCGTTGGTATATTGTTGAAAATGGTCTTACCCAACTGTATGGCACAATAGTAGGTTAATATGATAATATCTATTAAATGCAATAATATCTAAAAGGAAAAACAATGAGCACTAATATCAGTCATACTAAACAAGAATGTGTGTGGCTCATGTTGTTAAAGTCCCCACAAGTTGGGAAACAATGGATTGTGCATTTTGTCGGTTACAGCCTATCATACCATGCATTTGTCGACCCAAGCCAATGTTTATGCCTTACTTTTGTAATTCTAATCTAATCTAGTCACATTTCACAAAACTACAATTTTTTTAAAAATAATATAGGTTTTAGATTGTTTTAAATCTAAGTTTTTTTGTAGTGTGATTAATTTAGGATTCTTTTTCCGACCCATACCATGTGTTGTTAACTTTTTCAGGCAACATGTCTTTCTTTTATTGGTTACAAATGAACATGTGGAGAATAGTTCATTTTATTGATATTCTTAAGCCCCATCAGATATTATATATCTCTATTCAAAATTATGAATATATATATATATATATATGTGTGTGTGTGTTTCTCATCTCCAAATTAGCCAAAGAGAGGCAAACACAACCGAATCCCACCATACATTATCCTCTTTCGCCTCTCTCTCTTTTTTTCTTTCTAATTTCATAATGGTTTCCTTAAGATACAAACCTATAAACTTTATGTTTGTTGTTTTAACTTTGATTTTTGTTTTCTCCGCCCATGGTTCCACGGCGGAGCTCCAGAGGCTACTGCAGCCAGCGAAACCCGATGGTACAGTAAGCTTTCTCGTCATCGGAGACTGGGGAAGGAGAGGCTCCTATAATCAGTCCCACGTAGCTTTTCAGGTGACTTCTATGTTTTCCAACTTGTACAAATATATTTGTATCATGCTAATTCTAATACAGTAGAAAAAAATATCAATACTATATCGTGAGTATATGACTATATATGTGATATGAGAATCAAACTTACTGTTATTCATTTAAATGCATCCTTTTATATTCTGTACTATTCTATTTTCAGAATCCTTTTAAATGCATCCTTTTATATTCTGTACTATTCTATTTTCAGATTCTAGAAAACCATTTATTCGGTTAGTCTGAAATCAATTTTTCATCTAATTAAGAAAACAGCTATTCTGTGCAAATTTTCCTATATTGATTAATATTTCTGTTTTGCATAAGAACTTAGTAGTTAATTATAAACCTTTTTTTGCTTATACATTTAGTTTGATATTTTGTTAAATAATTAATATACATTTCTAGAAAGTAAAAGGAAGCCAAAAAAAAAAAAGGTGACAATAAAATTTAAAATGACCAAAAGGGGTAGGAAATAAGGTGACATATGAGAATGACTAAGAAAAAGATGCCTATTACAAGAAGAAAAAGATGGAACGTGGAGGCTTGGAAACCAAGTCTATTGTTTTTTTAGGAAATATGAGTATTTGACAATTATGGCTAAACCTTTAGATATACAAGACTCCAATAAAATCATGTGCTTGCTAGTTGATTGTTCTAAAAACCAGATTGACGCGCACTCGCAAGGTTCAAATTACTTCTATTTAGTTCTGGACATTCAGTCTTTAATATTCGAATCTCGGTGACAATATTTAGATATTAGGGTTTACAAATAATTACTAACACAACCCAACTCTTTTTGTTATCATTAGGTCAATTCACCTTTGATATTCTGTCATAGTTATCTCTTCTACACTCAAGTGTATCGCAAATGCATGCGATCAAAGATTTTTTGTTCGATAAATAAAAAAACATATAAAAGCAACATAGTTGCTTAGTTGTATTGTCTTCTGGACGTGGGGACAGAACTTTATTGTTCATGTAATATTCTGAGAGTTCCTCGTTTATGTGACCAATATCATTTAATACGCATTCCATTGACGTTGTGTCAAATTTTCTAAATTTATTTTGGACCACTTATTAAATTTAGTTCCTAAACATTTTGACAGATGGGAGAAATTGGAGAGAAGTTAGATATTGATCTTGTAATATCTACCGGGGATAATTTTTACGACAATGGGTTACTTGGCTTGGACGATCCTGCATTTCAAGATTCATTTACCAACATTTATACCGCGCCGAGCTTACAGAAACCTTGGTATACTGGTAGGTAACTAGTAAAATTCAATTTAACTAGTTAGGCTATATCATTTAATCACTTATAATAAAGTTTAAAAATGTTGTGATATAGTTTTAGGAAACCATGACTACAGAGGTGACGTCAAGGCACAACTTAGCCCTATGCTCAGGGCTTTGGACAACAGATGGGTTTGCATGAGATCTTTTGTTGTTAATGCTGGTAAGAAATAATTTCTTAAAAATTTCAAAACATCTTATTAACTCTCCAATTGTTTTTATTTTCATCCAAGTAATGAAATGTATACAGTGGCAGATCTAGAAATACTTTTAACCGGATGCACTATTTTAAATTATAAATTAGTTGGGGACATTCTCATGAAATCTAAGTTAATCGACATATAGTATCATAAAATTACTTTAAAAAAAATTAGTCGGGGGTGACCTCGTACGCCGTAAGCTATGTCCGCCCCTGAATGTATATATGTTCTCCTCGCTGTAGAGATCGTCGATTTAAATTATAAATTAGTTGGGGACATTCTCATGAAATCTAAGTTAATCGACATATAGTATCATAAAATTACTTTAAAAAAAATTGGTCGGGGGCACGTGACCTCGTACGCCGTAAGCTCCGTCCGCCCCTGAATGTATATATGTTCTCCTCGCTGTAGAGATCGTCGATTTTCTGTTCATCGACACGACTCCATTTGTCGATAAATACTTCGTCCAACCAAATAAACATGTCTATGACTGGAGAGGTGTACTACCTAGGCAGACATATCTGAACAATCTCTTAAAGGTAATAATTGTCTAACCTAAACCAATTTATTTAACTAAACTCTTGTCTGTTTTCAGGTAGAACTGTGTTTTTAGCTATGTAATGTATTAATGCAATCCTAATGATTGGCAAACAATCTGCTAATGTTATATATTCATCAGTCAAATCAAGTTACGAGTGACTAACCAACGCTATATAAAATGGTAATTATAGGAAGTCGATGTGGCATTGAGAGAGTCATCTGCAAGCTGGAAGATAGTGATTGGTCACCATACGATCAAAAGCGCAGGCCACCACGGGAACACCATTGAATTGGAGAAGCAGCTTTTGCCTATTCTTCACGTATCAAATATTAATTTATATTATAAAGTTTTCCATTACATGCACGTGAATATGTTATGCGCCCTTAAATAATTTATACGGATCTAATTAATTAGTTTATTTTTTCGGTGATTTATTAGGCGAATGAAGTGGATCTCTACGTAAACGGACATGATCATTGCTTAGAACATATAAGCAGCGTGGACAGGTAAAACTCTTAGCTGTCTTAAGATAGTTTAGATCATTATTTAATCTGAATATAGATTGTAATTCGTAACGGGGGAATCAAAGAGTACTAAACTGATTAATGTTTTTCTGGTTTGTTTATAGTAAAATACAATTTATGACGAGTGGAGCTGGATCAAAGGCTTGGAAAGGTGACGTGAACCACTTGGACCCAGAAGAGCTGAGGTTTTACTACGACGGACAAGGATTCATGTCGGTTCACATTTCTGAAGCTGAACTGCTTGCTGTTTTTTATGATGTTTCTGGACATGTTTTGCATCATTGGAAGACTTACAAGGAGTCGCTTTACTTCGCTTCCTAATCATAATGAATCGAGACGGCATTGTTTATGGAATTATCATGTAGTATATCAATTTCATATTTCCTTGAATTTTCTAATCACGTTATGAAACGACAGTAACGTATCTGCAACCGGTCGTAGGTATACATAAGTTTTATGACACTAATGTATCTTCCAAATTTTATAGAACTAAGACCACGTACATCGTTGGTCCTTAATCTGTTTTTGGCTCAGTTTCTTAGGAGATTTTATTTTATTTTTTTTAAATGAAAAATAGTCATATAGCTAAGGAGCGATCCTTAATTAAGGAACTTAAGAACCGGTATCTTGACGACGTGGCAATCTCCTATTCAGATTTTTTTTTTCTTGGTTGAAATCCTCTCTTAGAATCATCTCAATCTTGCTTGAAACATCTCCATGGAAATTGAGAGAGAGAGACAGATACCGTTCTCCAATTGTAACCCCGAGAGACTTCCTCACGATACCGTTCTCCGATTCGTCTTCTGCATCCCTCTCCTCCAGCTCCGCCGCCTCGCTTTCTCTCTCGAGTCCTACCTCTGCTTCGATTCCTCCACCGTAATCAATTGCAATACTCACTCCGATTAACTTTCATGGCCTGCCCGGTTCGTCAAATTTGCTCCTTTGATTCAATTATACACAT
This sequence comes from Orychophragmus violaceus, assembly GCA_030180135.1. Taxonomy (NCBI): domain Eukaryota; kingdom Viridiplantae; phylum Streptophyta; class Magnoliopsida; order Brassicales; family Brassicaceae; genus Orychophragmus; species Orychophragmus violaceus. The sequence continues at coordinate 5,847,423 of CM058229.1, forward strand.
CTCTTCGTCTGTTACTAGTTCAGTTTTGTAATTTGTTTGTTTGTAATCGAAAATCGAACATTATTAAAATTGAATACTCAGAATAAAACGAGAAGGATCAATGGTTGATTTTGCATGTGATGCTGATGGTTTTCCAGTAGCTTGGTTGTCCATAGAAAGGTTTAAGCATATCAGATCATTCAACTCTTTTTCTGCTGCATTTTGGAGATGTTTGAGCCATAGTTTACAAACTGAACATGTGTGGATTAGTAAACTTACGACTCGAGAAATGAAGCATAACATAACCCATTGTGTCTTAGCTTTATAATTCATCTTTGATTTCAGGATCTAACGCTCATCCAAAATGCTCACTACTGATTGCTAGAGACCCAGAGGATACGACCGGTTTAAGGATCCCCTTACATGGTGATGCAGTGTTGTTATGTGTTTCGACACAATGCTTCAATGTTTTTGTGTTTATAAACATTTACATTTAAACAAAATGCATCAATGTTTTTGTATGTATTCTGTAGGTTTCTGATAAAGATCAAGCGGCTGTTCGATCTGCGTATTTAGCAAAGAGGAGTACCAAACAACCAAAGTCGATCCTATAGCTCAGTTTGCAAAGCATGTAACGGTATGTCAATCATATTCCTGCACAGTTTTCTCATCAGTAGATATCAGTGGATGTTTACTAACATCTCATTTTTCATTTGGACAGTCACGCATGAAGAGGATACCAAAGTCATTGTACACCATACAACATCCATATGTTATGATCAAGGTTAATTCTTCTTTACATTTGATTCTGTGAAATTTTGGAAAGGATTCAAAAGTATTTGACATAATATTAAAGCTCATGACTGATCTTTCGTCGCATTTAAGCGTCTTGACAAATGTATTTGATTCTCAACCTTTTAGTATTGATTTAATTGTTGTTCGGTTCAGGTTTTGGATATCGGTATCTCATGGAGATTACACAAGGTATCAGATGGACAAAGAAGACGTGTTCAGATCAGTATGGGACTCCTCAAGCCTTTCAAGGTAAACACGAACTTTCGAAATGTGTTTGATACTTAAAACATAGGACATATATCATAATAGGATCTGAATCCAACTCTCTTGATTAGGTTCTTCTTTTGGATGAAATAACTGTCGATCTTGATGTACTCGCAAGAGCCGATCTTTTAAAGTTTCTGCGAAAAGAATGTGAAGAACTAGGTGCAACAATCATCTACGCAACTCATATATTCGACGGCCTAGAAGATTGGCCAAAACACCTATGTAGCAAATGGTAAATTGCAAAACATATAGATAATATCATCTTTTATATTTGTCTAGGTTTTACATATAGATAACATCTCTGTTGATTTTTTTCCAATAAAATGTTTGAAAATAAATATTTTTTTAGAACCCCAACTTGGGTAGAGTAGGATATTTTTACTCACCACAACATCCCTAATCCTAAAGTCCTAAGACAATAGTGGCCTTACACAAAAGTCACATGCTTTCTTATTACTCATTTTACTTTCATCTTCTCTTACGATTCCATACTAATATAACAAACTTCTTAATTTGGTGGATCTTACTTATTATACAACTTGATTTACAAGGTTTTTCTGGAACCATGTCTACGCTGTAGTTGCAGGGACACAATTGGGTCCTATTCTAACCATAAAGATTGGATATGATTTTGTCGCGTATCTTTTGTCTTATGCTCAGATTCTCTTTAATCATGTATAGATAGTATAATACAAAATTGTCGATTTAAGTAATAAAACGATAAAACAAAACATGTGGTTATAGGAATGGCATGAATACAACTCTATTTTGTGGATGAGGATTGAGTAGTAGTTCACAAGACCAAGATCTCTCACATTTGATTGTAAGATATTTTTTCTCTTACAATTTATATCTCAAAATAAATATAGTATCATTTATAAAAAATATTAGGACTTATTTGAGTGGAGAAAGGAACAAAGCAATGGTCCATGGGGACCCAACCCAACACAGCAAAGTTTGTAACACAACGGATAAGACTTCCTTCATTTTTTTTTTTTTTTGTCAACTGATTGATTTATATTCATAAAGATAAAGATAATAGTTTAATACAAGAACCAAAGCATATGAAATTAAAGTCCAACCAACAGGCAACCAAAGCCCAACCAACAGACAACCAAAGTCCAAATAACAGGCAACCATAGCCTACAGAACATGCAACATCAACCCATAAAGGGTTTCTATAATCTACAGCTAAAGGAAACATAAATCGATAAATAGAGTTAACAATAGCAACTCAAACTTGGAAATTGTGGCAACCGCAAAAAAAAAAAAAAGAACGAGTGAAATCGTCGTAGCCCGCGGCTCACCAAACGACATCACCAACAACCTGGAGACTCACGGAGAGACACTCTCTCACCAACCCAGACCCAAGACCAAGACTTCATAATCCGACAAGTAAGAACCTAAGAAAGTTCTCCTAAACCACTCTCGGATGCAGATAAGACGCACTCATAAACGTCTACAATAACCGTAGATAGAAGCCCTATACTAACTCAAATCTCCAGCGAAGCCTAAACAATCCAAAAAACCGATCTAGAAATTAAAAACCGGATTGCAAAGCATTCTAAACGAAACCAAGTTAACCAACAATGCTCCAAGATGAGAAACTAGAATCAAAACTAGTGAACCAATTTACCCTCTTAGCAGAGATAACCATACTTAGACTAAACCGATTAAACCAAACTAAACCAAGATTAAACCACTCCACCACTACCAATCTACAAATTTCTCAGCTACTGAGATCGAGACCCGGGAAGTAACTTCCCGATAAGACCCACCGTCGCGACGAAGGTACCGGAGCCGACGACAGAAACCTGCGCATCCAGACCGGTGTAGAACAACGACGACAACGACGAACAGTGCAGCAAGGACGACGACGAGCTTCAGCCGGCGAGTAAGAGCACGCAGCAGCGACCAACTTCGACGGCAGTAAAGAAGACGATAGGAGAGGTACAGCAGCTGCGGAGAGGATAAGCACTCAGGGGAAGCTACGCCGACCGCCGGAGAGGCGACGGAAGAGGAATACTGGGGTCGCCTCGGTTCGCGGGTCAGAGAGGATTCTCAGATCTAGAGTGGACTTCCTTCATTCATCTCTTATACTTTCGAAGCCCAAAATCATTTACAACAAAATCATTTGAAGCACGTTTGTGATGAGACATGTGATGCATGATGTATAAACACAAAAATGACTCAATTGTATAGTTAGGCATGAATGTTCGGTTCTTTGGTTCTTCGACTCTTCGGTTCGGTTTTTTCAGTTTCCGGTTCTTGCGGTTATAAAGGTTTGTGATTTATTCAAGTATTTAGAAAATTTAGTTCGGTTTCAGTTCGGTTCTTTCGATTTTGGTTCAGTCTTTCTGTTTTTAGTTTGATTCAGATAGGAAATTTTGAAACCATCTCAATACCCAAAAATTGGATCCGGTTCAGTTTGATTCTTTCAGATAATTTTGGTAAAATGCCGTTAACTCAGGTAAAAAGCTGGATAATTGAGATAGTTCAAATAAAAATTAGACCCTTTAGGTTATTTCGGTTAATAAATATTTGATTTTTTAAGATAATTTAGTTTTTTGATAATATTCGGTTACTTTAAAACTAAATATATAGCTAATATTTTTAGGTATAAAATAATATTTTGATTCTCGATTTGGTTATTTTGATTATGAAAATTTAGAAATCATTCGGATATTTACAAAATTTGGATCGGTTTCGTTTTTTTCGAATTCGGTTTTTTTATTCTCGATTTTGGGCCCATGCCTAAGTATGGTATACATATTTAGATAAAAGTGTTAGCGAAACGCCGGAGAATTTATAATTTTAGTGGAAATGATATAAGATAAATGATTCTAGAGAGTAGAAAACGCCAAAACGGGTAAATTTTGCTCGTCTCTCCTAAAAAAGATTTCTGAAGTGGCAAAAGGACAAGGTAACTCGCCGCTCATTTTACAGTTCAAAAACTGCAACTTCAAGATTTCATTTCCCGGCTCGTTTCTCTCTCTATCTTCTCTTCATCAGCTAATTGCTCTGTTTACCATCACAGCTACCGCTATTGCCATTGCATTCCTCTGCAGCAACTCTGCTATAAGCTTCTTCTTTCGTCTTCATTTCCAACTTTCCTTCTGCAGCGTTGCTTCCGTTGCTGTTGTTGGTTTTCTCCGTGGAGCCTTGTAAAACCTGTTCTTGGGCTGAACCAGGTGGGAGGAATACACCGGTGCCTGGGATGGGCATTCTAGGCTGTTGTGGCGGTTGGTGTCGTGGATGAGGCCAGACTGTTGCCCCGGGTAGGACACCACCTGGGAGCGGCATTGGAGGCGCAAGTGGCGGAGAAGGCGCTATGAAAATGGGTTGAACAGCTCCGTTTGGTGGACGATGAAACGGTGTTGGCAAGACACCTGTGGTCGGGATCACAGGGTAGTGTTTACCTGGGCCGGTTTGGTGACGGTTGTGGTGATTTGGCGGTGATCTGCTAGGCGGTGGACCCCAGTTAGAACCGGTTAAGGAGTTTCTCGGCTGAGATTTGGTAAAGGTGATGAGTATCCGCTGCTTTCTGATTGAGTGAATTGCAAACTTAGCAAGATCTGCGGATTTGCCTTCCACCATAAGAACCGACCTGTTCAAAACACCAATTATATAAACTGATGATAAACAGATTGAAAGATCTCGACTTTGCAGACTTGAGAGAAACTTGTATCGGTTACCCGGGAGTGACAGAAAGCTTGAGAGAGCCCTTGTAGTCGCCGGGATGATCAGAGACAATAACTCTTCCAAATGTGAAATCGCATTCTGACAAGGACAAGATCCCAACCGGTCGTCCAAACCATGGAACAAACATATGAGGCTGCGAGTGATCTCCCTGTGGTTCAAAATATATTAGACTTCTGCGGACTGTTAAGAAAACAAACAAAAAATTTAAGGGGAATTTACCTCGTTGAAGAAATCAATGATGCATGCATCTGGTTTCACAGGTAAGATTTGTTTTGAGACCAAACGTTCTATGATGTCTGAAAGAAATGATGGGATTGGCTCTACTTTCCGACCTGCATAAAACTCATAGCTTATGTTAACCAATACACAGAAATTTATTAAGTACAGAACATTTTCTAAGAACTTGCCTTTGATACTCTCATCATCAGGAATGGTATCAGCTATGGGAAGACCGAGTTGGATCATCTCACGTCCATGTCCCCTGTTTGGCCGTTTGTAAGCCACATATGCCTCACCTGTTTGTTAACGGTTTTAGGATCTGACTTACAAACAAATTATATCACTATAGAAATGAATGAAAAGATTCTTACTCTGAAGTTGACCTCTCCTTCCAGCTATTCTCAGATTGTTTACAAGAGAAACGAGTTGGGAAACTTCATTTGTGTCAAGCATTTCTTCATATAGCTTCAGTCCTTCCACAACATTAACCTACACAGAAACAAAAACAAAAAAAGTTCAGAATTTAGTATTGTACTTGTAAAGTATAAACAAACATTGAGGAAGATCCAACTCACCAATTTCGCTTCATACATCTCTTCGACAACAAAAGTCTTTGCCATGCTTGCAGGACACTCTTTATCTTTCTCATCTTTCTTTTTCACTGAACTGAGATTGTTAACTGAAACAACACAGAATCAGAACATTTCAAGGTGGTCTAATATCAGGTGAAAACTCGAAGAACTAGGTTTCCCAAAGTACCTTTAGAAGCAGAGTTACAACTATGGTTCACTATTTCTGCTTGAGTCTCTGCGCCGGCAGACACAGGCTCTTCCAAATCTTTACCATCGCTCTTTGGTTTCTCGCTAACATCTGTCCCACAAACAGATATCAATGTACATTACCGCAACAAAACATATAAACCAGCAAAGAGTCTAGAGAGTACAAACAAGTAAACTGAAGATTATCAACATGTTCCCCAACAAAATTACAGTTAAAATTTAACAGCCAATAAGTTAACTTTTCTCACAAGCAAGCAAGCAATCCAAAGCCAACTAAAGACTATTTCATTACCTCTCTTCTCCTGAGTAACAGACAATGCCTTATCATCACTTGCTAGCTTAGCTTCAATATTGTGTCCATTCGAATTCGAGTGATGCCCGTTTCTCGCCACTGATTCAGCTCCTCTATAACCACCACCATGATGATGCTTGTTAAATCCAGGACCCGATCTCTTTCCTCCGAATTTCACAGTCTGATCGGAATTGTAATGTCTTAGAGATTGCTGTCTCCACGACCAAACAGCTTGCTGTAGAGAGTTATAAATATCTGCAATTGTGTAATGAGGCTGCAGATGAATAGCTTGAGACCAGTTTGATTGACGGTGTTTGATTTTCGAGATCACGTCTTCGTATTGGTTTTGATCACTGATTGTTTGTAAATGATGGCAGAGGGAATCGATGATCGCGTTAGCTGCAGCGAACTCCCCGCGCATCCACGAGATAAACCCGTCTCTGCCGTCTGGGATCCAAGTGCCGGCGACAGGCGGAAACTGCAATTTATCATACGAAGGAACATTTCCCGGTGGCATAGACATTGGTGGCAATGGTCTCAACAAACAAAAGAAGCTTTTTGGGTTCTGTCTCCCTATCAAACACAACTCATAGCTTCCTTTTAACAGATCTGCAGAATCAAAACAAATTAATGTGAAAATGATCAGATGAAATTCAAGGAGATCGCACACTACATCCTGGATTAAAAAAAAAAAAAAACTTGAATTTAACGTAATTCAAACAAAACCCAGGAAGAAAGTTGATGAATTTCAGATGAAAACAAACTAAAAACTCACAAACGAATTTAGAAAGAATTAAAGGTAACAAAATAACCGTAAGGGTGAAGGTTTTATGAGGCGAGCTGAGAGTGAAAACAGTATAGATCTGCCAACAACACGTCTTCTCAGTGACGCTGAGTAAATAAAGTGGAAGAGAGTAAGTGATGTATAAATTAAGGGAAGCTTCCTAAAAAGCAAGACGAGAAAGATGGAGAGAGGAGAGATCTAGGGTTTTTGAGGAAAAGAGGTGTGAAGGGTAAGAGATGATTTTGGCTTAGTTAAGACGCATCAGAGTCTAAACCGGTGGCTTTCACTTCAGATCAATCTCAATCTCATTTTTTTCATGAAAAGTCTTATGCAAATTTAAATGTAATTATTGTTTTTAAAATACAGTTAGTTGTTGATCAATCGATACTATTAAAAAATTAGAGTCATTAGAAAATTAACCTTTGGGACATGTGTTATTTACAATTTGTGCCACTAGAAATTTAAGAATGTTTTTAATATTTATTAAGTGTAATTAAGGAATATAACAATTTTCTACTATCCATGTTTCCAAACAAGACAATTACTAAACATGTATCCAAACAAGCTAAATATAATGGGTTTCACTTTTCTAATTAATTAAAAATATAAACATGAAACTATTAAATCAATTGATAAATATGACTAAATAATTTAAACATCAACTATTTTGTATATATAAGATAATATTCTTTAATTATGATTATATTCAAAATTCAAATATAATATATTTTAATATCTTCTTTATTTTTTATTTCAAATATAAATATTTATGTTTATATTATAATAAATTTTTAAAATTTGTTTTTACTATTGCATTTTAAGCGGGTTGTTACATCATACTCCCTCCGTTTTAAATTACTTGACGTTTTAGACATTTTGTTTTGTTTTAAATTAGATGACGTTTTCAATTTTCAATGTAAAATTTATTAGCTTCTTAAGTTCTATAACTATTTGTATTCTACCGTTTGTTTTATCATTGGTTGAATTGTGTTTAGGTGGATAATTAATGATGTTTTTGTTTAGGAAAATTAAAAAATTAAATGTTTTCTTAATTTATGTGCTTGAACCTAAAACGACAAGTAATAAAAAACGGAGGGAGTATTGCAAAATATTTAAACTATTATAAGAGCGGGTTGAAAAATAAATTAGCCAATTTCGAATTCTAAAAATGAACTTTGCACGAGTTTTAAACAAAATAAAAACTTATAATGCAAAATCGCTATTTCAATCTCTTTATCTTTACGATATACATTTTCTCAAATAACACAAAAAAAAAATTTAAACCTACATTATTAATTTATTTTTATAATGTGGATTAAACAATTATAAACAAAATTAGATTGTATAATTAAAAAATTTAATTACTAATAATAAAATAAATATAATTTAAATTTTGTAAAGAAAAATAAACCTGCGATTTTAAGCGCGGATCAAAATCTAGTAATTATTAAAGATTTTATATTCATTAGCACAATAAAATTTAGCTTGAAGTTAGTGACTTAGGTGCATTATCATCATAGTTGGAACGAAATCGAGATTCCGCATCTTTTATAAGATGCTGATCAATTTAATTGTTCTTTGTCAATACTAGAACAGGATTATGACGTTACTTTTTGCTTTAGATCAAATGGGCCTTACGACCCAATATATCATGACCAAATGGGTCTTTTACTTTGTTAGGCAAATTTTGTAACTTGTGTCTATTTGTCAAGTTTGGGTCCATTTGACAACAGTGACAACACGTTTTTAAAAATACAACAAAGAGAAATTTGACAAGTGTGTTCACACTCAAAGTTAATTTTGTTTTTTCGCTAGAAGATTTTTCATTAATTATACAAAAATGAGATATTTTTTGGGATATAGAAATCTGGTACGATTTTACCAAAGACTAAACCGGCTATCACAGAACGATACCGGAGTCAAAAGGCCAAAACATGAGAGCCAAAGATGACAAACACCTTATAAACAAAAGATTACTAGGAGATCAAGCTAAAAAACGACCAAAACAAGAGACAAAGGACATATCAAAAATAAGCATGCATGACAACGAAGAGACGGCGAGCACCGAACACCGAGAGCGAAAAGGAGTGTAATATTTGAAGCCGAGAATTATTGAGGCTAGCCTACCGACACTCATTATATTGCTCCACCATTTGAAGTCACGAGCAAGCCGTATGCAGACAAAGCCAGAGGATGACGAGGACCATCTGTTAACCATTTGCCAACGAGCGACTAGATGCGAAAAGGCCGAAGCCCTAATTCCTTCAAATTGGGCTGGAGAACCCTTGCGAAAGATAAAAAACCTAAGACAGAAAATAAGGATAAAAACCGCATGAGCTATGCCGTTGCAACCAACGAAAAGAAAAGCACACTCACCAATGCCTAGCAACAACACCACTCAAAAGTTAATTCATTGTCACATATTTATATATTGTTTAAGAACTTTATTCCAACCAATGTTGAGATATTTAATAAGTTTTCTAAAAATATAAATGAAAAAGCCTAATATTTTGGACATATTATATAACAAGATGAGCACTTATACAAACTACATAGATAATTTTTATGAGAAATTATCTCTTGAGCTTAACTATAAACTATGATACTATATTAATGTTGACATAACTCATACCCAAAAACTAGTTAAGAGTTGAAAATTGTCTACACACTTATATATTGCCTAATTTTCTTTTGTCTGTGAGACATTTAAATAACCAAATCTTTAATCATATGAGATTGTATCTTATGGTTGTTTCAAACTTTCATTATGTAGAATGAAACTTGAGATAATTTAGATCAGTAGTCGACACATACATATATGTAATAGCTGGGTCAGCTGGCTCTGACTAGTAAGTTAGTAACCCAAACTCAATATTCCACTAATCACAATTCTTTCTTTACCAGAGTCGTTGATATCATTACTAATATATTATCCGGATATAAGAGTCCACATGTACTTAGAAGACACGTATAGAGATCACTGTTAATTGACGTTAATATCTTACTCTTATTTTACGTGATCCTAACCAAAACACTATGTAAATTATGGATTATTAAACTAAAGATATGACTTATTGAACATAGACATGAGATTGATCTAGTACATGAGTACCATAATAAATATATATGAAACAAAACATCAAACTGGCAAAAAAGAAGAATAAAATTGTGTATGTCATGTTGGCCATTTTGGCTATATACATATCTTCACAGGAAGATGTCATGCAGAGACACCACTTGTTAAAACCATACACAGGACAGTTCATGATTCCCAGCCGGCCGGCCCATCTCTTCGACAAATATATGTCCATAGGACTATCCATCCAGTATGACAAGTATTTTTCGAACAAAATTAAAGTTTGTCATAGATTATCTTTAGTGCGACTTTTATTTGCGCACAAGTGTGTTTTTGGGAAGATTCAGCTCGTCTTTCTGCATCGAAACAAAAGCGTAATTTATGGCACGAATGTCAACCCAAACGGGGCCACAATATCTAACATCGATGCACCTCGAAATGACATTATCAATGTACATATTGTGTATATGTGAATGAACGGAATGTGTGAATATGGTCACATAAAATGGACACTTAAGTCAATAATATTTGCTGGCAAAACAATAAAATTTATTGGACCCATTGAATACTTGTACAAGATCAACAAAAGTACTCAATTTTGTAAGAAGGATGAGAACAAGCAAGAAAACAGTTTATATTGTTATATTTTCCCTCGGCTTCGTTTTCAATATTCTTGTATAATTGTTTTTTTTTAACGCTACTTTGTCTCATTTCAGTGAAAGCCCAGTGGACATAAACAGAATACACACATAAATTTCAAAATTAAAGTGACCCATTAACCGTACACATGAGACTTATTCAGACGAAAACACGTCTTACACACGTGTTGCAAGGAAGGAAGAGCAATCACCATGTGGGCTTCAACTCTTCAGAGCAACACCTCCGTTGATCGTCGTCGGCACTCAATCCTTCACATCGGAGCCATCGTCTACAGAAGGTAAAACGAATCCGACTGACTAGAAGAGCTTCTCCCTGAAAAGGGACCGCCGATCATTAAGCATGACCACTGAAGTAGAAGCGTACACCGCCGACAGTAGATATGGGCCTGAAACCTCATACACAAAGAGGAACCAAGGCTATAGAAAAGAGAGAGGAAACCAAACTCGCAGAAGCGAGAAATCCGGTGACAAACCGGGAAAAAAAATCCGACTGAAGGCTGGAATTTATGATCACAACAAAAACCGATAAACAAAAGCCGTTGAAACAAGTTTGGAATCTTCTTCTGAAAAGTAGAAATCGGAGAAAAAGAAGAAACAAGAACTTGTTTTAGAGAGAAATTTCTCTCTCTTCTTGTATAATTGTTTATTAACATTTTAATGCAATTTCGACATTATAATTGTTTATTGACATTTTAATGAAATTTTGACATTTGTAATTTTATTATAGTTTAATAAGAATTTTATTAATTTATTAGGGTCAATTATTAAAATATTTAAAATATCTTATTTTATGTTACACGACAACTTTTGAGGAAATAAAAATATCTCAAGTCCATAATTCATATTCCTATACGAGACGGAAAATGCCAAAAATGTCCCTCTAAACTGACCTACACCAAATCATATCGACTCAGTTCCTTCGAAGCGGCGACTCTTGCTCCGGTGTTTCCCATGACGATGGCGGTGAGGGATCCCACCGAACGTTACCGGATCATAGACCCTGAGACGCTTAGCCTCCTCCGGATTCACCACACATTCCGGCAAAACCACTTTGTACCTATTATGGTCGTAACAATACGAATAAGTCATGTGTTTCCGCCGCAAACTCTCCATTTTCTTCCTCTGAGCCTCTGTCATCTCCGACGCCATCCGGATATCCTCTTCCGCTCCGTCTTGGCAGCTCGGAAACTTCTCAGTGGGATCAACAGCGCAGCCGTGGAGGATAAGATCAGTGAACTGAGCGACGTAAGGGGCAAATTTGTAATTTACACCGTACTTGCCACCGTTGGTCGCCCATTTGGAGCCATCCCATATGGTTGCGTATAGAGACATTGGCTTCGCCGGGAAGTCACCGCCCATTGACGCCGTGCGTTTGACCTCTCTGATCGGAACATTGTCTACATAAAATCTGCCATAGGAAAACAATTAGGATTCTGATTCATACCCTGAGAATTCTCTTTAAAAATATGACATTTTTGGTAACAAAATTCCAGCTTTTAGTGGACTTTATTTAGATTCTCTCTTCCAAAAAATTAATCTGTTTGGGTATCTGCCAGAATCGAAAGCTGTAAAACATAAAACTTTCCAGAACAAGAAACCAACTCCACTAGCTCTACACATAAAATTGAAAAAAAACAAGTATATTAAACTGTCACACATAAACCCCACTTAACATTCCTTTAATAGAATCATCAAGCGACGGTTAAAGAGTCTGCAAGATCATTAAAAGACTCATAAAAGCCCAAACTTACGGCTTTATTTAGCCACATAGATCCTCTGTTTATAACCTCAACTAGTTGAATTAAGACTTAAGAAGGTGATTAAGAATGTAATCAAGATAGGTTTGTTTTTAACTTACATGATGTGAGATAAGGACCAGAGGACACTGTATTGATGGAAATCCTCAGTTGGGTCGAACCAAAGATTGTATCTTTCTTCTCTGCCCAAATGTGTACTTCCATTGCCGTAAACATTGGTCTGAATCCTCCATTCTTTGCCTCTAATATTCCCCAAAAACTCAAAATCAATCTCGTCATGATTCTTCTCGTACATGTCTCCATTTGACAGCTGACCAAAAGAAAGATGCATAAACCCACAAAAAGATTCAAGCTTTATTGTTTACATAAAAGAGTTGTGTTGCTTACATAGAAGGCGATAACAACTCCTGCAGAGTAATCTGATGGCAATTTGATAGAAGAACTGAAGAACCCATGCAAGTAAATATCATTTGAGACAAACCCAGAGCCTGTAAATATCATTACAGAGGAGGAACATCACTAAGTAAAGTTATCAAGAAAAAAAAGATAAAAGACTCAAGGGGAACCAAGAACACAAACCGGTTCTCTCATCGAGTGTTAACCGGACAGATTTTCCGTTTCTGTGAACAATCAGATTCTGGTCACCAAATAGCTGACTGTAACCTTCGTCGAACTGTAGCAGAGGGAGCTTTTGCAGAACAAATCCAGAGACTAAACCGGCGAAGAGCGGCATGAATACTAAAAGTTGAGTTAGAAACCCCATTTTGTGAAGATTAATTTTCTTGAGCAAACTTTTCTGTGACGAGGATGAAACGGGAAGATATTTAAATGGATAAGTAAGCGTATTGAGGACGAGCTATGGAGGTGTGTTGAGAAAGAGAGAGAGCCAGAAGTTAGTGTGAATATTATTAGTATTTTATCAACTGGAATCTGAATCAGTAGTACATGTTGACAAAACTAGAAACAATAAAATTGGTAGTACATTGGACTGAAAGAATCTTGAAATATATGGTAAACTAAATGTAATCAACTTAAATCACTAAACACAATTGGTTTTATTATATATACAACTTAAATCACTAAACACAATTGGTTTTATTATATATATATGTATATATATATATATCAGTTTGATTTAAAAAAAAAATACTAAGTTATATAATTGGGGAAAGCTATATAATTAAACAACGTTAAATTCAGATGAACAGAAAGATATGAAAAATATATAAAAAGACATGTAGAAGGTAACAAAAATAGCAATAATACTCATGTGTCCCGACAAAATGTCACAGGTAAAGTCACTAACGCTGCCTGCTTTCCTTCAATTTCTTTTGGTAAAAATGTTAAGACAATGGAGCTTGTAAGACTTGAACCCAAGACCTCAAAGTTAATGGATTAACAGATGAAAAGGTTTCAGGTTCTGTAACAAAAATTAGTTGTTTCAATCAGCACAATATTCTTTTTTCGGCTTAGCAATTATAGTTCTACCATAAAGGATTAACAAACAAAAAAGAGACAAACCAGGAGTATAGTATGTTTATATGATCATAATACAATCCAGTATCACAGAAATTCTTTATACAAAAGTGTGGATAGAACAATCCGCGATAATAAAATTTACTAAAGCGGGTTTGGTTAGCCGTCCGGGTACATTTCCGATATACGGCTACCAAGTGACCGAGCGCGCGGATTTTCCCTTACTAAACAAAACAATCATCAGCGATAGAACTAGAATCGCGTCGCGTGCAAAACAAACCATGATGGGTCTGTTCGTTTGTCAGCCGCAGGAAGCCTGCGACTGCGGCTGCGTCTAAAACATGTTTGTTTGACAGACGCAGTCTCTTGCGGCTGCGACTGCGTCTAAACGCTGTGGCCTGCGGCCAAAATTTTTGATCGCAAGAAAATCCAGCGTTTGCGTCTATAATTACTTGTGTCTGCGTCTAAAAAAAACTTGCGTCTAACAAACGAACATATTTGCGGCTGCGGCCAGACGCGCGTTTGTCAAACGAACAACAATTACTGCGTTTAACCGCAGCTGTAACCGCAGGCCGCAGCCGCAGCCGCTTGCGTCTGACAAACGAACGAACAGACCCGATGGCGTTAACATCATGGAATGAGTGGTCAATATGCAACCGCGGAGCTTAGCCAATGAATGCCAGAAAACTGCCGCTTGTTTGAGATAAATGGCACCGTACCGGTTACTGAACTAATTGCAACTTTACTACGGTGGTATTCGAAGCATACATTTCCCGGTTTAACAAACGTAGCATGAAGATATTAAAAAAAAAAAAAATCAAATTTAGTCGTTAATGGATTTAGTGTTAAATCACGTTCTCTCCATGCATATTCTAACAAACTTCACGAGTCGATAACATATCGTTGACTTTGTATTGATGATACAAGTACATAAAATTTGTCTATATTTGTGAATAATGTGTAATCTGATGGGCTTGTGAGTCTGACTTTGTTTCAGCCTGGCTTAAATTTTTGTTAGGTAAGTGCCGACGTCTACACATTTATTCCAAGTCCGCATCAAGAAGCCGTTGGACTTTCTCTATGGGGCAATGTCCTTGAAACAGTCAATTACGCTCTAAAGCGCAATTAACGGCTACATTGTCGCCGTTAATGCCCTCTGTGGACGAGAGTATATATCAGTGTTTGTCAGCTAAGTTGGGTCCATCACTTCATGCGTTACATAAAATTAAATAATTTACACTTAACAATATTGTACAAAACAATTGTTTTACAAATTTGTTTGCTAGCACTATTTACTTTTTGGAAACTCAACTCAACGGTTATCGTCCCAACAAGTATGCCTGGGAGCAGATTAGCGAAGCAAGAGTTTTTTTTTCTGCTAACATGCGCGTTGTTTGCTCTGAGCTCATGGAATCTAATGGAGGATCCCAAAGTGGAATATTCCCGTGCGATATTTTTGTTTGCATCAAATATTGTCACGAGGGTAAATAGCAGCCCGTTGATCTCATATGGGGATTTTCCTCCCATGCATGTGGGTAATCTAATCTATTAAAACAGGAAGGTTTGCCATGGTACATAAATGTTGTTTCCGGAATTTACCCTTGATATTATTAGGATTTGTAACTTTCATTAAGGGTAAAACTGTAAAACAAATTATATTTGATTTATTCATAATATCTTATAATATCTTTTGTTTTCTTTTTTTCTATCATAATCATATCTAACGAAAATCTTTTTCAAAAATTTAATAAAAATAATAATTAATTTCGAAATTAATATTAAAATAAAATTATAAATTATTCTTAACTAAAATTTAACTTAAAGAAATAAAATCAAGCATAATTAAGTTACTAAATCAATTGGTACATATAATTATATAATTTAATACATAATTATTTTATAAATTATATAATCGTTAAAATTAATAAATTATTATTAAAATAAGAAAGTAGTATATAATATTGTACTAGCGTGCGGATATAAATTATTTATTTTGTAAGAAACGTTTTTACGATTGTACTTCTTAACGGGTTGTTTCATCAAATTTTAAAATATTTAAATTATAATAAAATTGGCTAAAATAAATTAACCAATTTCGATTTCTAAAAATAAAATTTGCACGAGTAACTAATTCCAATTGATATATTTTAAATTTAATATAAATATTTAAATTATTTAATATTTATATTATTCAAATATATGATGCGTCAAATTATAGTTCATGTTTGAATGCAATTTTTAACGGGTTGTTCCATCAAATTTTCAAATTATATATCATTACAACACGTGTTGAAAAATAGATTAACCAAGTTCAAGCATGACTAATCATATACTAAAAATAACAATAAAATACAACTACTAATATATAATAAACAAGTTAATAATATCAAAACAAAAACAAAATTTATTAAATTTCTTCTCACATTTAGCACTATATCATCTTATTTTCATTTGATATAGATTAGACGAAATAGGTAACGAAATTAATTTATAAAAATATAAATTTAAGATAAAAGTATATATTCTAAGAATGAAAACATAAACCCGCGCTTCTTTAGCGCGGGTCAAAATCTAGTCTAATCTATTAAAACAGGAAGGTTTGTCATGGTACATAAATGTTGTTTCCGAAATTTGCCCTTGATATTATTAGGATCTGTAACCTTCATTAAGGGTAAAACTGTAAAACAATTTATATTTGATTTATTATATTTACAATCCATGTTTCCAAACAAGACAATTATTAAACATGTAGACAAACAACCAAAATCTAATGGGTCCCACTTTCTTAATTAATTAAAATCAAAACAAATTAATTGATAAATATAATTAATAATTTATACATCAACTATTATATATAAATTAAGATTCTCTAATTTATGATTTAATTCAAAATATATTTATAATATATTTTAATATCTCTTTATTTTGTTTCAAATATATATATATATATTATATATATATATACACATATTACGATTGATGTTTTTACGATTGTACTTTTTAGCAGGTTTTTCCATCAAACTGAAAAATATTTAATTAATTAAACGGGTTGAAAAATTAATTAGCCAATCTCGATTATAAATTTGTCATGGTACATAAATGTTTTTCCCGAAATTTGCCCTTGATATTATTAGGATTTGTAACCTTCATTAAGGGTAAAACTGTAAAACAATTTATATTTGATTTATTATCTCTACAATCCATGTTTCCAAACAAGACAATTATTAAACATGTAGCCAAACAACCAAAATCTAATGGGTTCCACTTTTCTAATTAAGTAAAATCAAAACAAATTAATTGATAAATATAATTAATAATTTATACATCAACTATTATATATAAATTAAGATTCTCTAATTTATGATTTAATTCAAAATATATTTATAATATATTTTAATATCTCTTTATTTTGTTTCAAATATATATATATATATATATATACACATATTACGATTGATGTTTTTACGATTGTACTTTTTAGCAGGTTTTTCCATCAAACTTAAAAATATTTAATTAATTAAACGGGTTGAAAAATTAATTAGCCAATCTCGATTATAAATTTTCTAAAAAAAATTCGCATATATTAAATAATTTCAGTTGATATATTTTAAAATTAATAAAATATTAAAATGATTTCATACTTATATTATTCAAATATTTGAAGCGTCAAATTATGCTTTATGTTTGAATGAAGTTTTTAACGGATAGTTCCATCAAATTTGCAAATTATATATACGACTACAACATGTATTTTATAAAATAATATTTTAGATAAATAAAATAACAATTAAACATATACCACATAACTTTTACAATAGTTGTTTTCACATATATATATTTTTTCAAACTATGATCTTACGATACAACACAGATTAAAATATATAATGCGAAATCGTTATTTTAATCTCTTAATCTTTACGATATATCTCCTCCAAATAACACATAATTCATTAAAAAAAAACTAAATTGATAACTCACTGTTTATAATGTTGGTTAAACAATTATAATCAAAATTAGATTACATAATTAAAAATCTAAACTACTATTAACAAAATGAATAAAAAGTAAAATTTGTAAAGAAAATTATAACCCGCACTTAAAAGTGCGGGTCAAAATCTAGTCTATTCTATTAAAACAGGAAAGTTTGCCATGGTACATAAAAGTTGTTCCCGGAATTTACCCTTGATATTATTAGGATTTGTAACCTTCATTAAGGGTAAAACTGTAAAACAATTTATATTTGATTTATTCATAATATCTTATAATATCTTTTGTTTTCCTTTTTTCTATCTTAATCATATCTAACGAAAATCTTTTTCAAAAATTTAATAAAATAATAATTAATTTCGAAATTAATATTAAAATAAATATTATAAATTATTCTTAACTAAAATTTATGATAAAAAATAAAATTAAGCATAATTAAGTTACTAAATCAATTGGTATATATAACTATATAATTTAATACATAATTATTTTATAAATTATATAATCATTAAAATTAATAAATTATTATTAAAATAAGAAATTAGTATATAATATTAAACATTTAGCCAAACAACCAAAATATAATGTGTCCCACTTTCCGAATTAATTAAAATCAAAACAAATTAATTGATAAATATAATTAATAATTTATACATCTACTATTATATATATAAATTAATATTCTCTAATTTTTAATTTAATTAAAAATATATTTATAATATATTTTTATATCTTTTTATTTTGTTTCAAATATATATATATATATATTACAATTGATGTTTTTACGATTGTACTTTTTAGCAGGTTTTTCCATCAAACTGAAAAATATTTAAATAATTAAACGGGTTGAAAAATTAATTAGCCAATTTCGATTATAAATTTTCTAAAAAAATTCGCATGAGTTTAAAATATATATACATATGTATGTATACATATAGTAAATAATTTCAGTTGATATATTTTAAACTTAATAAAAATATTAAAATAATTTCATATTTATATTATTCAAATATTTGAAGCGTGAAATTATGTTTTATGTTTGAATGAAGTTTTAACGGGTTGTTCCATCCAAGTTGCAAATTATATATATGATTACAACATGTGTTTTATAAAATAATATTTTAGATAAATATAATAACAATTAAACCTATACCACATAACTTTTACAATAGTTGTTTTCATATATATATTTTCTCCATGATCTTACGATACAACACAGATTAAAACATATAACGCGCAATCGTTATTTTAATCTCTTAATCCTTACGATATATCTCCTCCAAATAACACATATTTCATTAAAAAAAAACTAAATTGCTAACTCACTGTTTATAATGCTGATTAACCAATTATAATCAAAATTAGATTAGATAAATAAAAATCTAAACTACTATTAACAAAATAAATAAAAAGTAAAATTTGTAAAGAAAATTAAACCCGCACTTTCTAAGTGCGGGTCAAAATCTAGTCTATACTATTAAAACAGGATATTGACCATGGTACATAAATGTTGTTTTCGAAATTTGCCCTTGATTTTATTAGGAATTGTATTCTTCATTAAGGGTAAAACTGTAAAACAATTTATATTTGATTTATTCATAATATTTTATAGAGAAAAGTCATAAAATAGCACAAAAACATACCTTATCATAAATATAGCACCAAAGAAAATAATTCATATTTTTAGCATTATTTTAATTAGAAAGACTTTTATATCATTATATAATTTAGGGTTTAGGGTTAATTATTTAGGATTTAGAGTTTATTATTTAGAATTTAGGGTTTAATATTTAGGGTTTATGGTTTATTATTCAAGGTTATGGTTTAGTATTTAGGGTTTAGGGTTTAATAATTAAGATTTAGGGTTAGGGCTAATTTAGTGACAAAACATATTTTTGTGCTATTTTTATGATTTTTCTTCCTTGATGCTATATTTTTGACAAGTCATGTTTTTTGTGCTATTAATGCGATTTGCCCTATCTTATAATATCTTTTGTTTTTCTTTTTCTATCCTAATCATATCTAACAAAACTTTTACAAAAAAAAAAGTGTTGTTCAAAATATTTACAAATCTTATCTTAATAATAAAAAAATATCTGTGCTAAGCACGAGTCAGAGTCTAATTGTTTATTTTATGTGATGAGTGCTACGGCTACGATCCAAGATTTTGTTTTGCAGCGCATATTTTTGTGCATGAATTAAATAGTATAAGTCGGGTAGAAAAGAGTAATCAATTAGACAATTAATTACGTCTGATCGCTTGAACTATTCTAGCAACATAAAGATCTCATTTGCAAGGGTCTTCTTGTCGAGGACCCATTTAAATACGTGAAAACTATAATGCCCATGCAAGTACGTACCGTCTTAACTATTATAGGCCTTAGTTTTCCAAAGCCCAATTTGTAACATCTTAATCATTATGGAATAATCATTGTTGACAATTTCTGTATATGCATAATTTTTTTTTCTTATGTGCAAAATACATAAAAGTATTCTAAAATTGTTATCCTCCGTAAATTAGCTCACATAGTAATGTCCTCCTAATCAATTCGATTAATTCAGAAAAAATGAATGTCATGGAAAAGACTAGGCCTCGGCATTTTAACCGGAACCGATTACCCGAACCGAAATCGAACTGAAATGGACAGACCCAAAACTGATATAGTTATATAGCATTTGCCCGATGGATAAATTATTTTAGAATCGTGGGTATTGGGTAATACCCGGAACCGAACATATACCCGATCGAGTACCCGAATACCCGGAAAATACATATACATATATTAAACATAACCTATAATATACATAAAGATATGAGTCACCGATTTTACTAAGCTTAATTGTTTGAAATGGTAATTTTAGAAGGAAAAAACTATATTTGTGGCCAATAGTCTATCAAATTGATAATTTATTATATTTCTGCTTATAATGCTGACCATGCTTTGGCTAAAAAGGATAAAAAAATAGAGGGAGTATCTGAGTAACTGAGACCATGGATTATTTTATATAACTATGATATTTGCATGAATTCATTTGAAAAACTATATTCTGATAATATATTCAAAGATTTAACTATGGACTATAATTTATAGCGGGAAATTGACCATGAATTCAATGAACGTGAATTCAATGATCAGAATACAGTTTTCTGATCATATATTCAAAGAAACTATAGTTTGGGTCAAAATTTCAAGACCTTATCACATAAACGTTTTAGACTGTATTCAACGATAATTGTTATACTGTTGAATTGTTCAAAGTATCCATTTGATAATATATTGGTCAAGATAGTTGACAGTAAATTGAGATTTTTTATTTAAAAGGATTAATACATGTCGGTCTATATATTGACCAAATGTTTTCTTGTGCCAAATAATTTTTTTTTCTTTAAAAAAACCGGAGATTGTCATGACACTTGTGGTCAAGTGGTTGGGGATAGGCTTTGGACGCTAGCACGTTCCGGGTTCGATCTTCCTGCCATGCGAAACTAAATCATATTTGTTTAGGATACTCACATAGATATGGACCTTGCTTTGCGGACCCATTTAAATACCCGAAAAAGGTTTATGCATGAACTGCATCCCCCCCCTTTGGGGATTAGTCTGAGCCCCTCATAGGCTTCAGATACTCCCATGTTAATAAAAAAAAAAAAAACCCCCAGAGATCAACAGCGTGGAGATTAAGTTGAACCTAGTTTAGGTTCAAGTGTTTAGTTTATTTTCTTGCAAATTTTAATCCATAGTAAAAAATTAGAAATGTACTCAATTTTTTAAAAAGATATAAGCCAAAGGATCGAAAGGCCTGTGATTTAGACTCCATTTAGTTATATAAGCTATCATTTTCCCTCATTATAGTAAAAAACGATTTGAATGTTTTGGCTGTGGATACTTGCCTTGCATGATCACCCTACTTGAGACTTGAATCCATCTTTACATTTAGCAACCTTTAAAACTACTTATTACGCCGTTCTTTACGTTCAAAAAGCGATCACCATCCTTATATTTCTTCCATCTTTTAAGTCTTCCCTACCTCTCAACTCTCAAGAATAAACAATATATAGTGGACGTAGTAACTGGACCTCCTTTATATTTCCGTCTTGGAGCTGATCTCTCTTTATACAGCTTAAAGACATAAACAATTTCTATTCATCAAATAATTAAGATTAAAATTCTAGAAAAAGAGAATAGAACGTAGGGCCAAAGTGAGTTAGATAGATGGGATTAGAATCAAACGTACGATAAAATCCAAAAGATTGAAAGTGAAACCCTTAGCTGTCTTTGCTATAGAAACTCCTTCACTTATATTCCAAACCCTTGTACGTAAGCAACTCATTCGTTCACCTATATATTGCATGACTAGTTATACTAAATTAATTAAAAAGTGCCATAAACAACTAATAATCTTAAAACACTAACAAAGTCGAATAAGTTTTATTTTATGTCATAGTTATAGCCTTATAGGCCACTAATCCAATCAATCTAATCAAAACAAATATGTACTAATTAATTGTTTAGTGAAAAAAAAACAAACTGAGATTTTATCCTCTCGCTATTGCCTGATTTGTTGGTTACTTTTCATGAACCATATCCTAAACTAAATTTTTGTAAATCTGTTTTATTTTGTTAATCTAAACCACAGCTTTTATACGGATTTTGGTCAAATCAATCGTATCGTCTTTAAACACATCATTGGTTAGAGAACTTAGATGAATACATATTAGATATATATGGCATAAACACTTACGTGCGATTCTACGTTTCTATTTTTATATAGGAATATATTTGGGGGTTTCACACGTCAATTCTTTTAGTATAAATTACCGTCTAAGATATCATCCTTACCCGACAGAGCCGGTACTACACAATCTAGCACATTTTCTTCTCTTTCTTTCTCACCATTGATTGAGTCATCATCTTCTTGAATAAGAAGTGGTCCGAGCCAAAGCTAACATCAGACAATGGACCACCACTCAACAGATCGAGCCGGTTTTAAGCGTCACTCGTCGCTTTCGACACTTGTGGCTCATTTCTTTGGCATCTTAGCCGTTATTCTAATGCTCATATGGCTTCTCCATTACCGCGAAGGCATTGAGTATGGCTCCGACAATCCCCTTAAGGTTTTAAATGTAAGTTTCTGTTTTAAAACTCTTTGTATGTATACATATATACTTCAAACAGTTCAATCATGTTTTAAGTGGATTAACGTGTTTTCTTATTACTCTTTTTGGTTTGGAACTGGTTGATATATAGGTGCATCCATTTCTCATGTACTGTGGATTTCTCTTCCTCGTGGGTCAAGGTAACTTTATCATGACCTAAGAAATAATAGAAAATACTTAAGATACTATGGTTTTTGGCAAACATAATTTAATTTATCATACGGATGATTCGAGTATAGAACCAGCTAATTTGTTTAAGCTGAAATTTGCCACCAAACTATGTTACTAGTTAATTTTGAACGTTTTTTATATATAATACTGTGGAATTTTCTGAGTCTTACTTCCATACTCTCCTACATATCCGAAATCAATCTTTGAATATTCTGGTTTAGAAAATAATATTTCGTACCAAGAATGGTTTGAATCCACGGTACAAAGAAACCAACCATTTGTAGCAATTCTTTTTCACAAAACAATATAGCCCCTTCAATTTCATAGCTTTCTTCCGTATATAGTATTTTTCTTTTGGCCTTATCTAGTCAATAGAATGATTCAGGTTGCAAAAAAAAAAGGTTTACATTCGTGATTATGCATGAACTAATCATAAGATAATAATTGACAATGATTGTACAGCGATGATGACGTACAAAACGTCGTATGCCTCGCACCAAGTACAGAAAATGGTTCACGGTGGGCTTCACTTAATAGGACTAATTCTAGGTATTGTCGGAATCTGCGCCGCCTTTAGATTCCACGACAAACTAAACCTCAAAGACATGGTCTCTCTTCACTCATGGATCGGTCTCACCACTTTCATCCTCCTCGGCCTCCAGGTTAATTAAAATTCATAGATATGAATTTTAACGTTAACTAAACCATAGTTTGATAAATATTTTGTGGTGGTGATGTAATATTTACAGTGGCTACTCGGCGCGTTCACATTCCTTGCGCCACAATCTTCATCGGGGACAAGAACGAGGATGATGCCATGGCACGTCTTAGGTGGTCGGGCTCTACTTTACATGGGTATTGTCGCAGCACTTACCGGACTTATGCAGAGAGCCACGATGATTGGTCAGAGCACAAACGCTGAGTCACGTCTCATTAACTTCACCGGCTTAGCTATTCTACTCTTTGGCGTTTCCGTCGATTTCTCCGTCGCTCTTGGCCGTTATACTTGATGGTTTTCTATGTTAATTAGTCTACCGTTAAATTAATATTTCTTTGTTGTATCATTCAATGAATTCTTGTTTTGTTTGTTTTGTGGGTGTGTGTAGTTGTGATTGGTGTGATATCTAATTGGGCCCTGAGAGGGATTATTTGATATTTGATTCTAAATTTTACTTTTGGATGTTTTTTCTTTGTTGGTATTTGTTTATCTTTGATGCTTACTTAAAGTTAACTATTACTTTCATATTTTAATTATAGTGCTAATTTTCCACATCAGAAAGCAATTTCAACGGTCCGGAAAAAAATTCTAATCACTTTCACTTGTCTACTTTATAGTTTCTCAAAAGAATATCTTTAAAATGTCTTAAATGGTATTTATTTTTATAATATTAGAAAAAACCATTTTCACTTTTATCTGCAACTAGTTATCTAAATTTTTAAGTTTTGGGGCTTTGGGTGAATAACTGCAAAACTCACATACCGTCAAATATTTCAGCTTAATTTTAAAAAATATCTCAAAAAGAAAACTCTAGTCATACAAATTTTTCATTTTCATATTTGGTTTATGATAAAATTTAGAGATGTCCATGGTACTAGTCCCGATTAATATCCAAAATTCGTAAATATTTGAATTTGGTCCGGCCAGATCATGAAAATATTCGGATTTATATTCTAAAATCCAACCAGTCTTAATAGGGTTAGAAGACTTTTCAGATTTTTTTCGGGGTTTTAAAAATTAACATTAACTATTAAAAGTAAAATAAATATAAAAACAAAATATATTATCAAAATATTCAAATCTAAATTATTTTTCTAAATCTTATATAATTGAAAAACAAATTTTTAAATCAAATAATTCAAATAAAATTATCATAATTTGTATTATCAAATAAACTATACAATCGAAATATTCAATCTAATAAGTCGAGTTTAGATTGAATTATAATTCAATAATTTCTAGTTTTTTTTATTTATCAAAACATGGTAATTTCATTAACTTAAACAAAGTTGCCCAAAGGCCTTAATACAGATAAAATATTTATCACAATAAAAATTACAAATAAAAAATAAAAGTAAAACATTATTAAGTTTTGATCATTAAAAAACATAAGCACTATCTTATATTTTTAAATTTTCAATAAACTTCTACTTTGATAAATGTTTTTTTTAGGGCTGGCCATATGGAACTAAGTTCAAAAAACTTAGCCTGAAAAACTTATTTTTTGGGGGGTTTATATATCTAAGTACAAATTTGATGTTTTTGAGAGCTGGGTTCCGGATTTTGGTCCTAATTGACAATGCTGTAATACATATGATTTACCTTATACATAATAAATGTACCATATATATAATTTATTAGATATATATATAGTTATTATTAGGAGAAAAAAACTGAAGTTATAGATACAAAAATTAAAATTCAGAAGGCAATACCCACCAAGAGAAACAAATAACGCACTTATCACTGGTATTTTCCGACAAACGACAAGACGAAGCAAAGAAATGGCTAATTGAAAAGGCTAATTGAAATGTTTTTCAGATTCCTTCATACCAATTGTTGTCTTGTACTTTCCATTCTCTTCAACAATCCTGCAATCTCAGCCTCCATTCTCAGCTTCATGTTCCTGTAATCGCAGTGAGAGTTCTCAAGCTTCTTCAGCTCCTCCAGCTTATTTCTCCTCCTCTCTTCTGTCTCCTGCAGACACAGCCTCGCTAGCTTCTCTGTGTACTCCTCCTCCATCTTCTCCGTCTTCATTTCAATCATTCTCTTGAAACTCTCTGCTTCTATTCTCGCCTCGTCAGCTTTCTTCTGGAACATTCTTGTTTCAGCCTCCTTGATTCTCACCATGCTTTCTAAACTATCAAAACTGTTCATCATAGCATCCGTCAACACAAAGCTCTTCATTTTTTGATCCTTGGATGTTGAAGGCGTCACAGATGACTCGTCTTTCCTGTAGCTCGTTTCTGTTACAACTGTTTGCTGGTCCTTCGGTTCCGGAAATTCTGATACCGACTCTGCATCTGTAAGAATTTGTGATCACAGACAGAAAAAGAGTCAAACTTTAACCCGATAGAATCCATAAGGTTTGAGGTTTGATAAGTTGAAAGTGAAAACTTACAGTTGAAGAACTGAATGATGAAGTTAGATGCATCAACCGGAGAAATTTGTTTACTCTCTAACTTCTTTACCATTTCATTGGCTTTAAGATGCAATGCTTTGCCTTTACCATCATCACTTCCTCGGAAAATCTTTCCAACGCAATCGAGCTCCTTGATTAGAGTCTCAGGTCCCCAGTTCTTCGCGCAACACACAAAGACATCCTTAACGAAACCAAACATCTCTGATTTGTGAGCGCATCCAATGCAATGGAACAGCATCT
Source organism: Orychophragmus violaceus (assembly GCA_030180135.1). Classification (NCBI taxonomy): domain Eukaryota; kingdom Viridiplantae; phylum Streptophyta; class Magnoliopsida; order Brassicales; family Brassicaceae; genus Orychophragmus; species Orychophragmus violaceus. Next base: position 5,873,904 of record CM058229.1, read on the forward strand.
CGGTCGTACCTCGAGGACTATGTCCCGGTTTGATAAGATTCTTCTGAATCCCACACGCAGCATGACACCAATGAGAACAAACATCACAGCCAACCCAACTACAAGTATTGCTAGCTGAATCGAATCTCAGACAGACAGGACACATACAAGAGCTACAGAAGCCTTTGTTGTTTGAACAGATTTTGCATTCACAGTCATCAACAGGCAAGAGACTCTTACAGTTCACATTCCTACATCTCAAGAAGAGAAAGATCTCTACCAATTCGTTCATTGGGATTCGGATTTTACCAGAGAGGAAATACTTCAGCCCTGTTCTTACAGCTACTAGGATGTCTAGCTGATCCTTGACGCATTTAGACAACGTCTCTTTGCTAAGATCGGATCTTTTGTCTATCTGGGACTGAAGATTCGTCAGCTTCTCCTTCTTCTCCGGCGAATCAATCAAGTTCCTCAAGTACTCTTTAGCTGATTCAAGGGTTTCATCAGCCATCCCTTGGATAATCAACGCCACAGAAGAAATCGATTTCGAAACGATGTCGTAGAGAACCCTCTCCGATCTAACGGCGTCGTTTTCTTCCGTATTGGGTAATTTCTTCCTCGAATCGCCGGAAATCGCGACTTCCATCCCCGGTCGAGCTGGTAACTCGGAAGGGAAGAAGGAGTAATCGGAGGAGCTTGAGGGTTTGGCGAAGATAGGATTTCCAGCGAGCAAAACGCCGTCGCCGATGGGTCTGAATCGGCTGTGAACAGATCCGTTGGTTCCTTCGCCGGCGCACCAGATATGGTCGTCTTTCCCGGTGGAACAATCGAAATCTGTGGAGTTTCGAGTCATCGAGCAGCTGATGTTATGAGAGAAAGGGTGGGAGTATGAGTTAGACATTGACGGCGCCGTCGCCGTCGCCGTGAAATCATTCGAGAACGACGTCGTTGTACGTTCGCTGGTCGCCGCTACTCTCGGCCTTTTAACGGCGTTTGACGCCGTCAGAGATAGAGAAACGTCTGGTAGAGCTAGAGAGAGATTTAGGGTTTCGATTTTGTTGTTTTTCTTCTCTTCTACCACATCTTCTTCTTCTTTAACGTCGTCGTGAGCCTTTCGCTTGGAAGAATTCGGACCGGTTTCTCTGAGATTGAAGAAATCTCTCTCGATCCATTTCTCGTCGTAGCTTGAATTCTCAGAGAACGTTACCACCTCTTTCCCCTTTTGACCAAGAGTTTCAGCGATTTTACCAGAAAGCTCACGGTTTTCGCAGAGGTAGCTGAGAGTGAGCTCGTTTCCTGATCTAGGCGATGATTTCGAGGAGAATCCGTCGTGGTTATTGGACCTAACGCTGAGGAAATCGACGCCTTTATCAAACCGACCGTTTTTTTCATCTTGAGTTTCGCTGTTTAGATGAGAGAATCGAGGCTTTGATGTTTTGGTTCGAGAGCACTCTCCGTCTCCGACGAGATCTTTATCTCCGTTCATGGCGTTGGAGAGAGAATGAGATGATGGAGAGAGAGAGTGGCTTTTACGATGCGGAGAATTGGTAAAAAGGTGGGAAAAGTTCCGTCGTCTCTCGATGGCAAAAGCTGAAGTAACGTGAGAGTCTCGAGGGTATTATTGTCATCATCTAGTTCAGCTAGTTCAAGCATAATAAAGCTAACGGCTGTATCGGTTTAAGTATTTTTGGGAGGTTCAAAGTGTTCACACGACTCACGAGACGCGGTTATTCGTCATGTTTCGACCCTAAAATAATGTCCATCTACTCAAGTAATCAATCATAGAGGGCTTATCTGCTGATAAAGTGGACTGAAGCTAATCCGGCGAATAAGTGGGTATGTAGGAATGAAAAGTGGGTTATGTTTTATATGCTACCGTCAATTATATTTGTTGATTTTATTTGTTCTTTTGACCCCTCGCGTTTCCCAAGTTTTACTCTGTTTATTCTCATTGACCAAATATTAGAATGATTTTTTGGCTCATACTAAAGAATATTTTTATAAAATAACGCCGATTTTTGTATCCAATACCGACGAAAATGAAACAAACATTTTTTGGTATTTAAAAAAAAAAAGATTAGCCAAGTTTCCAAGGCTGTAAAAAACCAAGTCTACAGAAAATATTATTAATCCTTTTCACTACACAATTAAAAGAAATAAATGGGATCTAGAAAGATGAACATGAAATTGTTATGACAAATAAATTAAGCTAAGTCGAACGGCTAGTTGATTATAATATTGTTAACTAAATTATCGGAAAACAAACTTATAATCCAGTAATACAATGAGTATGAGGTGATGTATGTCTCAGAATATAATGGGACAGTGGACCACGCCCGAATTTATATATTTTGTAAAAAAAGTCAACACGTTATGCATTATTGATGCCCAACTTGTCATATTCTTACCTCTATTTTGTAAGGACTTGGTCATAATTTATTGGATAGGTATCGCATGTCTAAATATAATCATTGTAGACATGGACACTCAGTTTATGGTGATAGGCTTTTTTATTGATAGGTAACTGAGCTTCAGTTAAGATTCTGGCCCTTAGAATCTTACATAACGGCGTGAAGCGAAGGCCCGTTATCAAAGCGATGGCAATTAAAAGTTGATTGTGAAAATCCAGCATTGTTCATGTTAAATAGGGGCCGGATTCTTTGGGGATGAGATGGGCGTGAATCGTTGGCAAAAGATATAACACTTCAACATATAACATATGGTGTGTTTGCTTCATAATGTAGTTTATAAACTTATCCACAGTGTTGACAAAAAAAAAACTTATCCACAGATTTACATGCGTGTTCTTAATCATCTTTCAAATATCAAAATCAGGGCTTTGGATTTAAACAACGAGAGTTGATGATGCTTTCTATAAAAACATTATCCTTTTTAGATTCAGCCATATGTATCTTTAATTTTTTTTTAATTGAGCCTGATAAAGCTCATTTAATCTTAGAGAAACAGTACGTTTATCTACTGATCAGTATAAGATGAAATCTTTCGGACTTTACCAAAGAGGAAATACTGAACAAGAAAAATATTCTTCAAGAAAATGGGAATAATGTATGAAGGAAAATAAAACAATAAATGTGTGTGTGGCGACACAAATGGTGGCCTAATAATTGGTATTAGTAAATCCAGAGATTTAAGTATATAAATCTGTATGATTATATACCTTATATGTTTGTTTTGTAAATGGTAATAATAACCTGTGAGTTCGTATTGAAGTATATTGTGTTCTGGTTTTGGGGTATTTGTTGTTGTTGATTGCTTACTTCCCAAGCAACCATTCCAAGCTCTGTATATAATTTTAGACACATTTAGTGGAGAAAAGGAGGTCTGATATCAATGAGAGTGATTTTAATAAATACCTTGACACATTCATCCAGATCGTTATCTTTTGTTCTCACATGAACCTGCAGAAAAAGAGAGAGGTCATGGGATTGTGAATGTTCTGTGTGTTCTTGAAATCAAAATGTCTTTTAAGTAGTGCTGAAAAGATTGGTACCTTTATGACTCGTTGGTAGGATGACATTTTGTTGTGTTCAATGCAGGCAAGAACTACGAGTCCGGCTGCTACAGTTGAGGGCCAAAAACAGAGTTGAGTGTGATCAGATAGTGAGGTAACGGCCAAGGATTTAGCTTTCCTTTCAACTTCTGGATTGGCTCGTGCAGCTTTTAGGTAAAACCTGAGATGTATAATTGATAGTTATATGTATATTTCAGTGTGTATATGTGTCTTGGAACAGAAAATATATAGTAATAGAGATTTTGCTTTTACCATAAGAAGTTAAAGATTGTGGGTGAGAAGCATTTGAAGTTGAGGACTTCTTGAACCAGCCACTCCATTGCCACCACTTCATGCCGGCTGTACTTTAGGTTCTGGATGTAGAAGTTCCTTTTCCGGATGCTAATTAAATGAAGAAAGTATCAGGTGAGCAGCTGAAGAAAATTGACTATTGTTGTGTGTAGAAGGTTTTTGCAGAAAATGGTCGGTACCTATTGTAAGGTTGATTTTCTTCAATTCTGGTGGCCAGAGTGAGACTCGCAATCCCGACTAGTACTAGAGTCCTCTCGCTGTTGAAAGATCCTTTGCTTAGGAATCGATCCAGCAGACTAACTCCTAGAAACAATGTCTCTGGCTGAAGCTCCATTTCAGAACATTGCTGCGTATAGTCAGCGAGAAGACAATCAGCGACAAGATCTCAGAATATTTGTTCTTAACATCCGCAACTATCATAAATCGATCTAGAAATTGCATTTTCCGTTTGATAATCTTCTCCTACTGATGCATAATTCCATCGAGAGTTGACTAAATATAAGAACAGAATGATAATGTTCACCTCTACAATCCACTGAACCATAATCAAGCGTAGACGAGGGATGAAATCAGTATGGTCCATTCTGGAGCAGTAAGCCTTAGCACAGTCACGCAAATATGCATGACTTGTCTCTCTTTCCCTCAGCCTTTGATAACTCTCTTCAACCTCTTCATCTTCAAACCTTAGCAGCTAAAACGATAATGTATAGTTAAGATTCATTCCATGACAAAATTTCAGATTCAAATTAACGACATAGCAGAACATGTCTCAGATCAAATTAGACTAGCAATCGAGCAAAAATTCCAAGGAATAGCAATTATTCCAAGAGATGAGATATGAAAAGCATTATACACTTACTTGAGACTGGATTTCACGGTTTGGTTCCTGGCGAGAAGATTCGAAATCGTTCGGAACTGTGGATCTACAGAACTGTGCCATGAACTGGAGGTACAGAGAGCGAGTATGTGAAATAGGAGAATCAGAGCTATATTTCTCAGAGAATTCGCTTCCAGAATCGAGAAACATTGACGGAGTGTAATCCGATAAATCGAGGTCGGAATACTGTGAATATATCTCGGAACGCGGCTCCGATAACTCATCCTCCTGATAGTCCGAAACCTCTTCGTACGAGAACGTCTCTGTGCAAGCAAGATCGGAGACGCATCCGACTGTCTCATGCTCAAACTTCAGTTCCTTGGCGGATACCAGAGAGAAATCAGCTTCCACGAATCCGCTCGGTTTGGAGATTTCAATTTCTTCGTTATCGGCTCCTCCAGTTATGCTCCCGAACTTCGAGCAAGAATCCACTCCCGAAATAAATGAAACGACGTCGCTCTCCTTATTATCCGATTCGAAATTCAAATTCCGGTTATCGGAGACATGCTCAGCAAAGGTCACGTCGGATCGTGTGAATGACGATTCGCTTACTTCGATCTCTTCTCCCTCCTTCTCCTTGTTTAGCTTAGAGTAAGACCTAGTGATCCTCCGAAATTTTGGAACATCAATCGTCTCCTTCACATCCTTACCAGGTCCAGAAACTTCTACCTCGTCAATTCGATTCTTCCTCAGCTTCGAGCTCTTCTCGACTCTGCTAGAACCGCATGAAACATTGTCGTCGACTGCAGAAAACAAATTGGAGCAGGAATCGACAGAAGCTGCGGGTACTCCTATTTCCTTTTGCCGGAGAGGTGACTGGAGAACAAATGGAGAGATCTGAGCTCTCTTCCGGCGTGAACGTATCGACCGAAGCTTCTTCCCGGCGAATGGCGTCGCCTCAGCCTTACGCTTTGGATTCTTCGACGCGATATCCTTCATCTTTGGACGCGAAACTTCTCCAACGAAAATTTGAAAATCGAATTCGAAAATGGAAGGTTGTTTAGGTTCGTTGGTTAGAGACTAGAGAGTGGGATGCAGTTATGGAAGTTTAGAGCGAGTGTGAAGAGAGATGGTGGAGAGTGAGGAGGTTCTTATACCCTGCGGGTAGGTCCACGTGAACGTCTTTTCATCTAGTTTTTTAGCGGTCGTGAATCGCAACCTTGGGACGCTAATCTCCTTTCACAATCTAAATTAGCGTTTGCGTTTGAGTTTATGCACGTTGTATAAACTTTTTTTTTTTTGTCAACAATTTCGATTATGGGCCGAAGCCTTTAACATTACAAACGGATCATAGCCCTGCAAAGAAAATCTAACGCAAGCCCACGAACCCAGCTGAGCCCAATTCAACGGATAGAGTTACACGCGTCGAGCCGTGTGCGTCGGAATGAACACGCGTCAGTGAGAGAGCACCGCCGGAGACAGGTTGCATGCGCGGAGGAGAGCGCCGCAGCACCGAACCGGACCATTTCATCGCAAGAAGCCTGGAGCGTTTGCCGATCCAGCTCCTCCCGAAACCACCGTACTATCACCTGCAGAGAAAGAAAACGGTCAACTGAAAAGCCGCCGGAAACGTGCGAATCCAAGGAGGCGCCCTTGCAGATGGGCTTAAGAAACCCATCGGACCACCGATGCTTGTCCTCTAAAACTGGTGAACAAGGGCGATATTAATCCTTATGAGTCAAACACGCGGTGACTAGACGGAGACATCTCAGGGAAACATACGGCGAAGGCGGAGAGAGGGAGGGAGATCGTCATCGACAAAGTCGGAGAGAGACCGGCGAGCCGGTAAGGTCCGATAGCGGACATAGATTAGCCGGCCATAACTCGAAATCGGACTTATTGGGCAAGAGCCCGAAAAACAACAATCCGATCTAACCACCGGAGAAAGAAACCTCCGGGAAGAAAGCAATCAAGCCCGATCGGAAGCGAAACACATCAAAAGAAAGCAACTATACACGATCGAAAAATAAAGGATGGGGAAAAAAGATTTCTTGCTATGGAAGATAGGTAGGCGGTAAGAGAAAGAAATCAGAAAAAAAACCCGATCCGAACCTCATCATCTCATCGGAAAATTGACATCGGCGAACAAGGATGAGAGGAGGCTCGGAGAGAAGTTTCTCTCTCTAACCGACGAGAGAGAAAACTCTTCGAATATGCAGTGTTGTAGACTTTCACGTTGTATAAACTAAAATAGTTATAAAAACATGCGGGTTGATAATTACTTCAAGTGGTTGATATGTTTGTAAAATAATTTACTCGCTTTTGTGAGCATAGAGTAATCATTTTTCTTGGATCACATCACATGCAAAGACTCGTAGTCAGAAACATAAAACTGAGCATAAAGGAATGAATGAATTTCGTATTTTTTCCACATAATTCCCTTAGGCTCTAATTGGAAACCACTAAAATGAACTAAAGGAACGTAAAAAATAGATAAAATGTCATTTGAGAAATTGAATTAACAAAAAAATAGGAATGTAGAGGAATTATCAAGGAAATTTTTGTTCCTCATCAAATTAGTAGGGGAACTTTTTTGTTCTTTCATTCCTTAAACATGAGAAAAAATAAAAAATATTGTGGGATCCATATGTCTGAATTTTGACAAAAAAAATCCTCTTAATTGGTAAAAAAATTGAGGAATTAAAAATTTATCATAATTCTTTTCCTAAACTATGGTCACTAATTGGAGCCTTAGAGTTACGTTCTTAAAAAAGACAAAGAACGTCACAGTTGAAATAACAAATTTTTCTTATAGAATTTATATTTCATGTTTTAGAATGTCATAAAAATGACTTCATACGTCGGTCGATGAGTAAACTTAGGTTGAAGCATTTCAGGTTGGGGTATCCCGATTTGATACTTACCCGACTTAAATTATCCGATTTTTATTCGATATTGAAATTATATGTTTAGATAGTAATTTTTTTTAACGGGTAAGAGTTTAGATCGAATATTACTTAAAATATCCAAAATATCCGTTTGAATAATTAAAATTTTATTTTAAATAGAATCATATAAATATAAATGAGATTGTATAATAAAAAGTTTATTTAATGAAAATAATGTAAAGGTTTTTTTTTTGTCGACAGGTATTAAATTCATGGCCAATGCCGAATTACAAATGGGCCTAAAGCCCAGTTACAGCGAAAATGAACACGAAACAGAGAAGCCCAAAGGAGAAGATAGAGACGCCACATGTCAACTCCAGAGGAGAAGCTTCATGCGTCCGTCCACGTGTCCCGTCTAGCAACCGCCGGAAACAGCAACCAATCGCGGAAGAAGACGACGGCGAGCCGCACCAGACCCTTCACCGTAGCTGTTTTGGACCATCTGGCGATCGAAACCTCCCAAAGCCACCACAGAGCCCCTGCAATAATAGAAGCCCAGCTACAACCACCCTGCCGTAGACCACCGGAGTCATGGAAGCGCCCTTGCCGACAGGTCTAAAGACCTAGCAGAATCCACCTTGCGCTTATCCTCAAGCGGTGGCACAAGAGCGATATTACTCCACACAAATCGGGGACATAAAGCAGAGAAGTGAGAATTCAGGGGTTGGATGACAAGATAAGAGAAGGGGAGGAAGATCGAGCCCGCCGAAGCGGGAAGAACCGGAGAAAACTCCGGAGAATTCCGAGATCGGAAAAGATATGGGCCAACCAGAGAAGACAATACCTGAGATTATTGGGAGCGAGCTATATACAAAAACACCCAAAGCAAAAGCCGATCAAGAGCAGGGAGAATCAAAATCATAGAACACACGGCTCGATCGGGATCAAAGTTAAAGGGGAAAAAAGATTTCTCATTGACATGAAAGGAGATGAAACAAGATAGAGAAATCAGAAAAAAAAACCCTACTCCGATTGCCACCGTCCTTCTGAAAAATCAAAGTCCGATAAAAAAGATACGGTGGAGCAACGGAGAAGAAGCTTTCTCCCTCTACACGAAGAGAGAGAAGCTTTTAGCTGAACCCGAAAATAATGTAATAGTTATATTGCTAGTTATACAAGTTTATTTTTTTTGTTATTATTATTATTTTATTACTTTATTTATTTGATTATGAATTTTTTTTTAAAAATAAAAGAGTTCGGAATATTATCCGTATTATTTAAAATACGGATAATAAACGAATAATGATTTTAATTCAACCCGATTTTTATCCGTTACTACAGTAGTTTTTTTTGAAGGATATATTTTGGAAAATGATTTTTGATATCCGTTTACCTGACTTGTACCCTTTTTATCTGACCCGTACCCGCAAACTTACAGGCCTAAGTAACTTTGTGACACATTTGTATCGCATGATTAAGCTATAACTTATAGGCCATGTAACTTTACATGTTCTCAAAATGTGATTAAACTTGGGCCGAAAATGAATTAAATTTGATAATTTTAATTAAAGCCCACGAATATTAGACGCAATGTTTTAAATTATATCCTTTAGTTACAAAAGCCCAAAACTTTTGGGAAAACGGCAAAGATGGCCAATATCTCCCAAAGCCAGTTGATTCCGATCCAATTTCTCAAAATATATATGTCCAACTGATTCGGATTACAGTTCATAATTAGTACTGAATGTGTAATTTCATAGTTACTACGTTATCAAAATATTATCTAAATATGGTATGTATAGATATGAAGGACACTGATTTAATCAGGTCAATAAAATCCATCCTACTTTTAAATCCTAGCTAATATCCATCCCTTTGACCAAAACATTAATTATTTTCCAAAATTCTTTAAACAGAAAAGTTTACCATCTATTTAAAAGTAAAACAAAATTCTATACTTTCCCTATATATCAGTTTTCACTTATAAAACGTCCCCATAACGATAGTATATTTTTTAAACTGCAGAATCATGAGGAACCTCCCGATTTTCGTTGTTCTTTTATGGCCATCTTCATTGTTTCAGGTACAAAATTGATCTTAAGTGAATAATTTTAGTTTCTCTACGCATGTCACGATTTTTTTTTTTTTGAATTTTTTCTTAAGAGGTAAAATTAGTTGTGATATTTCCTATATTAATTGTTTGAGGTGCGAGAGAGATGAGAATGAATCAGGAGAAAAAAACATGTCCGATATTCTGGCCAATGGTTCCATGCGATATTAAAAAATGCGAGAAGATGTGTCTTGACTTTTATGGTCCACCGGTTTCCGCTTACTGTAACAAACCCGGATCCCCAAACGCTGAATGTGCATGTCTTCTTACAGACTGTTGATGATGCCAAATGTAGTTTGGAGATCGATTCTATTAGAGTTATTTGTACATAGTTCGTTAGTTGATTGAGTCTCCTTTAGCTTACTCAACATTATATATAAACACTATTGTACAGTCTTTTCTAATTGATGAGAAATACATTCCACAAGTCTTAATAGATTCATGGTCGTCATTAATAATTTAATATTGTATGTAACCCTAAAATAAGTAGTACAACAACCGTCGTTCATTACTTTATACGAAAACGCTAGGTGTAGTTCTAACCCTATGTGTTTGGTTATCGGTACTCTTTTAATTCCTCGCTACTAGACGAAATCATAGAATACCGATTGTTATTTGTGTGTGTTTTACATTTTTATACCATGAAATCAAACCATTTATCTCAAACCATTTGTTAACTCAATTGTAACAGCTAAACTTTCATTGTTTTCAATGATATTTACAATTTAGTGCACACAAAAAAAAAAACTCTCAATGGTTGGTTTATGCGCATTCCATTCTTGAGGAGGAGGAAAAATCGTAGAAGTGTTGTTGTTTTTTTTTTAATAGAATCTATAGTTAAATGTTCAATATTTTCACTAAACTCTTAGTTTTTATGTTTCTAAAATGCAAAGCAAGATGGCATGGCGGTTTAGTACTTTTCTCTCAAACTGCGATTGCCGTTAATCAATTCTACAAAGCGTTTCAGAAAACGCAGTACAATAAAACGCGAGTACACTATTTAACTAATTTCACAATTTGGCAGAATGCAAGATAACATTGAAGAGGAGTTGTCAAGTTTGACCCCTTATTAAGGGGGTGATGATGATGAGAGAACAATGTCGTTTAGCTGAGTGTAAACCGCATCCACAAAACGGTGGGCTTCGATAAGAGGCTTCTCCTTTGCTTCCTTCAGCTCCCGTAGAGTCGAGCAATACGCTTCCTATATGTCAATTAATTAATTTTACATGTATTAATATTTTTATTTTTCTCTTCAAAAAAACCAACTCTATATATATAGGTTTAAACTTCTGAAATATGCAAAAAGGATTGTTAAAATATTTTTGTTGTTGTTAGATATATGTATTTATTTATTTAAAGAAATGAAAATAAATAGTAAGGAGATAAGAACCATGAATTGATCAAGTTCTGAAGAGGTAGCTTCGGAGGCAGAATCACAGTGGAGAGAGAGTTTGGTTAGGTCAAGATCATCCGCCGTGTTCATGATCTCCGGTGAGTTAAAATCGCCGGAACACACCTGGTTGTGGTGGGTCCAAATTATGCTTGCGATTAATTTAAATTATTTTGGAAACAAAATTATTTATCTAAGAGAGAGAGATAGAGAGATCTAGAGAGAGAGAGAGAGGGAGGGAACCTTTAAGCAATCGAGATGTGAGTGAAGAAGAAGACCATAGAGAGGGTGGCTTGAGATTCTCTTCTTTAGCATCTCGTCGTCTTCTTCTTCTTGTGTAGTCTGATTATGAATATCTTGTTTCATGTTTTGTAAGAAACTGTTCTCACCTTTCTTCCCCTCCATGTTTCACTAGTCTTATCACACTAACTCTACATGTACATATAACATATATATAGTATACATATACATGTAATAAATATTAATATATACGTGTAAGCTAGGGTTTTAAGAATACTTTTTTGTCTGCTTGTCGGTCTACGAGACTCTTCTTACTGTTACAAATATTTATTGTACGTACATATATATAATTACATTAGACAATGGTCAATGCTCACAATATATACATGGTCGACATGTCACACACATACACATATATATATCATATGATTCAAGCGGTTGTTAGTATTAAAACTAACCAAATTATATGTGGGCTTGTCATTTTTTGAATATGAAAATAATCACATGGAATATATATATTTCAAGAAAATAAATAAAGGAAGAGAAAAGGAAGAAGAAGTGAAGTGAAAGGAGAGGGAAGCGTGGGGGAACAGTGGGAGCAGAAAAGATAATGAAGAAAAGGGTGAAGCATTATGTTATGGCTTACGAAAGCACTTTGAGTCAGACTGTCGATAAATAGAATTATGCACAAGTTTCATTGCTTCCATTTTTGCCTCTTTTTTCTTTTGTTTCCTTCGTTTTTCTTTATCCAATATATTTCAAATTGCCTAATAATAGGTGTTAATGAGTTCGGTTTATAAGGAATTAGAATTACATACAGAAAACGATAATCATATGCTTGTATAACAGTATCTCTATTTTTAATTGAATGATTAAAAAATGCAATTTGATAAATCATCACACATGTAGTTTAGTCCTTTTTTTTACTAGAAGATTTTTTATTTAATAAATAAGGATGTATATATTTTGAAACAAATTTAACAAAAACAAAGTCGATGATCTAACATGATATATAGACGAAGACAACTCTTGAAAGATAAAAGCAAAGAGGTTGAGCCGATTGAAAACTTCAAGAAATTATTTATCACATCCAGAATCAACCTCTTTGGACACTTATTTCTATAAATACATGCATCTCCATATTGTAAGCTTATCGGTTATCAGTACTACATAATAATCTGAAATTTACAGTACCTTATACATATATTAATATATACATTGATTAACTGGTGTGTTTTAATTGTATGCTAACAGAAAACGCTTAGTATATAATAATAGTTGAAACAATGATTAAGTTGTTTTGATATAGTAATCAGATGATCAAGGAGTGCTTCTATATGGTGAAATTAGTGGATTTGATCTTAACACACTGATAAGTAGGGTATCAAGATGTTAACACATATTTGGATAATCTTGAATATTGGAGGAGAGAGAGAGAGCCAAAAAAATAGGCTGGAAATCAAAAAGAGAATCAGAAGAGTGAACAGGGAGAAGATCATAAATAGGAATACAACTGTAGTATCAATGGGACAGTTCCATATTTGATGAGTAATGTGTTTGCCAGTTTTGGAGCCCCAAACCCTATTATTGATCCTGAGATAACGACCTTTCGTACTATCCACTTTCTTCTTTCATTTTTATTATTAACACAGATAAAAAAAATAAGTAAAATTCCCAAGTAAAAAACAAAAATTTACACATTTTTTAATACGTTTTCTCATCTCCAATTATCACAACCATACGATCTTTACGTTACCTCATATTAGATTAAGGGGGAATTTCATTATGGTTTTGTGGTTTACTCACATTGTACATAAACCGGTTTGTCCCGGATACAACAATCTGTATATAACAGTGTCACTGTACACTTTATTCAATAACAGAAAGATTCTTTTCTTCTCCATTCTCTACAGCTCTCCATTAACGATTGTGAGCTAAGCTTTCTGTTCATCTGATTTCTTCTAATATGGTATCAGAGCACTGAGCTCTAGCTCAGTCGTATCCTGATTTCATTCCTCGATTTCGTTTTGTTCTTTTCTGATCTCGTCAAGATTCGATGGTGATTCCTCTTCGCCGTCGTGGTCGACCCACACGATCCACCAGAGCAGGGAGTGCTATTCCTGAGGATACGATCGATGACGATCGACAGATAACTCTTCCTGATCTGATGAATCCGGATAGTACACACTCTCCACTGTTTCTTCATAGTGCGGATCATCCTGGGTTGTCTCTCGTTTCTATACAACTCGATGGATCCAACTATACCCAGTGGTGCTCGGCGATGAAGATTGCTCTTGACGCAAAGAACAAAATCGCGTTCATCGATGGTTCCTTACTTCGTCCTGAAGCAGGTAATCCCTTGTTTCGGATCTGGTCTAGGTGTAATAGCATGGTTAAATCATGGTTGTTGAACTCGGTAACCTCACAAATTTATGGTAGCCTTTTATCTTTTCCTGATGCATCTGAGATCTGGGTTGATTTGCATCATCGTTTCCATAAAACGAATTTGCCGCGTACATTTCAATTGGTTCAACAGATTCAGGATCTTCGTCAGGGTTCCATGGATTTGAGTTCGTATTACACGACTCTGAAAACCCTTTGGGATAATCTGGATGGTGCTGAACCAGTCGAGATGTGTCTCTGTTGCAGCACTTTCAATTGTACGAGTTACCGAGCTTCTAAAGCTAAGCTTGAACGAGGACGGATCATCAAATTTCTGGCTGGTTTGAATGAAAAATATTCTGTCATTCGTAGTCAGATCTTAATGGAGAAGCCTCTCCCTAACTTAGCTGAGATATGCAACATCTTAGACCAAGATGATAGTCAAAGACAATTCAATACTGCTGTTGAATCTAGTGTTTTTCAGGTGAGCCGTGAAGCTCTTCAATCTGGTGTGTTGCCTAAACCTTCCAATACCGTTCAGACTGGTGTGCTGACTGGTGAAAATAGCAGTGTTCAACCTGGTGTGTTGAATGCTTTTCAAAGGAAGGATAAGCCAATATGCTCTCACTGTGGTTTTAATGGTCATACTGCTGATCGATGCTACAAACTCCATGGGTATCCTGTTGGTTGGAAGAAGGGAAAGTGGTCAGATAAGTCTCAACAGTCCAAGTCTACTGCTGTTACTGCCTCTCTCTCTGCTCAGGGTACACCAGTTTCGGGTTTAGACAATCTCGTTGGAACTATGAGCAAGGATCAGATACAAGATTTCATTGCTTATTTCAGTTCTCAACTCCAAGTTAAGCCTCACATTCAGTCTAACAACATCTCCTCTTCATCTGTCAATCCGAGTCATGATAACTCTGGTATTTCATTCTCCCCTTCCACTTTCAGTTTCATTGGACTTCTAAATGTTTCTGAACGTGTGACAAACATGAATACTTGGATCATTGACTCGGGTGCGACACATCATGTTTCACATATTAAAAACATGTTCATTGATCTTGACACTTCAGTTCTTCATTATGTGAATCTTCCCAATGGTTCCGTAGTCAAAGTTGGAGGCGTTGGAAGTGTTCTGATTAATAGTGAGATTGTTTTGAAGAATGTTCTGTATATAGATGAGTTCAGACTGAATTTGCTGAGCATAAGTTCTTTGACTTCAGATGTTGGATGCCGGGTGATAATTGATCCTGATTCTTTTGAAATACAGGATCGTATCAGGGGCTCGATGATTGGAAGAGGTAGAAGAGTTTCAAATCTATATGTGCTGGAAATTGGAGTTTCCAAGACTGCAGAGACTGTTTCTTCTTCTTCTGTTTTAAATGCTGTAATTGATGCTTCTGTGTGGCACCAAAGACTTGGACATACATCTTTTACACGTTTAGATTCTCTTTCAGACGTTCTTGGAATTTCTAAACTTAAGAATAAAGGTCCAGTTCATTGTGCTATCTGTCAAAGAGCTAAGCAAAAGAAGTTACCCTATTCACTTCGTCAAAATTTTAGTTCTGCTCCTTTTGATTTACTTCATATTGATGTCTGGGGACCGTTCTCTGAACTTACTCAGGAAGGATACAAGTACTTTCTGACGATTGTTGACGATCACACAAGGGTCACTTGGGTTTATCTCTTACGCCTTAAGAGTGATGTCCTCACTGTATTTCCAGAGTTCATCACAATGATAGAAAGGCAGTATGATACACGAGTAAAGTCTGTACGTTCGGACAACGCTCCAGAGTTGAAGTTTGAATCTCTTTATAATCAGAAAGGGATCATTGCATATCATTCTTGTCCGGAAACCCCAGAGCAGAATTCGGTTGTTGAACGGAAGCATCAACACATCTTGAACATTGCTCGGTCTTTGTTGTTCCAGTCTCAGGTTCCTTTGTGTTTTTGGGGAGACTGTATTCTTACTGCGGTTTTTCTCATAAACAGGACTCCATCTCCAATATTATCAAACAAGTCACCCTTTGAGATGTTAACCAAGAAGAAACCTGAGTATACTGATTTGAAGGTGTTTGGTTGTTTGTGTTATGCGAGTACATCCCCCAAACATCGTCATAAATTCCAAGATAGAGCAAGAGCTTGTGTCTTTCTTGGTTACCCATCAGGATATAAGGGATATAAACTGCTAGATCTTGAGAGCAATGATACCTTTATATCTCGGAATGTGGTCTTCTATGAAGGATTGTTTCCTTTTCATCAGACTAAGGAGCCTGTTGCAAGTGTTGATGGATTTTTCCCTCGGATTTCTACAGAGAGTGATGTTGTCTGTTCAGAAGAACCATCTTCATCAACACAGACACATGATAATCGACGGATTACCAAACCTCCTGCATATCTAGCTGATTACCATTGCCACTCTATTCAATCTTCCACAGCTCATCCCATCTCCAAGGTCCTCTCTTACGATGCCTTATCTGATCCTTATTTAATTTTCATCAATGCTGTGAATAAAATTCCAGAGCCACAGACTTATGCTCAAGCTAAACAGCTACAAGAATGGTGTGACGCTATGGGAGTTGAATTGACTGCTCTTGAGGATAATGGAACTTGGATTGTTTGTTCTCTGCCTCCTCATAAGAAAGTTGTCGGTTGTAAGTGGGTTTTCAAAGTCAAACTGAATTCTGATGGGAGTTTAGAAAGATATAAAGCCCGCTTAGTTGCTAAAGGGTATACTCAGCAAGAAGGTCTTGATTATGTGGAAACCTTCTCTCCTGTTGCTAAATTAGCTACTGTGAAGTTGCTTATTGCAGTGGCAGCAGCAAAAGGATGGTTCCTCAATCAATTGGACATCTCTAATGCATTCTTAAATGGTGATTTGAATGAAGAAATATACATGTCCTTACCACCTGGATACTCTCCAAAAGAGGGGGAAAGTTTGCCTCCTAATGCAGTGTGTAGATTAAAGAAGTCTCTTTATGGTTTAAAGCAGGCATCAAGGCAATGGTTCCTCAAATTCTCTGAAAAGTTGATGGAGTTGGGGTTCACAAAATCTTCAGGTGATCATACTTTATTTTTAAAGAATGCAGGCAATGTGTATATGGCTGTTCTGGTTTATGTAGATGATATTCTTGTGGCCAGCAGCTGTAAGAGAGCTACTGAGTTGTTGAAGACAGCCTTACAAAATTCCTTCAAGTTACGCGACTTGGGCGATCTCAGATACTTCCTTGGTGTGGAAATTGCTCGCAACTCATCTGGTATATCCTTGTGTCAACGGAAGTACACATTGGAGTTGTTAGATGAAACAGGATTACTAGGATGTAAGCCTTCCTCTATTCCTATGGAACCCAATGTGAAGCTAGCAGCTGATGAAGGTGTCATTCTTGATGATGCAGAGCAATATCGTCGCTTAGTTGGGAAGTTGATGTATCTTACCTTTACAAGGCCGGATATAACTTATGCAGTTCATAAGCTTTGCCAATTCACTTCCAAGCCGCGTATGCCTCATCTAAAAGCAGTGTACAAAGTCCTTCATTATCTGAAAGGCACAGTTGGGCAGGGTTTATTCTACTCAGCTAGCTCTGACTTGAAGCTCACTGCTTTTGCAGACTCCGATTGGGCCTCCTGCCCTGACTCTCGTCGCTCTACTTCTGGAGTTTGTTTGTTCGTTGGCTCCTCTCTTGTCTCTTGGAAATCGAATAAACAGGATTCAGTCTCTATGTCATCAGCAGAAGCTGAGTATAGGTCTCTTTCCACTGCAGTAAAAGAAATTGTGTGGTTGCGATATCTACTTGAGGATCTCTGGATTGATGTCACTGAACCTACTGCTCTGTATTGTGACAATACTTCTGCCATACATATCGCCAATAACCCTGTCTTTCATGAAAGGACCAAGTATATTGAGTTGGCTTGTCACAATGTCAGAGAAAAGATTCAAATGGGACTGGTGAAAACTCTTCATGTGAGGTCTGCAAATCAACTTGCTGACATTTTAACAAAACCATTATTCCCTACTCAGTTCAAGGCTTTATTGAGCAAGATGGATGTTATTAACATATTCTCTCCATCTTGAGGGGGAATATTAGATTAAGGGGGAATTTCATTATGGTTTTGTGGTTTACTCACATTGTACATAAACCGGTTTGTCCCGGATACAACAATCTGTATATAACAGTGTCACTGTACACTTTATTCAATAACAGAAAGATTCTTTTCTTCTCCATTCTCTACAGCTCTCCATTAACGATTGTGAGCTAAGCTTTCTGTTCATCTGATTTCTTCTAATAACGTTACCTCATTTATTGATCTCGTGATTTAAGCTGAAAGCCAACATTTCCATACAATCTTAACGTTACTTCATTGATTTTTTTTTTTTGTTTGTTTGTTAAAGAGCGTTTTATTGGTTTCTTGGTTTAAGTTGAAGAAGACAATTTCCATACAAAATGTTAGTTATACTTCATATTTTGACGTTTGATCCCCCCCCCCCCCCCCCCCCCCCCCCCCCAAAAGCTTTGTATTAATATTTGAAATGGTAGTTTTAGGTGAAATTTTAAATATTATTAGCTGGAAAATACAGTGAGGTATTTAATTACTTGACTTTATCAGACATGGGTGACTAAGAAAGGTGAAACTGAATGTAATTAAACTTGGTCTAATGTTGTTTTAACTTTCGGTTGGGTTCAACTGTTAATCAATTGCACATTAATTTTCGGGAAAATTACATATTAATAGACGACTTTAATTTAAATTAGCTTTTTAAACTATCAACTTTTAAGGTTTCAGAATAAACCATGAACTTAATTTTTTTTTTTTGAACTAAGGTTTTCAATCAAAAGCAGGTGGATAGGTTACAGCATGTTAAAGTAAGGAAAGCAGCTGAACAACACTAACATTTCTAACTACAATTTTACAGCTAACAGAGATAAGCAAAGGATACACAAAGGATACAACACAAACAGACTGGGAAACCTAGCCAACTCCAAGAAGATAGTTACGCCACAGCCTATACGCACACACGGACGACGGCAGAAGGAAGCAGACAGAACGAGAGATGCCCAAACCCAGAAACCAGTAGGGGTAGCCGAACCCACATACTGCGACGAGCTGATGCGAAACACTCACTCTAACTACACCTTTCGACCGCGGATGAGGGCCAAGGAAGACACAAAACCAAAGCCAGCCAAATCGTCGGACCAGTACATGTCCATGTTGGGATAGTGTCCTGAAATCACACTTGTACTCACTCCTGATGATAGTTGTGTGTCGAGATCAGACATTCGTATAATACTGGGTGGTTGCAATGTTTTGCTAGAAGCCTCTTGCAGTCTGTAAGTTGTAGACTTACTACCAGTATTATATGATCCTATAGGGTCACACACCTAAGCAAACTGGAAGCAAGAATGTGGAAATGATCATTATGGTAATGATCATGTTGATATGTATTGGATACATATTAACTTAGAGTTTTATGATAAGTGTGTCGATCGATGTATGAGTGTATCGATCGATGCAGGCTTTTCGTGGAAGTGTAACGATCGATGCTTTGAGTGTGTCGATCGTTGCACATCGGGTTAATGACGCAGCGAAGTCGGGTTTTGTCCGACGGTTTGTGAGGTCATTTTAGGTCGATATATATAGGCATATATGGTCGACCTAAACTGAAAAAGCCGTCTCCTTTTTCCTCTGAGAGAAAAACAGAAACTCAAAAACTCTGAGATCCCACACCAAATTCGGTAATAGCATCCCGTTGTTCCAGCTTGTGTGCGTGTGTATCTGGTAGAGGCAAGGCGATTGCGTTGCTCCACTGATCTCGTTCACCATCTCAATTCCGCTGCCAGAAAGGTAAGAACGAGGTTGGTTTTATTCAATATATCAAACCCTAGATCCTAGGAGATCCAACAGTGGTATCAGAGCGTTGTTAGGGTTTAGCTATTGAATCTGATGCAATTAATTCGAAACTTGTCGTTGTTGAATTGAATATTGCATGCTGAAATCGTGTTTTCTCTTGTTAATCTCGGATTATAAGCCTGTTGAAAAACGATGAAACTGTTGAAATCGCACTGTGTCGATCGATGCATCGGATGTGTCGATCGACACGCCGCGAAATAACACGTTAAATTTTAGGGCTTGTCGCAGTGTGTCGATCGATGCAAAGCGTGCGTCGATCGACACAGAGCGAAAACTCGGAAAAATCTTTTGGGTTGTTCGCATAGCATCGATCGTCACTAAGCTTGTGTCGATCGATGCACAGCGAAAACTCGCACTGTACCGATCGACGCACTGGGTGCATCGATCGATTCAGTCGGTTGGTTTCGGTTGAATTGGATTGAACCGGAAGCCAAATTTGATTTTGGTTTGAGTGTGTCGATCGTTGCAAGTTTGCATCGATCGATACATAACCCGCAGACTTAGAAGTTGGACTTCAAGTTGCGAATACCAAATCAATAATGAACCTTAACTTAATAAAACTGAATGTTTTAATTAAATATATAATTTCTTGGATGTGTATTGGATATACATCAAGATAAAATAGTTCCTTTCCTCAACTAAATATCAAGTTATCTTGATGTCTTGCCCGATCTTGTCTACTGTCAAGACTCATGTCGTTGTTGGATATTCTTGGAGTCCTTGATATCCACTGCAACATGAGTAAGGCATGTGGTTAGTGACAGACTTGCAGTGCAAATGTCAATAATCACAAGACAGAAGAGATTGGTTTTACTTGACTGGGCTGTCAGAAGTTATGGGCCCAGAGACATCAGAGTGGATTAAACATAGTTTGTCTTATCCACGACCAAGAGTTGTACTGGGTACAATTAGCAATGATTTGCTTACCTAGATAACTAAAGTTCAAGTAATGGCGAGTCGCCCGCTCGAATTTCAGTAATCTAAGGATCTTGGCTCATTGTATTCATCTGAGGAAACATAGTTTTGAATACAATGCGAGTTTTCTTATTAGATAAGAACTCTCATTTCTTGAGCATTATAACTAAAATCTATCTCTTTTTAAATTACAGCTATGTCTGTCTCAAATCACATCAACACTTTCTCACTGAGATCCGTCCTTGAGAAGGACAAGTTAAATGGATCTAATTTCTTGGAATGGTATCGGAACCTGAGAATAGTTCTCAGGAAGGAGAACAAGGAATATGTCCTTGAAAGAGTTCTCCCCGAGAGGCCACGTTCCAATGCTCCGCAGACAGAAAAGAATGCTTGGGATAAGCATTCAGCGGATGTCAAAGATGTTAATTGTCTAGTGCTGGTGACTATGAACTCTGAGCTGCAAAAGCAGTATGAGAACGTGTTGTCACCCATTGAGATGATTAACAGCCTGAAAGCGTTGTTTCAGGAGCAAGCTCGCACAGAGAGATACCAGACGGTTAAATCTCTCATGGATTGCAAGCTGGCTAAGGACAGTCCAGTAAGTCCTCATGTCCTTAAAATGATGGGTTACATTGATAACCTGGGGAAACTGGACTGTGCCATTAGCCAGGAGCTGGCCACTGACATGATTCTGCAGTCTTTGCCGTCGTGTTTTGATCAGTTCATCATGAACTACAACATGCAAAACATGACTAAGACATTGATTGAGTTGCACGGTATGCTGAAGACAGCAGAGTCGAATCTCAAGAAGGCTACTCCCAGTGTCCTGATGGTACAAGGGGGTAAGAGGTTCAAGAAACCTAAGAAGGACAAGGGAAAGGCCCAGGTTGTCGAGACTAAAAGTCAAGACAAGCCCAAGCCCAAGCCCAAATTCGGGCCTTCTCCTGAGGATAAGTGCAACTACTGCAAGCAGTTGGGGCATTGGAAGAGAGACTGCAAGAAGTTTAAGGAAGATTACAAGAAGCTGAAGAAGACGTATGATGCGTCTGACTCAGGTATTTATGTTATCGAACTAAATGTTATGACTTCTAGTCCTACTTCGTGGGTATTGGATACCGGCTGCGGTGCTCATATTTGTACAAATGTGCAGGCACTAAGAAATAGTAGGACGCTGAAGAAAGGACAAGTGGAGCTACGGGTCGGGAATGGAGTTAAGGTTGCTGCACTGGCCGTAGGCACCTACGAGTTGTCCTTGCCATCGAGCATGGTTTTAATTTTGAATAATTGCTATTTTGTACCTGCGATTAGCAGAAACATAATCTCAGTTTCCGTTTTGGATTTGGAAGGTTTTGATTTTGCAGTTAAGAATAAAGTTTGTTCTTTTAATCGTGATGGTACATTTTATGGTAGCGCCCCATTAGATAATGGGTTATATGTTTTAAACCAAGAAATGCCTGTCTTTAACGTAAATGCAAAGCGGTTTAAGTCCAATGACGAAAAACCGACTTTCTTATGGCATTGTCGTTTGGGCCATATCAATGAGAAACGCATCCAAATGCTCCATCGAAATGGGCTTCTGGGCTCATTTGATTTTGAATCATATGAGAAATGCGAATCTTGCTTGGTGGGCAAAATGGCTAGAGCGCCTTTCAACAAACCAAATGAAAGGGCCAGTGACTTATTGGGCCTTATTCATACTGATGTATGTGGGCCAATGAGTACTGCTGCCAGAGGAAATTTCAAGTATTTCATTACCTTCACTGATGATTTCAGTAGGTATGGCTATGTCTATTTAATGAGACACAAGTCAGAATCCTTTGATAGATTCAAGGAATTCAAGAATGAAGTACAGAATCAACTTGGCAAAAGTATCAAAGTTCTGCGATCGGATCGCGGAGGAGAATACTTAAGTCAAGAATTCAGCGACTATCTGAGCGAGTGTGGAATTGTTTCACAACTCACTCCTCCTGGAACACCCCAATGGAATGGAGTGTCATAGAGGAGAAATCGAACCTTGTTGGACATGGTTCGATCTATGATGAGTCATTCTAATCTTTCATTATCCTTTTGGGGATACGCTCTAGAAACGTCTGCGTTTACACTAAATAGGGTGCCGTCTAAATCAGTGGAAAAGGCACCGCATGAACTGTGGACTGGGAACATCCCTAGTCTGTCTTTCCTGAGGATTTGGGGTTGTGAGGCTTATGTCAAACGTTTAATTTCTGACAAGCTTGCACCCAAATCAGATAAATGCTACTTCGTTGGTTATCCTAGGGAAACCAAGGCATACTACTTTTACAACCAATCTGAGAACAAAGTATTTGTTGCTCGGGACTGTTCTTTTCTTGAGAGGGAGTATCTCTCTAAGAAAATAAGTGGGAGTAAAGTACATCTTGAAGAAATTCGAGATGCATAGGATACTGCTCAACCTGAAGAGGAAGAGCAGCAGTTGGATCCACAAAGTTCTGTGGAACTGGCACCTGTGGAGCCTGAAGTTCGCAGATCCGGAAGGATCCGTCACGAACCCGAGAGATACTATGGATTTCTCGTGACCAATTCAAATGATCTGATGATGATTGAAAGTGACGAACCAGCGACCTTCGCGGAAGCAATGATGGGCCCGGACTCCGAAAAGTGGCTTGGAGCCTCTAAGTCCGAAATGGGATCCATGTCAGAAAACCAAGTATGGTCCTTGGTCGATTTACCTAATTGTTCAAAAGCCATTGAGTGTAAATGGATCTTCAAGAAGAAGATTGACGTGGATGGCAATGTACAGATTTACAAAGCGAGGTTGGTGGCTAAAGGTTTCAAGCAAATTCATGGTATCGACTATGATGAAACATATTCCCCAGTCGCTATGCTTAAATCCATTCGGATTCTTCTAGCAATTGCCGCTCATTATGATTATGAGATTTGGCAAATGGATGTCAAAACCGCATTCCTGAATGGTATTCTGGAAGAGGATGTGTATATGACACAGCCTGAAGGTTTTGTCGATCCTAAGGACGCTGGAAAAGTATGCAAGCTTCATAAATCCATTTATGGATTGAAGCAAGCATCACGGAGTTGGAATCTTCGTTTTGATGAATCAGTTAAACAATTTGGTTTCATCAAGAACGAAGAGGAACCATGTGTTTACAAGAAGACTAGTGGGAGCAAAATTGCGTTTCTTGTATTGTATGTCGATGACATACTCCTCCTCGGTAATGACGTTCCGTTGCTTCAGTCTGTCAAGACTTGGCTCGGAAGTTGTTTTTCCATGAAAGACATGGGAGAAGCCGCTTACATCCTTGGAATCAGAATCTACAGAGATAGAGTGAACAGGCTGATTGGATTGTGCCAGGACACTTATATTGATAAGGTGTTGCACAGATTCAAGATGCAAGATTCTAAGAAGGGCTTCATACCGATGTCTCATGGCATGAGTCTCAGCAAGAAGCAGTGTCCAGCGACACATGCTGAGCGAGAGCGCATGAATAGGATCCCTTATGCTTCTGCAATAGGATCTATTATGTATGCCATGCTCTGCACTCGTCCAGATGTAGCTTACGCGTTACCAGTCTGATCCAGGTGAAGTTCACTGGACAGCTGTCAAGAATATTCTCAAGTATTTGAGACATACTAAGGATAAATTCCTTGTATATGGAGGAAGTGAAGAACTTGTGGTGAATGGATTCACCGATGCGAGTTTTCAGACGGACAGAGACGATTTCCGATCACAATCTGGATATGTCTTCTGTCTAAATGGCGGTGCAGTGAGCTGGAAGAGCTCTAAGCAGAATACCGTAGCTGATTCCACAACGGAAGCTGAATATGTTGCTGCTTCAGAAGCGGCAAAGGAGGCTGTTTGGATCAAGAAGTTCATGACTGAACTTGGTGTGGTTCCTAGCATCTTGGAGCCAGTGGCTTTGTTCTGCGATAACAACGGAGCCATTGCTCAAGCAAAAGAGCCAAGGTCACACCAGAAGTCCAAACATGTGGAAAGGAGATATCACTTAATTCGAGATATCGTCAATAGAGGTGATGTGAAGATCAGCCGAGTTCCAACAGACGAGAATGTCGCTGATCCTCTGACCAAGTCACTCCCAAGGCCTAAGCATGAGAGTCATACGACTGCTGTAGGCATTATGGATCTTAAGATGTAATCTAGATTCTAGTGGGAGTTTTGGTTTTGTTTAAGTTATAATAAGATGCTCATGTAAACATTCTTTTAGAAGTGTTTAATGAAATTTGATTTCAGCATTATTTATTGTAATCTAAATAATGGTCCCAAAATAAGTTTATGACATATTATAGGTCATCAAGTTGAGGACTTGATCATGAAACCCTATAAGTTAATAAATTATGTTTTGTCCCTAGTCGAGGTTGTAGAATTGGGACACTGACAACCGTTAGAGACTAGATTGTGAGGTGACTGTTGGCTAAGTTTCATGGAGCCAATGATATGATTATCGCAGTCAGTCACATAGATATATGTTAGTGAACATATGATCGGACATGACCCGCTAATGAGAAGTCTACAAGATAGTTATATCTGTGTCATAAGAGGTTCTCATTACGACTATATAGTATAGTCCTTAGACCTGAGTTCATCATGCTTTCTTGCATATGAATTTGTGCATTTTGACTTTGTCAAACGTCGACCCGTAACTGGCGACTATAACGGCACTGTTCAAGTGTATCATGAAATGTGCGTTGAAACAGGGATGGAACAAGATGGAATTTGTCCCTCATGAATAACGAGAGATAAATATCTCAGGGCCTATCGAAGATTGAATACTGAGAGAATGTGTGGCCGCACTCAAACGAATTGTAGTTCAGTTGTTTGTAATGTTCAGTATGAGATCAGGAGTTCGATAAATACGATGTTGGTTTAATAAGGATGACACCAATATTGCCTTATGCCAAATCGAGATATAGAGACAAAAGGATTATAGGAATTGATGATTCCAGTACAAGTGGGAGATTGTTGGGATAGTGTCCTGAAATCACACTTGTACTCACTCCTGATGATAGTTGTGTGTCGAGATCAGACATTCGTATAATACTGGGTGGTTGCAATGTTTTGCTAGAAGCCTCTTGCAGTATGTAAGTTGTAGACTTACTACCAGTATTATATGATCCTATAGGGTCACACACCTAAGAAAACTGGAAGCAAGAATGTGGAAATGATCATTATGGTAATGATCATGTTGATATGTATTGGATACATATTAACTTAGAGTTTTATGATAAGTGTGTCGATCGATGTATGAGTGTATCGATCGATGCAGGCTTTTCGTGGAGGTGTAACGATCGATGCTTTGAGTGTGTCGATCGTTGCACATCGGGTTAATGACGCAGCGAAGTCGGGTTTTGTCTGACGGTTTGTGAGGTCATTTTAGGTCGATATATATAGGCATATATGGTCGACCTAAACTGAAAAAGCCGTCTCCTTTTTCCTCTGAGAGAAAAACAGAAACTCAAAAACTCTGAGATCCCACACCAAATTCGGTACTAGCATCCCGTTGTTCCAGCTTGTGTGCGTGTGTATCTGGTAGAGGCAAGGCGATTGCGTTGCTCCACTGATCTCGTTCACCATCTCAATTCCACTGCCAGAAAGGTAAGAACGAGGTTGGTTTTATTCAATATATCAAACCCTAGATCCTAGGAGATCCAACAGTCCAAGCCACAATCCCAACAGTCCCTTCGACCACTCCACAGCAGCGCAAGAGGAGCGCAGAAACCAACTATGTTCCGCACTTACCCGAGGGTAAGACAGACCAGAACAACAACACATCACAGACACAAGGAGGTAGCAATCCTTACAACTGAAGCACAGAGCAAGAGACAGGACAATGGCGCAGGCATAGTAAACCGGAGGAGAACAAACCTTTGACCAGAGCCGCCGCTGAAACAGGAGAGAAATAGAGGAGGAGGAGGGACCTCCGCAGCTAAACAGAGAGGAGACCGAGGAAACGAAACTCATCCTTTATAGTACCCGTCCTCGAGACACCAACCAAGGAGAGAAAAATTCTCGAGCTCCGGCAAGAGGAGAACGGCGCTGCTACAGAGACCCACACCCACCAGGAGAAGAGGCACGACACGGCGGGGAACACCGGAACGAGAGGAGAGAGAGCCATGAACCCGACAAAAATATCTCGCCGTCCTCAAGCGAATAAGAGCCGGACAGGGAATCAGACCTCTGGAAGCACCGGAAAGCACCAGCCAGGCTTGCATCGACACGCCGGAGAGAACATCCGACCACAAACCTCCGAATCTCGAGCGACGAAGAAACCTAGATCCGCGAGCCTTGCACGAATAAAACCAGTTGAGGAAGGTATAGGAAGAAAGAGGAGAGAGAGGGGGTTCCTCTCACGGCGGAGGTGAGAAACACCGCACGCCGGAGAGGGAGATCAGGATGAAAGAAGGTTCGCCGGAGAAGAAGAAGTTGAAAGGGGAATCGCCTCTCAAAGGCAGGAGAGAGAAACCGATCTATGGTAATGTTAACTTACTTATTTTTCCCATTCAAAACACAAACTTGTGAACGATAACTCATATTCCTCGTGTCATTAATAGTTATTAATGGAACTAAAACGGTGTTAAAGAAAGTTAAATAAATTGTTAACTTCTAACCAATGGTTAATGAAAAGAGCAAAAAAGTAGAAAGTTTCCATATTAATACACAACTTTAATTATTGTTACCTTTTTAAATCACAAACTTTTGAAGTGCCCACAATAATATAAGGATTTTAAAACTCCCATAACCAAAAATTCTCATTTTTTTTCAAAAACCCTAAATCAAAAATTGCTTGTCCTTGTTCAAGGCTTTGCACGACGCAATAAAATTCATCGCTTCTGTCGACACCTTAAGAAATAAGCCAACATCAATCCTACGACTACTAACAAAACTCACATAATCGATAATATTTTCAAGGAAGATTGGGATTTTTCAGAGTTACTGCCTAAGTAGCACCGGAACGGGTATGGAAAACGCCGAATTAAATTACTCCATTTTAGAGTTGAAATGCAGTCCTATTGGAGAAGATTTAATCCAAAATAGAGTTTGAAATAGAAAATAGAATGAAGTTGAAAATGGTCTTAGAAAAAACGGAAACAAATTTTGGAGAGGGAAAAAGTAATATAAATAAGTTTATGTATTATTGTAGGCACTTCGAAAGTTTGTGATTTAAAAAGATAATAATAATTAAAGTTGTGTATTAATATAAAATTTTGGAGAGGGAAAAGGTAACTTTCTTTAACGCCGTTTTTAGTTCCGTTAGTTAGTGACTATTAACGACGCGAGGAATATGAGTTATCGTTGATGAGTATGTGTTTTGAATTAGTAAAATAATTAAGTTCATGATTTGTTTTAGGTACCTTAAAAGCTAATGGTTTAAAAGCTAATATAAATTAAAGTCGTGTAATATGGAATTTTCCCATTAATTTTCTTATGAAATTTGAGTTATTCTTTTTTTCCCATTTATATCCTTCTTTTTTTTTGCTTTTTGTTTTGTTTTTAAGATATCATTAAGTACATCAAATTCGTTAAAACCGCGGCTAAGCTTTCAAATTGAATAAACTAGTGAATCTTCCAACCCCCCGCGCATGCGCGGGGGTTCAGTCATGGTAGTGATTTGTTTTGTTGAGTTCCATTTGTGAATACTCAACCTTAAATGAAGTATTGTCATGTCATGTTCAATAGGTATTTTGATTGGAAAAGTGGTCGTCATGCCCTCCTAAAACTTTTTGATATCTCTATATTTTAAAACTTTTTAGATAAGATCTGCACAGAGGAGGCTTGGTTCCAGCTTCGCAGTTGATATAGCAGCTATTGTTTCTAGGCTTCCTCCACAGATCGATATACCCCTCTTTCTTGATAAACTCCCAACTAATTAGTTCGTAAGATTGACCATTTCTAAAAGAAGTTGGGTCGAAGAGCAGAAATAACACTCATTTTTAGTCAAGTCTAAGTTCTCCCCAACTATTGTATGGACTTTTCCACTACTCTTGCTAATTATCCTCATGTTTGTAAACGGGTGATTGAAGATGACGATGCCTTTGAAACTTTAGTGGCCTTGTGGGCTTAAATTAAACCAAAACAAAACACACAATTCAGTATTGAATAACTGTAATACAAACATGTAAACGAAACTCTGATTTTATATGAGAGACGAAAACAAATATTGTGACCACCGTAAGTTTTAGTTTAACTTCAGAACCTGTCATCATCCATGTGGTCTTTGGTACTTAGTAATACATGGAGAAAAAATACAATAACCCAAGACTAAAAGTAAGACATAAACAGTCGTTTATAAAACATAAGAACTATTGTTAGTATCTTTTTACCTCCAAGCATAAGAAATATTGACGGGACGATAAAAATCTTCTCCTCCCACCAAAAATGGAGCTCATCCATTTCCTCTTTAATCTTGTACTTATTGCAATATTGTTGCTTTATGAGATTATGTGTATTGCTTGATAATCTAGAACTCATTGGTCTTGGACTGAAACCCGCCACCAGCATCCTCGCTCTCCGTTTTACAGCAACCTCATATCTCTCATCCGTTCTTCTTAGTAACATTGTTTGAGCCCCACCTCCTGGGAAAACAAACTTGTCTTTCTCTCTTATCCAGTTTTGACCTCCTTTATCTTCCACTAAGCGTCTAAGATTGGATTCGGGAACCAGCAGAAACGGAGCTCTGAAGAAAGTGAATTATAAACTGGGAAACAAAAGATAGCTATAACTATATTAGGAGACTCAGGGTAGCCTCTTAGCGCACTGCAACCAGAATGAAACAAAAAAAATTGTTAAGAGAATTGATATTCAATACTGTCAGATTTTGAACAGAATCAAATAATTCGTAACTTACGTTGGAGTAAACAGAAGATTTGAATTTCTTGATTCCACCGTTTGGACGAACGTCTTCAACGCTGTAACGGAGGGGAGTTTCGTAAAATAAGGAACTACTACTGCTAGACTTCTTTTTACCACATTTCTGACTCTATCATAATCTCATTCACGCTTTCTGTGATCAGAAGAACAAACGATATAGTTAGATAAAGAGGAACCCAGGTTCAACAGAGCCAACGTTCAAAAATTGAAAATTTCTATTACAGATCTTGAGTAAACATGTTTACTCATTCTATTATATTGCACAATATCAAATTTGTTTCATTAGATCTACAACTATGGTGAACCTAAGATTACGGCTAATCCTTAAAAAGTAAACCTAAGACAATTTCTTGTTATCTATAAACCTAAGTCGCTCGCTCCAGCTATAAAAATCAATCGTAACATTAAATAAATATCAATATCGATCACAATTATGAATCTCTGGTCCGAAAATCAAGGATAATCTGTAATTTGTGTAGATCAATAGAGAAACGGAGATCAGGCGTTAGAGATACTATATATATATATATATATATATATATATATATATATATATATATATATATGATGAATTATGAATCCTTTTTGAAGATCTCAAACGAAACCCTCAAACCTGAAAGTCGAGACAATCAATCTATTTTTCCTTCGAGAATATGGTGGGACGATAGTCGCGGGTATGAGCTCGTGTTTTATAAGGAATGGAAGTGGTTTAGTTGTAACGTTTGGAGAGGAGTGGTTGCCTTATTAAATGATACGAAGTAGGTCGATTGGAGAAGAAGCTGAAAGGGGTTACAGAATTGGGCTGGCATTTGTTTTGGGCTGACTTTGAGATTTTTTATTCAAGAGTATAACGATCGAAGCCCAATAGTTTTTAGAAGAATAGAGGACACGTGTCACTCAGATGGAGAAAGTGGTTTCCCATTATATATTAGATTTAATTGGAATGAACATATACGCTATTAGTGATCAACAAAATTAAACTATTACAACATGTGGTAGCCCATCAGGCAAGCATTCTGTAGTGTAAAACATTAGCATAAACCTAAGTCCTTTTGACTACGACCAGTCGACCATTAACTTGATACCGACAATCAATGTGTTTATTTTTCACTGAGAAAAGAAAAAGAAAGAAACTCCAGTCAAAAGTTCGATACAAACTTTATATCTTGTGACGTGATTTTTTCCCCCGCTAGTTTTAAAATAATAACCATTGACACCCTTAACTTTTCACTTCTAATGTATTACACCCCCACAGAAATGTTCAACACCTGAGTCTCTTGCTTCTTGTTGAGAGTAGAGGCATAAAATTCATCAGTCTTCTCTTGGCAGAGCTCATCAACTTCTGAGAGTCTAAGTACTCTGCAACGACTCGATCATACCAGCACACAGGACAGTGAAAGTTCCCATGTTCATCAACGTTAGCCTCACAATTCAAGCATTCCTTATGAACTTTTGACACACACTCGCTTCTGCTACAAATCAACAACGTTCCTTCTTTACCACATTTCCAACATACATTCTCAGGTCTCGTGCAGTATCCCGAAGGAAGGTTTGTGTAAGTGTTTGTATTCTTCTTGGCCAAGGCTGGACCTTTAACCATTTCTGACTCATCATCATCGCTCCCACTGATTAACCAGGTTCCATCTTTTGACTTTACATGTGTATCCTCTGACCATCTTCTTGAGCTTGTCGGAAAGGTCTCACCAGTAGTATAACCGTTGCTAATGGGTTCACTGTCTGTGTCTTGATCATTCTCTGTATCTTCATCGATTAAAATTACTTCGTCTTTTTCGTTGGTGTGTATTGGCGCATCTTCATCGTCGATGAGAGTTACTCTATCCTTCTCGTTTACGTTTTGTTCCAAACCAATATGCCCTTGTTTATCATCTATTGGCTCCTCCTCGCATGTATCCATGTGCACTGGTCTATCATCTCCAAAAAAAGGATCATTTGCTTCCATGGAAGGAGCTGCACTTGTCTTATTCTCCATTAAACCCACATCTCTCAGCTACACGAATACAAACAGAAACGAATTGTCAATCGTTGTTCAATCACTTGACTATGCATCCTTCTAAAGAAAATCATGAAACAAAGAAATCTTCTTCACCTTCTCCAATGCACTTTGTGGCAAACACATGTTCTTATGAGCAATAAATGGAAGAACATTGAATTTAGATAACTCCGGCATGCCCGCTCGCAGTTCTGATACTGGAATCTAACATTTGAGAACAAAAGACTAGAATCAGAAACCCACACATCTAGTAAAGTTTATCTACAGTTTCCTCATACCTCTTTCAGAATTGCTCTGAGAACATGAGCGTTGCTCAATGATAAATCAAACTCAACTCTTTCCTCTGAAGTAGAAGCAACACCAACACCCCCAAAATCATTCTTGCTTGGATCAAACATGAACTCCAAGACTCTAAGAGACAGAACTTCATTAATCCTCCTCCCATAGTCATTTGAGTATTGATAACCCATGTTCATCAAATCTGAAGTAAAAGATATTACGTGTTAAACACTTATTCCTTAGCACACACAATAACCAATAAGCGAGGTTCCAGATGGAGCTACCGAGTATGCAGCGTATATCCTTAACGAACTTGGCTACGTATTCGATACACCATAACCATTCAGCTATTTCTGGGGGTCGAGAAGAATATTCATCCATCAATTCCTCAATGCTCAAATCAGAAGCTGCAGAGCCACCACCATGGTCATCCATTAAGAGCTGCGCAAAATCACAATTCCCGAAACCCGATCAATTCTTAGTAAGGACAAGCATAGAGCTACAATAAATAATTAATTAAAAACTAGCGATGCCATAAACTAGATTCAACATCACTGATTCCGCTTTCAGAAATACTAGAGTACGAGAAAAAAAAACCGAATCATCAATATGCTCGAAGCAATGACGAAGACGGAATCCAGAACCCTAATAGCGATTTTGCGCGAGATTGTTTCAGATTTGAAGCAGAAGAACCAAAAACCAGAAACCAAGAGACGCTTTACTCACCGATATTTGTTGCTTCGCAAATCTCCCGCCTCGAATTTCAAACTTTCTTTTTTAGAAATATTCGAATCGACCTTCTTCTCCGGTCATCGTTACCATATTCGAATCGATGTAGGGAAGACGAAAAGACAACTGGGCCGTCAAGGGCCGTGCTTGTTACCGTCAAAATAATAATATTATTTCAAAAGGCCTGGCCCATTATTTGTAGTCCATTATGCATGAAAACGGTAAACAACTGAAACCAAAATAGCAATCAAACAACGAAAGACGCGTCGCGAAAGCTGCGTTCACACAGACGCTTTAGATGATAGATCAAATGATTATCTTAGAGAGTTAAATTTTTGACTGATAGAGAGTTAAATATTTTGCAGTCTTTTGTTTATTGTCACTATATATATGACTCCTTTTTCTCAAAAGAAAAATCATTTTTATTTTCTCATTTGTCTGTATCCTCACCTCGAAACAAACCACCAAGCACCATTTGTCAAAACCAGATATTAAAATGCTACAAATAGTCGCATACAAACGAAAAGATGATATCAGGTCGAGGTAAATAATGCAGTTTTAATCAATGTGATTTTTTTTTTTTGGATTTATACCGACATAACAATAATATGTATACATCCTTGAGATAGACTCTCCTTGAGATATTTACATAATAAGGCACTTCTACCATCAAGAATAACACAATAAGGCACTTCAAACATGTTGGGCACTTCCAAGAAGAGAAATTCCAAGCTTGCCCTTCAAACTCATTTCCCCCTCTTTTATTTTTTTGGTTTTCAAACGATTGTTTCAGAAATAAAAAAAAATAATTAAGTTCATTAATAAATGTTATTAAAACAAAAAAGCCCTAACATTTTCTCACAAATTCCGACATCTTCTTCTTTCTCACAGACTTATACGGTGAGCTTCTTTCTCACAAATTCCAACATCTTCTTCTTCATCTTCTGACTCTGACACACCAGCTTCTTTCTTCATCTTCTTTTTCCTTCGTTTTTTGACTTATCTTCTCACTGTTTCGCTGTTTCTACCAGGTGTTGCCTCAACTTCTTCTTTCTTCGACTTCGCAACCCGAGTACATTCAGCTCACTCCGATTCCTTCTTTAGATCCCATCTCTTAGCATGTCTGGTGAGTTGAAATGCCCAATATTTTCTTTATTCATCTCGATTCTTTACTTATTGCTTCTTTGTTCCGATTTATTATCTCAATTTGGGTCTAAACATCAAGTTATTGAAGCTCAAATTTCTGTCTGTTTATTATTGTATCTTGCTTATTCAACCAAATTTGCTATGGATTTTTGGGTTCGGTATTTGAGTTTGTTATTGCTTTGACAGTTACAATTTTGGGTTAAGTAGAACACAGATCTGTATTGGTTTTGTATCTCTGTATACACATATACATGCAACTCTGTTCCGATATCCAATTTTTTCCACAGATTTGTTGTACACCAATTTATGGACATAGTTAAACAGATAAATAGACATGCATTTGTCTGTACATCTCTTTGTTGTTCTGTATTTGCATACTAAACCGATGTGGACATTTACTTGTGTACTACTATGTCTGTACAACAAATTTATAGACATACTCAAACAAACATATGAATAGACTTGCTTCAGCTAAAAACAGCTGTCTTGTATTGTATTGTGTCTAGAACTTTGATGTTCACTTTAGTATTGTTGACTCTGTTTGCTGGACTTAGTTTTGTGGACTCTGTTTAGTGGACTTATTGCTGTTACCTTAATTCTGTAAACTTGCGTATGTGGACATAGTCTTCTGGACGTAGTCTTGTGGTCATAGTCTTGTGGACGTTGTATTCTCGACGTACACATACCACGTTTGGTGGTCATTAATCCATGTATAGCTATCCAATTGAATATACATGTACAATGGGCATATTTATCTGTTTTCCTATGCTGTGACATCTCTGACTTATTCTCTGGCTTGTTTTGTATTTGCCCAAAACATTCGTGTGGACACACACTTGTGGACTTGATTTTGTGGTCTTTGGTTTTTGTACATCATTTAACTAAACTTATATTATGCGTTTCAGATAAGGAGCTGTCAGACAGACTCTTTGCCATAGACTTATATCCAAGCAACCGCTTCAATGTTTATTCAAAACCAGATTATCTAACCTTCGTAAACCAAAAAAACTGATATGTTTTGTATGCAATGCACTATCTAATGCAGTATGTATTTTGTACTAACGGTTGTATGCTCCATTTAAACAACACAATACAAAGGTCCTCCTAAAAAGAATTATGAAGTTTAGTAAACAGACGTGTACACAAAATATCGTCCATCTAAGAAATAGTGTATAACATTGAAATATAAAACGTAAAGACAGTACATCTAGCTCCAAATTCAAATGTACAACTGCTTTTAAGTTCATCTAGTTGCATAAACACTTACATGGACGAGTGCGTGTGTACATATTTGATTAATAAACTTCTCAGTTAAAGAACATGTACACAAGAATTATACACATGGACATCTGTGGATAACAACAAATACCAATCTTCTAATGGACTAAACTACCTGGACAGAAAGATTTAGATCATCACAACCAATGCACACACTAAATATGAGCCACATGATTTTAAAATACAGATGCTTATTGTATGGACAGGATTTAACAGAAAGATATAACCTTACTTCTCTCCTACTCGAAAACAGTGCCTAAAGTCTTCTTTTCCCTCTTTACAGCCTTTTCCCTCTTTTATAAAAATAGAATTTTAAAATTATTAACTTCAGAAATATCGGTCACGAAAATTAGAGGGCAGAATAGTCTTAAAAATATTGATAACAGTGGAACAAGTACCCTTGTAGTGTAAGGTGCCTTTTAGTGTAAAGATTTAGACACAAGTGCCTTATATTGTTAACGACTCTACATCCTTATGCGTGTACGCGATTCTGTATAGTCACATCAGCTATAATGGTGCGTGTGAAAACATAAGTGAATAAGAAGAATAAAATGCAACTTCTGTAGATGTTTTTGTTACGCAAGAAAGGGACGTTGGACATTGCTATATCCACATTTATTCAAATCAGTCAAACAAGTTTTGAAATAGAGTCATGTTCAATTTGTTC
Organism: Orychophragmus violaceus; assembly: GCA_030180135.1. Taxonomy (NCBI): domain Eukaryota; kingdom Viridiplantae; phylum Streptophyta; class Magnoliopsida; order Brassicales; family Brassicaceae; genus Orychophragmus; species Orychophragmus violaceus. The sequence continues at coordinate 5,909,340 of CM058229.1, forward strand.
ATATTACATTTAAGTGTTATCACTAGATTTGGGATTATTGGATCGAGTTAATTGACCGTGCGGAATACTTCCCTCGTCACCTAATATAACTCATTGCATTATATTATAGATTAATGGTTATTGCCTAAGCATAATTTTCGCATAATATAATTTTGGCATAATAAAAAGATCAGTTTCATTCAAGGAATGTAATAGAATAATAATATGTTTGCGAATAAAACTTTAATGAAAACATCGATAATTCACTTATTTGTTTTTTCTATCTTCAGCATATGGTATATATATATCTACTTATATAATAATTTGTTTTTTGTATTTTCTGTAATGGTTTTTAATTTTTAAGTTGTTAATAAAAATTTGGCTGAAAAAGGGTTATTGCCTTTTAAGTACATTTTACCATTTTAATATGGAATTATCAAATCTGGCATATTAAACATGAATAACGGAAAATGGTAAATTCTATAATATAGATTAGTAAGTAAATCAAGTGGTTGTAGTGTATTTCTTATTTGTTGAAGATTTATCATGTTAATATAGGCTAGAGATGAATTATTTTAATTGAGAAATTATTTAGCCATTTCAATTTAACATTTGTAGACGCGTTTATAGACAAGAAAACTTAAATTTCTGTGGACTTCGAAAACTAGTTTGGATTCGGTTTAAGATGACCCATGCTATTAAAAAAGATTATCAAGCTTATTTGATTAGCTATGAAGCTCAAGTACAATTTGTTTTAATTGTATAATTGAAGCTAAACTGATAGCACTTTGACCTAAACCTTCTTGTTCTTGAGACGACGCGGGTTATAGGGTCAAGGCATTTTGTTTTCTTTCTTTAATGGAATCATAACTACAAAACAAGATTATCTCCTTATAGGTTCATTCGAGATCGTTAGTCTTTTTTTATGCTGCTTCTAGTATAGGTGAATAAATAGTTTTGTCTTCTAATTGTTTTATTTATCGGTTTTAGCAAAGTTAATAACCTTGTGTGTGTATGCATAGATTTCGGTTTTGACTTGTTAGGATTAAGGTTATGTATAAAGAAGTTAGATTCACATATCATTTTCTTATGTGTTTTTTAGTCGGAATTTTTGGGTTTAGCGTTGTATATAAGTTTCTCCGCTTGTTGGTGGTTCATTTTTCTTTATCTAATGAGTTGTAGTATCCACATCTATTTCTCTTATCTACCTTTTTCTTTCTCTAAAGAGCTATATATATATCAGTTTCGGTTCATTGTGGTTTTGTTTTCCATTTGTGGGTTTGGTTGTCCGTATTTAAGTTTTAGACTGCAGAAAAAGTTTGTTTCTTACTGCCCTGTCCCATATTCGTTCCAAATAGAAGGTTGAAAAAACCAGGTTTGGAAAGTTTGTAACTTTACTAATCAGGGTTAGTGTTTCTTAATTATATATACAACACTAAATGTTACAAAAAAAAAACAAGTTAATCTAGAATTGTTGATATTTATAATTTCTATATTTATATTATGTGCATTATTACAGTCATTAAAACCGCATCAGCGAAACTGATAAGTTGCATCATCAACCATAATAACTGCATCGACTATATATTCATTCAGTATACACACTTCCTATATCTGATTCTCATGATTCAGTAATCATGACCAATCAATTAAAAACAAAACTTGCAAAGTAACTTTACTAATCAGGGCTTTCGGATAATATCTACCATTTTAATCAATTTAACGTATACCAAAATCATTATAATGTTAGAAAAATATACCGGTGTAGCTGATCTATTTACGTGTTCCTCCGAAGACTTCGTAAACGGGTGCTGGTACTCGTCGTGTTCATACTTTAATAAAAGTATCACGTTCTTTTCCTTCTTCTGTTCAAGATTATATATATAATAATAATTTGTTGATGATTAACCAACATTACAAGCAATCAAATATAAATTAGTTCTCTCTCTATATATATGCCTTTTTCTTACATAAGACTCGCAGCTTAATAACGACCAGAGGAAACAGAAATGAACAGAGGCGGCGGCGGAGATGTGGTAGAAACGGTGGTCAAGAGTCTTGGCAAAGGTTTCGATTTAACAGCAGATTTCCGATTAAAATACTGCAAAGACGGCGACACGGTCGCCGGAGATGATAGATTGGTTGTCCTCGACGAAACTCAAAACAGAGAACTGCATGTTCCTGGTTTCGGAGCTTTTCAGAATGTCTCATCCGATATCAACTGCGACAAAGGAGAACGAACTCGGTTTCGTTCTGACATTCTTGATTTCAACAAGGTCCTCCATCAATTCATTTTTTTCCTTAATATAAGCCAAAAACTTTTATTAGTTTATAGTATACATGTTTTATATGTGTGTTGTTTTGGAATTCAGATGTCGGAGTATTTTAATCAGAGATCATCGGTGACCGGAAAAATACCGTCGGGGAATTTCAACGCGACGTTCGGGTTTCAAAGTGGGTCTTGGGCAACTGACGCCGCAAACGTTAAATCTTTAGGTCTCGACGCTTCTATGGTAACGTTGTTTAATCTACACATCCACAATCCCAATCGTTTGCGTCTCACTGATCGCGTTCGAAACGCCGTTCCGTGTTCCTGGGACCCGCAACTACTTGCCAGGTATTATAATTGCAATTTAAAAAAAAATTAAAAACATTGTGTGGCATACTGGCATTACATTACGACCACAAACATATCCTCAAAATTTTCCAGAACTTGCAAGTTCTTTGGGTTGAATTCTGATAGAATAGTTGGGATATTTTTGACTAATTCTATGTTATCAATTAATGTGGAATATATCTGTATTTCTCCAGTATTTTTGTCAACTTTAATACTAAAATTCAAACGTCAACGTTTCCAACTAAGATCATACCGAATATTCAGGAAAGTTTAGAAAACTAATAAAAACTTTGAATAACTGTATACTGAAGAACTGAATGTTATTTGCAAAGACTTTGACACAATAATGTAAACCAACTTGATTTATATAATTTTGTTAAATACGTAATATTTTGACTGTATTATCTCAATATCCAAAAATAAATTGTTAAATGGAACAGGTTTATAGAGAGATATGGGACACACGTAATAACAGGGGTGAGCGTAGGAGGACAAGACATGGTCGTTGTGAGACAAGACAAGTCATCTGATCTCGATACCGACCTCCTCCGTCACCATCTCTACGATCTCGGTGACCAATTGTTCACCGGTTCTTGTCTTCTCTCTGCTCGTCGGCCAAATAAGGCCAATCACAACTCACAATCTCAGCCCAAGGTCAGCGCAAGTTGATAAAGTCAACTTAAGCACTATACATTTCTTTTGTGTTCATTGTTAGAGTTTGATATTGCAGTTTCCCGAGGCATTCAATGTATTTGATGACAAACAAACGGTTGCTTACAATAATTTTACGATAAATTCCAAAGATGTAAGTAAGTTTCATAGAATCTTAACAACAAAATTGTATAATGTAACATTTTCATCAATATGAAAGCTATTTTCATTATCAGGGGATTACGGTTATATGCGCCAAAAGAGGAGGCGACGGGCGAGCAAAAAGCCATAGTGAATGGCTAATAACAGTTCCGGAAAGGCCCGACGCGATCAACTTCAACTTTATTCCGATCACATCACTGCTCAAAGATGTCCCTGGCTCTGGTCTTCTAGCTCATGCCATGTCTCTCTACCTTAGATGTAACTTCACTTACCTAAAATATTTGACTATTGAAGAGAGTAGTAGTTTCGTTAATGATTGAAGGGGTTAATTTGGTAATTTCGACAGATAAACCGCCGTTAATGGACCTACAGTACTTCTTGGACTTCTCTGGGCCGAGAACGTGGGCTCCGATTCATAACGACCTTCCGTTTGGCGCGGCGCCAAATATGGCTTCGACGTATCCGGCTCTTCATATCAACTTCATGGGTCCAAAACTATACGTTAATACCACTCCCGTACGTATATATATACATTGCATTTTTTAAAATTATACATGTAAAAATATCAGTAATTTTAACTAATTGTTGAAGTCCTTTTTCAACCGGGTTAGGTGACTACTGAGAAGAACCCAGTAACAGGAATGAGATTGTTTCTCGAAGGCAAGAAATGCAATAGGTAAAAGTCAACCAAACCAAACTTAAACTTGACATTTGTATAACAATGCGATTTAAGATCTATCCATACACATAGCTATATATATAATAAAATAATGGATTTATATGTTCATCAGGCTGGCTATACACTTACAACACCTAGAAAATACGAGGACAACGGTTGGGGAAAAGATCACCAACGATCATAAATGGAGAGGCTCCGACGAAATCTCCGATAGCAATCGCTACTTCGAACCTTTAAACGGTAAGAAATTCTCACACGTGTGTACAGCTCCAGTGAAGTACGACCCAAACTGGATCACAACAACAACAACAAGCAAAAATTCAGACAACGTAGCTTACATAGTCACCGGAGCTCAGCTCGAAGTAAAGAAACACGGCTCAAAATCCGTTCTCCATCTCCGTCTCCGTTTCACCGGAGTCTCTGATCACTACGTCGTTCAGAAAGATTGGGTACATGGACCAGGTACTTCCCAAAAATCGGGAATCTTCTCTGCCATGAGCTTACCGTTGACTAGTGGGAGTGTTCATCATAATATGGTCAGTAACAAAGACAAAAACGAAGTCGTTATGGACTCTGGTGTCTACCCAAGAGGACCTCCGGTGCCGGCGAATAACAAGATTGTGAAATTCGTTGATCTTTCGCAGTTATGTCGAGGACCTCAAAACAGTCCTGGTCATTGGTTAGTCACCGGAGTTAGGCTTTATTTGGATAAAGGGAAACTTTGCTTGCATGTCAAGTTTGCTCTGCTACATCGCCAACGCCTTCTTGGCGCTTCTTGACAATGAATTTCAAAAAGATAAAATAGTTTTGTTTGTTTCTCCGATATTGCGGAATACAATTATTGATTTTGATATGTATATACATATGGAGGCTACACATGTTTGTTGATATATATAATATGTTGAGAGGTTATTTGTTCACCAAACATTTTGTACATAGAAAACTCACAACCAAATGAAAAAAAAACACTCTTAAAAATCAGGATAACAATCATCAACTCAAACGCAAAGGAGCCCTAACCGATCAAGAGTTTCTTGCCTCTGACGCCTCCCAACATTCGCCTTCTTAATCTTCACAAGCTTATCATAAACGCACCACGCAAAGCTCAAGAAATGGTCTCGGTTCAAACCCTCATTGTAAACTCCCCAGTAACTGTGGTGGTACGTCACATGATACCAAGCCGACGCCTTTGCCGATTCATTGACAATCTCTTCTTCTTCAGAAGCAGTATTGAACCACGACAGAGCTTCTTTCCTAAGTGCCCGAACCGCCCTTCCAATCGATTCTGCGTCCCTTCTCTTGGTGAATGACTTCGACATCCTCATGATACCGCCACTAAGTATCTCAGCCTCGGTCTTAATCCCATAGTAATCCATCAGATTTCCTAATTTGTAATCGTAGTTGCCCTTGTGGAAGAAAGCTTCATCAATATACTCCTCAAATCCGTTGACTTCCATGTCTTTATCATAACACTTGAAGGCCACATCAAGAGTAAACGATTTGATCGAGATCAATGGTGGAGCTCGCTCTTTTACCTCTCTGAAAAGCTTACCAATCACATTTTTCGACTCATATGTCGGTTTATCTGGTTTCTCCATGAAATCTGGATACTCTTTCACATAAAGATGCTGAGGTATCTCGGCTGCAACACCGGTTTTTGGGAAATCCACCGCGATAGAGAACTTTCTTGCAAGCTCAATGCATGGGCTACTAAACGCTTTGAGTGGTTCCTTATCCGCAAAGGCGGTATGAGCATTAGCAATGATTCCTAGACTATCATTCACTATGTAGTTCGTGAAATACTCTTCAATTTCCTGTAAAAAGATTTAGCATATCAAAAATACTGAAAAATAAACAAGTGATCAAAGATATTTTACCTCAATGGTGACATCATGATCCAAGGTTTGAGCTGGTTCAGGAGTGTAGTCCATTGGTTCAGAAGTTCTTGGTGGAATCATTTCAGGATCCCAACATACAAAGTATATATCTCCATCTAAATCACTCCCGGAACACTCATTTGGGTGTGGCCTATGCACAAGAAAGACACCAGATTCCAATCAAAGTTCAAGACTTAAACAGAGTTTGTAAAAAAATCAGAATCAAGACTAGAAAAGAGTTTACCGCAAGCCCTTCTGCGGGAAAACAACACAGTCCACCATGTGACTCAGAGCTGGGACATTGACAGCTTGAAGAACACGCACGTCACCAGGATGCAGACACGGGTTTTTCGCAACAACAACAGATCCTGTGACGATGTATTGATTTCCTGGCTTAGTGGGATCTGTATACTGCACGACCACCTGACCGTATTCAAGTGTTCTGGTCTCATCTAAGCATCCCATCATCGATCTTCCAGAAGGAATGAAAACCCGAGTTTTCGTCCGTAGTTCCAACAACTTAGATGCTCTGAAATTCTGAAGCATCATTGAGAGGAAAGGCTCAGCGTCGGGTTTATAACCACACAAGATTAGTTCCTTGAGAATTTTCGTGTTCTCCCCTGGAACCATTAAACCAAGAGCCTCATAAGCCTCCAAAGGATCAGTTAAGATTGCGTCGAGCGTATCTACCACTTCGCGTTGTTTCTTCTCAAATACATTGTCTTCAACTCCGAGAGTAGACAAAAGTGTAATTAGTTGTCTGTTCAGGTAACAAGGCTGGTACTTGCTCCAAGCCAAAACATCAAGCTTTGTGTTTTCCGACTCAAATTTCTTCATACTCTTCCTCAAAGACAGTTTCTTTGATGAGTTTGGATCCACAGCCACCACTCCTTTATATCCACCATAGCGGATTTGATAAGCAGACGGAAAGAACTCTGTCAGGCCACATTTCTTAGCTACCCGTCTAGCAAATTCAGCTGAGATCTTTCCTATTCCATCGGAAAACACATAGCGTGTCTCTAACAATCTGATCTCAACATCCGGAATCACTTCAATCTCATCGGTCCTAACAGTCAATGTCTCTCTGGACGAGCTAAACGACTGGCCGAGCCTTGCAGCGTACTTGGCTACGTTTCTAATATTGTTGAAATCACCCATCCAAGCTCTGATATTTGCTGCAGTAATCCCGTTTATTGGTGCAAACATCCAGGCAGAGTTCTCCCTCAACTGGCTGGAAGAGAAGGCAAGAAACTCAAACTTCTTATCACCGATGACAATCCCATCTCGAAGAACAGAGTTAATCCTCTCGTATAACTTTGTTCTTTTTATAGTAGAAGATCTTGGAGACAGATCCATGGAACGAACCTTTTCAAGATCTTCATCAATAAATGATATCCGGAGGAAATTGTTGATATAGTTTGAGTAGTGTCGAAGCACACGGTTCGAAACATTTACCTCTGGTCCAGAGAAATAAACTCTTGTAGGTGTAACTTGGACGCGACATGTATAGACCAGTCCATCATCCAGAGATATCATCGGAGACTGTGGAAGCTTTCCTTTCTTGATCCATTTTGAGTACTCTTCACGGAGCAAACGAGCAGGTGCATAGCAACATTCCGGAAGATACATGAGTTTCTCAAGACAGTGATCTATGAGAGCTCTCTCGTATATTGTTGGATTAAGCAGCTGATAGAAGCTATGATCAAGAGCTGGCCCGGGGAGACACGCGTTCTGCACCAATGTATTAACTTTAAACAAGATCTCAAAAGGCAAGCAACACTCTGGAGGAGGATCAACAATAGGGACAAGCTTGTTTGCATTTGATGAATAGCTAGACCCGGATTCAATGACAAAACTGCTGGCTTCATGCTCTTTGTAGTTAGCAAAGTTCTGTCTGAAGTCAGGGACATTGAGATGAACAGGAAGCTCTAAACAGAAGGCAGATGATTGACTGATACAAGACGAAGAAGTGAAATCAGTAGTTCTTATCCATTGCTCATCAGATCCATCACTGTAGAAATCTAACATTCCAAACAAGAGGTTAGCAGGTTGATCCTCTTTCTCAAAGATTTTAGGAGCACCAACCACCTGAATCACAAGAAACTTTGAAGATCTTCCTTGGGGAGAATGCAAATCAATCTGCCATATGTTTTCATACGGAAGCTCGAGTCGATAAGTTTTCTGATACCAAGACATGGAGAAATGAAGCTTCCGCATCCCAGTTCCAAACGAGACGCAAACATTTTGATTACTCCAGAGAACTGAAAGCTTCTTGGGAGAGACCTGACATCCAAAGTACATCTTCAAATCCGAGATTTCATGTAATGAAGCTCTAGGCTTTGGCACAATGTCTTGTTCAACTTCAAAAGCCTTGAGATAAGATCTTCCATAATCGAGACGGGCACTGGCTAGAGTGACGATTAGCCTCGCGTGTCTCTCAGATGTGAACTGAACAATGGCGTAGTCTCTGGGACCACCTTTCTTCGGTTTTCTAACTTTGATTGCGTAGACTGTGCCAGAGCCAGTGATTCTTTCGAGAAAGATCTTAACTTCCTCAGCGTTCACACCACCAGGGAAACCAAACACTTGAATCGTCTTCCCCATTCTAACAACAAGAAACTCAATATTACTAAGAATCTAAGATCACTGAAACAAGAGACGACCTACCGAGTGCGATTTCCGAAAGTGAAAAAACAGAGGACTTGAAAGAATACGACAAAAGATGACTTACCGCAGAAAAAAGGCGACGACTTTCCGTTGTGGATCACGAAAAAGCGATGGCGATGACTGAGCTTCGATCACTGAAGTCCGATGTAATCGCCGGAGTAAGTAAATGATGACTGATTGCCTTATAGGATTCTGAATATATTTATTATTATATGATTCGACCAAAGACCGTCTTTTTCTTTTCGTCTTCTAAGTCGTCGTCTTCAAGGGTCAATACTCTGCTTCGAGTACCCGATTGCTGACATCTGTATAGTAGAATCAAATCGGACGGTTAGGAGCTATCACTGTTGTGTTTGTTTATCAAAATGTCGTTTATAGGAGGAGTTAATCTATAATTAATGTAGGGTAATGGTATAACGAGAAAAGAACTAAACTTCGTAGCGAAGGAGTTCATCAGTATTGGATAACATTTTATTCATTTAATAAACATAGAAAATAAAATATTCGCAATCAAAGCGAAAAGGAAGGACAATGTGGGCCTATCAGTTGGTGCATAAAATAATTGAGGGACCACAGGTTCTCATCAAAAGATCCTCTGTGACTAGACCTATTTTAAAAAGCAATCTGAACTTCAGATTCTGTAGACTCGCCTAATAAATTTCATCTTCCATTAACCAAGCCGGTATGGGATCGAACCGGAAATTGGCAAGGTGGGGGATGTGATTCAGATTTCAGAGACAACTTCGTGAATGAAAAGTAACAAAATGTCAAAATTGGTCATATAAGGAAACGAAAGAAACCCACAAAACAAAAATGAGACAAATTCTTTGCTCAAATCTGATACAGAGATCTCATCATGTCCAGAATCAGGAGAAGCCAGGTGAGGGATTTGAAATCAGAGAAGCATCTCAGCGATCTGAACAGCATTTAGAGCAGCTCCTTTGCGTATTTGATCTCCACAAACGAATATGTCCAGCCTGAATTCCACAAAGTTCTAACCTTTAAACAAATGGAAAACACTCATTTGGTCCAAATTCAACAAGAAAGACTGAAGCTTTACTTACCCGAAATTGCCATCTTGAGACACGTCTCGCCTGATCCTACCAACAGCGACATCGTCTTTGTTAGAGACATCAAGTGGAGTAGGGAAGGTGTTGGAAGTGCGGTCGTCTATAATATAAACTCCAGGTGCTTTCCTCAACAGCTCCCTTGCTGTGTTCTGTTCAAATACAGTTACACCCGAAACAGAACCTGATCATAAGTTGTTGCGTAAGAAAAATCACAAAACTTCTTTATTTCCAAGCGTCTAAACATGCTACCAGAACCAGTCCAAATAACAACTCAGGGAGGCTTCACTCTCTGCAAGTGCCTCAAGAACTATCCACGCCTACTAACGTTGATTACATCTAGTCCCACATATTTCTATGATTCCTTGGAAAGGAACAGGTAAAATTTTGCCTAAAGAATGCTGTTTAAGCCATGATTCAAAATGTTCATGGATTACAAAACTTAAAGAAACCAATGCTTCATGAACTACTAACAACAAATTTAGTAGAAAACGAGTTTGATGTGTATTATTATTACCTCATCGAGGGGATTCTCAAACTGTAGATTCACACTCTCTGCATGAGCACGCATAACCGGAACACGTATACACGTCGCTGTTACTTTTACTTCTGTATCATTCTGGGAAGAGCAAGAAAAGTATAAGCTTCTGAACACAACCAAAATTTTGAACAAAAGATCACAGTGAAATGAATAAAAAACACTCACCCAGATCTTCCTTGTTTCTTTAACAAGTTTCATTTCCTCTTCGTTATAACCATTCTCAGTAATGGGAGCGTTATGGGAAAACAGATTAAATGCATACTGTAGAAGACATAAAACCATCAAATAAATCAAAAAAGAATTCAGAATCAAAACTAGGCCTAGGCATTCGGGTATTCGGGTCGGGTCCTCGTAGGTTCCAGGTCTAAATGGTATAGAAATATAGGACCCATTTAAAAACCTGTATATTTTCGGGTCGGGTTCGGATCTTCTCAGGTCCGGGTCGGTTCGTGTCTCCTACCCGAATATTTACAGGTACCATTCGGGTTTGGATATTTACAAGTTTTTTGGGTAGGTTCGGATCTTCGGGTCCGGGTAAAAATGCCGAGGACTAATCAATACATTTGAAACATAGACTATAACATTGAGTATTCACCTGCTGCCCAAAGATGTTACAAGTCGGAGGTCTACCCGCTAAAACCTAAGGGAACACCAATCCAAAAGATGAACAAGAATCAGTACTCAGCACATTCATTAAAACATTATAGTCAGAGTAAAGCCAATGGACTGCTTAAATAGAAACCAAACCTCGCGAGTCTGCTGTACAAGCTCTTCCATGGCTGCAGCACCAGCACCACTAGCCGCTTGATATGTACTAACCACCATCCTCTTCACCTGTTGAAACCAACAGATCGTTATTCAAAGCACAAAAATGCAGTTTTTTCCATTGCAAAAGTCTGCATGAATTCCAAATTTGCATGGTTTCACTGGGTCTCTAAATTACACTCCGAATTGGGTGTTGAGATTTCATAAGGGAACAAAAAAATCGAACCTTTGCGTGATGATGAAGAGGCGTGACAGCCATCAAACAGATAATGGTGGAGCAATTAGGGTTCGCAATCAATGCCCCTTTACCCATTCCTACTTTAATCCCTTTCATTGCCTCAGGATTCACTTCCGGAATCACAAGCGGAACACCCTCAACCATTCGAAATGCAGAGCTATTATCAACAACAATTGTTCCTTTCTCCGCCGCCAGTGGCCCAAACTCCTTGCTTATGGATCCACCGGCACTGAACAAAGCAATATCGACGCCGTCGAAGCTCTCCGCCGTGAGCTCCTCCACGGTGTATTCACGGCCGTCGAAGGCAACGCGTTTCCCTGCAGAACGTTTCGATGCCAGCATCTTGACGGAACTGTAAGGGAAATCTCGATCGGATAAGACAGAGAGGAATTCTTGTCCGACGGCGCCTGTAACGCCTACGACGGCGAGAGAAGGCGCAGATTCCTGGAGAGACATTTTAACTCTTGCGGAGAAGGCTCTGGGTTTAGCTTTGAGAGGAAGCCTAGAGAGGAAATGGGTTTGTGGGGTCTGATGAGTGAGCGTCGCCATTGTCGCCGTCGTGAGGAGGAGGAGGAAGAAGTGAAATAACAAGGACTATGCAAAACAAACGATACTCAAGAGATATCCCCTTAAAACACTTTATTAGAATTCACTTGAACAAATTACACTGTAATCTTGTTCAATCAGTTTGACTCGTCTTCACAACTTGTGAAACGACACTGACCAAATCCTAATAAGAACAACTCACTCGTTTTGCTAACTCACACAAAAGTTCTTGATACCTTTTTCTCTCAAAAAACGGCTAACCTAAACTCACATCCCTACGCTTGTTTATATAGGTCTTCTTTAGATCTTTCGAGATCTCCAAATAGGAAATCTTCTCTTCCTTGTCAGCTTTAGAGAATATTTCCAAATCTTCTTTTCGAGAATATTTCCAAATCTTCTTTTCTCTGTTGGCTTGGACTCCACGTCATCCATGTGTAGTCCACCTCATCATCTGTTGCACTCGCCATCATCGCACAACTTCTATGTGCTTTCATTCTCCCCCTTTTTGTTTGAATGTGTGCATCATCTCATCTGTAAACCTTAAGACACATATAGCAAATGCACAACTAACACTCCATACCAAAATAGTTTCAATGATCCATCATCTTAACTTGAAGTCACAAAAGCAAGTCACAAAAGCAACTCTCTTGAAATCATAACATAGTTCAAAGCAACAACCAAGCAACGTCAAAAACACAAGGCAAACATCAAAGACACATCTGAGTTAAAATAAGCAAATACAAGCATGTCATTAAAACACATCAGAGAATGAACTAATCATCTCGCTCGACTTCAGTGCTTTCCTCATCATCATAGTCTGTGTCATACTGGCCCGAACCTGTCTTCTTGGGATACTGTGGGTATTCTCCCCCTGAGATGAGCACACATATTCATACAAAACAACTAAAGATCAAAAATATCATAGATATTGTAGTCAGAGAGATGAGAAGCCATACTACGAATGCGGCGTTGGATGTAACGCAATCCTCGGATTGAGTTCTCAATGTCCCTTTCAAGGTCCGGAGCGTGCGCTTCTTCTTCATTGTCAGAGCCTCGACCAGCTTTCGGATCCAATGTGATGTTGATCGGATAGCCAATAGGTGCGCCATCTCCAGCAGTAACCTCAACATCCCTTTGGAAGAACATTATCTGGAAGATCAGGTTCGGAAAGATAATCTTCTTATCAGCTTGTAGTGATTGAGCCATGTCCATAATCTGGTCATACACCAATTGTCCGAAGTTGAATGGTTTCCCTTGGTGAAGCATGTAGAGGAACCGTAGTCTCTCCTTGACCATAGTTGTCGTGTTTGAACTAGGGATCCAATTTGAGCAACAGATCTTGTAGAGAACCTGAAACTTGGGAAGCAAGTGTTTGGATTGAACTCCTTCCCAACGTTTACGCCGACCACCAGTAAGCACAGATACTGCTTGATCAATATCTTCCTCCTCCCAATCAGTCGAATGCCTTGTGTCCGATGTTAGAAACATGCGGTTGATGAGATCCGGAGTGAAATCATATACTTCACCTCGAACATAGACGAGCCTAGTTTTATCCGTAGCTTCCGAGTCACACAGATTTGCCACAAATTCCTTAACTAACCGCGGATAGTACGAAGACACATGCAGGACAGTGTAGATCAGACCAGCTTTCTCAATGAATTTCCTTACCTCGCTGAGCTTGGAGTCGCTTAACTGTAGAAGTTTCTGATCCAGAAAAGCTCGCGGTTTGAGCTTCACATAGCGTTCCTTGGCACCACTTGATGAATGTCTCGAACTGAGTGGTTGCATGTTCAATCGATCCAGCTCAGGGTACTTGAACCGCAGATCCGCGAAAGCGAGGCGATTTGCAAGATAGTGATCTTCAAATTTCCAGTATGGTGGCTTGTGTTGAGGCACAAATTCATCGTCGTCAGAAGCTGAGTCATCGGAATCAGAAGATGGCGGAGCTGGTTCTTTACCGGAGCGATGAGTCTTAACCGGATTGTTGCAGGAGCGATGAGAGCGGAAGGAATTGTGTTCTGAGCTTGCATGTGAGTGGGAATCACCGATGACATCACGGAGAACCAGCTGTTGGACCGGTCTTCGGGATCCCTGCGAGTTGATGGATGGTGAAAGATCAACAACCGGTGTCGCGGCAAGGGTTCGATTTGGCCGATTACGGCGACGTTCAGCTTCAAAGGCATCCATCATTAGCTTGGTGGTTTGAGAGCGAGTCGTCCGACGGGGTGGTGAGCTCATTGTTATTGAGAAGACTGCTTTCTTTCTAGGGTTTGAGAACACAAAAGCGGCTGAGTGACACACGCGAACTCCCCCTTTTTTTTTTAAACCTGCACATCCGAGAAATAGCCCAAAAACAACCTTCTAGTGGGCTTTGTTAGATAAGGTATCTCTAGAATTAAACTCGGCCCACATAATATGAAATAGACTTTTTGGCCCACATAATATCAAGAAGATGAATTAGCCCACTTAGAGTACCAGCACAAATTACCCACATTCATGAACTTATCAGACCATATCATCGACACATTTATCAGAGAGAGAGATGAGTGACCCTTACTATCGATAAAAGACGTTTTGCACTAAGAGACTTTACTACTATACTTTAAGACACATTAACTAAGAATTTATATGACAATCATACTTTTAAAAGAAATATGACACACACCACACACACACAGGGTACCACACAAAGATCATTCCCCTTTTTTTTTTATAAGAACCTGTCAGAGATAGACTTAGACTGACAGCTTTCCTTAGCCAAGGTGCTTTCATCAAGTCTAATCAATTTGATGATCCTACCACAAAAACAATTTAACTCTTATATGACTCTACTAAAGCTATGTCATGCCTAAATCTTGTGACATCGAAGAAGTAATGCAGACACCCGTGAGTGGAGTATGTTGATGACTAGAAATCAAATAGGACGGCCTTCCTCAGCCGAGGTGCCTTCATCCATGAGAACCACAATATAGACTTTTATTTATATGAACACAGTCAGCTGCTAGACAGCTTTCCTCAGCTGAGGTGCTTTCATCTAAGTAAAAAATATCATACTTCATGACTGTGCTCATCAATCTTAAATTTTGCCATACATACTCTTTCACTCAGGCTGTCTTACATTCTTCTCTTATCTAGCAACTGACAATAGCTTTAGTACTCATTCAAAACAGTGATCTCATTCAGATCTAGACTGTTTTAGCAGCCTATTCCAAAGAGAGTGCTTGTCATAATAAGCGGTCATATAGAGTAACTTGATCCATGGGGAATACCTTATGATTTGTCTTTCTCTTCAGCAAGAACAATGAATGTGACCTTATCTGTGTTCCCCAGCTATCCATGATGTGTCATACTCTCGGTTATCCTAAAAGCAAGTTTCAAAATTCACAGACTCCGAGAGCTTTTCGTAAGTACAAAAAGCTGTCAAAATCCAAAGCTTTAGTAAAAATATCTGCAAGCTGTCTCTCAGATGCAATATGCTTTATGATAGCTAGTTTCTCCTCAACAAGTTCTCTGACAAAGTGGTGTCTAATGTCTACATGTTTAGTTCTTGAGTGTTGAACAGGATTCTTAGAGATATCAATTGCACTTTTGTTATCACAATGAACAAGAAAAGAGTCAGTAATGATACCATAGTCTTGGAGCATCTGTTTCATCCAAATAAGTTGTGTGCAACAGCTCCCAAGTGCAATGTACTCTGCTTCAGCAGTGGAGAGTGATACACAATTCTGTTTCTTGCTATGCCATGCCACCATATTATTTCCAAGATAAAAGCATCCTCCAGAGGTACTTTTTCTGTCATCCAAACATCCCGCCCAATCTGCATCACAAAACCCTGCAAGATTCATGTTAGTATCTGATGTGTAACTCAATCCATAGTTCAGTGTACCTCGAACGTATTTGATAATACGCTTAACAGCCAGTAGATGTGACAAGCGTGGGCTAGCTTGATACCTAGCACACAAACCTACACTAAAGCAGATGTCTGGCCGTGATGCAGTCAGGTATAACAAACTACCTATCATAGCTCGGTACAGTTTTTCATCGACCTTCTCCCCTTCTTCGTCTTTGCAAAGTTTGTTCGTAGTGCTCATAGGAGTTCTCGCAACTTTTGACGTTTCCATGTCAAATCTTTTAACAAGATTCCTAGCATATGTGGTCTGACTAACAAATATTCCTTCATTTGTCTGTTTAACTTGAAGTCCAAGGAAGTAGCTCAATTCACCGACCATGCTCATCTCAAATTCTCGAGTCATTGTTGAAACAAACTCATTCATCAAGACCTCTCGGGTTGCTCCAAAAATAATGTCATCGACATAGATTTGGACTATGAGCATCCCTGTTTTGTTTTCGAGAATGAACAATGTTTTATCCACACTTCCTCTTTTGAACTCTTTCTTGAGCAGAAATTGAGTCAATCTCTCATACCAAGCTCTTGGTGCTTGTTTTAGACCATAGAGCGCTCTCTTAAGCTTGTAGACATGGTTAGGATACTTAGGATCTTCAAAGCCTTTGGGTTGTGCAACATAGACCTCCTCTTGTAACATCCCATTTAGAAACGCACTCTTAACATCCATCTGATACAGCTTGATTCCTAGGTTACACGCAATTCCAAACAATAATCGAATAGACTCGAGTCTAGCAACTGGTGCGAATGTCTCATCAAAATCTACACCTTCAATTTGTGAGTAACCTTGAGCAACTAGCCGAGCCTTGTTTCTGATCACATTTCCTTCATCGTCTATTTTGTTCTTGTAAACCCACTTGGTTCCTACGACATTCACATTACTCGGACATATAACCAAATCCCATACTTCCAGTCGACTGAACTGTTCAAGTTCTTCATGCATTGCTTGAGTCCAGTACTCATCATTTAGTGCTTCCAGAATATTTTTTGGTTCGATGAAAGATATGAAGCAAGCAAGTTTTACCATTTCTTTGAAGTCAATCTGTCTGTGTCGAGTTTGCCTTTCGCCTTGAATGTCTCCAATGACATCTACTTCTTGGTGATCACGTCTAACTTGGCCAAAGCCAGTTCTTCTTGGATGCTCAGTAGTTGAAGTCACTACGTCACCAACATCTAATGTCACAGGTTCATTCTTGGTTGTATTTGGTTCTCCGTTTGTCTCCTCATCTATCTCCTCGAGACAGTAATTATTCCTGTCATCAAACACAACATTAACAGATTCGCAAATCATCCGAGTTCTCCTATTATACACTCGAAACGCAGTGCTATTGCCAGCATATCCCAGGAAAACTCCTTCATCACTTTTAGAATCAAATTTTCCAAGCTGATCCTTGTCATTTAAGATATAGCATACACATCCAAAGACATGGAAGTAACTCAGATTCGGAGTTTTGCCCTTCCAGATCTCATAGGGGGTTGTCTTAGTCCCTGGCTTTACATAGACTCTGTTTATGATGTAACAGGCAGTGTTCACAGCTTCTGCCCAAAATCTCGGAGCTATCTGGTTCCCATGGAGCATAGCTCTTGCCATTTCCTGTAATGTCCTGTTTTTTCTCTCAACAATTCCATTTTGTTGAGGTGTCCGAGGAGCAGAATACTGATGTCGAATCCCTTGCATCTTGCAGAATTTATCAAATTCATTGTTCTGAAACTCACCCCCATGATCACTTCTGATCTGAACTATTCCTCCTTTATCATTCTTCAGCTCAAGTGCCAGTATTTTAAAGCTTTCAGCTGCTTCTGTTTTTTCTCGTAAAAATCTCACCCATGTAAATCTGGAAAAATCATCCACAAGTACAAAAATATATTTCTTACCTGTGATACTTTCAGGACTTACTGGCCCCATGAGATCAATGTGGATTAGTTCCAAAATCCTTTTTGATCTTATCTCACTAAGTGGTTTGTGCTGAACCTTGACTTGTTTTCCTTGACAGCAAGCCTTACACACTGTGTTTGTTGTGGCTTCAAGCTTCGGAATTCCTCTGACTACCTCCGCATTTACCAGTCGGGTGAGTCCATTTACACTCATGTGTCCTAGCTTCTTGTGCCATAGGTCTAATTGTGACTCCACTGAACTCAGGCATTGTTCAGTTGTCTCCCACATATAGCAGTTATTTCCTGCTCTAACTCCCATAAGAATCACCCGTCCATCATCGTCAATTGCTTGACAGTCGGTTTTGGTGAATATAACCTTAAGCCCTTCATCACACAGCTGTGAAATACTGATTAAGTTGGCTTTTAATCCTCTGACTAAGTACACATTCTCCAGGTTGGGTTTACCATCAGTGTACATTTTGCCTATACCAGCAATTTTCCCTTGACCTCCATCTCCAAAAGTCACACTTCCTCCCTTGATAGGTGAGATTTCATCCAAGATATCTTCACTACCAGTCATATGCCGTGAGCATCCACTGTCGAAGTACCATGATTCAGCTTTTTCATTCTCCACCGAAGTATACGCTACATTGCTCATCATGGAGAAGTTGCATACTATTTCTCCTTTGATATTCTTCATTTGTTGACTTTTGTATGTTTCTGAGTTCGAGTATAGGTCTCTCTCTGAGTTCGAGTATAGGTCTCTCTTGGCAATCCAAACCATTCCGAGATGTTTGGGTTCCAAGTAGCACTTGTTTGATTTCCATGCCTGGTTAATTCTGCTCCATAGCAACCAGCATGTTGCTTTCTTGTGCCCGAGTTTCCCACATGCAAAGCAACCATTCTGAGTTCTGGCAGTCTTAATTCCCTTATCTCTTTTACTTGTCCCCACTCTTTCAGTGTTCTCAGTGATGTCCATTGTAGCTGGCACAAAGCTAATCGTGCTACTTGTCTGATGTGATTCAACTCTCCCTGAATAACCGAGACCCCAGTTAACCTTAGGAGGTTGTCCCATGGCAAGAATCTGATCTAGACTTTCTGTTCCCTTACTTAGCAACCTGATTTTTTTGTGATTATCTGTTAGACTCTGTTCTAGTTCCCGGCTCTTATCCTGTTCTTGAGTGAAAGCAGTTTTCATTCTCGCAACTTGCTCTTCCAGCATGCGGCTTTTCTCTTTCTCTTTCATCAGCTCTTGTTCGAGTTGGTCCTCACCTTTACTTACTTCAACTATTTCAGGTAGCTTGTTTCCAGGTGCTGTTTGTTCCATCTGTAAGATATTGACTTGTGCTTTTAACATTGCTTTTTCCTTAAGCAACTGAAGATTCTCGTGACTTAACTTCGTCCAATTTTCATACAGATCTTTGTACTCTTTCTTAACATCAATTTCTTCATCAGAGTCAGAGTCTGAGACATCCTCTTTCACCTCCTCTTGTGACACCAAAGCAACAAAGTTTAGCATAAGACCTTCCCCGTTCTCATCTTCTTCTGAATCCGTATCACTAAAACAGAGCAGGGATTTTTCTTTTCCTCTAGCCTGACTTGGACATTCAATCTTAGTGTGTCCAGAGCCTTTGCATTCACTACACTTCAGTTCTCTTCTTTTGACCAATGGACACTCATTCTTGAAATGTCCATAACCTTCACATTCATGACACTGCATTTCCCTTTTCCTTGACTGTCTGTCACCATCTGTCCTGTAGCTACGACCTTGATTCCTGTCAGAGTCATCCTTTGAGAACCGGTTAAAGGTTTTGTTTTGGCCTTTTTCGATTCGTTTGTGCATTTTGTTGAAGTTCTTAGCCAACAGACCAAGGTTTTCTTCTAACTTTTTTACACGCTCGTCTTCTTGCTGAACGTTGAAGGCGATTCCCTGACTTGGTTTAGAATTATCTCCAGTAACTTCCATTTCTTGAGACTTAAGCATCCCAACCAGTTTATCAAATTTCATCTCATCAGTGTTCATGGAGCATTGCAGAATTGCTTTCTGAGCTGAAAACTTTGATGGAAGACACCTGATTAACTTCTTCACCAGCTTCTTTTCATTGTACTTTTTTCCAAGTACAGATGCCTCATTCGCAATCGTACTGATCTTAGCTGTGAAGCTTCCTATGGTTTCTTCTGGTTCCATTTTGAGATTTTCAAACTGAGATGCTAAGAAGTCCAGACGTGTTCTCTTGACACTCGTGTCACCTTCAAAGTGATTAACTAGCGTATCCCATGCTTCCTTAGCCGATTCGCATCCCTGTATTATCTTGAATTGCTCTGTGTATACAGCGGACATGATAGTAGAGATTGCCTTGGAGTTGTATTTTGAAGCTTTCCTTTCTTCTTCAGTCCACTTATCCAATGGCTTTTTTACCTTAGTCTTGTCCTCCAGAATCTCCATAGGTTCTTCCCATCCGTTTATTACTGCATACCAAGCGATCTCATCAATAGATCGTATTATGTGTCTCATACGCACCTTCCAGTGACCAAAATTGTGTTCATCAAGCATGATGGGTTTCAACACCGCCATGAGTTCTTTTGCTTCCATATCCTTACCAAGATCTCAACCTGTAGATTAAGTTGCCCGCTCTGATACCAAATGAAATAACAAGGACTATGCAAAACAAACGATACTCAAGAGATATCCCCTTAAAACACTTTATTAGAATTCACTTGAACAAATTACACTGTAATCTTGTTCAATCAGTTTGACTCGTCTTCACAACTTGTGAAACGACACTGACCAAATCCTAATAAGAACAACTCACTCGTTTTGCTAACTCACACAAAAGTTCTTGATACCTTTTTCTCTCAAAAAACGGCTAACCTAAACTCACATCCCTACGCTTGTTTATATAGGTCTTCTTTAGATCTTTCGAGATCTCCAAATAGGAAATCTTCTCTTCCTTGTCAGCTTTAGAGAATATTTCCAAATCTTCTTTTCGAGAATATTTCCAAATCTTCTTTTCTCTGTTGGCTTGGACTCCACGTCATCCATGTGTAGTCCACCTCATCATCTGTTGCACTCGCCATCATCGCACAACTTCTATGTGCTTTCAAGAAGAAGTGAGAGAGACAGAGGGAGAGGTTTTGGAGGCGGCTCCGATAGACAAAAAAAAAACTGTATAAATGTCTTCAAAAACCAAAACAGCAGGCTTTTTGAATATTATAAATAAGAACAACATGAGTTTTGTAACTCAAAAAAGGAAACAGCATGATGTTTGAACGTGTAAGCAAAAACCATCATTCACCAGATTGGGTATATTCACATAATTTTCTCATGTGTTTCATTGCTACTTTTGGAAATTTAAAGTTGTTGGAAAGTTCTAACGAAAGTTTTGTTCTAATCATTACAGAGTAAAGCAGTAGTGAAATAATATTATGGATTAATGCAGGGTTTAGTGTTTTAAGCCTTAATTGCTCCCCAAATTTAAAGAGAAACATTATTATTGTTTGTTGTTAACATTTCTTGAGCCGCCTGAGGAAGAAGAACATCTTGGATTAGTGTGAGCTTAGCTCGGCCACCATATTCTTCCGGCAAGGCATCTAGTCCGATCTCCTCCTTGAAATTTCTCTCTTCTTCTCCATCCTTTACTATCACAATCTATACAACAACAAAACAAAACGTAACGTTCTTGAGATTTGCTCAAGAGCCTGTGGAGATAGATACATCATCAAGACATGATTAAAGATCCAACCTTTTCCTGAGTAGTTTTCTCTAGAAACCGGCAGACAAATCTCCAGACGGACACGAAGAATCCAGGCATATGCAAGATGTAACATTTTGCAAGGCGTTCTGGATAGTAAGACTGGAAGAAACATTTTCAATATTTAAAACAAGATTGTGACTTTTTTTGGGTTCTTGTAAGAATGCTTACTTGTAAGAATTGAAAGCCGGTGATTAGTCCACGAGCATCAAGGTTCTTGTATGTAATGTTTGCTAGATCGATAACGGCTACTAACTTCTCATCTCCTACTTCTTTGCCTTTGATGCCACTGTAACACATCAACCACAAAGCTTGTAATACAATCTGACGAACCTAACGTTTTGAAATGTTTTGGTTTCGGTGATGTGTAAACAAACACCTTGCGATTGTTTTGTCTAGCACATAAACAACGAACTCTGCAACACCAACACACATTAAAGATTAGTCCATATATACTAATCTCAAGAATCCACTGACTCAAAAGCTTTAAACTTCCTGCATCTGTAGTCATATGGATCACAGGGATTCATATGAGAGTCAAAAGTCTTAGACATAGTGAGAGGTGATTACTCTTGAAGTTAGCTGGATCCTTGGCAGGAAAATGCTTAGAGGTTATGACAAGCACCAAAGGGTGTCCGGATTTGGTTGGACCTTGAAGACAGATTTTTCTGAATTCCAATTCATCCTTCACTTCTGAGTCTGGGATCCCATTTGGAGGAGCCATGGAGGCTCTCCATTTTTGCCAATCTACAAACATCTTTCCTGCCTTGTTTGGGTCCATTGATCTTGCTACCAGGAACCTCATCAGTGTGGGTTTCTCATATCCCTTCAGAGGAAACAACAAAACCACAACATAACAGAAACAACCCAGGGGTCAGGATGGCCAAAAGAACACAAAGAAGTTGTTTTTAAATGCTTTCACTAGACACACTGTACTTTAAAGGTTTCTAATGGGAGGCTAAAATCAGACGACTCAATTACCATGGGTACACAATTATGATATCAAGTTATTACGAGAATGAGACAGAACTTCAACAGTATAGACTAGAAAACACATCAATTTAAATGTCAGATTTTTCTCAACTAGTACTAACTAGACATTGACAATGAAACGGTTTCACTGAAACCCATGAAAGAGAGAACCAAACGGCTAAACGATACAACCTTGTGATGACATTAAAGGGTCGGATTTTGATTACCTCTGTGGAAGAAGAGAGTTTCTCAACCGATTTTCTCAACAAGGTCAAGGCAAGTTCTTGACTTTCCTCCATGATTTTAGGCTCTCAGATCCTCTGGACTGAAAAGGCTTGAGCACAGATAATAAAGAGGGAGAGAAAGAGAGAGAGTGTGGTCCGTAGTCCGTACACATTCACCAAAAAGTCAGTTGACAAAGTAAATAGCTTTGATGTTGACAGAAAACTGGAAACCACCAAGGCCAGAAACAGACAGGGGATTGGGTGTACTTGTGTGTCTTTACAGTGACCTTTCCCCAATTCTCAGCAAAAATGGACAGGTGGAAGTTGAATCCTCTCTCTCTTTGACTTTGTTTTATTACCTAGACTGTTATAAGCTGTGATCAAATCCATAGACTTTACTACTAAATCCCGGATCTTAAGTACCCACACATTGTTTAATTGCGAATTTTTCAAATTTAAAGTAGTTGAAAAGTTAAACAAAAGTTTTGTTCTAATCACGACATAATTTAAAAAAGATTAAAGCAGTACGAAAATTAAATAATGTGCATTAAACGCCAAGGTTTTAAATGTTTAAATGCTCCCAAAAATTATGAGTTTAAGCATTATTGTTTGTTGTTAACATCAGAGCAGTCTGAGGAAGAACATCTTGGATTAGTGTGAGCTTAGCTCGGCCACCATATTCTTCCGGCAAGGCATCTAGGCCGACTTCTTCTTCGAGTTTTCTCTGTTCTTCATCGTTCGTTACTATCACAATCTATACAGCAACAAAACAAAAGAATATGTGCTTGAGATTTGCTTAAGAACCTGTGGAGATAGATACATGAAGAGAAGATTCAAGATCAAACATTTTCCTTAGTTGTTTTCTCTTACTGTTTGCTTAAAACAGTTAAGATGTTTCTCGATCAGAGATACAAATTCTTTCCTTATCTTACTGTTCATAGTTCCATCCTTTTGGCTTAATAATGTAAAGAGTGCGAGCGACTACAAATACGACTCAAAACAGTATTCAATAATCGAAGATAAACACCAAAAAAAGTGGGAAACAAGAGATTAGCGACCGAAGAAAAAAATATGAGTAATCGTGTGTATCTGTGTGAAGCAATGTATTGGAGGTTAGAACTTCCAAACATACCTATTACAATGCAGTGCCCACAAGAGCAAAGAAATTTAAAGATAATAAAGAATATTTCTTAGGAAAACCCTTGATCACACCTTACTTCCAAGCCACAGCATCGATATCGTCTCTAGCTTGCTTGTAAAGCTCAAGCCGTCTGGCTAAGGTTCCTCTTCGTTCCATTAGCTGTGGGTCTTCGTCCAACATCGCCCCCAGCCTCTCCTTCTGCACAAGTTTTTATTTGTTTTACTGAATCATTTCAAAGTGTTCTTCACTCTTTAAATTGAGTCAATTTTTCTCTGTTTACTTACCTCTTTCCTGCCGACTTGAGCGTAGAAGAAGTTGAGGAGCGATCTCTTAGCTTCTCTAACTTGGCAGTAGACAACAGCTTTGGGAAGAGAGTTTCTCAACGTGTCACAGACCATGTTTATGTACGCACTCACGTTGGATCCTGAGTTATTCATAGTCAACACACATTTGATCTGTCTCATTCATAGTGAGGAGCGAGATAGAGACACATACCGATCTTTCTGAAGTGATTATCCGAGTAGATGTCAGCGTTTGGCTGTGGGGCATTCCTCGGGTTTGGTTTCTCTTTCTCCGGTTCAAGGTGAAGTTTTCTGAAGAACTCAACTGTGAGGTAGCTGGATTCCATGTCCACCAGACGCAGAACCGTTTTCCTGCTTTCGTCTCTGAATCTTTCAAGAGCTTCATTTGCAGCAGCTGCTATGTCGCTAGCTAGAGTTGGGAATCGCTTCAGCTCCTGATAGGAAAACAGACAATGGCATTTTAGGGTTGAAGCAGAACGTAAAGAGCTAAGAGGAGTTCCCACAACAGCAGGCCACTTCTCACCTCTGTTTCTGAAATCGACTTTCTGACCAACTCTTTCAATACAAAATGCACCTAGGAGATATCAAACAGGAGTCACAAATATTGTCAATTTGTTCGAAATTAAGTCTCATAAGTAAGGGAATCTAATAAAGATTCGGAAGCATACTGCATCGACAGTGGCTTCAGCTGGTCCTTTGAAATAGCTAATGGATCCATCAATGAGCCTTCTGTATCCTTGTTCAGGAGCAATAAGATGTGGCTGATAACCATCTGCTTCAGAAACAACCTTCTGAACATTTTTGGTAGAGAGATGTCGATCAAAGGGAAGTTTCTTTAAGGCTGCTGGTAATTGGTGGTCAAACACTCCGTAAATTCGGTCACCACCAGGTCGTCTGATATAAACAACATAACATGTATATGAGAAAACCTACTTCCCGAAACTTACATTGTGAAATATTGTGAAGCATTTTTGGGCAAACATCTATGGAAAAAGTCACCATTGTAGAAACTTTACTAAAACTACACATCCTTAGTCTGGAAACTGAGCATGGAGTTTAATAAGTACGGACTGAATCATTTCAGGGTAGCATATAACTCTTGAAAGGCCACTGTTTTGTAAACCATTCATACTCTAATATTCGCAATGTAATATTACAGAAAAAACAATTCATGAGCTATACGACTAATAAGCAGAATAACTAAGTCACTTACCCTCCATCCAAGTGCTCCTTAAAGACACGATCAAATGCCCGACAAAGTTCCAAAATTGTGTAAAGCTGGGCCTGAATAAAATATTGGTGAGTAACTATCCATCCTTTTCTGATGCAACTTTGAATACTGATTACATCATGGTTTAAGATCGTACCCCTGAATCTACGGCAATAGGTCTCCCAATCCTATCCAGCTCTGCATTTATCTCATCAATGCTTTTATTGATCAAAGCAACAATACTGGGGATTTTCTGCCTGATGACAGTCTCTAAGTGCTGATAGAGAGGAAAAGAAAAAGTCAGACGAAAGTCAACACTCCATTCAGTGAAATCCGAGCTAGTAAATCATAAGGGTACCTGAGACAAGAGTTTTGCTAGATATTCTGATCCCATCCTACTGGCCAAGTGCCCGTATTCAGGACTTGTTTCAAAGTATTCACGCTCCTTCCTACGCGCAGCAACCATATCGACCCTCTTATTGATATCAGCTTGTGAACGATTCACAATACCGACCCAGGGATGTTGCAAACGGTATGACCTTCCCTCAAGAACCTTCATTAAATACGAGAGGAGGTGTCAAAGTAATTAAACAAATAATTGATTCATCTGAGACCAAGGCAGGAGTCAACAAAGATCCTTACATCAAGACAATCTGTTCCTTTATCCATGATATCAAGCTTGGTTGCCACTCCAAAAGTCCTTTCACCTACAGATAATATACCAGACAGTTTTAAAAAATGTTGCAGGGAGTGAAAAGTCACTACTTACTAGTTACGAGGAAACTATAGTACCTGTAGGATCAACTTCTCTAGCAAGTTTTATAGCGTCTGATGTAGCAATGTCTTGATTAGCTGGAGAAATAGCCAATATGATGCAATTTGGCTACAGATAAACAGCTCATAGGATCAGCTTCCAAAGCTAACACTATAGAGAAAAAGTTTGATTCTTCCGGATCACTTTTATGGATTTTCCGAAAATATTTATCATAGTGAGCGAGGATGATCAAATGCATTGCTTAGTTCAACTTGGTTGGAAAAATAATGACAGGGATTTTTAGACCTTCTCATCAGTAGCTTAGATTAAAACTGACCTTCTCAACATAAGACCGGACCATATTTTCAATGTCTTGGACGATACTATCCGGTTGTCCCTCTACAAGAGTAACAATCATGTCAGTGAACAACTTAGGCACAAGGTCCAGGAAACAGGAATCAATGATATGACGTATCAATCTCTTACCTACAGCAACCTTCGTCAAACCAGGAAGATCTATTAGCGTCAGATTAACAACTGCAGCGAAAAGTGAGATATCAAAGACACATCAATAATTGAAATCTTAAAATTTAATCCTACTACAACACATCACTGCTAGTATCAACAATATAAGATATTATCTGTGTTGGTCCTTTAAATGCAGTACTTTCAATAAGAATGCGTTACATGAAATATGGGTATAAGCACAAACCATTAGGAGAATACACGCTCAGCTGAATTGGAATGTTTGAGATTTGTTTCGACTTCCCAGTAATACGATCAGTTTCATCCTCGATTTCCTTTCGCACAGCAGCTGAAAATAGAAGAACAGTAATACGATCAGTTTCATCCTCAGGTTTCAGCACTTAGCTTTATATTGAAAAAAGAGCAACTCATTGACAACTTAAAAGCCCCAAGAAAGATTCAGTCAACCTACCAAAATCAGTAAACTTCTTCCTAGGGGCATGAAGAAACTCAGCATACTCGGTTGTCCCTTCTTCAGTCTTATGAAGCTGCAACACCAGTGGCCTCCTTGTGACGATACCTGATTAATCATATGTTACTAAATTAGATAGGCACTTCAAGTCGATATAAGAAAAGAACAATTACGCTATACATACTTAAAAAGGTTTAGGAGAGCAGCATCAATGAAACACTATTCACAACTCACAAGGCACGGTAATGGGGAAGCTAATGTGTAGGTTCTTTCAAGTATTCAAAATCTTAATGTATTACACATGGTTTCGCTAATTTTTGAATAGAAGAAACGAAAATTTCCAACACATCGAACACAATAAATTTGCATAACGAGAGATGAATTTACCAGATCCACGAGGCAGAAAATCTCTTCCCACGACACTTTCTAGAACTGAAGATTTTCCGGAACTCTGGTTCAAATAAAAATTTCAACACCAAAGCAGATCAGAAGCGTTGTAAATTTACAGTGATGTAAATAGCCGAGAAGTGAGATCGGATCTAAGACACACAATATATATGTTTATAGAAAGAGATCAAAACCTGGCCACCAACGACAGCAACGGTTGGGAGAGCTTCCCAAAGCGACATTCCTTCACCGCCATGATCTCCGAGGACAGTACAAGCCCTCTGGATTTTGTTAATCAGACCTATCAAACTTTTCATCGTCGCCATATTTCCTGGAATGGATCAAATATCCAGAAAACCACTCGCCGAAGCTCAGATCTCGATCCAACGAAAACTAAAAGAGGTTCGCTAAAGGACGGTGGATTGAAATGCCCGGTAGGGAGATTGATGAATCTGGGGAAAAGAGGAAAGAATTAGTGGTGCAGAGAACGGAATTTGAAAACAATTTCAAAGTAAAACAAGTAGGCCCTACACATTCAAATATATCATACTTTTGGGCCAAAAGTGAAAATAATTTTAAATCCCACGTCGAAACACGCGTATCGGTTCATGATTCGTAGCCGGTTCATGATTCGTAGCCGGTTGAGTCAGTTCTTTAAAAAAAAGTTACGAAAATTGGCTACCAAATATTTGACCAACATAACCAAGGGACAAACAATCATACACTAAAAGCTTAAATCGTTCATAATACAAAAGCCTACCTCTTCTTCTATACACAACACAACAAAATAGAAAATCATAAGGAAAATATATGAGCCAAGTAAAGTCACTTTAGTTTTTACACCGAACCAAACCAGTTTTTTCCTGCTTCTCTTTCAGCTTTCAAATCCAAACCCTCTTCTTCCTAGTAATGGTTCATCAATTGGTACAAGAACGTAGATCAACCGGTTATTGATCAAACTGCCTGGGGATATCAGCTTGTTACTGTGTGCTCCTTGTCATCCCAATTCGTCCAGACACTCTATGAAAGAATCAAAATGCGTAAACAAAATGACATTTGTTTAGATACATATATAAATTTCATAGTATATGATATCATACCTTCCAGAAAGCAGTTGAGCAGTGCTTGAAGATCCTTTAGAGATGGAGGAGGGACGCCTGGTTTTACTCTCTTGTTGTCCTTTATTATCCACGCGCATGGCAGCAACTTCTTTCCCCATTTCAGCTACTTCTCTTCGCATCTTCTTCTTCTCAACTTCCATCGCCTTTGTTAATGTATCAACCTTCTTGGCCAGCATCTAAAACACAACACAAACCAAATATTTTAGACTTTTATTATCGAGCATTTCATCAAAAGGCTGCAAAGAACAGGAGAAGGCCAGACTAAGCAACCTCAATAGCTTCATCCTTGTCTCTTAGGCTTTGATCTTTCTCATGAGCAGATTTTCTCAATGTTATCACCTCTTTCTGCAGCAAATCGTATAAAACACCAGAGACACTATCATTATCTGTTGACTTGTCATCTGATTCTTCCCCTTTTATTGAGCTAGGTGACTCGACTCTGCTAGTTCCTTGGTTCAAAGGATTCAATCCCGGTCTGTTTATTAGCACTTTGTTTCTATCCAACGATCTGGTTCCCCCATCGAATGATATGGATGTTCCTTTAGCATGCTTCAGTATAGTGCTTGCACTAGCAGTCAATGATCTCGACTGAGAACTTGGTGTTCTCTTGGTCAAAGAGCCATTTGATGAATATTTTGGACTCGTTTCTGCACCACCAAGGGATTGTCTTCGAGAAGGCCCATTGCTTGAACTTCTGACACCAGGTGTGCCTCTGTTGCTGCTGCTTGTAGGCTTCTTTAGACTCTCTTCCAAAACTCTAAGCCGCAATAGAAATTTCTCCTAAAAAAGGTAAAATTAACAATACCAAATTAAGGTCATACACAAAAACAAAACTAGAGATGAGATAGTAGCTATGATTCTACCTTAAGCTGAGCTTCAGATTTTGCAGCTCTGTCAGCTATGGCAAGTTTGTCACGGAGTTGCTGCATTTCTCCCTGTCCAAGCAGAAATGGGAAACGGGAATAGTTTTAGTTAACCAACTATTAGTTTATTAAATATGAATCATGACGAAGCAGCAACAGAAATAAGGAAAACAAAAACCAAGACCTGCAGGAATCTCCGTTCTTCGAGCCACTGCCTTACAGGCATCACTTGGTCGTTAGAATCTTTCCACTCGTTTGCTACTACAGTAGCAACTCTGTTTGCATTAACCTTAGCTCGGGCCAATTCCCGTTCAAGAATTTTTCTCTCTTCCTATGAAAAAGACCAAAAGCAACAATTAAAAGACCAAAGTTAAGAAGAAGAAAAAATTGTTATTGTGGACTATAGAAGCGTACGAGATATTACATTCATTTCTTGAAATTTCCTCTGGTAATCTCTAACTGCATTTGCGGCTGCACCACCAGCAAGAACAGCTTCTTCTAACTCCCGCACACTCTGCATAAGCTTTTCAACTTCTACAACCTTCTGTCTATGCATCTTGTCTATAATTCTATTCTCTTCCTAGTGTAACCAATGTACCAACAAATAAGAAGACAGCCTGGTTAGCAAAGGAAGAGATCGCCAATTTGGTGTTACAATGAGTAAAAGAAATAATAGACATACCTGACAAATTTCTATTTGTTTCATCAATTCTTGGTTCTTGTTCTGTAGATCATCAACCATTGAAGCCTTTGCCAATGCAGACTGAACTGTCCTTTCAGCGTCAAGCAACGCTGCTTCCTTTGATTTGGTAAGACGGTCTAGTGATTTGTTGTCGTCTTGAAGATTAGCAATCTACCAATCAGATTAGAAAGCTGTTAAAATGTCTCAGAACTTGTAGAATCAAGCTATACAAATATATATCTGAAAGGAAAATACTTCTTGTCTTGCGAGCTTCAGTTCAGCCTCTAGAGGGGCAAGAATAGCTTCAATTGGAGGCATGTCATCATCCTTTTGAGCAGCATGAACCCTACGAAGAGAGGCTTCTGCTGCAAACTGAGCTGCCATGGAAGCCTTCTTTTCTTCATTTATTTTCTTGATCTCAAGGTTCTGTGACAACTACCGATTAGAAATGGCATCAAGAGAATAAAAGAACCAAATAAAAAGAGAATATATTACAAACATACTTTACACTCAAGAAGGTTTTCGACCAGTTTGAGTTTTGCCGACATCTTTCCCAGCTCTTCGGTGAGCTTCAACACTCAAATTAGACACAGACATGTCAGTATGCAGACAGTATTAAGAACCAAATGATTTCATGTCTCTATATCGTATCAGCTCTGTATGATGGTTGTGCACTAACCAAATCAAACTGAAGTAAAATCACATACAAGCGAAAAAGATGAGATGACTAACCAAATAAACAAATTCCAAATAACTATACATGACTAAGCCATCTACTTGAATATGAATATCATAATGCCACTCAAAGTTCAATAGGAAATGAAGTAAATATTATCCAAATCAAGAAAACAAAAAGTTGGGAGCTTTTGAGCTTAAGGGATTAACCTCTTCAACAGCCTTTTCTCTTTGCCGTTCAGACAACTTCAACGCCTTGATCTCTGCTTGAGCTTCAGATAACTCTCTATCCTTGTCTGCACACCAAGTCAAAGCTTTAAAACAAGTATGACAAGCATGCACGTTGCTAAAACCAAAGTACTAGAATGCTAATCCAAACCAATATTCAATGTATTCATAAGTCAAATCGTGGCAATCGCGTACCTCTGAGTTCGTTCTCCAGCCGATTTAACTCAATTCTAACGGGATCCGAGCCATGGAGTAAGGTTATGAACTCGTTATCCGCGTCAAAGCTCGGCCTCATTGGCCTCCGTCGCGACAAGCCCTTGCTTCCTCCTTCCCGATAAGACGCCGATACGGCCAATGAAGGTGACATAAACCCTCTTTCCTCCATTTTTTCCGATCTAAACCCTCAATTCCCAAATTTTAACCAAAATGCTAAAATTCTAAGTTCCAACACACCGGCAAAAATCAACTACGATACCCATAGACCCTGAAAATCCATACTTACATAAAAATAAAACACAAAATCAAGAAGATCGGCGCAAACACACAGAACACTAGCTCATCAAAATGCTAGGGTTTTTAAAATCGCCCACAGATAACACTTTTGGTTTTTAGGTTTGTAGAGTGAAAGCTAGAGAGAGAGATTTAAATGAGGTTTAAGGCTATGGTTGACAGCGATAGAGAGATGATTAGCGTCACTGTTAATTACTACGTTTTAGTCAAGTGCATGACTCATAGCTGGTTACCAAATAAGATAACTCATAATAACAATGGTGTTCGTATAATGTGGTTAGTTTTTTTTTTTTTTTTTTTTAAATAATGTGGTTAATTACATTGAAGGATTAGGGACCATTTGAATTAATTTGTATGTGTGTTGTCAGATTATTAGGGACCATCTCCATTCTGTCCAAACATGTACGACAAACGTTACAAATCACTAGAGACCATGTCTCTTGATTCCAACAATCACTTTACTGCTAATCATATTTTGGTTTTGAATGGTTATTTTGGTGGTATCCGACTAAATTAACTGCGTACTAAACCATTTGATTTTTGGAGTGGACTGTAATCCGTTACGGACTAAATTTATTTCTTCATAAAACTAATTTACACTTAATTCGTAACGATTTTTTTGATTTTTTATGTCTTTTATGGATCAAAATTGTGAATGGTAAAAAACGGTTTTGATTATTAAAGGATTAATCCGTTATAACTGCAGTCAGTGGCGAACCCACTAACATGCATATGGTGTCACGTGACACCCCTAATATTAAAAAAAACATTGCAAATATAAAAAAATGTAAAATTCACTATATTTTTTTTGGTAAAAGTATCTAGTTGAACCCATAAAACCAGTGTTCCAATCAGTGACACCAGTTAAATTTAGTTCTGGGTTCGCCAGCCACTGACTGCAGTGTTCTTCTTTTGTTTCATTAATTCACAAAAATTTACAAAATTGAATATCTTAAAATATTTGTATTTACCTTCAAATTTTGGAGTATTATTTTATTTTGTAGATACAAGTTATATATAATGAAGAAATCAACGTAGGAGGAGACAAAAATCTCTGAACATAAATGAACCGAACATGTCCCAAGTCCGGACCACCACGGTTACCAAACCAACTAATCTCGAATTTTAAGTTGTTTATTTACATTATCTTAGTTTTATTGTTCCATTATTCATCCCAAACAAACATTTCATTTAGTTACGTTTCCTTTTTGTGTTGTTTTTGTATTTTACCATCTATAATAGTCATCATAATATTCATTAGACCATTCGCTAATAGACAACTTTAACTGTAGCACATTATGACATATCCCACAAGAGACAATTTTTTCCTGCATCACAGAAATCTCCAAACGTGTCCGTCTATAAACGACAAAAGATTGATTACATACCCTTAAGAATTTAATATCTAAAAAAAAAATTGGACGTAAACACACTAATCTAGCAAGTCTGCATGTTATTTTATACTCCCTCCGTTACTTAAAGATTGATGTTTTAGAAAAAAAAATTGTTTCAAAAAGATTGATGTTTTAAGTTTTCTATGTAATTTTTATTAATTAATGCTTACAAAATGTGAATTCCAAGAATTATATTGAATTACTATTGATTTATAGTTATTGGAAAGTGTTTTTATGAAAGAGAAATGTATATTTATAACTAAATATTAATTATTTCTTAATTTGTGTGAAAATTCTAAAACATCAATCTTTAAGAAACAGAGGGAGTATATTTTTTTCTTTTATTGTTAATGTTGTTGTCCTCGAGAGAGGAGGATAAATATCAAGAAGAATAGGTGGAAAGCAAAAGCTGCCAACAAAATTCTACTACTTTGTTTCTACGAGAATGGTATCCAACGTCGACCGCACGAATGGTCAAAGAAAACTTCAAAGAAAATTCATTTACCACATTAACAAGTGTGCAATTATGTGACAACTCTCGGAAAGAGCTTCTGTTAGATCATTTTTGAAGCTTGTTCAGGATTTAGCATACAAATACAATATACTTCCTAAAAGTATATGAATTGTAACTGTATGCCAATAATAACCAACAACACTCGATAAAGAGATTACAGATTACAGATAAAAAATGACACACAAGGCCTCAAGTTTAAGAGGAACTACACAATAAAGTGTTCCTCTTTTCGTATTTTGATTCTCTCTGCAAGACTAAAGAGGGGGATATGTCCCCCAAGAGTGATTTAAAGTTACAAGAAAGCTGCTAAAAAACCATATAAAGTGAAGAAATTGGATGGAAAGAAAAGAAGAGTGATGATGATGGATCAGAAGGAGAATGGACTTAAGAGAGACTCATCAAGTTTCTTAAAACCTGCGTATACTCTCTCCGTCATCGTCGGTGGCAGAGTCAGTCTCCTGACCTCTGTCATGTACCTGTCCATCACCCCCAAAAACAATATTAGATCTGATAACACTGAAAATAAATAACCGAATGCCTAGAACCTACTTAAGATGACAGAGAGAAACTTGCCTGTTTGCTGCGCTTGCGATCTTATCACGGACCCCTTGGTTAACAACGGCTTTGTTCTCGTGGGCAAATGAGCCACCTAATATCAGAGAAGACCTAGTTGGACTCGATCCCATCCTGTCTGACAATACAGACATTGCCCATTCAAGGAGCACCACCAGAACCGAACCAAGAAGACGGATTCTTAGATTCGGAGATGGTACTATGGCTACATTGGATAATAAACGGTCGTAAGCGTTGAGAACAGGTTCAGCTGCTCCTTTGCAGGCGGCTAATAGAGCTCGAGCTATGTCTTCATCTCCAACAATTTCATTCCTTCGCTCTGATCTCTCCTGTAAAATCCCCCACAATTTGTATTCAGATTCCAGTTTTAACCTTATGAAAAGAATCAACAACAATAATGAGAAGAGAGGAGCTTACAAGTGCAGCTTTCTCGAGGTGAAGGCACAAAACATCGAGCGGTAAAACAACTCCATCGCCAGGATATACATGAGATCCGACTCTCTTCAGAACTGAACAGGCTTCAGCGATCCCGCCCTGTGAAAGAGCTTGCTCCATGAGTCTAGCCCACGTTTCTCTTATTATGCTTGAATCAGCATCGCCAGAATAGTTGGCAAAGTAGAGCATCTCCAGACAGATCTGCATATGAGTGAGGCCAGAGAAGCAAACAATCAATATAAAGAGAGCCTTCACAGAGAGTTCAAGATACTAGCACTGCATCTTTCCAATTCAAAAGTTTGATCTTATGATTTCCATTTTAAAAACTAGGTTATTGAAGTAGTCATTGGCTGACTTCAGATTAGTATGAATAGAACATACGAATTTACAGGACTTCAGGTAAATCATAGATATGGAGAGCTAGAGGCTTTCCTAGTTTATATAGTTAGTTATAGAAAACCAGTTAACCTGAAACATGGCCCACAACTACATGGAAAGACGATAATACATATGATGTTTATGATTTTAGACTTACCTCCCACAGCTCAAATGGGACAGCATATTCATTATACAACTGCGTTATGCTTTTAAGTTCCACGGAGAGCTCCATGGCCTTTTCATTTGCTGCATTTGCTAAGCTGGAATCATCACTAGAATCACCATTAAGTACTGGCTCAGAGTCCTGCATGGCAACCGAGGACTCGAAATTGGAAGCAATAGCTTCAAGTTTGTCTCTGATCTTTATTTGGAACTGAAGAACTGCGAGTTTTCCTTCAAGCAGATCAAGCAACCCACTGTCAAAAGCACCTTGAGCAGAACCTACTAAACCATCACTATTGCTTGCATTCTTGGCCTGTAAAACTGCGTGGCTAAGGTATTGTCGCCTAAATTCAGAAGGCAGCAACCCATTAGAGATGGAAAAGGAAGGGAGAGTAAAAGAACCAACCTAATGTGTGCTTAGGGTAAATTTCAAGACAGATTGCTTACCTTTGTTCAAGAGTAGGACTGTCTCCTGAAATAATTGCTCGTCTTTCCGCAAGCCTTAGGAACACATGAGCAGCAAGAACATGCTGTCTCTTAGACACATAGTATTTCGCAAGTAGATCAAAGTATTTTGCTTGATTTGAAGAAATCTGTGTCCCTGAGTGACCCAGCGGAGATGATCCAGAAACAGCCCCAACCTATGGCATAAGGATACAAATGAATAATTCCTAGAAAACAGTTGAAGCATCTACCACTAAACCTAATTTGCTTTCGTTTTGCAGTTGGTGGCATACTGAGGCTGCTAGCTTTTAGCTATATGTAGGTTTTCAGTGTAAAGTAGACAATATATTAACATTTAACGCTATGCCTCGACAAAATTCGCTAGAAATCCTGATACCAAACTGGAAATAATTTAAAGGGCCAGCGTATAAATAGCAAACCTCTGACGCAGATTGACTGCCAGAATTCTGTAGAAAAGGTACCAAATCTGAACCTCCGTACTCCAGGAGCTCGTTTTCAAGACCCAGTTCTATCATGGCCGTGTATAGGTACTCGCGGAATGCTCTGTCAGTTGATTGCACACCAAGATGAACGATTTGGCATATATATTGCCTACGTGAAGACTCGTCTAGAATGGAACTAGCTAGAGTTCGCAAGGCATTGGCAATAATTTCATAGCATTGTTTTCGCTGGGCGAGAGCATGCTCTCTAATGGAAGCATCAATTTGGTCGTTGAAAGCATCGCCATCAGGATCAAGGGCTTGTGCCTTCTGCAAAGGCAAGGAGACAACAGCTTCATAGAACCTGTAGAAAATTATTCCGAGTGTTAACCAAATAAATGAAATATTAAAAGAAAGGGCAACAAAATATGCATCATGTATCTGCATTAAGCTGTTGTCTTGGAATCATACTGTAACTGAGAAAGCATTTTGGAATATTCTTTGAAATTCGTTTCAGAAGAGTATAAAGGATTTAACTTTCCTTTGATTGCCACTAAGAATAAAAGCTTTAACACAAAAATAACAAGAAAAGGAAACTAAGCTTATCGACCAACAATCAACTACATCCAACCAAGTGTGTAGACATCTACTTGAATGAAAAACTAACCTCAATTCCTCAAAACGTTTGCAGACAGTTCTGAGATCTGTAGATCCGGGGACTTTACTCAAGAAACTGAACGCTTCTCTAGCGACACTCTCTTTCTCCTCAGCATCTGAAGTTAAAGCAGCTCTTTCAAGGCGTTCAACAGCTAAGAAAAATTTGTAATCGGACTCCTTGAAGTAACTTGGGCAACCTTCACGTAGTCGCCCACTAATATCGTCAACTGTTCCTCTGCCATCTGACCCAGTATAATACTGGGCAACAATAGTAGCAGATTTAATTTAGAGAATCAAAACAATTAGGAAGAAGACAGTAAGACTAGTTTAAGTTTTAAAGGGAGATACCTCCATCACGGCAGATATGAGCCTTGTTGCAATTTGGTCACCCTCTTCAGAACAGACTAACTGATGGAATGTCAACTGAACCAAAGCTTGCTTTAAGTTTGCGTCAAGCCCCTGAACTAATCTAGCAACATGATGTTGAGAAAGAAGTTGGAGTAGGAAAAGGGCTTCTGCAGATCTGAGAAGCAACTGCCGAATACATTCCATCGCCCTCACCTGCAGGAGTGAAAGACTAATTAAAGACTTACTAAACGGACCAAATTGAAGAGGGAAGAAAGTAACACTATATTATAAGAGTTCAACAAATCTTACCTCTGTGGCAGCCAATTCAGCAGGACTATATGGCAACCGCTGTCTTTTATTTGCTGACTCGCCTCCATTGGAATATGTTCCAAACAAGTTCCTAACCATATTCCTTTCAGTAGCTCCGAACTCTGAACCAGTACCATACAAAATAGAACCAGTTACTCCTCCTAATCCAGCAACATATCCATAAAGCCCCCTTCTCTGGTTCCTTCTAGATCTTAAGAATTTTTCTAATGATCGAATCTTGCCTTCCAGCACATGCATAGCATTGCTAGAAAGACGACATATCACCAGTCCTTCGGCAGACATGGTATCAGAACTGGGTTTTCTAGACATCACAGAAAGTTCCCATATGGGAAAAAGTAATCTTGACGTACAAAGGCAGAGCCCTTCGTGAGCACCTGAGAAGATGGGCTCGGCTTCTTGAACAACTTGGCCCATGCTGAAACCTCCAGTTGCTGTTCTAGTGTTTGACAATCCACTACTGCCATCAAATTGTGGCATTCCTACAATTCTAGGATCCTCAAAAGCCTCAGCTGCTTTGTCAGCAACAATGTTACTAATTAAATCTTCAAAATTTATTATGCGGGCAGCCAACATCAAACACATTGCAGCTGCTTCGCCTGCTCCAAAGCGGGTGAAAAAATCTTCCAAAAGGGACCGTGGAGAGTTGGATTCTAGAAGTCTTCTCAATATATCAACAGGCCTATTAAACACCAGTTCCATCATACCCATGGTCGTAAAAATGACAATCTTTCTCCTTGGCAAAATATGCTGGGTCGAAAGATCACCTCTGGCCCAGAGTTTTCCACAAGCCTTTTCATAAGACTCTCCCGAGACTTCAAGTCCACAGTATTCAAGTTCTGAGTATAATGATTGAACAGTGGCAGCAGCATCGGGAGAGGGGAGCACATCTGCTACAAAAAGCATACGGCCTTCAATGGGTAGAGAGGAGACTACTTCGCGTAAAGCCCGAGAACTCCTTGAACTTGACCCTGAACTGCTGCCAACATGAGAATGCACGCTTGAATCTCTGCTAACAATGAGAAGAGAAGACATAGCAGGTGGCGATGAATCTGAAAGGACAAGGGTTCCTACAGAATAATATGCTGTTTCTACCTTCATGGAGAGATCCTCATTCTGAGTTCTACCAGAAAGAGATGCAGCTCCAAAACCAAACCCAACACCGGCCCCCAATGGAGGAGATGGCCTAGTTGAAACAACTTTTAAACAATTTGGAGCCTGGTGGTGGTTACTGAACCCACTGAAACTACTTCCACTTGACGAGGTGGAGAGATACATCCTCCTACCATCTGATAAGGAAGCAACGAGGTGCAACCACTTGGATTCCAGCATGGACGATGGTGAAATGCTGACTATGGTAGGCTTGTTAGCTCGACCTGCCGCTGTTGACTGTCGATTTCCTTGGCTCACATCCTTCTGGTTTAACAGATTCCTCTCTTCTGCAACCATCTTGAGAGGACCTTCCCCATTTGGCCCAAAGACATATGCTTGAAGTTTCATCTCTTCAGTGCGGGCATATAAAATCTGCCTTTCATTATCAACAACCATCTCGACAACAAGATCTACAGCTCCAAACTTGAATACATTTGGCACAACCCACCTAACATTGACAGAATTGCGGATAAATGTTTCAAAAAAAAAACGATCAGAAAGCTCAAGGAGTTAGGATTGCTAACTTTTGTCCCAGATTCCAGAATCAAATATCAGAGTGAACAGAAAGAGGGGAAAAAGACAAAGAGAATATGTGTACCTCGAGATCATACTACCAACACCTGCAGTAAGACACACTTTACGACAACGTTTATGCCAGCCTGAGCCAGTTGTATATAGAAGCTCATATATGTGACCATCACGTCCAGCCATGAAAATGCGCCCTTTATTGGTACATGTAACGCAGGTCATGGCAACTCCATCTGATGATATTGTATAGTCAGGCAGAGGCTGTACTGAAATTTCAGCATAAGGATCTCTACCATCAGGTCCTTCGGTGCAGCAAACTCCAACAAGAACCAACTGTGAGAAAAGTATAGTTTTTATTCTCAGAAAATTATGTACAATACCGCAAAGCTAACGAAAGCTGTGATCAGATTGCGCCCTTGAAAAAAAAGTATCACCTCAACAGGAGTTGCTAGCACCAAAAGATATTGAATAGCTTCAACAAAAACTCCGGGTCTACATTTAGCTAATCCAACCGCACAAATAGCCTGTTCTTCACCGCTATACTCAGGACATTGCCCATCCCTAATTGACATTCGTTTATAAAACAAAAAAAGCAACAACTATGAAAACGAGGCATCTCAGGCTCTGAATTCCACTATAACTAAAAAAAGGGCAAATTTACCTTTTGTCGAACCGCCACAGAAACAGAGAATTGTCGACGGATGCCCAAGCCCTTCGAATCTCTGGAAAAATTCCACATAAGGCCGTCCCTTCACCGCCGGCTGTGTTATACCTATCAATAAGTACAGAAGGCAATTCCCAAGTGTCACCCACCTCGATCAATGGTGGCCACTGCAGCAAAGTAAAACACAAATTTGTCAATGCTCAAAAGTTCTATACGCGAGCAGAAACCCTAGCAGATATATCATAATCTATCATAATCTTGTAATTGCTCGATTTCAACTACTTTTTTCCCTTCGAATACAAGAACCCAATAGCAACAACCGAAATAAATTGAGCTAATTGCTTAAATTAAGCCATATATTAGGGACTCAAGTCGTTCCTGAAGATAACCTCTCTGGGATGAGTCGAGTATGGATGACTAGCGTATCTGGAAGCTTCTAGAGCTTCTTCTAGATCGAGCTGCGCTGCGGCTTCTCCGCCAATGCGGTCACCAACGCAGAGTCCCGCGTTCGTCACATCCCGCATCACAATCTCCTCGTCTTGCGACATCTTATTGGAACAAGAAACAACACTGGATGAATCAGATTTTGAGCTTGAGAGCCCTAGTAGATACTCTAGAGCGAGAAAACCAAAACCCTAGATCGATTTTGGCTCCCTCGCGAAGAACCAAGAGAGCGGGAACAAAAGAAAGGTTCGAACTTTTTGTTCAAATTTCGTAGCGAAAAATCCGATTGGAGCAGAGGGGGAGAAGGGGAAAAAGTGTCTGCGAGCAAAAGCCCACGGTAACAGAGGGTTTATTATAAGTACAGAGGGTTTCTCGGGATAACAAACTCGCCTTTCTTTTTTGAACTCTTCCTTTTTCCGGCTAGTTTGTCGGGTCGGACTTTGCTGCTTCCCAGGTCGGGTCAATTTCTTTTACAACATGAAGTAGTAATTTTTTTTGGGGGGGGGGGGGGGGGGCAAACAAGTACATTTTTATCGTGGTCGGGTTATATATTGGGCCAAACAAGTAGATTTATTGGCCCAGGCTGAAACGAAGACTGATGCCCATTATCTCACAGCAATGAACATGCACCATGTTGACTTCTCTCTTTCATGTTCGAGCCTTCGAGGTATTCTCGGAGCAGGAGTTGAGGGAAGTTTTTTAAAACTTTTGAATGGCCCCACTTATTAGGGGCCCCACATAAAAAAAAACTAATTCAATTCCTTATAATATAAAAGGACTAAATTGAGGCTCCTAAAAACACACATCTCCATTTCCTTATAGTTTGTTTGGTGTGGCCGCTTCTCTCTATCTCTAGAGAGAGATTTTCTCTCAAATTCTTGATTTCTTCCCCTCTTCTTCACTAAATCCTATCTTTCAGAAGAGTTGGGCAAGATCATCAATTTGTGCAGCTCTGTTTTTTGTTTAGTTCATCGGCTTTCCTAGCTTCCGGTTTGTCCGGATTTTACTTCCGATTTTAGATCGGACTCTTTTCCCGGCTTTCTCTGCCGGATCTCTCGCTTTGTGCGAGGTTTCAGATCTCTCTTCCCTCGTTCTCATCTTGTTGAAGCATATGTTGAGTTCTTTAGGCGTTGTCGGCGGTTGGTGTTTCGGCGGGAAGTAAATCTTTGTCGCTTCCATCGCTCTTGGAGGTCGTGCATATGATGGACAAAGTCACGCTCAATAGTTTGGGTCGAGACGGCGGCGGAGTATCTCAGAGACAGTGGTCGATGGTGATGCATAAGGACGGTTTCATCCTCTCTGCAGTTTCTTTCTTCAACAATTCTTCTCGGAAGTTTGGTCCTCCGATGAGTTACAGAGGCATGATGGCTTTGGTGCGGTATCATTCGGCGGTGACTTCCTCCTCACTTAGCCGAAAATTGCATGCTGAATTTCTGGAGTCCGGTGGTCGGCGGTGGTCGCCGGACATGCAAGTCGAAGCTGTTGTTCTGTTGACACGTGTGCCACGTGTTCTCGCTTGCAGAACCCGCTTCTGATGTTTATCTTTTGTTATCTCTGGTTTTTGGTCTTTAAGCCCAGTTGTTTAGGTGTCTTATGGACTTCAATAAAATGATCACACTTTAGCGTTAAAAAAAAAAAAATTGAAGCTCCTAAGGCTAGCCAGCTCAGCAAAAAAAAAGTGTTACAGAATCTTGCCACATCAGCAATTGGAAAATGTTTCTGGAAAGAATGCCATGTCATCTGCAGCGACTGTATACATGAAACCCAAATATACGACTCATATTATTATCACCAAAGCCCAAAAGTTTACTTAGCCCACTACCTTCTAACCTTTTTCACCTTCCCCAATGCGTCGGAAGAGCCACCGGATCGACATGGTAATGGCGACGGGCCGTTTAAAATTGATTGTCTGTTTCCTCAGTGTAGTTAATAACCCTCCCATTCAAGTCTATCTTTGCCCAATCAAAGTTTCGTGCATTCAAATACCCAACCTTTCAAATCCAACCGTTTCAGAGCTATATCTTACATTGCGTATAAATATCCACCATATCCCTGCCCAAAAACACCGCGAAACAGCCTCTTACCCACTCTAATTTGAAACCCTGTCATGGCTACCGTCGACGTTGTCTCCATCCCTGCCTATGCACCCTATGTCACTTTCGATGATCTGCACTCGGGCGTTCTTGCCAACAGGTGGTTGGCCGCCTCCTCCGCCACTGGGATGCGAGGAATCTGAAACAGGATGTCAAGTTCGTAGGCATCGTCCTCCGCCTTCTCGATGAAGAGGTATATCTTCAATCTTAAATCAATCAAGACAAGGAGTCTTACAGAAAGAAATTT
Source organism: Orychophragmus violaceus (assembly GCA_030180135.1). Taxonomy (NCBI): domain Eukaryota; kingdom Viridiplantae; phylum Streptophyta; class Magnoliopsida; order Brassicales; family Brassicaceae; genus Orychophragmus; species Orychophragmus violaceus. The sequence continues at coordinate 5,951,466 of CM058229.1, forward strand.
TTCTTTTTGACATATTTAATCTCGATAGGCACAACGAGTCTGACAGCTTGGTGTTTAATTCAATACATTATGGTAGAAGTAGAAGTTTCTACTAACCTGTCATTTCTTACTTGGGCATAATATGATGAGTAAAGATCAAAGATTCCCAAGAAACAACTCTTATGGGAGAGTCTTTAAAGCTGGTGAAAATATTACTATTAATCTGCCAAATTCTGAGGAGGCATTCCGTAGAGGTGAATATGCAGTTGTTAGAAGTTTGATTCTGTTTGTCTTTATTTGATCATTTTGCTGGTTCTAATTATTAACTGGTTTCATGATCCAAGGGTGGTGTAGAAGGCAAAAGGCAAGTGATAAAGTCATCGACAAATTTGCATCATGCAAGTAATTTTTTTTTTTTTTTAATTCTAATACTGAAGTATACGATCTCATATATAAGAAATTGAATAGTGTTTATCTTAAGGGTTTTCACTTAGGGTAAAGGGTCTAAATCTTATCCTTCAATTAACTTCCAGAACTTACGAAAGGCTATTGCAACCTATCGGCTATCGCAACCTATCGGCTATCGCAGTAGTATTTTGCGTCAACCTGATGAAAAAAAGAGAGGCAGCACTCTCATTCTTTGTTGACTACTTGGAAAGCTATTACTTACTTATATGCTTTGCTGTTTACTTTCATTCAGAGGGTGCTTTTTTCCAATCTGGTTCGCTTAGCCACGTCAACTGTGCTGGTTGGTTGCGAGCTAGGCCCTAGCTCTATAGCATTCTTCGCAGGTACTGAACAAGCGGTTATTTTGTCTACACCTTCAAATATAATGACATAACTAATCTGGATGTATCTATTCAAACTGTTGTTGAAGAATTATTCCAAAAATAATCTGGAATTCTTAGACTGCATATGATATTCAAGTGTCTCATGTAAGTTCATTTGCCTCTTCCAGGTCTCTCAGGAGACATCCTATCGATGCCCCTGGATATGCAGCTATGAAGCTTTTTCTGACAAAGATTCCAGAATCTACTGACGGGTGACTTCATGAGATGAGGGTAGTCGCTGCACTAAGAAGTGGGGAAGTGTGGGAAGTCAAACTGTTCTGAAGTGAAATAATGTTTATTTGCTTGTGGGATAAACTAAAACAAGTTAGCATAAAAAAATGAATAAGTTACCAAAAAATAAAACATTAGAATGTGTTCATGACTTCAAAATGTTATAAAGAATTCAAAAATTTGGGATCCAACATAACGGAGTATGAGAGATAGAGAGTAGGATAAGACGTTATTTATATTATGTCTCAAATAGAACAAGAACAAATACAAAACTATACTAAATAGAAGTACAATTACATTTCGCAAAAAGAATATAACTACATGGTATATGTTTCAAAAACATTCACATGTAGATGGATGCAGTAGGGTGACACAGTCACAGAAAAAGATCATTTCAGTACATGCATCTAGAAACACAGCTACGGTATGTTTGTGAGAATGAGTATGACATACATTATGTTCAATGGGGCTATTTGAACACGCATAATAAACTGGAATGGAAAAGTAGTTAAAACAATGAGACAGAGAGATAACACACATAATAGATAGGATTATTACATACTATATCTCAATGGTCATATTTACAGATAGAATCAGCGCATACCAAACACCAATCGAACCCCTTGGGGACCCCAAGGGATGTGTCCAGGTCTGTTTATAAATTGAGGCTTTCAAATCCTTTTGATCTTGAGAGTTTTTATCCGAATCTTGATGTGAATTGTTTCTTCACACACACAGAAAAAGAGACCCGGTTCATGTTAAATCCAGAATTGATTGCTGGTATGCTCTTCTTACCAACTATGGAAGTCTCTAAAGCAATTGAAGTTCTTGGTGCCGAAAGATTCTCTCATTACACAGGGTTACAAAATTTTCAAACATGTTTTTGAGTTATATACAAAAACATTAAAGGTTTTTGAATAACAAATGCTACTAGAGAAGAAGTAATGTCTGACACTATGTATAGAGACAGTATTAGGCTTCAACAAGTCTTGGCAGATTTCATGCCGTTGTATGTTACCTTTAAACTAAGTGTCACAGCTTCCCTGAGGAAAGATCAGCTCGGGCGATCTGTGCATCTTGCTAACTTAAAGATCATGTAAAATATTATTAATCAATATACATAATATGATGTTAAAAAAAAAAGCGCATTGATGATTTTGTGTTCTTGAAAACAGAATAACTCATATCAGAGGTGGGTTACCAGAGTTTTTGCTAAAGCAAACGTGGGGATCAAGAAAAAAAGAATTGTCGTTGAAAGGATTAAACTTGATGGTTAGCCATAAACTGTTGAAGATGAGGTGGAGATGTTCAATACTTTGATGTGGAGACAAGCTAGAAAAATGGAGTTTCATTTTCACTCTGTAACTAGCGATCAAGTAGTCCAAAAAAGGGGTTATGACTTTGATATATTAGTCATTAGTTGTTTTTTATTTGCAAATTTCCTTATTGCTTTTGTTCTCATTTTCACCTTCAATAACAAACAAATAAGTGGATAACAATATTCAAAAATAAAATAACATAAATAAATCGAGTATAATAATTTAATTGTAATTATCTTTTTTAAATAATAATAAAACATATTTGACACCCCATTCACTCTCCACAAATATATACAGTATAAACTACATTTGCAGCCAAAAGAAAAGAAGTCAAAATAACATATTTATTAAATAGTAAAAGGTTTAAAAACACAATAAAAGAAAATGTGATATCCGAAAAATAATCAATAACAAAATGATATATAATTTAACTCAAATCTAATTAAAACATAGTTAATACAATGAAATTACAATAAATTTGATTTTACAACCCCGCGCGTAGCGCGGGATAACCTCTAGTTCCTTAAAAAAATGAGAGGTAATTGAGGTTAACAAAAATGGGAGTGTCCACATGGGATAACAAAAAAATCTCAGAAAGATGACACGTGGCAAATATTTGATAAAAAAATTCAGAAAATGACACGTGGCAAATCTTTCCCCATACAAGCTCTTTCGTCGTTCTCATCCCATTCAAATTCTCTATCGACAAAGATCAGTTTCAGTTTTGAAGCGAATCGTTTCATTTTCCAGCCTCATCTGCTTCCAACACCTTAACCATTAAATCTCCTTAAATAGCAGGTTATAGGATAAAGTGATTTGATGGTGGAGGGAAGATGAGACCGGTGCAGAGCAACGACCAGAAAAACGCGACGATTATGGTCGATAGAAGAGAAGATTGACTCCGAGCAACGAGAAGAAGAACTGGAAGATCTCAGAGGAATCCATGGTTGTTATACTTACGGTTCCAGTTTCTCCTGGTATTTTCTTCCGCTTTAAACTACATGCAGTTTCGATTTGATGAACGAAACCGATCTTCCCACGAAATTTATGATCTGAGTTTGGGCTGCTCTCCAATTGAATTTTGAAACTACATGCAGTTTCTCGGTTTTTGTTCTTGGCTGTCTGGTTACTGAAAATTTGGGAAGTGGGAACATATTGTTTGTTAATCTGTTATTTGAGTTCTCTTCGTTATATTTTATGTTCTGTCTGATCATGTGCTTGTGAAATATAAAGTATGATGAAGATGATAGCCGAGGAGAGAAACGATCAAGCCTATGGTAGATGGCGGAACCGAAGGATTCAAGGGTCATGCTAGAGTTATCGTGCCTGGAGTTACACCCTGTTTTGAGTGCTTTCCCACCTTAAGTGAAGTTTCCATTGTGCACTCTTGCAGAAACCCCTAGGAATGCAGCTCATTGCATGGAATATGCTCATTTAATTAAGTGGCCTGAGGTATGTGAATGGATACTCTTTAAAAGAGACTCTTTTATCAAGTGAATATGTATTTGTTTTAGTCACTGTATAGTCTTTTTTCCTGAAGGTTCATGGTGGAAAATCCTTTGATCCTGAGTCCTGACGAGCCAGAACATATGAAGTGGGTCTATGATGAGGTTAGTCATCCTTTTTCTTATTATACTAGGCGTTTGAATTTTGGCTAATTTCATATATGCATTATCTTTGCAGGCTATCAAGAGAGCCGAGCTTTTTGGAATTTCGGGTGTCACATAATCTCTCACACAAGTACGTGACGGTTCTCGCAATTTTTTTCTTTTGACGTCCTAAAATTTTCCAGTAATCTGTTGAAGTGTTTGTGACTGTCTAAGCATGTAAGATGAAATCCATTTGCTATTTATATTCATGATGAAACAATGAGTGGACGCTTGTTCTGGCATATAGGGTGTGGGTAAAAAAATAATACCTGCGATTGCATCCACCAATGCGATTATTTCAGCAGCTTGTGCGCTTGAAACCTTGAAGATTGTGTCTGGATGCAGCAAAACACTTGCAAACTATCTGACGTGTGGTTTACTTATTTCTTTCTTCCTTCTGTGCTTGTAAGAATTTTGCAAAAAAAAAAAAAAAAACAATGTTATCTTCAATCAATTTGGTTGGTTTTCATTTTTGCAAGGTATAACGGTGGAGAGGGTCTCGACACTAAAATGACTGAGTTCGTGAGAGACAAGGACTGTCTTGTATGTGGTCCGGGCATTCTGATTGAGCTGGATACCTCAATTACTTTGCAAAAGGTCCTGCCTCTATCCATTGTCTCTTTGTCCATTTAATACTGACATGAACCTTATTTTCGTAGCCACTTATTGCTTCAATCATGCTAACTTATCCTCTTCTCCAGTGCCATCTCCATTGATGCATTTAATTGCATCCATGTATTGATGCTTGGATATGATTATCCTTAGTCTTCTCATTCATTTTGTTCATGTTTTGTTAACTCCTAAGAATATGACGAGGAAACATGGTTCTGAAGAGAAGGCGATGAACCTTGAAGTAAGTTGCTTTTAACATGATTCATATTTCTTAGACTATTGTAAACGTGGAGTGGAAATTTGATTTGGTGATGATTTATTATTTCATATTCTTTCTCTTTTGCTTTAGTCTATTTGCTATGGGTATGAAACTAATCTGATTGGGAATAAATGCATAATGACTAAACATTTTACATGCCGCATAGTTTTTTAAGGCAAAGATTCTTTGATTTGTAACATTCATGGAAAACTGACATCAGACCAGAAGGTTTGGTTTATTAGTTAACGTTTCTGTTACATAATCATTATGCAGGTTTTATTGACAACGCATTATCGGAACAGAAGGTCAGACGACCCAGAATTTATGCTAGATCTTGAAGAGATCCATGTTATTGACTCCAAGACAAAGTCAACCACCAGAGCCCGAGTTTCGCTATGTCTGATTGTTACCTTGCACTTTACTTACGTACTTTCTCAGTCTGAGTATGAGTACAAACCTCAGCCGAATGTGTTTCATGCTATTACACTAATACAATACTTGTCTAATCCAACTTCACAGAACGCAGCCATATCCCCAAGTCAGGACTCCTTTTATAACAAGTGGGCCGGACGAGTACGACATGGATGACGAGGAAGTGGAGGAAGTCGATAAAAAAGGACTATGACGTCGAGTACGTCCCCTTGGCCGTCGCGATGGCAGCTGCAAGGCGCAGTGCAGGTGACGGGATAATCGCTTTTGTGCAGAGCAAGAGCATCATATCGACACAAGGATGAGACTCCTAGGATGGTGGTTGATTACTGGATAAACGTAGACGAGTTCCATAAATTTAGCTTGCTCGACTGCGATTTATTTATCAGGAAACCACCTGATCCAGAAATGATGTTACTGATTTCAAAGAGGTATAAGCAAGTTCTCTGGTTAAATTAAACTGCTCATTTAGGGGGAAGGCATTCGCTTCTTCTACCCCCTCTCTATGATGAAGAGATTCAAAAAGAAAGTTCTACGTGCAAGTGTTCAGACTTATTAGTAACTGGTGAATAGATTTTGCTCTGCTGCTCTTCCTCCTTTTCTGACAAGGTTTGGTTGGCCGTTTCTTTGGCTTATTGGCAAGATGAAGTGCTCTTATGCTGCAAGCATGACAGGGTGGAGGTTCTGGTCTCATGATGTGGCCATCGGGAGGGCTCCCTCCAGTTGGGCTTTTCCAAAGCCATATTGAAGTTGCAGTATCACGCAGCACTAATGGATTCAAAGGATTGTTTTGAGGGTGCGCTGAGAGCCTCAGAGAACAATGTTTTCTCTCTCTTTTAACAGTTCAAATTTGATGGTTCATAACGATGGTCTGTTCCCAAAAACAATTGTCCAAATGAATCAAATTAATTTCTTTTTGGGTTCCTGAAGTAGTATATCAACCGGATAAGATAAGAAAGGGAAAAGAGTAAAAGAGAGTGTGTTAAGGTTCATGTAAAGGAATTGACCTGCATGTATAAGCTCGGTTATAATTTGGGCTCATAATCCAGTTAAGGAAACAAACTGAAAAACTTTGGTGTAGTTCTTGAAAGAATCAGCCGAGAACAAGATATTGCGACCAAGATTTAGGTATTTCGTGAGAAGCTAGACTATTGAATATGTCTTTAAGAACAAGTCTATAGCGTTGCCAATGAAATCCAAATCATTCCCCATTGCATCAATCGAAAGAATGCATTAACATGTTGTATTGACAAAAAGAAATAAAAATTGTTGGAAAAAATGGCCAGCCGAGCGATACTTCTGAAGGTTATGATCTATTATCATTCACAAAATAGGAAATCCAGTAGAAACAAAGAATATCCTGAAACATAGAAAGTGAAGGGATGTGCGAGATTTTTTGAAAAGATTCATATTTTACTTTCATCATTTGTATATTTTGTGTTTAATTTGTTCTTTTTTGGTTCATTATGTAAATGAGTTCTCCACTATGGTGGTCACAAGTATCAACCCAAAAAAACATATAGGTAACACAGCCAGAAACAACTAAATCACATATAGATGTTTTACCAACAACTAGGCTTACAAATATTAATTAATTTGATAGGAAATCTACAGATGGAAACAACATCGGCGACGAGATTTATATATGACTCCTCCATACACGAGCTGAGAAATTACGCAAATACGAGAAAAAGCGAGTGAAAATACCATGGATGTATGCCACACACAAGTCATAGAAGACAAATGCCTGAGCTACGGAAGAAAATGAAAACCGATGTGAACAACAAGGTGGCAGAATTTTATATTTTCAGTCGAGTTGATATTTGATCAATAAACGCAATATCGGTTGAAATCAACAAAACACATCAGAATTATAAAAACAAAAAACCATCACCAAAACCCAACGTGGTTCGCATGTAATTCCCAAACAAAAAGCCGATCATGCTTATATTTCGTAAACAAACAGTTACCGAATGGTGGAGGTTAAAAATAGAACTATAATCAAACATCATTGCTTAAAAGACCAAGGAATAAACCTATACAAAAAAATTGAGAAGCACAAGATCAAAGTAAGATTCTTAGATGAAATTGATAGACAAATTCCGCCCGTAGCGCGGATAAACCCCTAGTTGTATATTTATAAATGTGGTTCTCGGCCGAAGCTGAGGCAAGTTTTTTAAAACTTTTGAATGGGCCCCCACTTATTAGGGGTCCCACATAAAAAAATTAATTCAATTGTATATTTATAAGTGTGGTTAAACCTCGACGTTCGGGTATTTATTCGGATTTGAATCAGATATTTCGGGTTTCGGGTTTTTTGGTTTTGGATTATTAAATCCATTCGGGTATTTTAGATTTTCAGATCGGGTTTGTTACGGTATTTTTCGAGTTCGGGTCATGTGAGTATTGGACTTCAAGAACCGGTAAATACCCGGGAAAAATCGGATATTTGAGTACTGATTAAAAACAAATTGAATATGAAAATCTCTAACGATCAAAATGACAGGATTTCATGTTCGGTTAATTTTACAACTACGTAAATCATTCAAGAGTCTTTTATCAATCCGACTAATTTTAAAACTTTAATAAATTAGTACTTTATAAATTAAACATGATAAGAAACCGATTGATTTACCATAGTAATAATAAAAACAAATTGAACATGAAAAATCTCTAACGATCAAAATGACCGGATTTCATGTTCGGTTAGTTTTACAAGTGTAAATCATTCAGGTTTCTTTTATCAATCCGACTAATTTTAAAACTATAATAAATTAGTACTTTTTATAAATAAAAATTAAAAATTACTATAAAGATAATATTTTTATAGTTCTAAATACAACCGATTTAAAAAATAATAGAATTTGATAAATTAAAAAGATAATTGAAATGTTTTTGTCAGAATGATAAGAAACCGATTGATTTACCGTACTAAAAACAAATTGAACATATGAAAATCTCTAACGATCAAAATGACAGGATTTCATGTTCGGTTAGTTTTATAACTACGTAAATCATTCAAGTTTCTTTTATCAATCCGACTAATTTTAAAACTTTTATAAAGTACTATAAATTAAAAATTACTATAAAATAATATTTTTAGTTCTAAATACAATAGAATTTGATAAAATAAAAAATATAATTGAAATGTTTTTGCCAAAATGATAAGAAACCGATTGATTTACCGTAGTAATAAAAACAAATTGAACATGAAAATCTCTAACGATCAAAATGACAGGATTTCCATGTTCGGTTAGTTTTACAACTACGTAAATCATTCAAGTTTCTTTTATCAATCCGACTAATTTTAAAACTTTAATAAATTAGTTCTATAAAATTACTATAAAATAATATTTTTAGTTCTAAATACAACCGATTTAAAAATAATAGAATTTGATAAAATAAAAAGATAATTGAAATGTTTTTGCCAAAATGATATAAGAAACCGATTGTTTTACCGTAGTAATAAAAACAAATTGAACATGAAAATCTCTAACGATCAAAATGACAGGATTTCATGTTCGGTTAGTTTACAACTACGTAAATTATTCAAGTTTCTTTTATCAATCCGACTAATTTTTAAAACTTTAATAAATCAAAAATTACTATAAAATAATATTTTTAGTTCTAAATACAACCGATTTAAAAAAAAAATAGAATTTGATAAAATAAAAAGATAATTGAAATATTTTTGTCAGAATGATAAGAAACCGATTGATTTACCGTACTAAAAACAAATTGAACATATGAAAATCTCTAACGATCAAAATGACATGATTTCATGTTCGGTTAGTTTTATAACTACGTAAATCATTCAAGTTTCTTTTATCAATCCGACTAATTTTAAAACTTTTATAAATTAGTACTTTATAAATTAAAATTAGTATAAAATAATATTTTTTAGTTTTAAAACTAGCCGATTGAAAAATAACATAATTTGATATGAAAACTTTGATTAAAAAATTATAGGAGTTGCTGAAAAATAATTTATCGATTAAATTTTCCGTGTTGTTAAATTATATTATTATAAAAAATGATTTATTTGTTTTCAAAATAAAAAGGAAGGAAAAAGCTTACAGAGCATTTGATGATTTTACGAAGGATATGCTTTCGATTGAACCTGAAACAATTCAAAGTTTATGTTTGGTTAGTATCTCATTTCATTCAACCTTAAAAAATAATTAAAATCTAAGACTGGTATTGTAATGTCCTTCACATGAGGTTTTGACCAGACACTGCAACAGAAAACAACATTAGAATGCTAGCTTGACCATATGCAAACTTAACAAGATATCATCTGCTTTCACTTCCCACTTAAGCTCGCCTAACTCTTCATCGATATATTGTACAATCATATTTTATTCTCACTAGCGCTTGCAAGATTAGACTCGATATTAATAGGAAAGCAGCATGCTTACCTCAGGTTCATCGGTTGTCCATGGTAGACCTTGAGCAATGGGGATTCTCATCTTTTCTTCCACCATTGTTATTTCTTGGAGCTTCTTTGCAAACTCTTCCTCTTTCATCCTACCTCTTTGCTGCAGAGAAACAAAGAGCAACAAACAGTCAAGACTCCATTTATACCATGAATCCAGACACGTGCAATATTTTTGATCTAAGAAGCTCGTACCTCAGTTCTAAGTTTGAAAGGCTTCAATGAAGTCGATGAGTCCAAGCTCTGCCATATAATACAGATATATCAAACCGATTATAACAAATGAGCTTTAGTGGCATATACTATTCAAGACAGATTATGATTAAACAAGTAGGAAAATCAGTATACCATTAGGTAGAGGCAAATTTGGCAGAGTCTATCTATCTCGCTGGAGAAGCCAAGGTACACTACTCCTTCAATCAAATCGATTATGTTTGAATTCTCTCCTCTCGTATTGAAATTCAACTGTGGATTTAGAGTCATTTCGTGGTGGCGTTGAAAGTGATATTCAAGGAGCAGATTGAGAAGTATAAACTTCATCATCAGCTTAGAAGAGAGATGGAGATCCAAACGAGTCTAAGACACCCCAATATCTTGCGTCTCTTCGGTTGGTTCGATGACGATGAGCGGATTTTCTTAATTCTCGAGTATGCTCATGGTGGTGAGCTCAAAGAAAATGGTCATCTTACTGAAAAACAAGCCGCCACAGTGAGTCTCCTCGCTCTCTCAATCTTGCCTGAATCATCGGAATTATGTTTGACAACTCAATCGGTTTATTCAGTACATTTCAAGTCTCAGTCAGGCACTGGCCTATTGTCATGGAAAGTGTGTGACCACAGAGACATCAAACCTGAAAACTTGTTGCTCGATCATGAGGTATGTATTTATGTAGGTTATAGTCTTTACATTGAAAACTCTGGAGCGTCGTCATTAGTATTGTAATATACATGCAGGGAAGGTTGAAAATTGCTGACTTTGGGTGGTCAGTACAGTCAAGTAACAAGAGGAAAACAATGTGTGGAACCTTAGATTACTTAGCACCTGAGATGGTAGAAAACAAAGATCACGATCATGCTGTTGATAACGGTATACTGTGTTACGAGTTTCTCTATGGTAACCCTCCATTTGAAGCTGAGAGTCAAAAGGATACATTCAAGAGGTAAGAGAACACTAGACAGACAGAGGAAACTTAAACTTCAGCTCCTCATGAATCCAAGACGCATACATTTCTCCTGCTTCTCCTAGCAGCATTTGAACTCCCACTCAAAACACTGAAACATCACAAGATCAAACAATTCAGAAGGGAACAAGATAAAAAAAAAACTAACAGTTTGTATATATTAAGCGAGATCTTTATCCACCAACTAACTAACCTGCCGTGGCTGCTGTCCCAGGACAAAGAGACCGAGGCATTAGGGTCTAACCCGAGATTCTTAGCTGTCAAGACCAATTCAGCTGGACAAAACGAGGAACTCCATGGGTGGGTGTGGCTCTTTCTCTCCCTCAGAGAACTTAGATTGCTGTCTCATTCCACACAGTTCCAACTTCACCGGCTTCTTCATATCCTCAGCTGTTTGGTCCTCTTCGTCCTTGTTGGCTGTCAGTGAGTTTCTCAAATGCTTGTACAAGATTCATCACTTTACCGGATTCAGGCACACTTCGCCGTGATTCTTCCACCACCTTGGCCCTTGGCCTCTTCATGTTACAAGCGCCTATTAGCTCCGGTTCATCTCCATCTCCGAGATTACAGCATTCCTCCTTCGGCTCACTTGGGTTTTTGAAAAACTCCTCTTGCGAAGCACGCAGCGTTTCGTATGCAACACAAACGCACTTCATGTTCCCCTTCATCCTCTATCTCAGCAACATTGGACTCGGTAGGCAATGGATCCTTCTTCCCTTTCCTCGGATTCTTATTCGCCACCACAACAAACCTCCTCTCCCTGATCCGATTCCGAGGAGAGAAAACCGCCTGGCTAGGTTTAGGATTCGGACTATGATTCTTCTGCGCCGATTTCTTCGAATTAGCAGATCTCACGAGCGGAGACTTAGCCGGACGCGCATGTGGAATTAAAACAACAAAGACGAACAATAATCGTTCTTGATCTGAGAATCTAACCAAAGAATAGACAGAGGAAATGAAGAATTAGGGTTTTTTTTCCTAATGTGGAGTTCGTAGATTGAACCAAGAAGGAAGGAGTCGAAGAAGATAGATTGGGGAAATAATGTGACCGTTGCGGCGCTCTTTTGGACGCTCTTGATAACGGCTAGTCTTTTGTGTTTTTTTTTTTTTTAATAAATTAACTAAAATAAGTAATCTATACTATTATTTGGGAAGTGATTTTGGAAGAATTGAGCTCTCTCATTAACTCTTGGATTAAAATCTCTTAATTATCCTTGATGAATTTATTTGAAAAAAAAAATCCAATCACAAACTTTTTTATTTAGGTTAAAATAAAAACTGGCGTTCTTAACACATAAACTTTATAAAAAAAACAGGCATAATTTTTTATTTGGGCTAAGCTAAAAGCTTCATCTACTCCTTAGTTAAATAAACTCTACTAAATATTCGTATAAACTAGACATAACCATGTGTACTTCATTAATTAACTAAACCGAGTAACAAATCACACAGCTCATCTATCACATAAAAAAAAAAAAAAACAGCCCAAAAAAATATATAACCCAAACTCACTTTAAAAATAGAAAACCCTAATCTTTAATCCTTTACACACATATATATATATATATATATATATATATCATAATAAGTAGGGTTTCAAAAGAAAAATAGCTTTCATTCATATTATTTTCATAAAAATAAAATCTAGAATTACACCTAAAAGCGCTCCTACAGAAAAATAGATATTAAAAAGCAAATACTAACGATTAATAACAATAACCTGTCATTAAAAAACAACTAATCGTCTTCATTAAATTGATAAACCAAACTCAGTCCAAAGCATACACAAACAAAAATAGGATAAATAACACCATCTATTGCCATAATATCCTCAAAAACATTGGAGATTTAACAACATCTAACAAAATCCTCAAATAATAAATTTCAGCAGCATGTAATGGGACATATGATATAACAACACCATATGGAACACTTTTCTTTAGTTTATGCGGTAACGATTTCTATGTATGTATGTCAAGTTCTTCTTAAATTGGAATTCAGAATAAAGAAATATATGAGATTCGAGAAACATTTGCTTACCATCTATCTATATCATAAATTTAAAATTGTTAGCGATAATATGTTCTTTATCTACACCGAAAACTAAAGATTGAACGGCTAAAAGATGAGATGGTAATATTTCCATAATCATGAATGTTTAGAACCAACAATTTTAAAATCAAGTGAAACTAAATGAGTAACCAATTTAAATATATAACTTATAAATATATGTGGTTACACAATATCTATGAATATTTCACTTAAAAAATATATATATATATATATATTGCTCAAATTTAAATAAGAAAATTTAGTTTTAATAGCTTATAAATAGCTATAGTTATTTTCTTTATATATGTAGATATAAATGAACGTCTATAAATATTCATTTTAATATATATATATATATATTAAATATATTGTTTATATAATTACGCATGAGTAGAAAATATTTATTTTAATTTTATATTTTATTTGCTTTCATCATGATAATTAATAAGAGTCATGGAAAATTTCTTAAAAATATTGGTGTATATCTTCTAAAGCTAATATTTATTCGTGAGCAATCATATGTAGCTCTTTAAAGAGTTACATCAAGAAAATAGTTGAGAATACTAATAAAATAAAAATGGAAAAGCATTGCAAAAAATGAATATTGTATACACATAAGTGTTTTAGAATGTAAAATAGGATTACAAATTTTATTTAACTTATTTTGTTTGGAATATTTTGTTTCCAAATATTTTCATTTAATTTTTTATTGTTTCATCTACATGAGAAGATTTTAGTATTTACTATTTAAAAACATCTACATAGGTTTTTGCAATAAAATAACATAAATGAACCCCATAAAATAGACCGTTAATTTTTTTGTTTTATTGTCTAGCGAAATAAACAAGTCCTTCATTCTATTATTTTGTATGGTTATGAATTATAAATTTATATAATTTTATTGAAAATAAATTAATAAAATGAAAACATACAATTCAATCAAACACTAAATTATGCATATTAAATTTAAAAACATAACATAAATATTTATTAGCACCCCACACAAGGTGTGGGGCAATCACCTAGTAAATCAATTATTTTCATAATCTTTTGGGATCAACCTAATGATAATGCTTAATTTTAATCCACGTTTACTGCTACGACATATCAAAATTTCCAGCAAATAGTTTACTGCCACGTCACATTAACTTTTTTTAATCCACGTTTATCATTTACAAAAGGACTAATCAACTTATAGTTTTGTATAGTTAGCCGTTGGATCAAAGTCATCATGATATACATTTTGACAAGTGTGTGATCTCACAACAAATTTTTCAGACATTAATTATTTTCTGTGTAATATCAACCGTTGGATTAAGGTGTACTGTCATATCATATATCCTTTGTTCACACAAACTTATTATCATTTCGTAACACAATTAAGTTTTCGTTACGTGATTCGCTGTTCAGCTATTAAACGACCGTAAATCATTCGTTATTCTCTTAAGTTTTTATCATTTTGGACCCGAAGTAACCAAAATATAACCAAAATGTAACCGAAATAACCATAATATACCTGAAGTAATCAATTGGTTCAGGTATTTTATACTCGAAGTAACCAAATTCTAACTGAAGTATCCGATCAATTCGGATATAAAGTAACCAAACTTTATCCGATTTATCAAAAATAATCGATTTACCCGAAATCATCCTATAAAAAAATTGATTATCCTAAATGTATCTGAACTACCCAAAATAACCAAACCTATATAAAATATTTATTATATATAATTAAAAGTATGGTTACGTCGACCAAAACAACAACAAATCCAAACCTGTGATATAAACCCAACAAAGGTTCAGATTTATACCTTCTAGGCCAATATTTAGCCCAATGGAGAAATCATTCTATTAATTTATATTAACATGTCCATCATCTATATCATTCATCTTGATTCTTGAATATGTGTAGCATTACATTTTTTGTGGTCTAATTGTTAAGATGTGTAGCATTACATTAATCCACCTCATACTTACTTCTCAACCTTGATCACACATATAATATTCATTTTATAAGATTTTACATTTTTCTAAACTAAAATAGAGCAGAACCAAGCTATAATGGAATTACATCGAATCAAACTACTCTAAATGAAACCAACCCACTTGATGAAATGTTTATCTATAAAAGTAATGATAAAGGAGAAATAGTGAACATTATATATACATTATATTTGATATAAACAAATGAACTTTGATATATAAAAGTCAAATTTTATTTGAAATATATGGAAGTTTAGAGTTTAGACGATTCAAGCTCACAAGTACAATCTCGACCAAACCAAATCAAAGACGTACAATGACATGCAAGTTGACTAGTCCAAGTGTCATTTCCTTGGCCGAGTATTATACAAATATGTACATTCACTTTCATAAATCATAACAAGCATATTTACACAAACACACAGAGGATTAAACCTCATTTTATTATACGACTAAAATAATTACATATAGAGTTATATTATAATAAAATGATTAAAATTATTTTAATCATTTTATTATACGACTAAAATAATTACATATAACTCTATATGTAATTATTTTAGTCGTATAATAAAATGAGGTTTAATCCTCTGTGTGTTTGTGTAGAATCTTAACATTTAACCAAAAAAAAAAAAAATTACATATAGAGGAATAAATCTTAGCGGTTCATGCCGCCTTGGAAGACTGGAGCGCCCATCGCCACTCCTGGGTTCTTCTGTCTCTCCGCGTTCGCCGTCCATCCTAAAATATAACAATTTGTTAATCAAGATTAATCATAATTACCAAATGAAATATATACAACAACAACAAAATGAAGAAAACATGGTGTAAAGAAATATATATATATATATATATATATATACCAAGATTCACATCGAAACCGCGGTTCTCGAGTTCGCGGTATTCTTGGGTGAGAGCACATGGCTCGCAGAAGAAATGTTTAAGGCAATCTCCACAAGCACTGCCTCCAATACTGTATTGAGCTCTCATCTTTTGACGATAGAAACACGAGTAGATACATCCGCAACCCGTCACACAAGCTATCAACGTGTATAATGCTCCAGCCGTACCACACGCTGAAATTTCCAAAAACCGCAATCATTTTATCGCTATGATCACTTGCTGCCTTGATGGTATAGTAAAGGTAATAAAACTTACTGGTGGATCCTTGATCTACAATGTCAGCGACTTGGCCAAATGTAATACATGGACACCAGCATGCGATACAACCTGTTCATTCATTTTTTGCATGATAATAATAAATTTTGTTGGTTCTTTTTCAATAAATAAAGTACGAATTGACGAAGAAAAAAAAATATAGATAAAAGTATAAACTGTAGATTTATTACAGGTTTTGCAGTCGGAGAAGCAATCAAAGAAGCCTGTGGACCATTCTCCTTCAACTTGAGACTTGGCATGAAGGTGTTGAGCTTCCATCGAGAGAGAGATAGAGAGGTAGTAATTAACTTTAAAGCAGGATAATGTTTAAGGTCTGGTTAAAAACGAAGGATGATGCTTGTATTTATAGGGACATTAAAGTCTACTTATCTTTTAACTCGTCAAAACCTCTACTATTTTAAAAACCATAATTAAAGTACTTAAACAAGTTACTTATCTTTGGATTTCCTTGAAAGTACCCATCGTGATGACTTAATTTTTCCTAGACTTTTACTTTTTCTTTTTATGTTTTGTTTTTAAGGAATCAATCCATTGTTTTTCCATCATTTTCAAGAAGAAACAAAAACTTCATTCGTATGACTCTGTCGAAACTACTTATTTTTATTAAATATATATCAATTCTTTTACTAAAACAATCAACGGTACTAATACAAAACTCCATTTTATAGATTTAGATACATGGAACTAAAAATGATAATTATGACTTCTTATAAACCAGCCATTTTTATGAACTTATTCAAAGTCTTTCATCTAATTGATTTAAGTTATATCTTTTACTAATTCAGAGTGATAGAAAAGTTGATCGTTTTCTACTATTATTTTTGGCAAAAGAAAAAACAAATTAAGTCTCCCTTCTCTCTTTTCTAAATGTTAATAAATCTCCCCATGAATTGTCCATGTGAGATATAATAATTGGTTATTTGCAAAAAAAAAAGATATAATAATTGGCTTTTGTTGACCAAAAAAAGATACAATAATTGGCTCTTCACAACATTAATTTAAAAAAGAAGAAGAAATTGATTAAACCCAACAATAAATAATTCAGGTCGACAGTATCAAATATTATATCTAGTTACAATCACGACCCAATCATATAGAAGATGCCTAACGGCACGCAAGTGACTATTCCCATTAGGGGTGGACGTTCGGGTATCCAAATGGATTCGGTTCGGGTTATTCGGGTTTTCGGGTTTTCGGGTTTAGGCTCATTAGCCCCATTCGGATATGTAACATAAACGGGTTGGGTTCGGTTCGGTTCTAGCCGGGTTCGGGTCGGTTCGGGTTAATTACTGGAAACCCATAATCCGATCGGTTTTGAACCAGTTCGGGTAATAACCATACTTTCTATTATGCGTAAATGTTCAACGTCCAAATTTTAAACTTTATAGTGTATAATATACAACATGTACTTTAACAATTTACAATGGATATTAAATTAAATGAGATATAACCTATACTTTGTGAGTGCTAGTTCGAACAAGCTTTTAAGATGAATAATTTCTTAAAGCCCAACATACAAAGCAAACACTATAATCAGCCGGGCTACAACAACACTACACTATCAGTAACAACACTTGAGAGCTTTTGAAAGAACAAGCATTTATCAATAATGAAAACTAATTTATTTTAAAACCATGTTCTTCAATCAAATATCAGAAAGCAACAACCAAATTCCAAAACTAAAATCGCAAACTGCATCAAGGAGAACACCAAACTAAAAACATGAAGCAAAGATTTAAAACTTAGAGAACTACTAAACCATATCTGGACCTTGAAATCTTCCTCCCTCTAAACAGACATCTCTTATCTATACTTCTCAATCATCTCTACAAAACCAAACAACAATAACAATTCAGTTTTATACTCGGATTTAGTTCAAGATAAACAAATAAGATGAATTAGTTAAGCAAATAACAAACAGTATTTTTCGAAGAGTTTTTTTTTTTACTTAAGCAATTTGGGATTGAATTCACTTGTTACCTTATTCTTCGAAGAGTATTTTTTCCTCTTAAAATATCAAAGGAAAACAAACCAATAGATTACTGAATACTGGATATGTATATAAATTTGGTTTATATGGGTTTCGGTTTATATGGGTTATCCAATCGGGTTTCGGATTTAACCCGAACCGATCCATAACCCAAAGTATTATAACCTATGTTCCAATCGGTTATTGTAAAGGATCCGAACCCGTACCGAACCGGCTATTTCGGGTTGGATCCGGGTTCGGGTTTCGGGTTCGGGAAATATGCCCACCCCTAATTCCCATTGTCATATTTTTTTTTTTTTTTTTTTTTTGACATCCCATTGTCATATCTTTGACCGTAATTTTTTTTTTCCAGGTCCCCGCCAATCATTTTGCAAACTAGTTTTTTTTTTATTTGTGTATATTTATTAAACTATAAAACATATATATTTCAAAAGAACATTATTGTCCGACTGAGGAAGTTCAAGAGGAAGGACGGGTCTGTGGTGGCTAACACCATCCGGATTCGATTCCTCCCCTATGCGGAAACTAACCTGCCTCCTCTAGACACAGGTGAAGCTGGCTAGCGGCTTGACAGGACCCAGAAAATTAGTCTGGATCGTTTGGTTTGGAATCTACCCCTGAATTAACAAAAAAAAAAGAACATTATTGGAATATATAGTTCAAAAAAAACATTATTGGAATATTGCACGTTGTTTCAGATTTTAGAGTTACCTAGATTTGATCTACACTAAAAAAGCTCGGATTTACGTTTTCTAAAAATATTTTTTTTTTTATCTTAAATTAATATTTTTATAAATTAAATTTGTTAACTATTTAATCCAGTACATATTAAGTGAAAATATGATAATATGGTGCTAAATGTAAAAAAATTTTATATTATTTTATTATATTTTTAATATTTATGGCTTATTATATTTAATCCAAAATATATTTTATTTGATAATTTTTTATTTAAGTTAATTCTAACTTAGACCCACTATTTCATTGTTAAAAAAGTTACTAAAATCAACAATATTATATAAAATGCAATTTAGTAATATAAATTGTTATATTCGATCTGTTAGATTTCAATATATATATATATATATATATATATATATATATAATTTTTTGTTTCAGATAATATAGTTTTAACACGTGAATAAAAATGTATAAAAATATTTAATATTTTATAAAATTTAAAAATATATCAATTAAAACTAGTTAATTCATCTTTATAACTTATCTTAAAATAAACATAAATCTTAAAAAATATTTTTATAATAAAAAATTAATATATTCTTCAGCCGTTCTTATAATAGTCTAATTATTTTGAAAATTGATAAAATAATTATTTAAAAACTGTCATCGTACAAACATGAACCGTAACTAAACTCATCATATATTCTAATAATATAAATATTAAATAATTTTAATATTTTATTAAACTAATAATATATCTATTGAAAATAGTCAATATATATTTTAGCCCATTATTGACCAAAAAAATATATAATATTTTAGCCCATCTTCTAGTAGTCAAAAATTTATTTTTAATATTATTGATAGTTGAAATCGGTTAATATATTTTCAATTAGTTTTATGTTTGAAATCAGCTAAACTTTTAATTAATTTAATTCTAACTTACTTAAACCCTTATTTTATAACGAAAAATTGCTAAAATCAATAATTTTTGTATATAATACAATTTTAGTAATATAATATATTACATTTGTTCTGCTAGGTTTTAAATTTAATTATATATCCAATATATCTGTAATTATTTGTTTCAAATATTATAGTTTTAACACATGAATATGAATTTATAAAAAATAATAATTTATAGAATTAAGAATATATCAATAAAAATTGGTTAATTCATCTTTCTAACTTATCTTCCAATGAACATGAATCTTTAAAAATATTTTAATTAAATAAATTGATCTATATTTAAATCATTCTTATAATAGTCTAAGTATTTTGAATATTGATAAAATAATATTTTTAAAATTGTCATCCTAAAAACATCAACCATACTTAAACTTATCATATCTTCAAATAATATAAATATTGATTTTTAAAGAAATATTTTATTAAATTAAAGATATAATTATTAAAATCAGTTAATATATTTTTAACCAGTCTTCTAGTAATCAAAATTTATTTTTAATATTATGGATAATTGAAATAGGTTAATCTATTTTCAATTAGTTTTATGTTTGTAATGATCTAAATATAAAGATTTTATGTTAATTTAATAGATTAAATGTAATTAAAATAATTTTAATAAATTTTAATAATAAATATGAATTTAGTAATTAATCTTCTTAATTTAAGAAGTTAGAATTTTTTTTTTTTTAATTTTCTATAATAAATGAATATATATATATATATATCAATTAAAAATAAGATAGTAAAAGATATTGTGAAAATTGTGATAATATCTTGTGAATAAAATCATAAATAGAGAATATTTATACTAAAATATAATTAAATTATTTTAAAATATTTTTTATTGTAAAATTCGAATAAATAATTATTTTTAGTAATTTTAAAAGTAAAAATCTTTTTATAATATGTATAATATATTCTCTAATTTCGAAATAAAAATATATTTTTTAATCTTCAAATATAAATACTTTTTACTACAAATATCATCTAATTTCTAAATATTATTTAATTTATTTTATATTTAAAACAAAAAAATATTAAAAGATATTATTAATATATTTTGAATTAAAATTATTAATTATAGAATATTTTGTATGGTCTATATAGGCTAAATTTCGTAATTCAAAATTACCTTTAATAAAATAATTTTTTTTTAAAAAAATGTAATGACACAAAACATAATATAATCCATGACTAAAGATTAATTTCTAAAATAGTCATCTTTTTAATTATGAAAACATTCATTGTGTCCTTTATAATTTGTTGCTCTAATGGGTTTTAGAGTAATATGGGCCCAGTGTGAGTCTTCCGGGTTTTCGTTGTAGTGACTAGTGATGATTCGAGAGATTTAATTTGGTTAAATCTTTGGACATTTTTTCATGGTATAAATAAATGACAAGTGACAACAACTAACCAAATCACGAAACCTAAATAAATAAGTTTAGTTTTATTTATTTCTAATTTTTTGGGGTATTCAAACCATTTTTTCCTGGTTGTGAAAGTCATACAAATTGCATGAAAATGAGATTACTTTCTTTTCTAAAATTCAAACACAGCTTATACAAAACTTTTCTTTTGTAACCGGTAAGTTTTGAACTATACATATCATATGTGATGCTTTCGATATGTTGGAGTAAAGTTACAATATGTTTCCATTAAGAAAATCTTATTCGCAAATACATTATCAAAATTTATTGTTTCTTTCTCGTATTAGGTTTCAAACTAATGTGGTATTCATTCTTAGTTACCATACACTAGATAGTAGATACAGTTACAATTATTAGTATAGATATACATTATCTATACATGATTATCCTTAAGATATAGTCATATATATCTTCTCCATATTATGTACAGATTTAAGTCAATCTCTTAGATACTTAAGTCTATCTTCTCGCAAGTAGTTTGTATAAAATAGACATTCAAGTTATTAATAATATCATAAGTTCTACATATCCCGATATGGTATCAGAGCACTTCTGATCCAAAAACCCTAAAAAATTTTTCCTCTTCTCTTCTTCTCTTCTGCGCCTCCCCGCTTTTCTTTCATAACTTCCGACTCCTCCTCCACAACCGCTGAAACAGCACCCATCTTTGATGTTGCCAAAAGCACATTAATCTCTCTCAATATGTCTAATATTACTAAACTGTCGGCTACAAACTTCATTACATGGAGGTTGCAAGTACAAGCTCTTCTTGAAGCACATGAATTACATTGCTTCATTGATGACGATGCCCAAATTCCTGCTGAAACTCTCACGACCACAGCTGGAGTAGTCGAACCAAACCCTCAACACCTGTCTTGGAAGAGACAAGATCGAATGATGTATAGTGCCATCATTGGATCTCTCTCTCTTGCGGTTCAACCCATTGTTGCTCGTGCCAAGAATACTTGTGAAATATGGGAAATTCTGGCCAAAACATATGGAAAACCAACCCGAGGGCACATTAAGCAACTTAAGCAACAACTCAAACAGATTTCCAAAGGCAACAAATCAATCAATGAGTACATCCGACTTATTGTTGACAAAACAGACAAACTTGCACTTCTTGGTGCACCTATGGATCATGAAGATCTATTGGATGTCATAACCGAAGGTCTAGGAGAAGACTATCAGGCAATCACCGACATGGTTAATGGCCGAGATGTCCCAATCAGTATCGAAGAGCTTCATGAGAAGCTGATTATCCGAGAAAACAATCTCTCTCTTGCTTCACCAACGACATCCGAGTCTGCTCCGGTTACGGAAAACACAGCCCAAACTCGACCTCAGTTCAATAACAGTTCTCGTGGTGGACATAACAACACCCGTGGCGGGTTTAGGCCACCTCGACCTTACCTTGGGAAGTGTCAGCTTTGTGGGGTACAAGGACATGGTGCCAAACGTTGTCCACAATATCAAACACACCAACCACAGTTTCCATCCAATCCGCATAACTCACCTTCGTACCGTGGTCAATCTCCTTGGCAAGCACCTCATCTGCCGCTTCCAACGCCTCAATGGTCACCACAGGCTCATCATACGACATCTTCCTCTGCATACTCACCTTGGCTGTTGGATAGTGGAGCCTCGCATCATGTCGCCAGTGACTTCGCTAACCTCTCGCTTCATTCACCATACACTGGTGGTGAAAACGTTATGGTTGGGAATGGAGATCAACTGCCTATAACTCATATTGGTTCTGCTTTGCTTCCCTCCTCTAATCGTGATCTTCATCTTAAGAATGTTCTTTTTGTTCCTTCGATGAAAAAGAACTTAATCTCGGTTAACAAACTTTGCAAAACTAACGATGTAATGGTTCAACTTTGTCCGTCTGATTTTCAGGTGAAGGATCTACAAACGGGGACAACACTTTTTCACGGAAAAGCTAAGGGTGGTGTGTACGAATGGCCGGCGCATTATCTTCCGTTGTCTCATTCACCTTCTGCTTTTTCTTGCTCTAAAACTTCATTCCTGGATTGGCACACTCGCTTGGGTCATCCGAATATTCAAACTTTACGTTCAATGCTTTCTAAGTTTAGTTTACCTTTATCTTCTTCGGTTTTACCAGTGTTAAATTGCAATTCTTGTTCTATTAATAAAAGTCATAAACTCCCTTTTTCAGTCTCTTCTCTTACTTCAAAAGCTCCTCTAGAAATTTTGTTTTCCGATGTCTGGACTGCTCCTATCTCTTCAATTGATGGATTCAAATATTTTGTTATCTTTGTGGATCACTTCACAAGATACATTTGGCTCTATCCCTTAAAAACCAAGTCTCAGGTCGCTCATATTTTTCCAGTTTTCAAACAGCTAGTCGAAAATCAATTTAAACACAAAATCATCACTCTGTTTTCTGACAATGGTGGTGAGTTTCTGGCCCTAAAATCGTTTCTTGCTTCCAATGGGATCACCCATATCACCACTCCTCCGCATACGCCTGAGCAGAATGGACTTGCGGAACGACGCAATAGACATATTGTTGAAACAGGCATGTCCCTTCTTACTCATGCTGGCATTCCTAACTCTTACTGGAGCTATGCCTTTTTAGCTGCAGTTTACCTCATTAATAGAATGACTACTCCTACTCTTGGCAATACATCGCCGTATCAACTTTTGTTTCAGCAAGAACCGAACTATCTCAAACTGAGATCCTTCAGATGTCTTTGTTTTCCTTGGATTCGACCTTATGGTCAAAACAAGTTTAGTCCCAAATCTGTTCCTTGTGTTTTCTTGGGCTATTCTCTTACACAGAGTGCATATCTATGCCTCGATGTAGTCAGTTCCAGATTATATGTGTCTCGTCACGTCGAGTTTCATGAATCGACCTTTCCCTATTCATCTCTCACATCGCCAAAAAGCTCTTCTTCCTTGCTCACTGATTCTCTAACATCTGATTTATCCTCTGCTTCTCTTGTTCCTGTTTTTCAGTCACCGGTCGTACACACTCCTACTCCCCTGCCTGTAGCTCCTTCTCCTGCGACAGTCGACTCATCGTTGGATATTACTCCAGCATCGCCATCTCCACGGACACCTGCGGTCTTAGCATCACCTGCCCCTGCATCATCGCCTGTGTCGGTTGCACGCCAACATCAGCGGAACATGACCACTCGAGCCATGAATAATATAAAAAAGCCTAATCCTAAATATGGTTTGAGTGTCATTCTACAGGAAATCGAACCGGAGAGCCATGTTCAAGCAGTCAAAGATGAAAAGTGGAGACGTGCCATGAGTGAGGAGTATGATGCGTTTATTCGCACAGATACGTTTGACCTTGTTGATCGAGCTTTGGCAAAGAATATTGTTGGCTCCAAGTGGGTTTACAGGATTAAGCGTCTTCCTAATGGCAAAGTGGAAAGATACAAAGCGCATTTAGTGGCGAAAGGTTTCCATCAGAGACCTGGAATTGACTTTCATGAAACTTTTAGTCCTGTTATTAAACATGCTACGATTCGTCTCGTTCTAGCTACAGCAGTCACCAGGAATTGGCCTCTAATGCAACTAGATGTCAATAATGCATTTCTACAAGGTCCTTTGGATGAGGAAGTTTATATGCTGCAACCTCCTGGTCTTATTGATCGAGACAAACCGAATCATGTGTGTCGTTTGAAGAAGGCTATTTACGGACTTAAGCAAGCACCTCGTGCTTGGTATACTGCACTCAAAGAGTTCCTTCTCAGCAT
Organism: Orychophragmus violaceus; assembly: GCA_030180135.1. Classification (NCBI taxonomy): domain Eukaryota; kingdom Viridiplantae; phylum Streptophyta; class Magnoliopsida; order Brassicales; family Brassicaceae; genus Orychophragmus; species Orychophragmus violaceus. The sequence goes on from CM058229.1 coordinate 5,976,404, forward strand.
TGGTTTCGCCAACTCTCTTGGTGATGCATCTCTCTTTATTCTCCGCAAAGACTCACATTTTATCTACATGCTCATTTATGTAGATGATATCATTCTTACCGGGACTTCTCTCTCCGAAATCAATTGTGTTACTGACCTTCTTGCTGCTAAATTCTCCTTGAAAGAACTTGGTGAGCTTTCCTACTTCCTCGGAATGGAAGCCACTCGCACGCCCATGGGTCTTCACCTTACTCAGACCAAGTACACCGTCGACCTTCTACGACGCACCAAGATGGACCACGCCAAACCTGTCGCCACTCCTATGTCTGCGACTGAGGTTCTCACGCTCAAGTCCGACACTACGCTTCCTGATCCATCGGAATATCGAACTGTCGTTGGTGCCTTACAATATCTCGGTTTAACCCGACCTGACATTGCCTTTTCTGTCAATCGTCTGTCTCAATATATGCACCAACCGACTGACTTACATTGGGAAGCAGTTAAAAGAATCCTGCGTTATCTTGTTGGTACTGTTGACAAAGGTATCTTCTTCTCGGTTTCTTCTCCATCCACTCTCCACGCTTACTCTGATGCTGACTGGGCTGGGGACAAGGATGACTATATATCAACTGGAGCCTACATTGTCTATTTGGGCAAACAACCGGTCAGCTGGTCAGCTAAGAAACAAGGCAGTGTGGCTCGTTCGTCAACAGAGGCTGAATACAAGGCCGTATCAGATGCTGCGGCTGAGATCAAGTGGATATCCTCCCTCATGACTGAACTCGGGCTTCACTCATCCATCACTCCAACGATCTACTGTGATAATATCGGTGCTACATATCTTTCTGCCAATCCTGTCTTTCATTCTCGCATGAAACACATGGCTCTAGCCTATCATTTTGTTCGTGAACAAGTTCAAGCCAAGACATTACGAGTTGCTCACATCAGCTCGACAGACCAGCTGGCTGATGCATTAACAAAGCCTTTACCAAGACCACGGTTTCAAATGTTGATACACAAGATTGGACTCTGTCACCGACGTCCATCTTGAGGGAGCGTATTAGTATAGATATACATTATCTATACATGATTATCCTTAAGATATAGTCATATATATCTTCTCCATATTATGTACAGATTTAAGTCAATCTCTTAGATACTTAAGTCTATCTTCTCGCAAGTAGTTTGTATAAAATAGACATTCAAGTTATTAATAATATCATAAGTTCTACATATCTCGATAACAATATCATCATACACACTAAATAGTTGCTTTACTTCTCTCCGAGCAATGTTGTTGAGTTAATATCACATACTATTGGCTAGTGGTGGCTAAAGTCTTCCCTATCTCTGAGACATTAGCTAGACAAATTCCACATAAGTCAGCAACATAATTGATTTTTGTCTTGAAGAAGTACAACGAGATTTCAAGATTCCAAATGTCACGGATTTGAAACCGTTCAGGTATCTCAATTGTCAAGAAATCAACACAAAATTCGGCACAACTATCGGAGATGACAACATCGCCTTAAGAAACCTCTACTAAAGAAAAAAATGGTTACTTGGAAGAACCAACACCGAAACAAAAGAAACGAGCACAATAACCGACCAAACCAGTAGAGATATTGTATTGGAAAGAGATACATCAAAGTTATGGTACCACAACTTTAGACTATCTCATACAATACTATTACCAATCAAATCTTTTATAATATACAATATGCAGAACTGAATCGAATGAAGCATTACTTTGGTACACGCTAGAGATTTTGCTATCGTGTTTTTTTTTATGTTTCTCTTTTTTGCCATGATATCAAACTTTGAGTTACACTTTTGTAAAACTTCCTTTTCGTTAATGTGAATATTGACAGTTTCGTAAAAAAAAAAAATAGTTTACAATATGTAATGTCGGCTATCTCCCCACTACATGGTATACACACTCCTTTCCCAAAAGTGGCATTTTAAGTGGACTTTACTTCTTTTTATATGGGCAGAAACAATATGGGTAGGCGAATCTCCACATATATAGTCCATCCGTAATTGGGTGAGTCCCATCATCGTTATATTCACTGTACGATTCTTTCGTGGTCAAGTTGCAACTAGTTATGTCCATCCAAAATCTCACTTGCGACCCATACTTTTATTAAACTAGTACATAATAGTTGTGTTATACTCGCATCTTAGAGATAATATTTAAATCTTCTATTAAATATACAAATTGTATATATCTAAAGAAAATACAAGTGTTTTACGTCTCTTTTTCTAATATATACAAGATTAAAATCAAATTATATATAAGGAAGTAATTTGGGTGATTACACGAATAATTTATTCGAGTGAATAACTATATAGTGACACTATATATCCGGGGTCAATTCTACCGCAATGCTATGTAAGTATGTATACTACATGAAGTGTTATAGTTTTATCTGAAAATATCAAAAAGTGTAATCTGTAAGAGATAACCATACACACAAAATATCTCATGATATACTTAAAAAAACTAAAGTATGCGGTATCTTTTAAGGTACGGCTAAGAGTTGAAACTACCAAACTTTCTTTCACACTCCAACTAGGAATAAAATGCACCAGACAAAATGATTAGTGGCAATAATGTGATTATAATGAGCATTGTATGGGTAAAAGTGTCAAATACCTTCATTCCTCAATGCCTACATAAACCCTACAATCTTTCTTGTAAATTCCCAAAAGTGTAAAACAAAAAACAGAGTTAGAAGTTTAGCTAAAATATGGAAGGGAAGCTTTATACGGCAGCGTTTCTTCACTTAGCCACCTTACTCTTTATTTTCCGGACAATCTCAGCCGTCCGTTTCTCTCCGGGACCAACAGCAACTAGCGACCTAGATTTCATCCGCACGAGCTGCAACGCAACGCTATACCCAGACGTGTGTTTCACATCGTTAGCTGGCTACGCCTCCTCCGTACAAGATAACCCGGCGAGGCTAGCTAAGCTCGCCATCGGCGTTTCCCTTTCCCGCGCAAAATACACGAAGGCTTATCTCTCAAAGCTCTCACGCTCCGCCGCCTTAGCCTCTGCCGCCGTCCACGACTGCGTTTCCAACATGGGTGACGCCGTGGAGCAGATGCGTGGCTCGCTCCGACAGCTCCGTGAGATGAACCACCGTCGTCCTGGTGCTCCGCCGTTTAGTTTTCAGATGAGTAACGTGCAGACGTGGATGAGCGCGGCGTTGACGGACGAGGAGACGTGTACTGATGGGATCACGGAGGAGATGGAAGACGTAGACACGAAGACAACCATTTGCGAGAGAGTTGCCGACGTCAAGAGATTCACGAGTAATGCGCTTGCACTAGTCAACACATACGCCAATAATGGAGCCTAGCACTAGGGCTTTGTGAAGTTATAAATACTTGTATATAACTACGTATAAAATATGATCAGTGTGCTTAGATTTTGTGTGTATTCGAGGCACTGAAATCGAGTTTACTGAGTTGGAACTCCGAGTATGTGTGTTGCATTAAGCTAAGTTTAAATGTATTCAAAACCAAAAACAAAGTTTGATTGTATTATACTCCCTCAGTTTAGTAAACAGTGCTGTTTTGACCCATAATACAAAATATATTTACTTATAAAAGTGAACTTTGGGTGAATGGTTAAATAAAAACTTCATAAAAGAATATATACAATATTGCATAAATTAATACCCCAATGAAATAATATGATTTTTTGTTGTTTTAAAATAAGTTTTTGATCCAATTATTTTTTTGTTAAATTAATAAAATATCACAATTTGACTGTATTTATTTATAGAGGTTTTACGTTAGAATGATATTTAGTGTGAAAAGATGTCAATAGTAGATGATATATATATGTGTGTGTGTATGTGTTTATACTGGTGTGAGTGGATGGTGAGAAATAGATCAATTTTATATGGTTTTGATGAATATGAATAGTATGGATACATTGGAAATAGACCCTATTAGTTGATGAATATATGTTAATAATGGAATTTGGAAATATCTCCGTAGCTGAAACCCGTGAGATGATTAGAACATCTGAATGTGACCGATCGTCTGACCCCTAAGTTTGTCTATTTGTGAATTATGGCCCACTCAAATCTTTACGAAAACAAGCTCTTGTCATTTTTGGTCACGGAGATGCCAATGTATAAATTCACACTGTGTTTTGTCTTTGTTACGACAAGTTCTAACTATGAAATTTTCTTAGAGATGATACATTTGTTTGTATTTTATATGTATAAAAGAAAAGGTGGTTTTCGTACTGAAATATTAAAACGCATATGGATTAGAGAAATCATCATTTTAAATGGATGAATAAATAAATGGGTTGGTTGGACCATCAGTTGGTCAACGAATTCGCGATCGAGTGATACCATTCATATTCTTTTTGTTGTCTTATGTAACATCATCATTATAAGTGTTATTATGAAGTTGATGATTCGTCCTCTATCATACGTGGATGAACAAACCACATACAACACATGTAACTAAACAAACGGGTCAGGACACACTAATATATGATCGACAGTTATACTAACACACATGTGGACGACATATGATTCATTTACACCACGTTTTCAATATACATATTTAACTATACCACTGCTACACAACACCAGGACTAATACTTTTGCCAACATCATATTAGAATCTCCCATAATTTTGCTTTTATAAATCCAAGATAATAATAAAATAGAGGTCAATTGATTGCTGGATCTGGTGTAGAAAACTGGTCTGTTATGGTAGTGAAATATGTGAGAAGAGCTTACGCCAAGTAGGAGGGCTTGCGAGACAATAAGTGAGACCGCAGAGTTGATCCTTTACAGGATGAGGTCTTCTCGAGATCATAATACTAATAATACAATCTCTAAAGTGATATTATATCATCTCCTCAAAGGACGAAGCCAGCACACGTAGAAAGTTTTACATAACACAAACACAGCTGAATCTAAATTCAGCTGAAGCACTCTCTCTTTAAGAGATTCCATTTTTAGTAACTAGAGAAGATTCCGAGTTGCGCAAGCCCCAGAAATAATTCAACTCCCAACCGGCACAACCACATTCGGCCGTCTTCCACGACCTCTACGCTCACCGGTTGACTGAGCTGCTTGTTCCGCATCTGAAACAGTCTCCGACTGAATCAGCTCGTCTCTTGGATGGTTGTCCGTGTGATCTTCCGGATCCGTTGGTGATTTTTCCTTGGGATGAACCGACATCTAGGCGGATATGTGGCTCTGTCTAAATAGATACTACCACAGAAAACGTCAAAAGAGACAAAAACTTGGGCTTCTTGCTAATCGCAATCAGAAGAAAATAACCTTGAGAACTAAAAATATTGTTTAAATGAAACACAAGGACTTATTTCTTTCATTTTCTCCACCAAAGAAATACAATTTGACATATATATTCACCCCCCGTCTTTTCTCTACAAGATTCCTTAAGTCACAAATAATAGAATCATTTGTGACAAATGAAAGCATTTACGAAGATGTCGATCACAACAGGCCAGTGCCACCAAAAGGGTTGCTGTTATATTGCTGATGACCACCTGTGTTAGCCGGGAATTCCCCAGAACCAGTGGTCTTCTCCGGTTCTGAAACCGCGGCTACTGGCAATTCCCCAAAACCGGATGTCTTTTGCGGTTCTGAAACCGCAACTACTGGAAATTCCCCAAAAGGGCTGGTCATTTGCGGTTCTGAAACCGCAACTACTGGAAATTCTCCAAAAGGGCTGGTCATTTGCGGTTCTGAAACCGAGGTTACTGGGAATTCCCCAAAATGTGTCAGCATTTGCGGTTCTGCAACCGAAAATACTGGAAATTCCCCAAAACCGGTCGTCAGTTGTGGTTCTGAAACCGAGGGTACTGGGAATTCCCCAAAACCGGTCGTCATTTGCATTTCTGAAACCGAGACTACTGGGAATTCCCCAAAACCGGTCGTCAGTTGTGGTTCTGAAACCGCTGCTACTGAAAATTCCCCAAATCCGGTTGTTTTTTGCGGTTCTGAAACCGAGACTACTGGGAATTCTCCATAATCACCAAAAGGATTTGCAGCGCCTGGTGTTACCTGCACCTCCGGCTGCTGAAGCTGCTGATAAGCTGGCTGGTAGGGACCGAATGGGTTGCTTTCTGCTGAAGGCGGCAAAACGCTGTTGGCAAATGTAAACGGGTCTTGGACCTCAAACGGATTGGGAGCCGGCGTGCCGTAAGCAGGCGGTTGGGCTGCTTTGTAGGTTACATCGTCATATAGGCTGTTGAGGGTGAGCGTATCTAAGCCACCCGCCTAGCATTTGTTGCAGACGGAAAAAACAGTTATAATTAAGAACTCATAAATTCAATTTACCATCCCCAAACTGGAATATGTTTACAGGATAATAGCAAGTAATGATGCATGTTAACACAAGTATACATCTTACCAATTGCCTCTCCGTGGCTGCGGATATATCATTGCTAGGTGTTGTAACCAAGGCAAGCTCCCATCCTGACGGATCCAAATCTCTTGATTGACCAAAATCAAAGATAGAAGATTCAACTGGAAACAGAAACAGAATCATAAATGTGACCGAAGACAAACAATTAAAGCAAACTTAGCGCTCCAGTATGTAGTGAATGAAGCTCACCATCAGTAGAAACTAACGCCAACGCAAGTGCATTTTGGTCCAGGATTTCTAATGGATCAGGTGCATCATTATTCAGACCCTGCACAACACAGAGAGATCAGAGACAGAAGCATGACAAGGACATAATAACTGAAAATCCTGATCATCTGTAATAGGTCTTCACCAATAGATCATCCGTATCAATGATATTCTGTGGAGTTTCTGCTGAAACAGGAGGTTGGGGAGAGGGTTGTGTCTCTTCAGAGGGGATAACAGTATTATCTAAAGGCAATGATGGTTCATGTTCTTCATGCGAAGGTTCAGAACTTTCACCAGAAATCCCCTCATCGGGCCTATATGTGAGAAGCTGAATGTTGACAAAGTTTTTAGAAAATAAGTTACAAAAGAAAAGCAATGGTCTCTGACTTTCTGTAGAAGAAAAAAATGAGAATATAGATATACCAGTGGTCCATCTGTGACGTCAACCATTTGAGGTGCGTCTCTCATATACTCCTCCATAGTTGTAAGAAAAGATTGTGGAGGCTTGAGAAAACAAAAATACAGTTATATTTTAGTAATGACGTACCTGCCATTACATATTGAAATGTAACAAAATAAGTTCTTATCTGATACCTCTCTTAAAACAGGAAACTGGAAATTCCTAGCAAGTTCTAATCCTTTGCATACTTCATAGAAATGAGAAAGGTTGCCAGCCTGCATAGACCTCGTTAAGTGAAATCTAAATGGATCCAACAGAGAGAAAAAAAACCAACAAAATTACCTGCAAACCCGCGCGCTTGTATATATCAAGGGCCTTGATGGCCTCATGTCTAGGCATTTCAAAGAACTGAAATATATATGCATATGTGAGACATGGAAAGGCAAACAACACATGAAGGGAGAAGAACAAATTGGGCCTACCTTTTCTACTAGATTGATGATACCTTCATTGATGGCACAATACACCTTAAAGCTCTCCTTCAACACCTGCAAATACAATTGTCAAATAATCTCAGAACTTAACCAAGCTGTTCTTTCCGGAGAGAAAATAAAATACTCGACACGGAACTAAGTAAGAGCTAGGAATAAATGTGAACAGGCAAGTTATGTGCCCGGGCTTAGTTTAACGTACCAGAGAGAGTGCATACTGTATGATACGATTGTGCTTGGCAGCACCCTCTGGCTGAAAAAAATCAAAAGATCAAAATCAGTTCATTCGTGAAAGCAAGCTGCTCCAACACAATGTCACAATAAAAAGAAACATAGTGCACGCTCAGGAAAATACATCAAAGAAGCACCTTACAACCAATGAGCCGATGCAGAAGCTGCTGTAAAGCTGGTAGCTGTTCCAAGAGTTCTTCACCATCTAAATCCCTTGTTTTGCTATACCCCTAGCAATCAATTTCCAGAATGGAATACCATTAGAGAGGAAATGAGGTACATGAGGACCACAAGACCAAGTATAGGGAAAAATTTGACACCTTCTCTTGCCCTGGGGATAGCTTTGGAAGACGTTCAGCCTCAATGTCGTATCTCAGAACTTTAAAGCATTGAAGCCGTTCCTCAAGAAATAATGCATAAGCTCGTACCCAAATAGAACAATCCCATGCTGTAACCAAATATCCAATCAGCGAATAACTCTTTACATAAACCTTGAAAGAAGCTCATTTGCTTCAAAACACATGAACGTAGGTAGTAGAAAGAACTGACCGGCTGCGGTTGAGTCATCCTTGAAATTAGCAAGCTGCAGGAAGCGTCCTTTCCGAGAAAAGTTCAATAGCTCTTCTCTAAATGTCGGATCTCCCTCCCTTACAAGCCGGTGTAAAACAAGCAATGCTTTTAACGCAACCTGTTCGAAGCAGAAAACACACAAAAGCTAACCAAAGCTGTACACAGAGAAGACTGAAACAAAGTTGAAAGCACCAATTTTGAAACAATGACTGACAAACAGAGTAGTCGATCTGATTGATTAACAAAACTCTTAGAGATACTTCAAACCCTATAACAACACACACACATAATCATACGATCACAGGATGACTCAATACCGTCCAATTTCTGGTTTTGTGCAATCGTCGGGATAGCGTTTGAATGCAGTAAGCAACATCTGCTCGGGGACGAGTTGCTGATGTTGCTACGAAAATTTCTGATACCATACAATAAAAAGCAGATAAGATCTAAGAATTTCTAAGAAAAATAATGAAAAAGCAATAATCACATACTCCTGAGATGCCGATCTTTGGGAGGACACTCGACATGGTTAGTAGCTTTGACTATGGCAACATCTATATCCTGAAGACCAACAAAACAATGAGAGATTTAGTTCCGGTGACTGAAGATTTATATAAAAATTCGATCGAATCGAGGGTATACGGCGTAATCGCTGTTGACTCGGACAAGGCCGACTTTAGTGGTGTCTTTTAGGGCTCCGTAAGCTCTTCGGAATGACTGAAGCGTTGCCATCGGAAAAGCCGTTCAGATCTCTCTCAGACGTCAGTTCCTTCCCCTCTGACTCTGAGAGAAACTCTTTAATGCTTACAGAAGAAACTTCGAAGAAGCAAGGAATAGAAAAAAGGAGGAGCTAAATGAGGGGAAATCTTGGATTCGGAACATATTGTTTAGCATATACAGTATTTATTAATATAGAGTTTTTTTTTTGTCAACATTTTATTAATATAGAGTTGAAAATTACATTTGATCAAAAAAGAGAGTTGAAAATTACATAAAACTAAATAAAATAATAATGTTTATATTTTTTTGTCACCTAATAATGTTTATATATTTGTTTCCTTATTCAACTCATTGCTTTAACTTTGTTTATAAAGAAATTTGTCATCATTCAGCTTATTACATGATTCACATTCGAGTCGAAATTATAACATTTTAGTGGAAATTTCTCACAAAATTTTATTTATCAAAAACAAATAATAAAATAAATAATGTTGGTGCTAGATTTCCCTCTAGAAAATCCGGTCCATTAACAGACAAAACAAATGTCCATAATCATGAACCCAATCCGAGACGAGTTCGATTATCATAGATTATGGGCTCATGCGATTATGATTTGACCAAGGCCCAAATAACATCGGAACGAGAGGCGATCGAGCTCGAGCTCGATAGAAGAGGACGCAGAGGAAGAACGGCCTGGTCTTCGTCAGTCAAACCGATTCCCGCGAATCCCGGAGATCGTTGTCATGGCGAGGCCAAAATATCGGAACAAGAAGATAAGAGTCGAGACTATTTAAAGGAGAAGTGGAAATTCATTCAAGGCATTCCAACCCTAATCTAGAACACTTCGACTAGATAGCTCGGTTCTCATACTTTGTACTCTCTTTCGACTGTGTTTGTTTTATCTCAACGTTAAACCTCAATAAAGTCTTTGATTCATAGGAAATTTATATCATCTTTATATCCAAAAGTCCAAATCCACGATTACAAATCTTTGGTGTGAATCTCCGATCTCACAAATACTATTTTGAAATACTTTAAAGTCTAAGAAACAATTTGTTGTGAGCAGGAGTAGTACTGAAGCAGAGTACAAGAGTTTTTTTTTTTTAACACTGATTTTATTTCTTCAAAGCTCCAATGGACTAGGCCTGGGCGTTCGGGTATTCGGGTCGGGTCGGGTTCGGGTCGGGTCCATTCGGGTACAGGTATATTCGGGTAAGGAAGTTTAGTACCCATACAGGTTCCGACCAAGTTTCGGTTCGGGTTCGGGTCGGATCTTTTCGGGTTCGGGTCAGTTCGGGTCTTAAATTATTATACCCATAAAATACCCGAAATAAACGGGTCCATTTTGGATTCGGTTCGGTTCCGGATATTTTCGGTTCTTTATGAGTATTTTTTACCCAAAAACCCAGAAAAAATTAACAGAATCAAATTAAGCAAAGAATTTTCATATGTTGTTTCACCATAGTCTTCATTAGCACCATGCATGAGGCTATCTCTGCTATTTTATGTCATATCCGTGTAAAAACGTATTAGTTAAACATTTATACAACTGACTATATATATAACATATAGTAACACAAGTCTTACTAAGTCCAAATAATAATCTCATTCTTGAAGTTCCCCAAATATAAAGCTCATTGACACGAATGATGAAACTAAATGACTAATACTAATGGCTAATAATGTTAAGGATAATTTTTTTTAGTAGGTTATTGTCTTTGATTCGGGTCCTCGGGTACCCATTCGGGTTTCGGTTAAATACCCATACCCGTACCTATACCCACGGGTATGCTAGCTAAATACCCAATGGGGTAAAATACTTATTTCGGTTCGGTTACAGGTTCGGGTATTTTTTATCGGGTCCAGGTTCGGGTATTCGGGTCCGGGTATTTTGCCCAGGCCTAGAGTAAAGTTTAGAAATATTACAAACCTCTAAGCAGAGGATAATCTAAACAAAACCAAATCAAACGGACACCAGTAGGCACCTTTTAAAAACACAAAATAAGCTACATCTTCTTCACTAAACGACTTGCCAAACGATAGCAAGACTAGCAGGAGATCCACAACGGTTTGTTAATAATCGAAATGATTTGTGAGCTATTGTTATCTCATTATACATCTCCCAATCCATTGGAGCCAAGAGAAGATAGATCCACACAAACCACTCAAAAACCGTTCATATTCATAATTGAGTTTTGGAAACCATAAGTATGATCCAAAGACTCAAAATAGCAACCAACCAATACGAAGTGAGAGGAAACCGGAGAGTGAATCTGAGACCTTGTAATGAAAGTACCGTAAACAATGTTACACCACCACAGTAGAACTGATGTTCAGTTGCAAGCCTGAGGATTGCCCTACCGCAGGCCTCCAGATCTGAAAATCACATAGTCGAAAACAGAAGTGTGAACTTCCCATTCGATACACCGTCGATTCCGCCACAAGTCACTAAAGAAATCACCAAACCACCCGGAACAAGCAAAAGTCCAAACGATGTCACAAATCCTCAAACAAAAGAGGTCCAAACACATCTATAGAGAAACTGAGATAAACCGTAGGAGGCAACAAACACCATCGCAAACCAAAATTAAATGCCGCACCAATAAAAACGCTAGATCGCGTTTACAAACTCACCAAAACCCTGAGAGAAACACCTCAAGAAACCACTCCGAAGCCACCACTGGTAAGACACACCTCAAAGAGATCTGAAATCCGGCTTAAGGAACTCACAGACGAGTCACCCAAAACGCGGCCCACCATCTACAAGCTCGTACCTGCGTCGATGATGCCGCACAGCCCATACGTGACCACATCAAATCAGGGAAAATAGAACCCACAGAGAACAAGAACCACAACACGAGAAAGAACGAAAGCTAACAAAAAGCAAATAGTTAAAAAGGGGAGGACGAGCCACCGCAATCAACGCCGACGGAGACGTCAGACACGCTGGCGGCGGCTCGTCAAGGAAGGGGAAGCTCGAGCTCGATAGAAGAGGACGCAGAGGAAGAACGGCCTGGTCTTCGTCAGTCAAACCGATTCCCGCGAATCCCGGAGATCGTTGTCATGTCGAGGCCAAAATATCGGAACAAGAAGATAAGAGTCGAGACTATTTAAAGGAGAAGTGGAAATTCATTCAAGGCATTCCAACCCTAATCTAGAACACTTCGACTAGATAGCTCGGTTCTCATACTTTGTACTCTCTTTCGACTGTGTTTGTTTTATCTCAACGTTAAACCTCAATAAAGTCTTTGATTCATAGGAAATTTATATCATCTTTATATCCAAAAGTCCAAATCCACGATTACAAATCTTTGGTGTGAATCTCCGATCTTACAAATACTATTTTGAAATACTTTAAAGTCTAAGAAACAATTTGTTGTGAGCAGGAGTAGTACTGAAGCAGAGTACAAGAGTTTAGCTTTGGCTATTTGTGAACTAATCTGGCTCCAACAATTGCTCCGGGATCTGCATATCCAAGTTACTTGTGTTGTCAAATTGTTTTGTGATAATAAATCAGCTATCTATATAGCTACAAATCCAGTCTTACATGAACGCACAAAGCACATCGAAATAGACTGTCATATAGTCTGAGATCAGATAAAAGCAGGTCGTCTAAAGGCGTTACATGTCTCAACTGGCAATCAACTGGCAAACATTTTGACAAAACCTTTACATATGGAATGTTTCATGCTATGATTAGACGATTATCACTTTCAAGTCTTTATCTTCCAAATTCAACAAAACTAAAGACTTGAGGAGGTATATTGGAGTAATGTTATACCAGAAATTAATAACCCGTTTTGTATGGTTTAGTTTCCTTTAGCTAAACCATACTTAGTTAGTATAAAAGACAATTTGTACAGTGACTATTTTCTTAAGCTGAATAACAAACTTTTAATCTTGAATTCGTCTTCTTCTTCGATGATTCAATCCAAGCTCTCTACTTCTTTGTTCATGGTGATGAACGTTAATAACAATAAAATAATTATAATTATTATTTTATTTTATTTTATATGTGAGAGATTCTTGAGATTTTCACTAAAAGATGCTGAAATATGTCCCTCTCTATTCTTATGTGGTCAGGAATTCATCATTCACAAAGCAATGTGTACATCTCTATGACTTGTACTAAAATTTCTGGTTTGAACCTTATTTTTGTGGTCATGATCAGTTTTTTTTTTTTAAGTATATACTAGATTTTGACCCGCGCTAATGAAGCGCGGGTTATGTCTTCTAAAAAAAATATATATATTTTATGTTATTATGTTTTAATATTAAATTTGTTATCTATTCAATATAATATATATTAAACGAAAAATATGATGATATTGTACTAAATGTGAGAAAATTTTTAATAAATTTTATTTTTGTTTTGATATTTTTAACTTTTACTTTTAGTAGTCGTAGATTATTGTTTTTAGTACATGTTTAGTTTACTTTATTCCTATAAAATGTAGATATGTTTTATTTAAAGTTTTTTCATTTAAATTAATTCTAAATTAGTTTAATCTATGATTTCACTACTAAACAATTGTTAAAATTAATAATATTTATATAGAGCGCAATCTTAGTAATTCATAAGTTGTTATATTCAATATGCAACTTTCCGATTAAATTATATATAATTGTTTGTTTAAAATAATATATTTAACGCGTGATTATGAATTTATAAATAATTTTAATATTTTATAAAATTAACAATATATCAATTGAAATTGACTAATACATATTACTATAACGTATTCTAGTAGACATTTTTTTTAGTGGTATATATAATTAAATTTGGTTCATCTATTTCTGAACCGTTTAATAATGGTCTAAATATAAAGATTTTAATGTTTATTTTATAAATCAAAATGTAACTAATATATAATAACCCGTTCATTTAACATTTTGGATCGATTTAAGTTCATTTTAATGTGTTTTATAATTAAAGTTAGTTAATTCATCTTTTTAACTTGTCTTCCATTTTTTCAAAAAGAAATTGTCTTCCAATGAATATAAATATTTTAAATAATTTTTTAATGAAAAATTAATTTATATTTCAACGCATTTTATAGTAGTGTAATTATTTTGAAAACTTGTTAAAACAATCTTTTAAAAACAGTCATCTTAAAAACATTAATTGAATCAAACTTATCATACATTTTAATAAAAATATTCTTTTTATTCTATTTTTCAGAATAAAAATATTTTATATTTATAATTTTATAATAAAGAATAATATCAACAATACTATAATTTTAAAATTATAGTATATATATGTAGATATAGAAAACAATATTAACAATACTTGGTTACATTTATTGTAATAGAAAAAATAAAATATAATAGATTATGTTAAATATATCGAATATCAATAATATTCTTAGTTTAAACTATTATTTAAATATTATATACTACTTTCTTATTTTAATAATAATTTATTAATTTTAATTATTATATAATTTATAAAATAATTATGTATTAAATTATATAATTATATGTACCAATTGATTTAGTAACTTAATTATGCTTGATTTTATTTTTTTAAGTTAAATTTTAGTTAAGAATAATTTATAATATTTATTTTAATATTAATTTCGAAATTAATTATTATTTTATTAAATTTTTGAAAAAGATTTTTGTTAGATATGATTAGGATAGAAAAAGGAAAACGAAAGATATTATAAGATATTATGAATAAATCAAATATAAATTGTTTTACAGTTTTACCCTTAATGAATAAACAATTCCTAATAAAATCAAGGGTAAATTTCGGAAACAACATTTATGTACCATGGTCAGTCACCTGTTTTAATAGTATAGACTAGATTTTGGCCCGCACTTCTAAGTGCGGGTATAATTTTCTTTACAAATTTTACTTTTTATTCATTTTGTTAATAGTAGTTTAGATTTTTTAATTATGTAATCTAATTTTGATTATAATTGTTTAACCAACATTATAAACAGTGAGTTGGCAATTTAGTTTTTTTTTAAAATGAATTACGTGTTATTTGGAGGAGATATATCGTAAGGATTAAGAGATTAAAATAACGATTTCACATTATATATTTTAATCTGTGTTGTATCGTAAGATCATAGTTTGGAAAAAATATATATATGTGAAAACAACTATTGTAAAAGTTATGTGGTATATGTTTAATTGTTATTTTATTTATCTAAAATATTATTTTATAAAATACATGCTGTAGTCGTATATATAATTTGCAAATTTGATGGAACTATCCGTTAAAAACTTCATTCAAACATAAAGCATAATTTGACGCTTCAAATATTTGAATATATAAGTATGAAATCATTTTAATATTTTTATTAATTTTAAAATATATCAACTGAAATTATTTATTATATGCGATTTTTTTTTTATAGAAAATTTATAATCGAGATTGGCTAATTAATTTTTCCACTCGTTTAATTAATTAAATATTTTTCAGTTTGACGGAAAAACCTGCTAAAAAGTACAATCGTAAAAACATCAATCGTAATATGTGTATATATATATATTTGAAAACAATAAAAAGATATTAAAATATATTATAAATATATTTTGAATCTTAATTTATATATAATAGTTGATGTATAAATTATTAATTATATTTATCAATTAATTTGTTTTGATTTTAAATAATTAGAAAAGTGGGACCCATTAGATTTTGGTTGTTTGGCTACATGTTTAATAATTGTCTTGTTTGGAAACATGGATTGTAGAGATAATAAATCAAATATAAATTGTTTTACAGTTTTACCCTTAATGAAGGTTACAAATCCTAATAATATCAAGAGCAAATTTCGGGAATAACATTTATGTACCATGGCAAACCTTCCTGTTTTAATAGACTAGACTAGATTTTGACCCGCACTTAGAAAGTGCGGGTTAAATTTTCTTTACAAATTTTACTTTTTATTCATTTTGTTAATAGTAGTTTAGATTTTTAATTATGTAATCTAATTTTGATTATAATTGTTTAACCAACATTATAAAGAGTGAGTTAGCAATTTAGTTTTTTTTTAAATGAATTATGTGTTATTTGGAGGAGATATATCGTAAGGATTAAGAGATTAAAATAACGAATTCACATTATATATTTTAATCTGTGTTGTATCGTAAGATCATAGTTTAGAAAAACCTGTTAAAAAGTGCAATCATAAAAACATCAATCGTAATATGTGTATATATATATATTTGAAGCAAAATAAAAATATATTAAAATATATTATAAATATATTTTGAATTAAATCATAAATTAGAGAATCTTAATTTATATATAATAGTTGATGTATAAATTATTCATTATATTTATCAATTAATTTGTTTTGATTTTAATTAATTAGGAAAGTGGGACCCATTAGATTTTGGTTGTTTGGCTACATGTTTAGTAATTGTCTTGTTTGGAAACATGGATTGTAGAGATAATGTTATATTCCCTAATTACCCTTAATGAAGGTTACAAATCCTAATAATATCAAGGGCAAATTTCGGAAACAACATTTATGTACCATGGTCAGTCACCTGTTTTAATAGTATAGACTAGATTTTGACCCGCGCTAAAGAAGCGCGGGTTTATGTTTTCATTCTTAGAATATATACTTTTATCTTAAATTTATATTTTTATAAATTAATTTCGTTACCTATTTCGTCTAATCTATATCAAATGAAAATAAGATGATATAGTGCTAAATGTGAGAAGAAATATAATAAATTTTGTTTTTGTTTTGATATTATTAACTTGTATATTATATATTAGTAGTTGTATTTTATTGTTATTTTTAGTATATGATCAGTCATGCTTGAACTTGGTTAATCTATTTTTCAACACGTGTTGTAATGATATATAATTTGAAAATTTGATGGAACAACCCGTTAAAAATTGCATTCAAACATGAACTATAATTTGACGCATCATATATTTGAATAATATAAATATTAAATAATTTAAATATTTATATTAAATTTAAAATATATCAATTGGAATTAGTTACTCGTGCAAATTTTATTTTTAGAAATCGAAATTGGTTAATTTATTTTTAGCCCATTTATTATAATTTAAATATTTTAAAATTTGATGAAACAACCCGTTAAGAAGTACAATCGTAAAAAACGTTTCTTACAAAATAAATAAATTATATCCGCACGCTAGTACAATATTATATACTACTTTCTTATTTTAATAATAATTTATTAATTTAATGATTATATAATTTATAAAATAATTATGTATTAAATTATATAATTATATGTACCAATTGATTCAGTAACTTAATTATGCTTGATTTTATTTCTTTAAGTTAAATTTTAGTTAAGAATAATTTATAATATTTATTTTAATATTAATTTCGAAATTAATTATTATTTTTATTAAATTTTTGAAAAAGATTTTCGTTAGATATGATTATGATAGAAAAAAGAAAACAAAAGATATTATAAGATATTATGAATAAATCAAATATAAATTATTTTACAGTTTTACCCTTAATGAAAGTTACAAATCCTAATAATATCAAGGGTAAATTCCGGAAACAACATTTATGTACCATGACAAATCTTCCTGTTTTAATAGATTAGACTAGATTTTGACCCGCACTTAGAAGTGCGGGTATAATTTTATTTCCAAATTTTATTTTTTATTCATTTTGTTAATAGTAGTTTAGATTTTTTAATTATGTAATCTAATTTTGA
The DNA here is from genome assembly GCA_030180135.1 of Orychophragmus violaceus. NCBI lineage: Eukaryota > Viridiplantae > Streptophyta > Magnoliopsida > Brassicales > Brassicaceae > Orychophragmus > Orychophragmus violaceus. Next base: position 5,994,111 of record CM058229.1, read on the forward strand.
TTATAATTGTTTAACCAACATTATAAACAGTGAGTTAGCAATTTAGTTTTTTTTTTAAAATGAATTATGTGTTATTTGGAGGAGATATATCGTAAAGATTAAGAGATTAAAATAACGATTTCGCATTATATATTTTAATATGTGTTGTATCGTAAGATCATAGTTTGGAAAAAATATATATATGTGAAAACAACTATTGTAAAAGTTATGTGATATATGTTTAATTGTTATTTTATTTATCTAAAATATTATTTTATAAAATACATGCTGTAGTCGTATATATAATTTGCAAATTTGATGGAACTATCCGTTAAAAACTTCATTCAAACATAAAGCATAATTTGACGCTTCAAATATTTGAATAATATAAGTATGAAATCATTTTAATATTTTTATTAATTTTAAAATATATCAACTGAAATTATTTACTATATGCGAATTTTTTTATAGAAAATTTATAATCGAGATTGGCTAATTAATTTTTCAACCCGTTTAATTAATTAAATATTTTTCAGTTTGATGGAAAAACCTGCTAAAAAGTACAATCGTAATATGTGTATATATATATTTTTTTTTTTGAAACAAAATAAAAAGATATTAAAATATATTATAAATATATTTTGAATCTTAATTTATATATAATAGTTGATGTATTTTTTTATATAAATTATTAATTATATTTATCAATTAATTTGTTTTTATTTTAATTAATTAGGAAAGTGGGACCCATTAGATTTTGGTTGTTTGGCTACATGTTTAATAATTGTCTTGTTTGGAAACATGGATTGTAGAGATAATAAATCAAATATAAATTGTTTTACAGTTTTACCCTTAATGAAGGTTACAAATCCTAATAATATCAAGGGCAAATTTTGGGAACAACATTTATGTACCATGGCAAACCTTCCTGTTTTAATAGTATTGATATTGAAAGTAGGGGTTGTCTTTTTATAAAAGCAAAGGTTTCTTTTATGGGGCACACTAAAGAAGTCGTGGAAAAGCATCACCACCAACATTGGTGGAGGGGGGGACAGAAACATCGCCATAGATTTATAGGTGCATCTCTAATTACGTAACACTCTCAAATGACATTTTCGATTGGTTGATCCAAATATTAGTCTATTCATCGGGTAGTTATATAGTCATACAAAGTTTCATATGGTTGTTTGAAATGGCAGTCTCGTAGTGAATGCTACTTTACCGAATCAGCGCAAATGTGTCTCTCACTTATCATAGATTTCCATATTACTTTCCTACATTTATGTAGTATCTAATGGGCTACGAATAGTCCGATGATTCAGGCTGCAAACCACACAGGTCCATCAAATTTCTTCTAGTTTTTTTGTGTGCACAAAATGTCTATTGTCCGTGGTAATCTTTGATATTCGGATAGAAAATTGATAGAGAATCGGGTTGATTCCAGGTAAGACAGAGGTGTGCACAGGCCCAATGCCCATCTCAGACCATGACCATATGAAACTTTGTATGACTATAAGAGCAGATACAACGGTGTATCTTAGCTCGGATTCCAACAAAAAAAATTATAAAAAAAGGTGTGGGTCCCACGCACAGTTTAAATACGAATCCTTAAAATCCTTATTTAAGGATCGTTTCTTCACTGTGCAGGGTGACGTGGCGAGCGCTTATTGGTCCGATTTTTTTTTTTGATTTTTTTTTTTTCGCTTAAAAAAAAAGAAAAAGAAAAAAAAGAAAATAAGAACCTTACCTGCGATACACCGTTGTATCTGCTCTAACTACCCGATGAATAGACTAATATTTAGGGGTCCTTAGGTACAGTTTCCAAACAAAAAATAATAATAAACAATTGTGTTTTTGGAGAAAAAGTGAAAGACTGATCCTTATAGCATGTACATCAAGGGTTTTTAAGGGGTTTTTGGTTCGGTTTCTTAGGTAAAAAGATTAAAAAATATTATTTTTAATAACTTTTTTAGGAACCGATCCTTAGTTAAGAATCGATCATACACTGTTCATGCTGACATGCTTTTAGAGCATCCTTAATGGCAGTATTTAAGTGAGGTTCAAAAAGAAAAATAATAAATAAAAAAAAGTAAAAGTGAGAATGTTTTGGGGTTTTTAAAACCCGTAAGACCATGTACATTAACAGTTTTAGGGGAGTTCTTAGCACGGATTCTTAGGTAAAACAATTAAAAATATTATTTTTAAGAACTCCCCTAAGAACCGATCCTTAGTTAAAAACCGATCATTAACTGTTTATGCTGACGTGGCAGTTTCTAATTGGTTTTTTTTTTAATTTTTGATTTTTTTCCATCTGTAAAAAATATATATATATATTAAAAAAATTGTTAAGAACCCCCAAAGGAAGGGGTTCATTGATGTTCATGCTCTACGCTCTAAATAAGAAACCCAACGTGATAGACGTCACCATTTAACTCATTCAACGACTTTTAAAAATTAAATTTAATTGATATAACTAAAATAAAATTAAAATAATAATATTTGAAGATTGGGGGTTTTATTGGATTAGGGATTTAGAGGATTTGGAGGGATTTAGATTTGATGGAATTTTAAATGGAATTTGAGGATTTTGATGGTGATTTTAGTAAAAATTCTTAAGATTTTCGTGAGGATTTTAGGATATCTAAGATCTTTTATTGAAAATGATAGATAATCTTTATTAGTTTTTTTAAAAAAAAACTTTATTTTTTAATTGAAATGAGAATATGATATTGAATTTTTTTTTTTAGTTAATAATTTTAATTTTTAATTAATATTTTTTTAATTCTTTTTTTGTTTTTATAAAATTAAATTCAAAAAATTCAAAAAAACTTCAAATACCATCATAAGAGGTGGTATTTGTATTCATTAATTTATAACTATAAGGGGGTCTTATTGGATTAGGGATTTAGAGGATTTGGAGGGATTTAGATTTGATGGAATTTTAAACAGAATTTGAGGATTTTGATGATGATTTTAGTAAAATTTTAAGAATTTTTAGGATTTTCGTGGGGATTTTAGGATATCTAAGATCTTTTATTGAAAATGATAGATAATCTTTATTAGTTTTTTTAAAAAACTTTATTTTTTATTCAAATAAGAATATGATATTGAAAATTTTAATTTTTTTATTTTAGTTAATAATTTTAATTTTTAATTAATAATTTTTGTTTTTTAATTCTTTTTATTTTTATAAAATTAAATTAAAAGAATTCAAAAAAAACTTCAAATACCATCATAAGAGGTGGTATTTATATTCATTAATTTATAACTATAAATTATCTCTCAAATCCCTCCAAATCCTATTTAATAGATTTTATTGTTGAAATCCTTAATTTCTAATAAGATAGTATTTTAGAGAATTTATACAAAAGATCAATACAATAAGCTGAGATTTTGAATGATTTGTATAAATGCCTAATTTAATAACAGAAGATTTGAAAAAAAAAATCCTTTCAAATCCTCAGTCCAATAAACCCTCCTTAAGAATTCCAGTTGGGTTTCTCTCCATTGAAAGTGCTTTTATATAAGGATTGGAAGAGACCGATCCTTATTGACATGGCTCGTTCTGATTGGTGTTATTTTGTTTTTACCAACTTTATGGAAAAATATTTAAAAAACCTTGACATTGTTCATTTCCTATACGCATGCATGGAACTTTTTTTAACATGCACGACACTTAAGGCGACATGGACTTCTACTAGGAGATATATATTGGATTATCAGTCAAGGACATATATATGAAGTCTTTTAGCTCATGTAAAGTCTTTTTGAAATCTTTAGTTTTTTTTTTCTTATTTTATGAAATTTATTGTATATATGATAAGATATAATGAGAATATAGATTACTAGGGGTTGATTGAAAGAGCTGTGACTTTTAATTTTTTGCTGTATAAATTATGTTGTAGGTTTTTTTGCTTTGGCTTTAAATTTAATTGATGTAGGTTTTTAGCTGTGAAAATATTTTCATTTTTCAAGACTCAATTTTTTTGCTTTATATATTTAATTTTGTACATCCAAAACAAAAAACAAAAAAATAAAAAGAGTTGTGGACAGAAAAATATTTACAAAGCATGATTGGATTAGATTGTGTGCTTTGGACAGAAATTTGGCTATAAAGAGATTCTAAAGCCATTACCAATCGACCCCCTAATATTATGTGATTTAAAATATTAACCGACACACAAATATTATATTACGAACACACCAAAACAACGGGTACAAATGGTAAAACTTGAGTGGAATAAATAGAATAAATATTAGAGGAATTGATTTAGTGGAATTAGTGAAAGTTACGCTCAGGGTGCAAATGGTTGTCCTGTTAAAGGACCAAAAATCAGTATAATTGACTGTTATACTGAATTCCTCTAAAATACATCCATTTGTCAAAAAAATTATTGTTTAGTGGAATCATATGGGATCCACTTTTTAGATAGAAAAATATGAGATTACGCTGAAATTTATTCCTCTCATCAGAGGAAAAAATCAGCATAACTAACTCAATTCCACTAATTTTATTTTACTAATTCTACCTATGTGTCACTATTTGCATCCTCAATTTTTCTTCAACTAAAGAAAAGAGGAACAAATCTTAGTAGAATTCTTTCTTTTTTCATTAAAAAAGTGGGTCTCACACAGTTCTACTAAAACTTAAATAAAATAGTAAATGGATGATTGTTAGAGTAACCCAGCATAACTAGCTATTCCTAGCATAACTAGCTATTCCTCTACGATGTCAACCATTTGCAACATCAAATACAGAGATACGTACGTAAGCATATAACACCGCCATTATTAATTATCAGCATAAATTGTACAAAGGAAAAAGAGGCGGTTGATAAGACACGTACTAGACAAACATAACGGTGATATACCACGATGACCATGGATTGTATCTAATTAAGCACCGCCCTTGAGGATGTGGTCGTCCATGTCAGCAACTAAGCTCTTAACAAAGTTCAAGTAGTTGATGGGTTCGGGGGAGTCTTCGTGGCGTTTCTCCCATATAAGTGTTATTTTGCAGACGCAGCCTTCCTTCGACCTGGGAATGAACTGATAGATGACTTTATACACTTTATACTTCTCCATCGCATGACCCTCTAGTCCTATCAACGTCACCGCCATCTTCTCGTCATCTATCTCTCTCTTCTCCTTGAACACTTCCGGCTTCCCATCTTCATAGACACAATCGTAGTCCGAATTAGACTATCATCAATTTTAGTAGATTTGAGATTATGGAAATAATAACCAAAGCTAATAACCAAGCTATATATGCAAATATGAGTAAACCAAACTCTATAAATCAATCCTAATATTACCAAACATAAAGAGATAAATCCGATGTCGGTAGCTCTACTTGTTGATCTTGGAGACTATCAAGGAGAGTACGACCAAATCTAGAGCCTTACCGACATCAGGAAATAGACATGACCTATCCCCGGATACCAACAAATAAAACAAGAAAGAGTAAAACAAGGATCACCGCATGTGATGTTCCAGGATCTGATGGAGCCGTGGGAGTCCCAGTCGCCCTCGTGCATACACACACTTTGGATATGGTGGCCGACGGCGTCCGAGAAGATGTTGTTTTCGCTCTTCCACCTCTTGTAGTGTTTTTCCGCAGACCCTTTCAGTGGCACCTCCGCTACGTATGTTCCTGACATCGCCATTTCTCGATTGATTTTGTTTTCTTTCGAAATGTGTCAAGTGTTTGCTTGATGAGATCCTTTATATACACAAAGTAACCACAACACTAGACAGCTACATATCACAAATTATCCAAAATCATACATATGCTATATAATAATAGTATTTTGTTTTTGGTTTTATTTATTTTGTTCTGTAACCTCTAACAAAATATTAACGGGCCAGCCATATTCCTCATATTAGGAAGAATTCCGGAAAAACAGTCTACTCATTCCTCAATACACTTCCACGGTTCCAATAAATACACAAAATTTCGAGCTCTGCTGTTTTATACATGTATTAGATCTTAATTCATATTTCATACCTACAATTAGTAAATCCGTCTATATTCAACATTGATCGTGGCTCCGTTAGTCAAAATGTTACGGATGATGACATGATCTTAACAAAGTATTACGTGACTATCCAGTCACGTTTTAAAACATACGTCATCGTTTTGTATCAGACATTCAAACTCGAATTAAACAAAATGACGTCATGTTCGACCTTAAAAAAACTGTTCTTTCGTCGTTTATCAACCATTCTCGACGATAAGAAAGAGAGAAATTATGGTTCATTAGCTCACTTTCCAAATAGAAAATTTGGGTGTGATGGCTACCTATTCAAATCCGAAAAGCACATGTGGTTCAAGTAAGTTTGCGAATTGGAGTATGCACATTGGTGAAATCGAGAGGGGATTTCTGAGGTACTGTAATTTCTGTGGAGGAGGTTCTGTCCTGAGAACATCGAAAACGGCTGATAACCCATGACAAGTCTTCCATTGCTCCCCAAATGGTTCAAAAAAGGTATTAAGCGCTTTTAAAAAAAAAATCTGATTGTGAAAATGCGGTTATGGAGATGGTATTGAGTATTTGGTGTTTACTGTATGAGAAGAACCATTTGTTTAAATGGACGGATGAAGCATCTGTAGAAGAAATTGAAGATATGAAGAGCTCAATTGGGAATTTGAAGTTTGATAAACATAAACTTGAAGCTGTCGTGACTAGTTATGGGAAGAAAATAGAAGATCTTGGAGGAGTTGTTACCGTATTAGAGAACGAGTTAAAAGATGTCAAAAATGGGGATGAAAATGTCAGCTTGTTGTTGTAGACATGTAGTAGTGGTATTGTATTTTACTTTGGTGATGTATCAAAGGTGTTTTGGTTATGAACAAATGGAGTTTTTGTTATGATAATGAAGCTTAACATAATTGAAAACATAGCCGAAGGATTACCATTGTGAAAACATAGACGAAGCTTACGTCGTTCACACATAGCATCATACAAACCAATCCGAAATATCCAAAAACATAACATAAGTTTACATCACCAAAAAACCATCCCAAGCTTCCATCACTAAAAACAACCTAATCATTAACCACTAAAACATCCTAAGCTTCCAACACCAAAAACTAACCTAATCATACACAACTAAAACCATCATAAGCTAAGCTTCCAACACCAAAAACCAACTGAAGCTTCCATCATCCATCACCTAAGAAAAGTTTAATCACCTGTTGCAGACGTCTGAGTTGGTTGAGAAGATCCAGATTCATACTCTAACCATTGTTTCAGCTTGATCACCTTTCTTCTTCCTCGGGTAAACTTTTCTTGGTTTGTTAGGAACTCCATCATAAAAATAAGCAGTGGAGTTGTGTCCAGCCATCCCACAACGGTAGCAATGAACAATCCTAAAATGCTTGGACGCTTTTTTAACCTTTTGTTGGAGACTCATGGATAGACTTCTTCCTCTTTTGCGGCTTCTTCTTCCTACCTTTCACGGTCTCTCTAGGCAGCGGTTGAAGGTTATATCCATCCTCATTCCAATACTTCATTCCTTCAACCGGTGTTATGGAATCATTATACTACTTCTTCCAAGTCAATTCAAGGTAACAATCTGCAACATAGTCTTAGGGATTACCCTTCTTGTCCACGATCACCTTTAAAGCATGACAACAATGAATTTCTGTTAAATCCCACCTCCTGCAAGTTCACTTTCGCTCTCCATATTAACTGTATGAAAAACTCCCTTTTCAGAGACTTTAGAAGTTAAATTCGGTCCAGGCGTCCGCTTACAACATTGACGCTCTTTATCCTCCACGCCTATTGTTCGGGCCACTTTCAAGTTGAATCTTGCCTTATACTTGATAAGCTTGTTCTTCCTCAGCTCTATCCTAACCATGGTTTGCCTTCTCATCGTCTCCAACATCTCCATTAATGGAAGTGACTTTGATTTTTCAAGCCCGCTATTGTAGGAAGGAGAAGTTGTTGAGAGCATCTTTACACAATGGATTTGTATTGAAGTAAGCACGACTATATGTTGTTGGATCCCTTGCCACAAAGTCATCATACATGTCAGTGTCATATTCCTTCACATTATTAAGTGCAAGGACATAATCTACTTTGTTAAAATTGTATGAAACCGTCCAAAAAAGCTTTTTCAGTAGCGCTTTCTTAGGATGATTTTTTGTCAAGTTATCGTATATGTGTCTTGCACACATACGGTGTTCAACCTTTGGCAGCTCTTTTCCAACAGCAATTAACAGTCCAAGCAAGAGTATCAAACAACTAAAGACCCACTAATGCTACATAAATCCAGCGGTAGCAGATAATCGTAATGGATCATACCTTTTATCTTTCTGAGATAAGCGTGAATCCTTCACCATCTTGAAGGTTCAAATCAATCTTCAACCTCTGAATGAACCATTTCCAATTTTATGTGTTCTTAACTTAACAATGCCCCCACGCAGTTGGGTAAATATGGTTGTTGGTGTCCCTTCCAACAACTGCTAGGAGTTGTCTGTGACTTGTGAATTTCAAAAAACATCCACCGATCCCAAAAATAGGTCGATAGTAACCTTGCCAGATAGTCTTAAGAGCTTTGAAGCAGACATAGAACTTGTCAAAAAGTTCAACTCTATCTTCTGAGATGTATGTAACAAGATCTACGGTTGAACCTGGATTCGACCTGCAAAAAAAAATAGTGATTAAAACTGAACAAACTTAAGAACAATGATACCATAAAAACACAAGAAATCAGACAATTACTCTAAAATTTGTGCTTTGTAGTCTTTGATCCTCGCGTATTGTTCATCAAACTCAGCATTGACTATCTCTAGTGCTTTTTTCGTGCCTTTCAACAGATGTCATGAGTGACCGTCAATTTGTACCTCTCTTGAATAATATTCTGAATCGCTTTAGGCATCAAACTTCATGTCGTTTCTAATCTCATGTACCATGAGATTGGCAATAACTTTTTTAGTCAACAACTTGCAATACCCGTCCCTTGTAAAAAAATGCTCCTCTTGATATGTCTTCGCCATGTATAGTCCCACCATACGAGCAGTAGATCCTCCAATCATAAAGGAATTTACCTTTCACAGCACATTTGAACTCGCATTTGTCATCTCCCCATCTCTTGTATTTGACATTATAAGCTCATACTCAAGTACAATTTCCTTGAACTCTTTAATACTCTCAAACACTTGCATGATTTTCAGCTCACCACTTCCTCTTCTCCATCTCTCATAAGCTACATGATCATCTGCTTCATCATAAAAAAATGGTGGAGTATTCCTATAAATCTCGTTTTCCTTCACCTCATCGATAAAATCATCAACAATTTCATCAACCCTTGCATCTCGAGAGTAGTTGGAATGTTGTCCACGATTTGAACCTACATTTCGAGTATCTTGATAGTTTCCTTGCTCATCTTCTAGACCAATATCTCCTCGGTTTTCTTCCTCACGAACATCTCCACCCGAAGCATTCTCACTCCATCAGCATCAACATCATTCTCACGGTTTTCCTCCTCAGAACCCTCTATCTCGGTAGGAGAATCATCAATTTCTAGGTAGTTTTCAACACTCTTCGTCTTGCTAAAATTTGGTGAGTCCTCACACAAAAACTTAAGCGCTTTCATGTCTTCATATGGTAGCTTATACCATATCCTTTAACGATACAAATCAACTATGTCAGTCTCTTGAATGCCTTTGAAAAGATGAGCAGATGCGACTTCAAGAAAGTGGATTTTCCCACCAACATAGAACACTTCTCCACCTAAGTTCTCAAACCTTTCATCGTAGTTTATTACAAATGCAATGTCGTTGTCGCCACTGCAACAATAAAGATAAACAAATTTGGTCATAAATTCAGATTCATGTCATTTACACAATGTATCAAATACTTGGTGTGCATTGTATAATTTGCATGTCCTTTCAACCAAACAATGATTTCTCGTGTTCAACAACACTATTAATTGGGTTATTTCAAGTTAAATATAACAATAACATAATAAATCTACAAAGAGATCCAATTTACCCTAAATTTTAAAGAAGAAATACAAAGAAATTTACCTCATTTTGTTTGATTTAGTAACTCGCGACGACAAGAAACTCCTATTAACCTCTAATTACGTCCTTTTATCCACCGTTCAAGAAATTTGATGTCTTTCACAAACCCATTTCCCTTGTTTTCTGTGTGTTCGACGAAAAAAACCATTGTTATATGTGTTCTATGTCGACAAGCTTTAAATTTTTCCTCCAAATGTTGTTCAAAACGACAACGTTTAGAAACCATTAGCTTATTTTTTTTATAATATTATCCGACTAGATTAAAAAATAATATCACATAATATTATCATTATTTACGTAATATACCATAACAAAACCATTAATGTCCGTAAAATATTGACTAATGGTTAAAAGGTCAATGTATAAAAAGGCCGAATCTTGTTCGTTCAGATATGCAATTTGAATTAAGATCTAACACATGTATAAAACGACATAGCTCGAAAGTTTATGTACTAATTGAGATCGTGAAGTGTGTTGAAGAATAAATATGTCATTTTTTCGAAGAACTCCTCACAAAAGTGAATATTGATATTAGAGGTAAAATACCACTAGCTCACACCGGAATCTAATTTTTAAATGTATTATTACAGTTTTGCTAATTAATTATATAACTCTAGCTTCTTTTTTGTCAACATATAACTCTAGCTTCTATATCGGATTAAAACCAAAATCAAAGTTATACTTATTTGGGTTATTTAATGACGTCACAGTGGTATTGGTGCTCCACACGTGTGGTGAATGTGTCATGTCCATATATTCCTCACATACAGATTCTTTGCATCCGGCATTCCATTATGCTCAAATAATCAATTACTATAGTTCTTATAATAAAAATATGAACTTGTTGTGATTGAAAACTGTCTTTCATTTAGATATGACACGTTCGTCTACATTAATTTATGATACATGAGTCAAGAGATAAAAGATGCATATTTTGACATGTCACAGGGCTATCTATGAATGTTATAGTTAGATTGACTATGATGAGGTGTGAAATTATGATCGGGTTGACAGAGAATCTGATTCCAGATGATGACACGAGAAAGAAAAAACGAAGGTTAAATGATCCTATTACCCAGCCCGGCCCAAGTAGGTTGTGTAATGTCTCGTGTTCCGTCCGCCTTTATCGGTGAGTCATCCATCTCTTTATCGGATTCGTGGGTTCTACCTCTGTCCGACGGTCGGTACGTTATTTTTCGTAGACCCGACCGAGTAATTTACTGACCCTGAAATCATCACGTGACATTTTTACATGTGTTTTATCCTCACACACATACTACCACGAATCACTTCCCGGAAGGTCACTCATCATGGGACTACTCCAGTTCAAGCACGCTTAACTCGAGAGTTCTTTCAAGCAAGTGATCGGAAAAGGTAAGTGCACTAGGTGATATAGGTAGCCAGATTAATTCATTTAAGCCTTTCTCAAATGGGTTGGGCCCAATATGTTACAATTCTCCCCCACTTATTAGGAATTCGTCCCCGAATTTCGCATCTCATAACTGGAGCAACTATAACCCTCAAACCCCAGGATTGTCTCCCGAGACAGAATCGGTTTGACTTCCCTGAGCTCTGATACCAATTATAACGCCCCGTCTGCCCCTACCGGTGAGTCACTCATCCCTCTATTGGGCTCGTGGGCCCCACTCCTGTTCGATGGTCGGTGCGTTATTTTTTGTAGGCCTGACCGAGTAATTTACTGACCCTGCAATCACCACGTGACCTTTTCCCATGTGTTTTGTCCTCACACACATGCTACCATGAATCACTTCCCGGAAGGTCACCGACCCTGAGACTATTCCAGGCCAAGCACGCTTAACTCTGGAGTTCTTTCAGGCAAGTGATCGGAAAGGTAAGTGCACTTGGTGATATAGGTAGGCAGGCAAATTAATTCATTTAAGCCTTTCTTAAATGGGCTGAGTCCAATATGTTACAATTCTCCCCCACTTAATGGGAATTCGTCCCCGAATTCCGCATCTCATAACCGGAGCAACCATAACCCTCAAACCCCAAGATTGTCTCCCGAGACAGAATTGTTTTGACTTCCTTGAGCTCTGATACCAATTGTAACGCCCCGTCCGCCCCTATCGGTGAGTCACCCATCACTCTATCGGGCTCGTGGGCCCCATCCCTGTCTGACGATCGGTGCGTTATTTTCCGTAGGTCCGACCGAGTAATTTACTGACCCTACAATCACCACATGACCTTTTTCCATGTGTTTTGTTCTCACACACATGCTACTACGAATTATTTCCTAGAAGGTCACCCATCATAAGACTATTCCAGTCCAAACACGTTTAACTCAGGAGTTCTTTCAAGCAAGTGATCGGAAAAAATAAGTGCACTTGATGATATAGGTAGCCAAATTAATTCATTTAAACTTTTTTCAAATAGATTGGGTCCAGTATGTTACAGGTTGGACAAAAGTATCTACAGGTCCAAAAGCAAAAGCACTACGGGCAACTTGGTTAAGGGGTTTTTAAACTTAAAATTTTAAAACAATGAAAAAAGTATGAAAGAGAAGAAATTTGGTTTTCAAATAAGAAACTCAGGTTCTCAAAACAAGATACCCTAACCAGTTCTTAAACTTATGCCATTTGCCTCTTTTATGAATGGTCTATACAGTTTCTTAAGCTACGAAGATGCTCTAATGCCCATCTCAAACGATAACTGGTTATAATAATACTTTTTTATCCGCATACATGATACTTTTTTTGAACATGAATGACATTTAGAGCATCCCCAATGGTGATACTCCATTGGGGTTTTAACAAAAAATATTTTAATAATTTTTTTTTTTCGGATCCTAAAAAAAAATAAAAAAAAACGGATTAATCACAAGGCGATACACAGCATGCACAGTTAAGAGACGGTCCTTATATAAGAGATTTAGGAAACTAGTTGTTAATTTTGTGTGGGGTTTACGTGGAACCCACACAATATTTTATATATTTTTTTGCTAAGGACTCTTGGTAAGAGTCGGCGTTGTATATGCTCTTAAGACGACTTAGACTTGTACTAGGATGAGTCATGAAACCCACGTTGGAAGAAAGGAAAATGCAGAAATTAAAAAGATGGGGAACAAAATTGTGCTAGCCTATATAAAGTGGCAAAAAGATACTATATAGAATAACCCTTCATCATTTCCACTTCACTCAAACCCAAAAACACAGTCCAAAGAAAATCCAAAACCACAAAATTTTCTGACTTTCTTCCACAAAAAGTCAGCGAGCATGGGCTACAACAAAGACCTAATTCCACATTTTCTTCTCTATAGCGCCAACTACACAACTTCTCATACTCTTGCTCACTGTACTAAAACCCTAACTCATATCCTTAATTAGTTATATGCACTTTAAAGATTATATATATATATATATATATCAATGCGGAAATAATATATGATTTGCTTGGTTTCGTTTCAGGCAATATTAACGACACCAGAAATGATGAGCAGATCATAACCGGATCCGCAGAACCTAAAGAGAGGGAAAAGTGCATGCAGTCACGGTGGAATCCGACGCCTGAGCAGATGATGATGCTTGAAGAGGTTTACCGCAGCGGAACTCGGAGGCCAACGACCCAACAGATCGAAGATATTGCATCTAAGCTCCAAAAGTATGGGAGAGTTGAGGGAAAGAACGTTTTCTACTGGTTCCAAAACCATAAGTCAAGAGAGAGACTGAAACGACGACGACGTCCTGATCAACAAGGAGTTAACGACGTTCATGAAGAAGAAACACTACGCAAGAACAACGTCGACGACGTTGTGGCTACGGGAAACAATGATTCATCACCAGGTAATCTCAGTTTGAACCTTTTTGAGTATCGTCGATCTGATAGGGGAAAATTAATCCAAACACATGGGGATACTGAATAGTGTCGAGAAGGAGAGGCGATCATAAAGTTATTCACACAAGGACTTGTTTATCTTCTTCACCCACACACCCACAGGTTTGATTATTTTATTTTTATTAATATCCTACAAATGTTTTAATTATATATATACAACTTATGCATTTATGCTTTATTTTGTTTATTATTTTTATGTAAAAATACACATGTGTGGAAGAAGAGTCAGACAAGGCATGGAAAGCTTCCTTTCATGTCATGTTGCGAACAATAAGGAAAAAAATATATATTACTTTCTCATAACACATGCATGCGATCTTTTTATTCCATGTTTATGAAAGAATCTCAATACTCTAACTTTATGTTCATTTTTTTTATCTTCTCATCAGATTAGTACTATTGGTGATGGGAAGTGGGAAGAATATGAGAGGGGTTTAGTGGGAAAAAAAGAAGCCACTTGTCAAAATCAGATAAATCCAATCAACACTTTAGAACTTAACTACCATATGATAATGCCTTCTAAAGTAAGTCAAGAAGCAAAGCAGCAGTACAATCTGAATGAAGAAGAAGCAAGGAAAAGCCGAACGCTAGATCTCTTCCCGGTTATAGAGAACCAAGAGAAAACCGGTTTTGCAGAGAAGAACATAAAGCCAGACCAGTTGTGCTGCAACTACTATTATTATTACGAGTTCATGCCTCTGAGGAACTGAAGCCAAAACCCATGTGGATAATAAAGAGGGTCGGTTGGATTTATTTAATGAAGGTTTTGTAGCTTTGTGGGAAAAAGGGTTACCTGATGTATTTGAAGAAAAATGCAAAAGAGGTTGTAGATGGAGACGTGTAGTAAATGTTGGGTGTATTATAACCTGAATGTGAAGCTTGGGAGCATGTTAAGGTTTGGAACTGAGACTGTGTCTTAAAGCTTTGATGTTTCGTTGTCTGGGTAAGGAATTTATTTAAGTTTTAGATGTGTGCTGTTAGAGTTATTAAATGAGGGATTTTTGTTCAACAGGCTGTCTTTTTCTTCTTCTTCTTCAGTTTATCTGTGACTGTGTCGGAAAAAGAATGATATGGAGATGACATTTAAATTAGATAAGACTGTAGAATTTTCAGCTGAATTAACAAGACTTAAGACGGCATTTCTAGATATGTATTAAAATTTATCAGTTTTGATAATTTTGGATGAGATAAAACAGAGTATCTGTAGGGTTTGGCCATCCCCGTTTCTGCTGGTCAAAATAAGCTACGAGATTTTGAACAATGTGTGAATACTGAGTAGAATACAAAAGCATCACCAAATTTTTACAAAGTCACATATGTAAATGTGCTTAGAAAGCAAACAAGAGATGTCCAGTTAAATTAATTTTTGAAGAAGTAGTGGATGTATTTCAACATAGCTACTATAGTTGTCAAATTGGACAAGCTGTCCATGATTGAGTTATAGATCAGTCATGAACATAGTTATATTTGAATTGAGTTACAATGAACTCTAACTAATATTGCCCACAAACAAAATGTACCAAACACATTTTAACTCGGAGAATTCAAAACACTTAAAAATTAGGTTAAAATCAATTTGAGAAATGTTTTTTTCTCTTTCTTTGCTCTTTGCTTCATTTTGGACTTTTATTAAGTCTTCATTTTTGTTTTTAAAAATTGTCTATCAATTTATTTGGACATGATCGTTAATGGATGTAAATATTTATAGACATGATCGTTAATGGACCGTCATTATTTGTCCACAAGCAAAATGGACATAGATAACCCATTTGATAACTCTAAATATAGCACACTTGAAACATTAGAAGAAGGGCATTTTATTCAGGTCCTTATTACTTTTAATGGGATATAGGAACAGTATTAGAACATATAGATTCAAATTCAGGAGTTAAGACATTTCCAAATCCAGTCTCTGGGAAGAAACAAAGAAAAAGGTACCTTGAAAAGCAAATGGACACTAGGCAAATTTTACAGAAGCACCACATTCAATCGGAAGAACCATTAAGAATCTATAATGAGAAGAATTTAAAAGCTAATTTCAAAGAATTTATAATAGACAAAACAAAAAAGGAACCGGTAAATGTACAAAAGCTTTGTTCTCCTCTAACCCCAAAAGCTTAGTGTGGACAACCCAACACTAGACACTAAATATACAAAAATAAACGCTTCAATCTGCGAAGTGCAAAACACACAGGGTGGGTGATTCTTGGTGGGAGCTAATCTCAGTTCCTCATTTTAGATACATCAACTTCAATGTGTCAAAAAATTCCCACCCGTGGAGAATGCTTGAGAAGGCCCTGAAAGCACAGACTAGTCCTCTCTCTACCGCTCTGTTATGCGGATGTGGCCAAAAAAATTGAAAGAATTACCAATACAATGAAACTAAATACTGGGACCAGATTCCAGAATCTCTGGCAACAATGTGGTCAAGTGGTTGCTGTAGTTTTGTTCTTGCGGCACATACAGTCAGGGCAAGGGAATATGTAAATGGAGTCACTAGGTCGTTTCAGCTCAAACCCCTTGGAGTCGCTATGAGACCTCATGTTTAGCATTTGATGTTTAAAACTTCTCCAGCTGCCGGTGAAATCAGAAAGAATCAGCAACCAGATACTATAAACAAAAAGCATGTATATAGGTGGAAGAGGTAAAGCATCGTTACCCCAACTTGGGATTGTCAAAGAGTAAGGCTAACTTTCGCTTGTCTGGCCGAATTGTCTTTGAATGTCCTCCAAACAAATACCTCCGATGCCCCATGAGGAAATGAGGGAAGTTTCCTCCTTGTGTTGTCACAAATACCTCACTGTGGAGACATACTGTGTAATCTAGTGCAGCCATTCTCGAGGAGAAGCTCTGGGCACGGACACATAACGTTATAAGTCAGAATAGATTCATGACGTGGATGAGCAAACAATGGAAGATCATGGAAACCAGAAGCCGACCTTAAAAGGAGCCAGTTCTTCCTCAGACGCAAGCATCTCCTTCGTTTGTAGATTAGGGAACATCTCGAGTAGTGGAGCCATAGTTCTATTCCCACCATATATCGGCCCAGATGCCAGGTATATATATGTGCTTTTGTTGAAGCCCATTCCTCTAAGCATCAAACCGACCTGATAGTTGTACAAGGAAACAATATCAAACCAACAGGAACAAGCTACTCTACATGCATCATTGCTCACACGGGTTTGCCTTTTGCACAACTACTCTGATTATCCCACAGCAGTATCTATGGTTGAATACAATACAAAGATATTCTCGTAATGTTTATGGTTACCTCTAAAGGAGTTAAAGGGCATTTTCCATTAAGTCTGTTAGCTCCTGGTCGTATCACGCGGCCCGGTTTTGTGAACTTCCCCTTCCATCCTCGTTCTCTCGCCGCAATCATGTCTTGTGTTTCTTGGTTGCCACCATCAAATATACAACAAGAGAAAGCTACCATATCCTGCAAACACGTTCTTATGATGTATTAAACTTTCACCTCAGACACAGATCTGTTTTCTATATAAACAGACGTGATATAATGAAGCGTTTCTCCTTTACAGGCAACAAACCTCTTCAAAACGTAGATGCACAGAAACGTACTTCCCAGCGTTGTTTGCACTAAGCTCCTTCATTTTCTTCACCAGTGTTTCTCCTTGGGTCAGTATGGGTTTTGCAAATCGCAAAGCTACATTATTCGCCAAACATCTAAATCTCTGGACAGCTTTAGGAGCATCAAACGAAAGTCTATTTGCAAACGGGGAAATTCTTATGACCCTGTGCCATGAAAGACAACAAAAACTTCATAAACCTGTGTCCTAAAACAGAATCAATGATCCCTTACACAAAAATAAGGTGAATTTTTCTAGAAACCAACATTTATAGGTTAAAGAACAGTGTGACTCACTTTTCTTCGAGTAGCTTTGGCAGGACTGAGTCCCGGTAATAGTGAGTGGGTGCCCATGCTTTAACTCTGAAGTTGAAGACATTTGTCAAGTTATAGTCAAAACGCTCCATTAAGTACTCAGGAACCGTATCGACCACCCGCACATCATTTGCTAAGGTACTGACAAAGTATTCTTCATCATAGATGTCCCCAAATTTACTGCAAGAAAAGCCCTCTGTCAGAACGTAATTGAAAATGGGACAGCTTTGCTGAATTTACATGACCAAGAGAAGGTATGGAAAACAAATATCTGAAACCTTGGATCTTTCCATATGCTGTGATAGTGAAAGTTGGGAATTACAAGGGTGGCATTAAGGTAGCCTGCCACAGCAACCGCATTGCATATCTAAGCAAAACATGGTAGAGACAAGTCAACAACTGCACCTTACACAGGGTCGCCAGACACAGGCAAGAAGGCTAGAGTGAAACAAATCAATTATTCTGTAAGATGGAAAGATAGAAAAACCTACCGAAGTCCGCTGCTGATTCAAGCCTCCATTTGCCTCAATGAATATGAAACCATTTGACTCGGGCAAGACTACAATTGCAGCAGACACACAAAAAACGTCATTTACACGATGCCAGAGTAATTCTGTTCTTCAAGCAGAGGTTCACTAGAGATGTAGTTTTTTCATAAACTGAGAACGTTCTAACATGAAACGTTTCATCAATGCTGTAAATGATTGCATAGGACAAGTACACTTTCAAAGAAACTAAGAAAGATATGTAATACCTCCACTAGACTTGTTCACGCATGGCTTCCATTCCACACCTCTATACTTACGTCTCCAAATAGTTGATATCTATAATGAATACAATTGCATTGACAATATGTGAGAAAGGATAGCATATAAAGAACATGTACCTTATATATCATAATTATGGGCAATGCTAGCTATAGAGAGAAGACAGCAGTATCACTGGCCAACAGCCACATAAACAAAGTATGGATCATGATAAACAGAGTAATACATTCTCCTAAACATTGTGCTCTAATTGGATCAAACCTAAAACACCAGGGTAAACTCATACATTCTTTCATTATCGTTTTGTGGCTAAATTGATTGGGGAAGTATGGGGCCAATCCTAATACTCATGGGGAGACGCTATTAGAGATGAAACAAGGTGACATGGTTATGGTGAAGGGCTCGAGATTCATAAAGAAACTAAGCACATCATTGCTTATCAGGTTTCGTCAAATGTAAACGTACGAGTAATTCAATGAATTGGAATAATTCAGCTCACAAACACCGAATCAACCAAGAAAATGTTCAACATTCACACATCGAGAGATGAACACGACATGAGGAGATCACTAACAATGCCCACATTGACAAACGGAATTCAGGAAAGCGGGAAAAACGGAGGCAAACCTCACCGCATCAGCCGTGGTATTATCGGCATCAATCTCCGCGCGCAGCTTAGCGTAAATCTGCGGACTCCTGTAGACGGATCCCGGGGCCGGACGGCGAGAGATAATGGGACCCGTATCAATCGACGCCGTGCGCATGTGGAACAGCATACATGAGATGTAGATGAGAGGAGCAAAAAGTAGAATTCCCTGACGCCGGAGAAGAACCGATAATAGGGTCCAAGAGATTCGGTGAGCGAAGGTCCGACTCGGCTGTAGAGATGATTTTGACCGGTAGAGACTAGGTGACGGCGGCGGAGAAGGGGTTGAATGGCCGTTTCCTGGAAGCCGATTTAGAATCGACGGATCTATCTCCACCTGGGAAATCATCATGGTTTTCCCTCCTCCTTCGTCAATGCGCTACGCCACCATCAATATATCCTTGCATTGTAACAATGGCCGGTGGAAAACGCCGTTAAGCTAATTTATTCCCGGCGGTGGAGAAGCTGTGATGTTTTATTGTTAACAGAGAAGTATACTATAATTGTTTTTATATGTATATTTCTGTACACTCGTGTGGTGGAAACGTGATCGATCACATGCACTTTTGTTTCTCATATGTATTCTTCCGTCATCTGTGTTTTGAGTTCTACTCATCTTTGATCTCTCCGATTCTTTTCATTTCCCTTTTAATGAAAAACTCTTATTAGATCGAATTGAATGCACCGGTTTCTGCTTATGGTCATTTGTATTGCAAAAGACAATTATCCAAAAATAAACACTCAAGACAAAGACAAGATATTTGATCATTTGATACAAATTGTTTACCGTATTGGAGTTGACAATACTAAAATGTAGAACACCTAAACGACCAGCCAAAACCCTTCTACTATTTTTGTATTTTCCAAACTATTTGAGAAGGAGAAAGAACATAAAAGACACGAATAGGCAAATTCTAAAATCTCAATTCACAAACTATAGAAACAAATGAATCGGTCAAAAATAAAGCTTTATTTCTAGTTATAGATTGACCAAGAATACGCACGTGCAACTATAAGCCATCATCAGATTACGGAAAAGCACAACAAAAGGATTATAATCACAAGACGCAACACATGGGTTAACTCCTCTTAAGATTAATGCCCATTTGGAAAATTGGAAGGATTCGAAAGGGATTTAAGATAGTCCATTAAGGTAAATTTCAATGATAAACGACAATGTCCAACCACATCTTCAAAGATAAACTCAACTTATAAATGGCTTGTTTTTCTTCCCATTACATAAAACGCCAACAAGAAGGCTCGTACTTGAGTTAAGAAAAGGGAACTTAGCCTTCTCAATCCTCGTGCAACGTCCCCAAGACGTCCTCATCTCGGAACAGATGGTACCTGCGTTCATCATAAAAAACACAAGTAGCTCACTTTGAGTCCAATTCTACATTTGTAACATCAACATGTTCTACACATGATTCCAATATGTAAATAAGGTGATGAAATTGCCATTCTTTTCCACTGATTTCGAGTTTTTTCACTAAACCGGTATTTAATAATTACTCGTACGAATTGCATATTTTACAGGCAAATTACCTAATCTTCCATATCTAATTACCTAAATAATTAAGCTACCAGACATCAGGGAACCTTTTGACATTGATCACATATACTAATGCTCTGTGGAAGCATCTACGATGTAAGATTAGGAAGAAAGCGAGTTTTACTTACTCTTTCTCGCCGAGCTTGACCTGAGTACCGCCGTACTCTGGAAGAAGAACAGTGTCGCCTTCCTTGACAGAGACCGGAATCAATTTCCCATCCTTATCCCTTGAACCAGGTCCCACTGCTATCACCTTGCCGGAGTTCAGCTGTAATCATCCGGAAACAGCTCATCGTTTCCAGATCTTTTGGAGGCCAAACCAAAACAGAAGATCAAATCGTTTAAAAAAGAAAAACGCTATTACCTTGGAGGCTTTCTCTGGGAGAAGGATGCCGCTTTCGGTTTTAGCAGGCTGGATGACTTTCTGCACCAGGATGCGGTTGAATGTTGGGATCAAACGCTTCATCATTTCTCTCGAAGTGAGTCGGAATTCTAGGGTTTCTGAGTATTAAATTGGGCAGAAGACGGAAGACGGAATGTTCTAGATCGCAGGTTTTAGTGTAGAAAAAGGCCAAGGGTTTAGGGTTTATTCGCAAATATTTGGGCCTATAAAATCTTCGTAATTAGTTAACAGGCCTGGCCTATTTATGTTGCTAGTCAAATTCTTCACATTGCTGCGATGACTGGTAATTGATTAGACAAAAAAGCGGTATGAACAAGTCATTAAGAAAGGCAATCTTGCACTGGTCAACACATTGTTCATTTCAAGATATTTTGTTTCTATCCTGACGATCTCCCTTTGCTCAATACATACCTCATCTGTTGATTTAAAGACTATTTGAGCTAAAAATCATCAACGGCGAAAAAACTAATCACGTATAGAAGAATTGCAAAGAAACAGAGATAAAATTTTACCAACTGAGAATCATGAGGGGAAGGTGAATAGAAAAGGGAGCTACTCATGGAGTTGGTTGGACAGAAGCTCAAGGCTGTCCCACGGTTTTAAGAAGAGATGCATGTTGTTAACTAAACCAGAAACCCTTTCTTTTTGTGCTTCAACTGAATAATTTGTAATATTCAGTTTGTGACTAATAAGTTCAAAAAGTGCAGTGTATAATCTCTTCATGAGGTAAACTACCATGCTAGCTGCGACAAACAACGAGGCCAATGGCACCTCTTCCATCTGCTTGCTTTTTGCCTTATACATCATATGGAAGAACTACTCGGCTAAGCCTATCAATGTCTGATCTTATGTGTTTATTACATTGTGCGCGTACATTTCATGCTCTATACACCAAAGACATGTTCTTATATTTCTTTGTGGGAAATTTAACAGTCAGATTTATACCAACGCCGTACAAATGAGGAAAAGAGTAAAGAACAACTCGGCTAAGTTCCAGATACCCGAGTTCGACTAACAAGATTAGGTACACAGACGCCTCTAACCACTTCCATCGAGTTGGCCTTGAGAAAGAAGGTGAGCCATGTATTGCTGCATTTACAAACAAAGAAACTCAACACTTTGGTTTTGTATTCACGAGCTAACCCACATGATTCAAACAAAACATTTTCTATCAACATATGGCACACCAGAAAGTCAGCCTAGACCTAGTATTTACGAAAACTGACCCCAAAAAAACACAAATATCCATCCACACCATAGAGATAATTTCTAAGAAGCTGAACTAAGATCATATAGAGATTGAAGAAACTTACAGAGTGGTAAACGTATGGAGACTTTCCCTGGCGTTCAAAATGCTTAGCCATTATGCAGAATTCTACAGGACCCCAATCCTCAGATTCATAGCAATTCCCAAGCGCCGCTTTGTACAGCTTTAACACCAAATCAATTGCATCAATTTCCACACAGGTATGTAAATCACTAAAAACAAATCAAGAAGGACACAAGTCAAATGTCTCTGTGAAGAAACAAGGGCTAACCTTAGCTGTGTCGGTCAGAAGTTCGGTACCGGCAGGGTAAGATGCATAAAACTGATCGCCCCTTGAGAATCCTGCTCTTGTTCTACAAAACATTCGTATCCGCACTTTAAATTCAGACAAGACCTGGCGCAAAAACTGGAGAGAATAACTCAAACAAAGTTGAGGATCCGGAGAGAAAACACATCCAAACTCACAGACCTCGAAATCGAAAAGGAAGAAGAAGAAAATGAAGAATTTCATTACGTGTTGTTTGTATAGAAGAATGTGAGGGCGGCAGTGAAGCAGTAGAATCCAGCGTAAGAGACAACTCGTCGTAGCTTTTGGATCTTTAGAATCTCACTGCAAATATCCAAGACCCTCATCTTCACCCTCGATAATCCTCTCTCACTCAAACCGAGTAAGAATCAGAAAGCTGTGGAATCTCTCTCAGGTATTATATCGAACATAAGCACGATGTGCAAATATGAAGAACCTCTCGCTAAAGATGTAATAGGGACGCAGATGGGTGAAACATCAATAAGTCCTTATATTGTCCACCTTCTGCTGGGCCTAACTGAGCCTTTTTAGGTTGGGTCATCAAAATTGTTGGAAGTAATAATTTGTTCATGTTTAGTCACTTTGGAGACTAAACTATCTGCTGACTATTTTATGCAGACTAAACTATATTGTTTAAAAGAAAAAAGAGTATTACAAAGTGCTGTTCAAAGAAAAAAGAGTATTACAAAGTGGGCCTTCTCTCTACTTTTAGAGAGATAAACTTCTCTCTGAATTTCTTCTTCTTCCCTCTTCACAGATTCCTACTTTTTCAGAGGGAAAGATGAAATCTCAGATTAAGCGACTGTTTTCTTTGTATGATTTTCTCTTTGTTTTGGTAGTTCCATTTCGGGTTTCAATAAACGGTATCTTGGCCGATGTATTCCTCTCACCGTCGATCTCCGGGTCTCTCCTTTGTATCCTCTGTTTCGTCTTTGGAGTTATCTCTTGTTGTCTCACTTGCTCTTGAGGAAGAGCGCTATGGGTGGGGATGGTTGAGCCAATAGATTGGGCTTATCAATCGGCGACAAGCTTCCACGGCATCGACGGTCACGACGGGCGTGTGACGGAGCAGCAAAATTTCGGTTGCACAGTGACCGGTGACGGCTCCTCCCGACAGTCGGCGTTGCATGTGGGTTTCTACAGAAACTTGACGCGTGGGGCTTCATCATTAGGTTTAGGACACATGTTCCTTGATCATAAACCCATTTCAATCTTTTCTGTGTTTTTTTCTTTTTGTACTCGTGGCCCATATGTACGTTAGCCCATTTGGGCGAATGCAATATACTCTTGACCAGTGTTAAAAAAAAAACTATATTGTTTATGGAATGGACACAGTTGTGCTGCGAAATAATATTTTTTTTGTTTACAAAACAGGATTGCATTTGGTCTGCAATAGATTTTTTTTATTTTTTTCAGACGGTTGCGAATTAAAAACTGTGAATGGTAAATAAAAGCAGTTTAAATCATTCGTGGAGTAATTCACTTTAGAGTTACCATTTAAACGTATGTAAGTAGTACCCACGTGTTGATAATAAAAAAACAAACAAAAATAATGTTGGTAGCCACGTTACATTGGATACAACTTGCAAGACAACACACAAAAGTATGTTTTGCAGACAAATAATACAAAGCGATAATGGAGCCCGTCTCTACAGTCTTCTTCTTACTCTCCACTCTCCTCCTCGCCGTCTCCGTCGAGTCTCTACCACCGCCACTGTTTCCAGATGAAGCTCTCCCCACCAAATCCGGTTACCTTCCGGTTAAACCAGCCCCCGGCTCCTCCATGTTCTATGCCTTCTACGAAGCCCAAAAGTCAACAACTCCACTTGCCGACACCCCACTCCTCGTTTGGCTCCAAGGTGGACCAGGCTGCTCATCCATGATTGGCAACTTCTACGAGCTTGGTCCTTGGCGGGTAGTTTCAAGCTCCACCGAGCTGGAACCCAACCCAGGCGCCTGGAACCGTCTATTCGGCCTACTTTTCTTGGATAACCCCATAGGAGTTGGATTCAGCATCGCCGCTTCAAAACAAGACATACCGACGAATCAGAGACAGGTCGCCGAACACCTCTACGCAGCCCTCGTGGAGTTCATTGAGCAGAACCCAGGTTTTGAACAAAGACCTGTCTACATCACCGGAGAGAGCTACGCCGGGAAGTACGTTCCGGCCATAGGATACTATATCCTCAAAGAAAAGCCCAATGGAAAGGTGAATCTAAAAGGCCTAGCCATTGGAAATGGGCTGACCGACCCAATAGTCCAGATCCGGACCCATGCGGTCAACGTCTATTATTCAGGTTTGGTCAACGCAAAACAGAGAGAGGAGCTGGAGAAAGCTCAAAAGATATCCATAGCTCTCGTGAAGGCTCAGAAATGGCGTGAAGCAGCAGACACGAGAACAGAACTATTGACGCTATTAGGCAACATGACAGGACTCGCGACGCTGTACAACACAGCGCGGAAGATTCCATACAGGACGGACCTTGTGGTGGACCTCATGAACCAGAGAGAGGCCAAACGGGTACTGGGAGTGAGCGAAACGATGCGTTACGAGGAATGCAGCGATGAAGTGGAAGATGTTTTACGGGGAGACGTCATGAAGAGTGTAAAGTTCATGGTGGAGTACGCAGTTGAGAGAACCAAGGTGTTGCTTTATCAAGGTATGTTGGATCTTAGAGACGGCGTCGTTTCGACGGAGGAGTGGATGAAGACTATGAACTGGTCGGGATTGGAGATGTTTTTGACGGCGGAGAGACGGGTTTGGAAGGATGGCGAAGGTGATGTTGCTGGTTATGTCCAGAGGTGGGGTAATTTGTCACACGTAGCGGTCTCAGGAGCTGGGCATTTTGTTCCGACAGATAAAGATGTTAATTCAAGGGATATGATCGAAGCTTGGGTTTTGGAAGAAGGCTTGTTCGGAGGTGATGATGTAAAACAGACATTTTCACCAAGCTTTACAGAATCTACTTGAGTTAGATTGGATTCATGAATTTAATTGGAAGATCCAAAATAAGATTCTGAATTGTACTAGTTGTGTTGTGTGTCAAATTGTCAATGAATAAGATACTGATGCTAATTGTACTTCTGCATATGGTTGTACGGCAACTGATAAATCTGGTTCTCAATTTCATTTTTAGTACGATTGTCATCTACATTTTGGATATAATTTTTTCTCCAGGGTTTATCATTTGCCTGTTTTCTGAAACAGGCTCGTAACTTAGGATTAACAAACCAAACGGGTTGATTGAAATGATTGTAAAGAAAACTGAAAACTAAAAACATAATTTCATGGGATTGAGAAAAAGCATGTAATGGCGATTGGAGGCGGGATTGTGATTAAGATTCGAAGTGAAGAGTATATAAAATACTCAACACAAAGAAAGCACAGAGAAACCCGTACTATGATGCCATTTTATTCGTTTTAGGGAAGAAGAAGAAGAAGGGCACCCCGTAGAAAACCTACAGGTATTTCAGAGCTACTGATCAAATCTCTCCCCTTTTATATTCCTCTTTCCCCTGTTCATTTTTACCGGCAGAAAAGAAAATAACACTAAAGCCTAATCGTTACGGGAACTACGACAGAGGTATGATTGAAACCAAGCTAATTGGAAACCTAAAGACGACGGCTCTGCTTCAATCTGAGAAAACTCGCAGCTTTTATAACGCCATCGGAAGACAGTTAGGGCTGACAATAGTCACTGAAAAATGGCCATTGTTGGGTTTGGTGTTAAGATTAACTATTAAGCCCATTGGGCTTTAGTGTAAAATAGGTATCCGCTGTCTGATTGACCTAATACTCACATCCCCGCTCTATTATTTCTGAACTCAATGGCTGCTAGCTTGCTACAATAAAATACGAGATAAACCCCATGATTAATTTAACTAATCATAGGGGCACCGTCCCGTACTTTAAAAATACATAAACAAAGGAGAGGTCAATGGATACAAATTATTGGTTTGATACAATTGTGAAGAGCTTGACATTGAATGATCTGTATCCTAATTAAACTCGGATCATATTTCAAGCTTCAAGTGTTTTTGGATGTACATAAAATTTATCTTGAACTGTCCGTGTCGACAAAATTGTAAGGAACGTAAGGCACTGCGTGGTCCCATCAATACTACGACAAGGCAACGCGCTAACTGTTTTATATCTTAAAGCCAAAGTAAACCATGGCTGTTTTATAAATAAAACTATTCAAATAACTCCCTTCCCTATAAATAATGTACTCATTCCATCAACTGTCTCCTGAGCAAACAAGAAGAAAATGGAAGGCACACTGATCGCATCGTCGCCATTAAGATTCCACCCATTGATGACATCACAGAGGATCTCCACCGGAGCCAAGAGAAGAAAGCAAACCACCGTGTGTGGCGGGTACTACTACAGAGGAGGGAGAGTGGTGGACGAGAAGATGGTGGTTCTTAGGAAACGGATCCATGAGATGAAGATGGTTGAGCGAAACTATGAGCCTCCTTCTCATTGGATGCAGTGGGAGAAGCGTTTCTACTGCAACTACGACGCTACTATTTGTGACGCTCTCTCTATTCTCCAAACTTTCCTTATGAACTCTCGTCCCAGCGTAGCTTTTGGAACGCTGTTTCTTCTCTTCGTTAGTGTTCCCGTCTCCACCTCCTTCTTTGCGTTTGGAATCCTTGACATGGTTCTTTGGCTTATGAATGCCACTCACGTAGGATGATCGTGTATATCATGTATAATCTGTTATATTTTCTTATAGCTAACTGTTTCGTTTCCTAAGATAACACGAATCCTAATTTGATATGGTTAAAAAAAAGATCACAGACAATATGAAGATTAATGTCACAAGAGAGTTATACCAATTGATGTGGATGTGGTAGATGATATTCTTGAACTTTCCTGTGAAAGTAACTCATTTTAAAGATTCAAATGCGTTTCTAGAATATGGAGATTCACAAATGAATCTTAAAGTTTATTGAACCATACAACATGCGAGCTTTTCTATTTCACCACACCAATACGTGGAGATACAAGATGATTAATCCTCCTTATCAACTAGTATCTTCCGAGATTCTATTATCGGCTATGCGTATGGATGAAGACATCGATGGGACTAGACATATGTTTGTCAAACCCAAACCTTACTTGGTACAAGGCATATGAAATATATTATCCTTTTGGTCCTCATTGGTTTGGTGTACAAATATGGTTGATGGCTCGGCTCCAGTCGCAGTTGTAGGCAAGAAGAAAAAAGAGAACAAGTTACTGGTTTGTGATTGAAATAGAGAGACGTCTGGTTTTGAGGTATATGATTTCCTATCAGGAAGATTGTCTACTTTACCTTTCGGAAACGGAGAGACAACCACTGCGTATTCCCCAAGCTTAATCACTATTTCAACTTTTTCACAAAGTTAATTAAGCGTTTCGATGTTACGATGCATTTTGAAAAACGGTAGACCTAATTGTGTTATCATCTATTATATTGAGAGCAGCGAGTGATGCGATTCAGAGGTTGTGGAGCATGGCATGTTAGTGGACATGGCTTCCACTGTGATCATTGCAGGTGAGCTTGGTCTTAAGGTCATCAACAACGACTCATGTGAGAAGATTAGGGTTCTGGAGAGGGGAAAACAATTTTGAAGATGGTGGTTTAGACTTTGGACTATGATGTCAGTGCGTTGGTTTCGTATCAGTGTTTTGGGATTGTAACATTAAACTCCTTTCACAAAGAAACCCATCTATAATCAACTACGACGCTTTTTATACTAAACTCTTTGTCCAAAAGACAATGGGTTTGAGTTTTAAGAGTCAAAAGGATTTTAAAAAGGCGGGAAGACTCAAAAGGATTTTAAAAAGGAGCTATTCTGTTTTGATATATCCAAAATTGTAGAGAATATCTATACAATCTGTAAAAGAAGAAGAGAGAAAAGGGGACCTGAAGCAGGCGACGTTGGCCTCTCAACCTCAAAGTCTTTGTACCTGTCTGTAAGTTACAACAAAAACGAAGCTCAACTTCAGTTCCAGCTAATTCCTCTGCCTGAATGTCAAAACAAGTGAGCCTTTTCTTCCAACTTAATTCATCTGTCCTTTTCCCTCACGCTTTCATTGTTACTGAAAGTGTTCATAACCATATAGTTACTGTTATATCTCTTTAGATAGTGTGGATTGTGGTAATACTTCCGGTTCTTCTGCTGTGTCCTCCAGTAGCAGGCGAGCGCCCCAAATGCGCAGCTTGCAAGTGCTATGGCCAATGCAGCTCCCACCGGCACAACTAGAGCGTTGGTGGGTACTGCCATTTCTTCTGTAGCTGCAACCACCTCCTCCTTGCTGGCACCGTCACCAGTTTTCTTGTAAGAGGGCACCAGTTTCTGTCCGTAGTACTCCTTCAAGAATTTGTAGACTTCGTCGTGATCCCAGTCAATGTTCTTCTGGGTGCTCGAAAGATAACATGAGGGGCAAAGCTGCTTTGGTGGCCATATCATCTTTGGGAACTTGGGGTCTCCTGTTCCAAGAGAGGCTTCGTCCTTCTTAAGTCTCTCGTTGACCTTGTTGTGTGTACTCCACAGCCATAAGACGATATCACGTGCCTTTTTAAACGGAGTTTTTACGCTGTCAGCGAAACACATGAGCTGTTAAATGAGAAAGGATGCAATAATCGAGCTTGTTAGCCAACCCCGGAATCTCTCTTTACCTTAAGCACATGTCGTGAAAATGTTGGCGGCATTCATCACACATGAAGAAGTTGTTGATGAAATCACAAATGGTCGTGAATGCAAACTGACTTTCTCCATCCTCAATCCTCACAGAAAGTGAATGCATCAAGATCCATAACCCACAGCTGCAGTCAAACCATTTTGACAGAGTTCAAAAACCCTGCTTGAATCGAAAGATCCTATCACCATACTAAATCATTTGAACCGATTCTGCAAAACACTACCTGAATCCCCTAGTTTCATTCTTGCTGCCACGGCAAAACATCTGGCAATATGATAATGCATACAAAATGGGTGAATCAGATTTTCCTGCGTTTAAGCAGCGCAGGGAAAACAAAGCAAGTTGTTGGGCGCACTCACATAATATCCACGCGGAACATCATTTCCACATATATGGAAGTTTCGTAGGGTATTGTTCACTCCAGTATCATGGCCATAAGAGCATTCCCCTGACGGGCACAAATCATCAAAATTCACGAGAATTTCAGCACTTCCCTTACGACACCTATAGAAAGTTCAACAGCTAGTTTAGGCATAGCGGAAAGAGTGAGCAGAAAAACGTGAATGTAAATAGAGAAGATGATATGTACCTTCTTGAAGGATGATGAGGCACTAAAAGCTGCAGGAACTTTATAAACGAAGTACTGGTTTCAGATGACTTGATTGCCTGTGGCCATTCACTACTTATCAACAAGGCTGAAAGGGAATATACTTGCATACAACAAAATCCAAAAGACTTGCTCTACCTTATGTGCCAAAATGATATCAAAAGCTTCTTCAGTTGCCTCCTCAATGTCATAAACGGCTTGAGAAATCTGTGATAAACCAACAACCAGATCTATTAAGTTTTTTTTTTGGAATTAAACCAAATGATAGCATTATAGCAAAGTGGGGACAGAACCCATTCTGACGGACCTGTTCGTGGTCAGATAGATTTGGCAGGAGATGATCATTTCCAAATTTCTGATCATCCAAGCCATAAGAGCTGCACAACATTGAACCAAAATCGATCTGAGTAGCACAACAATATGACTGCAGTTTACATGGTAGACATGAGATTTAAGAGCATGCATACCTGCCTATCTGCTTGTTAATCCAGCTCAACAAAAGATCAGCAGTGCGCCATTCCTCGATTACACTTATCTCACTTTTTTCTTGTTTAGGTTTCCAGCCGCCACCAACGAACTTTCTGGAAGGGCCCCAAAAGAGCATTGGATAATGATTAATGGAGAACTTGTCACAGAGCTTGATATTCATCTGCGCTGCCAGAAAAGTCATATGAAATAACTAGAATAAAACGTACACACAACCCAATATGATTTAGTATTCAGTCCCCAATCTGTGACTCACACGATCCACTTGAAGTAAGAGAAACAGATAAAAAACAGTGCTTGCTACACCTTGTCCCTATAAAAACAAGGAAGATGGCGCAAGTACCTTTATTGCACAATCAACTCTGGTCATCAAAACGAGGCCAGGATGTACTGCGTCTGGTCCATTGAAGAGCCTTGCCACTTTTTCATATTGCGGCTGCAGAGTCACCAGTTTCAAAGAATTGATTACAAACAGCACTTGTCAGGCATTGAATAACGAAAGAGAGGACATTGAATGACATTGTTTTACCTTGTAGTTTCTACATGCAGGACACCTTGAATCATCAATTTAGCCAGACGAAATAATGGTCAGTGTCAGTACAGCACAAACAAGCCTTCCGCAATCAAACATTCAATTTTAAAATACTAGGAATGGTAATTGGTAAAGTTAAGTTATTTATGGATAGTTAGATTCGAATAAGAAGAACACTTCCAAACAAATTCCGCTCAAGATCCAGTAGTAAAGAAACAAAAAAATTTAGACTTGAGAATCAGAAAACTGACCAGTGAGCAAAGAACTCCAAAACGGCATATTTGGCTGTGGTCTCCTGGAAAACTGAATCAAAGTTGGTAGCGTTCAATTCGACGGCGTTATCTTTCTGATCGGCGATGACATTTCCGATATCCCGGAGAATCGAGCGCGATCCCGGGGAAAACGACGCCGCAGCTTGAAGACTCACCAAACCCACGAACAAGAACAGGTGTATCAAAGACATCAAATCCAGTAGAGTACTAATTTATCTTAACGAGAGACGAATATGCATAACAGAGGGGATATCTAAGAGAAACGGAGCTTCCCTCCCTTCCGTTGAGAACGAAGGTCTTTGGTACGCCGTAGATTGCTTTGACCGGCGTCGCGACTCTTTTTAAAATGGGCTTACTAATACCATTATAATGAAAGCCCATTATAATATTTCAACTCATCACAGCCCGTTTGTTCTTATTCAAAAGTGCATCAATGCTTTCCTTGTTAAGTCCCACAAAAAGAAGAATGAATGCATGAATGTAACTGGTTGTGCCGATGGAAAGTGGATAAAATACTTGGAAACTGAGTCAAAAGTTTGCGTTAAATTTGTTTCTAAATGAGTGGAACCGTTTTGTTTGTCTTGGTAAAATATGAAATAAATTTATCAACTGCCCAAAAAGTTGGATATAATAATATTTGTTGTCATTAATAAAAGGTCCATGTATGAAAGTAAAAGGGACCGGAGAATGACGTTGCGAGAATAGGTCATGGCGTTACATCGGACGGTTGTTTTTCCACGCGCCGTTGAGCTAGATGACAAAATAGTGAGTGAGCCAACGGCTGAGTCGGCATAATAATCTAGGAAAATCGACAAAGTGATTCCAACCACAAGTCAACACCATCTGTCTTAGTCACAAGGACACACGACAACACACCTCACACACATTAACTAACATACAACTCTTTATAATATTGCCACTTCTCCTGCATTATCAATTGTTTTTGTTCCCTTCTGTCGTTACGGGAAATGAAAAAATGACACTAGAATGTAGCGATCATGTGCACATAAATCCTATACCTCTAATAATAATATGGATATTACAAAGAAATAAAAGAATAATGAAAGTGTAATAACGGGATCCACGTGCATGAATTCATTATGTGATATCAGGAGAAGTGGTTGCATTAGTCTGACATAATTATTTAATTGGCTCTGATTTGTATGTATTGATAACCACTGTGTTCTCACTTCGTTTTCATAAGAGGTAATATGTATGCAATATCTTCAATTTATGTATATTTGTGAGCTAACTAAAAAGATGAATAATTTACAGCCAGTCTTTCTTTTTGTCAAGTCTACTGAAAGAGCATTTTAAAAGTCCAATAAAAATATGCTTTTTTTTTGTTCTTCCCGTCAATATCTAGGATCCCACCATTAGCTATAGAGCTTTATACTAAGGCCATCGGCGCATTTGACATATACCCCCTTTTATTATGCGAATTTCCCATTTATTCCTTTTGTTTTGAAGTCGTAACATAACCCCATAATTCCAAACTAGAATATTGTAACCTTTTTTGGTTGGCAGATTCAAATAATTTCGTTTTTTACTATCAAAATGACTGAAAATTGTTTTCTAACCAGGAATATAATTCGGGTGAAGAAGTATTATCTCGTGGGTTGGGCTTTGGGGCGTATAAATTCAAACAAAGAAATGCGGGTGAATAAATAACTAATCATAAGTAAAATGGTCGAATTCTGCAAAAAAAAAAAAAAAACAAACAAACAAACAAATATTAGCGTTGCGTTTTTTATTTACTCTCTGTGTCTCCCTCTCTCCGTTGTATGAATCAAAATCTTATTTCTCCTCATTTGCTTCAATCGTTCTAAAACTCTCGAAGATCTTCGCCTGCTTAGTAAGAACTTCAATTTCAGATTTCTCAGCTTACTCGTCCTGCGCTCTTCTCAGAACCTCCGATTAAACCTTTCTTTCTAAGCTGCTTCGTAATCGCGTCGGTCAAATCTCTTCTATCTTTTTTGTCTTTTATATAAACTTTTTATAAAGAGGTCATTCGAGCACGACTAGTGTGGTACGCGAGTGTTGCTCTCTAATCGATCGACGAAATTGGAAGCGGTTGTCGTCGTTTCAATCCCTTCTTCATCTGCTTTCTGGTGTGTGAGTGAAGAGGAGATGTTGGGAGCTGGATTTCAGTTGACTCAGCTTCAGAGAGCTCAGAGCGACGTCTCTAATAACAGATCGATTCACACTAAGGAACGCGAGAACGGGTCTGCATTGGAGAAACTCCACGCTACTGCCGCTTCGTCGCCAAGTAATGTTGAACGGTTTTTGGAATCAGTCACACCATCTGTGCCTGCCCACTATCTTTCAAAGGTTTGTTTCTTCTACATGTCGTCAAGTCAACCCCTTTTACAAAGACATGAACTTTTCGTTTGTTTGTGAGATTCTTTGGTCGCCTTCATCTAATCGAGGTGAAAGTTCTGTGCAGACGACAGTAAGGGAAAGGAAAGGCAGCGATGCTGAGTTGCAGGCTCCTTACTTTGTTCTTGGGGATGTATGGGAATCTTTTGCAGAGTGGAGTGCTTACGGCACTGGAGTTCATCTCACTTTGAATAACAACAACTACAAGGATAGAGTTTTCCAATACTACGTTCCTTCTCTGTCTGCTATCCAAATCTATGCTGATTCTGATTCCTTAAGCTCATCTCTTCTATCAAGGTAAAACAAAACAGGCATCAAGTGTTCGATCTTGTCTGTTCATCAAGTTCTTGAACCTGTACTTCAGTCTAAAGCTCAAGTCTTGTCTTTTTTTTTATTATGGTAATATGTATTTTCCTTGCAGGCGGCCAGGTGAAGAGAGCGACAGCGATTTCAAGGATTCTAGCAGTGAAGGAAGCAGCAGTGAATCCGAAAGAGGACTATGTTATCCAAAAGAGCAGATCTCTGCTAGAATGGACCAACTCTCGTTAAGAAAGGAGCATCCGGAAGACTCCTCTAGTGATGATGGCGAGCCTTTAAGCTCTCAAAGTCGTTTGATATTTGAGTATCTTGAACGTGATCTTCCCTACATCCGTGAACCCTTTGCCGACAAGGTTTGTCTACTTTAACTCTCAATATCAAGTTATCAAGGCATATGTACAAGTTGTTAGAAACCATAAGGATTTGGAAAACAGCTTAAGTGTGTTTTAGACTAAAATATTAACATGTCATAGTTTGAAATAAATTCTGTATGTGGCTACACGGAAGTTAGGTACTGAAAGAAGTGTTTTGAGCTTCTTTTGTGATGTTTTCTGTATTCAGATAAGTTTTAACTTTCAAACGCAAACAGTTGAAGTAACATCAACGGTTTATTTATGAAAGTAACATCAACAGTTGCTCTAACATCAACCATTTAGGACTATCAAATGACTATGGAATGTTCAAGTACTGTCTAGAAACTTCTCCAGTACTCAGATAGGCCCTTTATGATCTAGGAGAATGCAACTTCAATAGCTGTCTTTATTCAAATGTTACCATTGCAGATGTCTGACCTGGCCTCTAGATTTCCGGAGCTGAAGACGCTGAGAAGCTGTGATTTACTACCTTCAAGCTGGTTTTCTGTGGCATGGTATTCTTCTTTGTACCATACGCATGTGCTTTATTCCACGGTGTGTCCCCTCGTCTCTTATAGAGTCCCTTACTATACTCTGTAGGTACCCAATTTACAAAATACCCACGGGACCAACGCTCAAGGATCTGGATGCTTGTTTCTTGACGTATCATTCCCTTCACACACCCTTTCAAGGTAAGATTGGTGCTCAAACAATTTCTTATGTATTCAGCAAGGGATACTAATAATTCTAGTCATGGTAATATGTTATGAGGATAACAATCTCTTGGGTAAAGATTCATTCACTCTCTATCTTCGGCTCTAGCAGGTGCAGGCGTTACAACACAGTCTATGTGTGAGGTGCAGCCAATGGAGAGTGTTGAGAAGACAGCGCTGCCTGTCTTTGGCCTTGCCTCATACAAGTTGAGAGGTTCTGTATGGACAAGCATCAAGGGCTCAGGGCACCAGCTCGTGAACTCCCTTTTCCAAGCTGCAGACAGTTGGTTGCGGTTGCATCAAGTCAACCATCCTGATTTCATCTTCTTCTGCCGGTGATGATATTATTATACTAGGAAGTCACTTAAAAGGAAACTCTTTATAATTACTGTTCTCAGGAACCCTATATACATACATATAGAGTGCTTCTTTATTTGTTGGGTTTGATCATCAAACTTTGATATGAACCCTGCTCAAGTTGTAATGTGCACAGAAAACTAATTTTCTTTTATTTGTAACATGTTTTTACAATAAAAGCTAATAGTTGAGGAAAGAGTGGGTCTCAATGGTCCTATCTGCAGGTTCCAGCAGCTTCCTCTTGATGGCATCAGAGCAGAGACGAGCCATCATACGGTGGAAAGAAAGCAGGTCAGATAGACGCTCTGTGGACAACTTGTCCATTGCTCTCTCTTGCTCGTCTTTCCTTTTCATCCTCTTCATATACACACATGAGTTCCTCACCGTTGCTCCCATCTGCTTCAGCCTATTCTCTTGTTGCTTGCTTAGAACCGTGTTTGCCTCTTGAAGCTCAGCTAAGGAGAAGCTTTTGACTAGCGTCTTCTTCCTCTGCTTCAGCTCCATCACCATCTCTGTTTTGTTTAGTTGTTTCTTCTGAAACGCGGTCACAGCTTTCACAAACTCCTGATAAGCAGTAGCACATCCCGGATAATCAAACTCATCAGACCCTGAAAGCCTCATTCTCTCGGGATGAAACTGTAGACCCATCAAGAACTGACCTTCCTCTGGATCATATCGGTTCGGATCATAAAACCCTTCGATCAAACCATCAGGAGCGTATGCCATAGGCACAAACCGCTGCGCTAGTCTCTTCACGGCTTGATGATGATATGAATTCACCATTATCTCATCCATCTCCTCGAACCATTTGTGCAATGGCGTGTCCTCCACGACTCTAGCCTCGTGCCTATGCCCATCGTAGTTGTCGTAGTCTATATGCTTCGTCGTGGTTTTGACCTCCTTGTCAATATCTTGGTATAAAGTTCCTCCGGCGGCGACGTTGAGAATCTGAGAGCCACGACAAATGCCTAGGAAAGGAATGTTTCTTTCGAGACAGAGTCTGGCTAGAGTCAGCTCGATGCTGTCTTTCTCTCGGTCGATGGTCGTGTCTCCTGCGTGCAACGTCCGGATCTCCTCCATGTCCTCCTGAGAGAGTCCTGGGAGTTCTACGTCAGCGTAGAGAGAAGGGTCGACGTCTTCTCCTTCGCAGAGGAGGACGCCATGGATGGGCTCAAAGCTCTGGAGCATGGCGTGGATTCCGCTGACACGTGGGACGATGACAGGGACGGCGCCGTGGGAGACGATGAGATCGAGATGGTACTCTCCTACAAAGTCTACGAACTTGTTCTTGCGTAGAGTCCGACGAGAGACGATGAGAACTCTTGGGAGAATCTTGGACGAGAGATCATTAGCGACCACCATTCTTAATTAACTTTCTGTTTATGTCTTAATCCTCGTTCTTGTTTTTGTGTTTGTAAGTCTTATTTGTCGCTCTTATTTATAGATTGGAATGGTCGGGCCGAGACGCAGCGTACATGCAATGAGCACAGTCATGCTGACGCACAATCTTCCCTACTGTCACATCATCATTTTTATCTGTACATTTTTGGTCAAAGCTTTAGGATTAGATGCTAGCGTGGACTTTCCATTTTATTAGGTTGATTGATTAAAAAAACGTTTCCATTTACATTTCTTTGTAATAATAAATCAAGTTTTGGTTGAATCTGATAAGGGTTTTAGGAGGATTAGATATGAATGGATGACTCAGTGTCTTGTAATAATATTAGGCAGGCATAACATATATCTGCCTTTACTATTTTTATATATACGCATGTCTTCTGTATTTGGAAATGTTGAATTAAATTATGGATAACACGTTCTTCATCATTTAGTTAAAAAATCATCCTAATCAACCACAGGTTGTTAATTTAGTCTTTAGTCACTCATACGTGTAAGATAAAGCCGTAGACTTCAAACAAATCGTTATGAATGAAAATGTAGGTGGAATTTAGTTCTCTATTGTTGCGGCAGTTGAGCTCCCATGTCTAAGACAGCCTTATCCTGCTCAGTTTCGTTTTCATTATTTACTGTTTATTAATAAAAATATATATATTGAAACCAATACAGCTTAGATGTTTTCATTATTTAACAGCGTTAAATGTTAAATATACAGCTTAGAACAGACATGCACAGATGCACTTCAGTTTGAGTTATCAAAACCGGACATATATCGTAATCACTCCATGTTCTGTTTCGCATATTATGACTTCTTTTTTATTAACCTGGGGTATCTCGAGTTTATGAATGGACTCAAACTAATTCAAAGAAGAGGTACAGCCTATGAATATGTCTTCTCTTCGGATATTCAGATGGGTTAGGAAATGTGTTTTAAGTTCGCATATTATGACATATTTAACCTCCCACTATGCATGCATCAACCCGAACTAAAAATGATGCATGCCCGCCGCCCGATTGCAGATTCTCAGTAAGAATCTGTTTTTTTTTTCTTGTGATTTTCAGCCACTCCACGATTTCTGCAAACTCCATGCCATTTTACAATCTCAACCATTCAAATATGTTATTTCGGTAAATTACTTGTGTTTTATAGAAAAGAAATCTCAAGAGCTTATCTCCATGAAACATCCCTAGCATTCCTCCAAGTACCTTCTTTGTCTCTGTAGACCATAGCAAACTCTGACTTTACCTCAATATCGACACACTCTGCATCCATGTAGATTTTAATGGAAATGATTACCAATCCTATATAAGCTTATTTGGAACATTACAACTCACTCATCATTGTATCACATGAGTAGAAATATCTGAAAACACTTGATGTGCAACTAAAGAAACTAGTACTAAATCTTCCCATCAAAACCTTACGAAACATGTCCTCCAATTGATGAGCAAGAGTTGAATATCCTCCATGGTCAAGAAGACAGACCTTGCGACCTACCACGAACCCATCCATGGTTACCTTTACATAACCCAACTTCTCTTTACCTCCATTACTCCGATATTTTTACCACATTTTCCATTTCTAGTTTCGTGACTCTTCAACATAAATTTGTCACAATTGGACTGAAAGTTTGCAACTCATATGTATTTCTCTTCACCCACCCAAACCTATCACTTTGATTGACAATTAAATAACAGACTGGAAAAATGAAACAAGAAGATGATGATTGTTGTGAAATTGAAGAAGACACTTTATGATAAAACGCAAACAATCTTGCTCATTAAGGGGAACTATTGTTATGATTCATGCCTATAATGAAATAGATTCGAGTGAGGATGATCATACATGTTAGTAAACATAACACATCACTTTAGAGTTGAGATATTCTACTAAGGAAACATGTTATTCACTTTGAGCAGAAACTACTTATTACTCTGAATATATGTTAGCTGTAAGGCAATGAGAATACTAATAGACAAAGTTTTTTCTGTTTGTGTGCACTATCAAATCTTTAAACTTAATTTTTTTGTTTGATTGGATTAAATGCTTCCTAAATCATTAAAATACCATTTTCATGTGAATTGAATTACATTCATTTGAGCCAAAAAAATAAAATCTTGAAGCTAGATAAGTTTGATTATATGAGAGACATTAATGCTTATTAATTATGATAAACGAATTTAGTGTGAATGAAAAATATAAATCACATTCATATGTGGACATCAAAAAAAAAATATCATATTTCATATTAACAAAATAGTTTTTTCGGTATTTTCATATTTTTCTTATTGTTTTTCTTAATATTTTATGGTTATATAGAAAATTTGTAAAATTTGTCTTAGACTCCGTACAATCTTCGCACGATTTTGTATGACTCGACTAGCATTCATAGAATTCAAGAGGTTAGTAAAAGCATATATATATATAAGAGAGAGAGAGAGAGAGAGAGAGAGAGAGAGAGAGAGAGAGAGAGAGAGAGAGAGAGAGAGAGAGAGAGAGAGAGAGAGAGAGAGAGAGAGAGAGAGAGAGAGAGAGAGAGAGAGAGAGAAGATGGGTGTTATTGAAAATGGTGTGTTGATCTTGTAAAGTTAAGCAGTGAAAAAACACAGAGATAAATGTTTTTATTTGTCAAATGAATGTGTTAGTTCGAAGTTAGCTGAAGATATCAATTTAACCATTTAAAAACAATATTCTTACAATGTTCTCTAGATGCTTAATTCGTTATACTTACGAGTTACGTAAATTATGTTTAATTTTTTTATTTCGTTAAACAAATCATTAAATATGCATTCGCCAAAAAAATATTCAAACTATTGAGTTTACTAATAAATATCCAAACTATTAATTGATTTTCTATAAATATTTTGAACTTACCGTTGATCCGGCCAACTTAGGACTATTACATAAGTCAACAGATTGATTGGATGACGTTAACCAATCTTTTTATCGGGCTGTCAATATGAAACAACTCGCTTAATTTTGTTCGAAAAAAATAAATTTTGTTTTTAGTTGGGTTTGAACCTGGGTCCAACATTTGATAGCTTGAACACTGAACTAGTGGTAATTAGTTATTATTGATTACATACAAATTATATTAAAGTGTCTTTATTTCTTATGCTTAGTAAAATCCAAAAATCTCTGAATCATCAACTGGAACATCTGAAGCGTGGTGCATTGTCCACAATATCAATATCATGTTTTTCAGCGGAAGAAGCTTCTTTAGCTGCACCTTTAGCAGTGGATTCTATTCTATCTGATGGGACATTTCGTGAGCAGAATCCTCAACATCCTTGAGATCGGATACTCTTGTACTCAACCCAGCTCCAGAAACCTCGAGAATCCACGTCTCAAATCCCTGACCAGACGTGTGTCTTGCAAAAGAGCACTGCAATTACATCATATGATTGTAAGTTTTCTCTCTCTGTAATTAGTGAACCCAAACAAACAAATATTTTCTATGTTCTGTCTCTCTTGGCGATCATCATCATAGCTCTAGTGAGGTTGATACTGTTTCTTTTGTGTCTCCCACGAATTAAAACGTGGAATTAAAGCGTGGAAGGAGAAAGAGAAGAACTCAGTATGGTCTTAAGTCACAACTCAGCCAACTCAATGTCTCAAGTCACAAACCTGAAACACTCGATGTCAAACATTTTACAGAAGTAATATACAAAAAAGACTGTTACATAGATCCAACGAAGCGTGGAAGGAGAGAGAAGAACTCAGTATGGTCTTACATGATGGCAGAAACCACAATATCTTTCAAGAGAGAGATCTGTTGTTAAATACTAGACAATTCAGTTTTATCATTACATCATGTTTTCCACACCTTACTGAAAAGTAGGACTGCAAGGTTAGTAAATCGAAGACAAAAAAAATTATATACACATGAATCCATGTCTATACAATTGCTCCACGGATAACTCAATCCCTCCAAAAGAAGCGGTACAAGGGAACACATCCATATTTCTAAAGATAACGTTTCAAATAAACCGCTCGTCGCCATAATAAAACAAGGGAAATGAGCTTCCAGAATTTACAGGTGAATGTCTTGAAAAAAATGCCTCCTAATCTAATGTACAGTTTGCCCGAACAGTAAATGTACATGTCTTAAACGGAAATGACATCCTTACTAACATGCGCTTCTGAGACACACACTTGTTAAGTACTAACAGGACACCACCTTAGAGCAACGTCTACATGCATATAGCATGCCAGCAACAGAAGAGCCCCGAACGTTCTTATGCAGAATCATGGTGGCTAAGAAATTCAGTTATGCAAGGATAGACTTGCTCCACTGCCTGCAGTGGGATTATCAGAGAAATGACTGAGATAGAAAACAAGCACGCACATAATATGCCAGTGAACAAAGTACCAACACGGGAGAACTAGAAATGCAACATACCAGTCGTCCTCCAACTAAATCATAGTGCGCATAATGTGGTCCCTCTGGTTCTCCAAGTAACTTATACGTGACCAGGTTCTCAGGAAACAGCTTAGCAGTGTCTGCCATATTCACAAGCAAGTGTCATGGTGAGAAAACGTAACGCATGTTTGTGCATATTGAACAACAATGTATTAAGTGGCGTAACATTTTATTTGGCATGTGTGGAAAGTATCATGAAAGCTAACCCATGTATACATTCTACAGCTTCTCATAACTCAACTAATTTAGTAACAGCATTGTCAACTTTAAATGAAATGAATATCTGGACATGTGCATATGAATTGTTACTAGTATATATTGTGTAGCTGTTCATCTATGCACGATTTCACAATAAACATCACTCCAGCATACCTTCTACAGCTACCGGAGGACATATCAGGTCCCGATCACCTGCAAGAGCTAAGACAGGGACACTGGTTCTGGAAAGATGATCCTTGTAGTAAAATTCACCACTACGATCACGTAAGCCTCCCTCACGAAAGGCTGTTGTCAGCTGAATAAGAAGTTTTGCAGGTATAGTACCTAAAGATTGCAAAACAGAGAAACATTTTAATGTCACCATAAGAAAATGCAAGAAATAGAGGAAGCAAATATCATTTCCATAGTCATCAGGGCAATGCGTCAAGGCAGCTGAAGGTTACTCTCGTACATTTTCTTTTTTTTTCTTACAGTGGATACGTTTTTTTCCGATTAAACCATACAGAAATGTAGCACTAAAAACCCGCATACTTAAATGGGATCAAATATATGTACTTACAGAAATTATTCAAGACAAGCTTCTCTAACTGTTCAGGGTGCATCATATCCGTTGCTGATATCAAATCGTTAAGCCAAGATAATACGTATGGAGGTCTTGACGAAAGAGGAAAAGCTGCAGCCAACAGAGCGCCCAAAGGAACAACTGGAACACTCAAAGCTTGCGCAGGATCAGCCTGTAGAAGAAGTTTCGTGTAAGTTTACCACAGAAGAACTTAGTGGCGCATCAATTCTTACAGAAGAGTCCAACGCAGTGACAAAAGCAAAATTTACATACAAGAGGTATGATCAATTTGAGGGCAGAATCTGAAGTTGTGTAATCAACCGATGAAGCCAAAGTTGCCACAGCTGCCAGGCAAGGTTCTCGTCCCTCAAAAGCTAACGAAATGGAATACAATGAATCAAATACCCAATTGCCTCTGTTTTCATGAAACTGAGATATAGTCAAAAACCCAATATCAGGACGACTATTAACTTACCACAACGTGACAGCATTGCATAGAGTAGGATACCACCCATGGAGTGCCCAATTGCGAATAGCTTACCGTCCTTAGGCTTGCTTTGCTTTCTTACATACTCAATCTATGGTAAACCAAAAACAGAACACCCAGTTCAGTACCAAATCCGGACACGGTTATGTGAAATATTTAGCAATGTTGCCTCACCGCAGCAGGGACATCCTCTTCCAGGTAGTTATCAAAATCCCAGTCATACTTAATGATCAAATCAAGTTGCTTCTGAAAATCTTCTACGGTCGAAGTAAGGCGCTCTTGCAAGTCAATCAACTGAGGCGAGACAGACTTTTGACCATCGTCGAGAAGATTCACAAGGCGCTGGGTCAATTCTCTGATTTGGTTACCAAGTCCTGAGTTTTGCCTTGACTCGATCAAACTCAAAAGCTTTGATCTTATCTCATTAAAGCGCTCGTACAGCTGTGAATCTTCTAAAAGCATAGCAATTTTGTCAAATAATTTAGCAGACATGAACACGGACTGACCTTCGCTGAGAAAGCCAGAAAGTCTCTCTGACAAACGCATAAAAGTTGCTGTTAACCTCGCCACAAGTTGTGATTCGTCCCAAGCAGAGGCTTCACCAACAACTGAAACATCCGAGGCTGGTGGTGCATTGTCCACAATATTAGCATCCTGTTTTTCAGCGGAAGAAGCTTCTTTAGCTGCAGCTTTAGCAGTGGATTCAATTTGATGAGACATTTCGTGAGCAGAATCCTCAACATCCTTGAGATCGGATACTCTTGTACTCAGCCCGGCTCCACGAACCTCGAGAATCCACGTCTCAAACCCCTGACCAGACATGTGTCTTGCAAAAGAGCACTGCAATTACATCAACCGTGTTAGAAAAGCCAGAATCAAAGGCTCTCTTGAGCTTGGAGGGAACGTTTTGGCCAACGTCCAAACGATAATCCTAATCAAGAAGGTAACCATGTCCTTAGCGTGAATGTAGAACCTTCATGAAAATGATTCACATTAAAAACGAATGAGAAGTGAAGGCAAACGTACACCGGGAGATAAATCATATCCGATGGCATTAGTTCCTACTCCAGACAACAGCAAGAGCGGATGATTCCTCGTCGGCGCCTGAAAAGAAGGTAATTTTTTTTATCACAAATACAGAAACTTGTTAGATGCAGAAACAATGGGTGGTGGTTGATGAATTGAAAACCTGAGGGGAAGGCAAGTAGCGCCAGAGTGCGAGTCGCCAATCGCTGTTGGGTACGGATACGTAATGAAGCTCGTCGGCGGTGCAAAGCGGCGGTTTCGTGGGGAGTTTAACAGAGGAAGAGAAGGCTCTCGGTTGAAACAGATTC
Organism: Orychophragmus violaceus; assembly: GCA_030180135.1. Lineage (NCBI taxonomy): Eukaryota > Viridiplantae > Streptophyta > Magnoliopsida > Brassicales > Brassicaceae > Orychophragmus > Orychophragmus violaceus. The sequence goes on from CM058229.1 coordinate 6,037,953, forward strand.
GATGTGCGTTGACGGAACGAAGGAGAGGCGGTGCCGATGGGGCGGAGGAAATAGACGGTGGAGGAAGCCCAGCGAAAAGCTGAGCGGATTTCCAAGGGGAATTGGGGAGGGACCGTCGCCATCATCACACTGACAGATTTGGAAGAATGTAAAAAAGAGGTGGCTCGGTTCACTCCGGAACTTTTGAGAATTCTACTCATCCCCGGTACACGTGGAGAGACGACCGGTGATGATTGTTGACGAGGCGACTTTCTTCTTTTGACCGAAAATGATTTGGGCCCTCTATTTCAAAAACCCAACCCATTTCACAATTAGATTTTGGGTTTTCCGGGCCGTGAGAGAAGATAAAGTGTCAGAACTGTATTTATATGATTTTGAATTTTTTTAACTCGTAAAAAAGGTAAAGTTAAATAAAAAAGTATTCTGTTACAAAAACAAAACTTGATATAGAACATACTTATCAAATAATATTAATTTGCACTAAAAATCAAATAATATTATTTTTAAAATAGCATATATTATGATTAAAAGTATATTTAGATATGCTAAATGTATAATATATCTACTTAAATAGTTAAAGCTAATTATCAACTTAATTTAAGTTTAATACATGACAAATCTGATGTAATCGCTGTATTGTTATTTGTATTAGTCATTTTTGTTATTTAAAATTTATTTTTATCAACATATATTCTATATATTAAATTAAAGTTTACCGGATTTAAAAATTTATTAAATTTAAAAAATTTAATGTGAAATGAAAATTTAAAATAAACCAAAATAACATCTCACAAGTTAAGAATAATTTTAATATTATATATTTATATTACCTTCTTTTAATATATTTATATTATCTTCTTTTAAATATATAATATTAAAATTAATTCCAATATTTTTTTTAAAAAAGTTAACATGATTGGCTGGAAAAAACAAAGGCATAAAGATAAAACAGAGGTAGCTTTTTCTTTATGGACCAAAACCTTTCATCTTTCCCTTTCCTTTGAATTTTCCAGAGGAACTCCAATAGGTCTTCCGTTTCCCGCTTCCTCCATCCCTATTTCCCCCCAGTTCACGCGACAATCAGTGCGTAGAGTCGCCTTCCCCGTGCATTTCCGGCGTCGGACTACCGCTTATCACATCTTTAACGCCAAAGGTACACTCATCGTCTTCTCTCTTATCACCGATGTGTTTTAAGACGCAGATTATAGTGGAATTGGTGTTTAATGTCTGTGTGCATTTTGGTTTTGGCTGCCTGGTCATGTTATAAGCGGACTTGATGAAATCATGAAACTTGAAAGTTCGATTAAGTTCGAGCAAAATTCCCTTTTTACCAAATTTAGTAGCTTTCGGCGAAACCCTAGTTTTGAAGCTATTTTCATGGATTTATAGATAAGCTATGCCCGAAATTCAACTGGGTGCTCATACGATAAGATCCCATGGAGTCACAGTCGCGAGGTTCCACATGCATGACTGGCTCATTCTTCTGCTACTTATCGTCATCGAAATTGTTCTGAATATTATCGAACCCTTTCACCGTTTCGTTGGAGAGGATATGCTCACTGACCTCAGATACCCACTGCAAGACAACACCGTTCCTTTCTGGGCTGTCCCGGTAAATACTTCTTTCTTCGGATTTTTTTTTTTGAAAATTATTGCTTGGAGCCTATTCTAATTCCTCCGTTCTTTATAAATGGACAGTTGATAGCTGTTGTGCTCCCGTTTGCAGTCATTACTGTTTACTACTTCATCAGAAAAGATGTCTATGACCTGCATCATGCAATATTAGGTACCTGTTTTCTTTCTTCAAACGGTGCTTTTAGTTTGGATGTTTCAAATGTTTTGCAGCTCGTGATCTTAAGTTGTGTTCTTGTTTCTTCAGGTCTTTCGTTCTCTGTGCTTATAACTGCTGTCATAACCGATGCTATAAAGGACGCTGTAGGTCGACCTCGTCCTGACTTCTTTTGGCGCTGTTTCCCTGATGGTAGAGGGGTAAGCAGTTCATCTCGCCTTGTTGACTCTTATAAAACACTGTGAATAATCTCTAGCTACCTGATTGAGTTCCATAAAATTGTAGTTCTTTCACAATGTCACAAGGGATGTTCTGTGAATAATCTCTAGCTACCTGATTGAGTTCCATAAAATTGTAGTTCTTTCACAATGTCACAAGGGATGTTCTGTGTACTGGAGATAAAGACGTGGTCAGAGAGGGACACAAGAGCTTCCCCAGCGGGCACACGTCTTGTAAGTGGTTATCTTTGGGCTTGTTGTGCCAGGAGATAGCTCTATTCTCTAGTAGAATTTTAAAAATTCATAGGATGGCACGTTGCAGTTCCTAATACGTACGTTATATAACCTACAGGGTCGTTTGCTGGCCTAGGCTTTCTAGCGTTGTACTTGTCTGGAAAGATCAGGGTGTTTGACCAAAGAGGTCATGTCGCAAAGCTCTGCATTGTGATCCTACCTCTACTGGTTGCAGCATTGGTTGGTGTATCCAGAGTTGATGATTATTGGCATCACTGGCAAGATGTGTTTGGAGGAGCTATCATAGGTTTGCTTATTTTCAAAAGCTCATGCGCTCAACATACGTGGGAAACAAAACTGATGGAGAACATATTTTTTTTGCAATGTGTAGGATTAACGGTGGCCTCGTTTTGTTATCTACAATTCTTTCCCCCTCCGTATGATCCAGACGGTGTGTGGCTTAAGAACCTTCTTCTCTTCAGATAAAGTCACTTAGATTTTGAAAGTAACGATTATGTGTGTGATTGCTTACAGGTTGGGGACCTCATGCGTACTTCCAGATGCTGGCAGACTCCAGAAACGATGTCCAAAATTCTGCAGGAATGAATCATCTAAGCATGAGGCAAGCGGAGCTGGAGAACGTGTACGTTGATCAACGAGAGGCTTCCATTGAAATATCCAGAAGCAGCACGCGGGACACCACCAGAATGCTAGAGAGCCGTTAGTTGAACTCTGTCTTTAGTCGTTATCAGTCTGTAGTGTGTACTTCTGTTGATTACTTGGGTTGGGCTCTAATTAAAAGGCCATATGGGTCACAGTAAAAACAGGACAGACTTCGCACCATTTAAGTGTGCATTAGCTAACTAGAGAGTAGAGACCCTTAACAAATGAGGGAAACAGAAAAGCTAGGAGGGCTTGAACCTCTGACTCTGTGGCTAAGAGCCACCTGAGCTATTACAGTTTATTGTTGACAGTTTACAGTTGTAGATCCTAAAATCAAAGCGAGAGGTTTGAGGATTACAGAGCAAAATAGTTATATTTTTTTGTTTAAAATCAAATTCGGAATCTAAGCTGGATTAGTATGAGTCCATTACTAATCAATCACATAATATATGATAAGATTTGTGAAAGTGAAATAGTTTTTATTTATTTTTCTCTTGTCTTGTTCATTGGCATTTTGGCACCTGTTAGCTGTTACATTGCATGTTATTTTCTTCGTGTCAAAAGGTAATGCGAAAGGATATTTGTGGGGTTCGAGGCCCATGCGCCTCTTACGAATTGACCCCCGGCCGGCCGTTCGGCCTTTTCTCCTTAATTTTTGGATATCGCTATTTTCTTATTTCACAATTCACACCCTTTTCTCCATTTGAGTATCCAATGATTGCTTTTCTCTATATTTTATGGCCATTTTAAAGGAGCAAAATAATACAAAAAATATGAGCCAGTTTTATTTAGACTTTTGATGACTTTGTCAGGTGAGATTGGCTCTCTAGTGTCTTGGATTCCTCTCAAAAGTCATTCTTTTCCACCTCCTTTTACTTTTTTACCTTTGTTGAATAATGCAAAAACCATACTGCTTTATTATATAACAACTCTATGGAATTTGGATTAGTCTTTTTAATTAAGTGAGCTCTGTATGGACTAAAAGCTTGGAAATAGGAGTTCAGTGGACAGTAAATATGTGTGTGTGTGTGTGTGTCTTCTGATGGAGATCACTATATATGTGTGTGGGTGTACTGTGTAGTGACTGAATATGGATATTATTTTGAAAGCTTAAAAGTGTAACATCTTTATGAATGATTATGGCTTAAAGCAAGGCCCTTTGACTTCCCTTACACACACGGGCCTCCTACTAATAGGAAAAGGTAGCGGTTTGTGTTGCATGTATTACATTTATCATTATGTAGATCATTTAAAGTAACATGTTCATTTAAAGTAACATGTTAGTAAAGTAACATGTTAGATTTTGCTTCCGGTTCGGTTTCTTTGATTGTATCTGGTTCTTCCGATTTAAGTCGGTTATTTATAAATATAATATTATATTAAAAAAAAAAAAGTAGAGGACAAAACAATACAAAAAATGATCAACAAATGAATGACGCAGAAAGTGGCGTCGTCATGATGTAATACAGTATAATCTTAGTGCGGTGTGTGGACGGCCAAGATTGAAGGAAGCCGTGAGAGAGTGGTCATCACTTAACAGTGTACTGTGTAAAATAGGAATGTTACGTAAGAGTGGAGGAGGGTCAACGTAAACAGATATAAAGGTGTTACCTTTTTGTCTATTTATTCACTAAAGAGTAAAGATGTTTGACAAAACCTGAATTGAGACCCACCTCTGACTACTACCACCATATGCACGTCTTCACATCAGTTTTGGCTTCTTGTAACATTGATTGCTTTGTAAAAATGTAGATGTGATTACAATTACAAGACCATGAGATTGATGTAGACTTAGACAATTAATTACTAGTGAATCTAGTAATGGAATTTAGACTGTGGGATTTGGAAGATGGATATATATGTGCATTGGGCGATGAATGAGCGTCACAAGCAGCACACAGAAACACACATACGTGTGTGTACAATATAAAGAGAACGTACGGCGACATGATGACCAAATTAGGAAGGACCATTTGTACTTGTCTGCTTATAACCTAACATCCCAATCTATCTACATTGCCTCACCGCGTTTTTGTTTTGTTTTTATATGCAAAAACTACGACTTTCTTTATAACTAAAAATAACACAAACATTAGGAATAAGCGTATGCAATGACTAGTATGTCAGCTGAAGTGCAATAACAAAGTAATAAGCAGAAATACTTGAATTAAACAATTTTTTGGGTATAATCATGAAATGTTGTTTAACTACTAAATTATATAATGCTATAAAGAGTCTTTGTAATTAAAATAATGCTAAAAATGTGAATTTTTTCCTTGGTGCTATATTTATGATAAGGTATGTTTTTTGTGCTATTTTATGACTTTTCTCTTCTTTATAACAAGAAAAATAAAATTAACATTAGGAAGAAACGTATGCAATGACTAGTATGTCATCTGAAAATAAATATACAAAAAGGAAGTTTACAAAATATAAAAAATGTGAGTAAATATTAACAAGAGAAAAGTCATAAAATAGCACAAAAAACATACCTTATCATAAATATAGCATCAAGGAAAATAATTCATATTTTTAGCATTATTTTAATTACAAAGATTTTTATAACATTATATAATTTAGGGTTTAGGATTAATTATTTAGGGTTTAGGGTTTATTATTTAGGGTTTAGGGTTTAGTATTTAGGGTTTAGGGTTTATTATTCAAGGTTAGGGTTTAGTATTTAGGGTTTAGGATTTAGTATTTAAGATTTAGGGTTAGGGCTAATTTAGTGACAAAACATGTTTTTGTGCTATTTTTATAATTTTTCTTCCTTGGTGCTATATTTTTGACAAGTCATGTTTTTTGTGCTATTAATGCGATTTGCCCTATTAACAATTCAACAACGTCCTCATCCGGATTTTATAGAACAGCTGATTTCGATCAATGCGATTTATCTATCATCTTCTGCAAATATCAGATTTTTTAATATTGAATATCAATACATCATCTTATTTTCACCGACTAGTCATGCGGTTTGGAGAAACTATGGGAATACTCTGATAACCAACCCAAATCGAATCCAAATTAATGAAAACCTACTAGATTATTGACCAACTGAAACAACGCAGATTAGTTTCATACTATAATTCACATATGCTCAAATTAGTATATACAAACACGAGAAAGAGGACTGAGGAAAAGAAGGAAGCGGCACAACACTCAATGCCAAGACTATTCCACTATCTCCCCATCTACGTGCCTTTCTATGCATAACTTTCTTGATACGTATTTCTCTAATTAACCTACTCACATTATCTATAGTATTAATTTGGGTCGAACAACCATGCTTCTTCTCAAAAATGTAAAAAGGGTTTTAGGGAAAACATACCCAATAGGCTCGGAGATCAAAGTTATTTAGAATTCTTTCACATCTCCCAAGTTCTTGAAATTTTACTTGTGCCCCTCAACGTCATTCTAATCTCCAAATCCTACCCCAAACAGTGTCAATCACTTGTATATCATTGCTAATACACAAATCATATTTACTTTTCTTTAATATATGAAAAAGGAAGAGAGACATAACCTCCTGGACCCTTTATATAAGACCCACTCATCATTCCATCCTTTTGCACAATTATATCACTCATCTTCTTTACGTAACTGATTTTATATAACCGAGTCTTTTCTTTTAGAGGTCAACTATGGTGTCTACCGACGAAGAAGAGGACGGTCGAAGAGAAGTGATGATGGAAGGTGTTTTATACATGAAACAACGATGATAACATATTGTGGATGGGCTTCGCAATAGTCTACGCTCTTTCATAGAAAAGAAAGTCTGGGGAGATCGAGATTATTGCATTGCTTGCTCCTGGGGAATCGAAGGTTAACGGTCCGACTTTTTTCCTTAACCCGAAAAAAATCATTCTTACTCTTATAGTAATATATAGTATGTGTGTGCCTGTGTACGTGTGTTCAATCTACGATTATTTTCATGTTACGATATGAAATGAAGAGAGTCCTTGTAGTGATGGTATAACTATATAACAAAGCTTAAGCTTCAAATAAAAGAGCGAGTGTAGAAGCATTAATATCAATAATGAGTTGAATCTAGATAAGAAATTTTAAAGGCTTTTATTTAATTGTGTCTCGTTAAATTTGTTTAAATCGATTAAAGCAACAACTAAACGATGTTATCTGAAAAGATCTTTGTCCACAGCAAGTGTCATGCTCCTTTATCTCACCAACAACAGTAGTTTCCAGCTCTGTTTTCTCAGTCTGCAAAATAATTTTTCAAAAGGAAAGATTCAATTGTGTTTTCAAGGGTGTTGGGTCACATTACATAGAACCATTAAAGTATAAAGAGTTTTGGATACACTTGCTGTGGACAGTGAATAGCATAAGTAACTACCACTGGTCGAAGTCCAGCTATGCTCGTCCAGCTACACCTCACTTGCTTTCAGATTAGGCTCAACCTAAGGGCTCAATAAAGCAATGGCTACGATAAGGGCATTGCATTGAGAGATATTTGCAGATACAATCATATATATTGGACTCCACTGGTATTGTAGAATGTCCAAGCAAAATACTCCCATCTGAGTTCTGATCTGCCTCTTAAGTTAAGAAGGGCAAAGATAGATATTCCTCCGGCAACAAGAGAGGTACAAATATACTCAGGCAAACTGTATTTAATGCCAAATACTAAGGAGTCCATCAACATGGCTAGATGATAGAAGAAATAAGCATGTAAGATACACATGGAGATCCTGATTAGAAAACATAGCTAACAGGTTTAGGATTGGCGTTATAAATTGACACCTCACCTGGAATATCTTTGGAAGATTTTGTAAGGACCTCTTGATCCGTATGAATAATATAGCCTGAGATGTCCCACTATGTTTAAAGACAAAAAGGTTTACGACCTAAAAGTATCTAACCACAATCAAGACAAAAACGATGTTCTTATTACCTAGAGAGGCCTGCGTTACATGAGCTGAGTAACTAAGATTCTTCAAAGCTTAATTGGGATAAATCATATCCCATAAGTTTTAGGACTCTTTAAGTCATCAAATCCATTTGTATATATAGTCGTACTTGTAACTAGAGATATATGTCTTTTTCTAAAACTATTGCTTCCTCTCTCTGATTTCTTCGTGGTAGCAGAGCTTATCCCTCTATACGTAATCATGTCAACCACTGGCAGCTCTCCATTCAGAGCTCTCCACCAGAGTGTGTTTTGTATTTTTTTGGGTAGGTTTGCAAATACCAGATTTCATGTTTGAGCCCATTTGTTGAGGGTAACGCAGAGGCTTTGTCATATTTCTGGACCAAGAAATAATCTTGGGACAAACCCAGCTGTTCAGCTAAAATTAAGCTCACATCAGCCTAGAAAACAGAGCCTCCAACTTTTGCCTATTCCAAGCTCTATTCGGAACATCAACGAGAGAATTTTTAATCCAAGGTCTTCTCATTTACCCACGGATCAATCCAAACATTTCAGGATTTGCCATTTTCTACCGTTATGTTAAAACATTTTAGTTAACAAATCACGCCAATCGGTCCATCAGGCTAGCAAAAAAGACGCAATGAATTCTGCAATAACCCCCTTAACAAGCAAAGCTTAATTGAAGCGTTCTATATCTCTAAATCCCACAGAAGAGATAGGGTTCGAACGCGCATAAGTATGAAAGCCCTTTTCTGTTTTATGATCTTCCAAGAAGTAGAACACTGTTTTCAGGTCCGAATCCACAGAATATCATGTTTGTTAGTTCCAGTGTTTTTATTTCTGTTTAATAAATTTATATTATCTTGATCAATGCATAATGTAACCTTTGCTACTTAATTTCACCAAAACTGTTTGCTTGTCCAAGATTGCAACTCTTCAAGATATTGCTTGTATTGTTATAATGCTTCTACTTCAACTTACTCAGTTGTGTGTAGCGAAGAAAATATAAAACTCTGACAAATTTGTATATTCGAAATTTACATATGATGAAACTGAAAACACAAAGGCAATCCTCTGATTAGAGAAACCTCAAAAACACCAAAAGAAAATCGAGAAAATAAGGGCGCGAATCGACAAGCAAGCCACTGTAATTCTCTGATCTCTATACTTTTTTTTTCTTTTTTTTCATATATAGGTGAATTACCGCCGTTGAATCGGAATCTTCCGGTCCGGTAATCTCTTAGAACCGAGCGCACACGCGTGTACTAGTGGAGAGAGAAACACGAGATCAAATCCCTCCCGACGCGCCGCTGCGTTTGGGAGACGCAACCATCGGCGACCAAAGCAGATCTACAGAGAGGACATGTGAAATTGAGATGGTGAAGCCATCCCTCTAAGCACCGCTTGTGGAACACGTGTCGACATTCCAGCTTCCTCACCTCTTCTCCTTTTTGTAGCTTCGACAGACAAACAACGCACTCCGAATCGCCTTCGCCTGCGCACCGGTAAGAGAAGAGCCGATTCAGGCTCAGCTGATCGGCGAGGACGATGATGTTGGCTAGTCCCGACGCTATGATTGAGCCATCGTCGACGGGGATGTTAGAATCGGGATTGCAGGGACGGAGGAGGAAAGAGCGGATACGGTTGATAAATACGGCGAGGAGAGAGAGGAGCATGAGAGGGATCGAATCGGAAGAGACGTCACTGAGCTGACCTTGTAGCCCCATCTTCTTCTTCTTTTTTTCTTTGTTCTTACTCTCTCTATTTTCTATTTATAGCTGTCTTTGCTTATCACAACACTGTTTCTTTAATTTTTTTTTTTTTTTGTTAATCACTAATTGTCTATCGGAAATATTTTTGTCTATCGGAAATATTACAAAGTTGTTTACTATAAGATTTTGCATTTCTGTACCAAAATAGATGCTTCAGAACACTTTAAATTAAATACAAAATACAAAATTTAAGATTATAATAGGTTTATATACAATAAAATACAAAATTTTAAATTAAACTATTGTAGAAAAATATTTGAATACGATAGATGTAACATCTTAGTTTGTGTTATATACGGAAAGGTTTAAAATAATTGATTTGACTATCTATATCATTAAAATGTATTTATTTTTCGATCATTTGTCTAAAGAGAATTTTAAAATTAAGCGTGTTTGAACAAAAATAGTTAAATAATGAATTCAAAAAAACAGTTTTGTAGTAATTGCAAGAACAATAAACAATTTTCAAAACTTTTCATAAAAATAACAATCAACCGTTACATGAAAATGGACTCACATGCCGAGTAAACATGTGTGATAATATCCTCTGACAAAGATGATTCAAGCGTTACGATAAATCTAACTAAAAATAAGTATAGCTAGTCATAAATACCAATTTTTTGTTGACAAAAAAAATATATATATACCAAATCTTTTATACATGTGATCTGGTATCTAGTAGGTGTTTACAAATATAATTTGATACAAATCATCGTCATAGATGATGTTGTTTTCTCACCATTTTGTAAGCAACAGTAAGCGAATTTTGCTTAATACGAGATGAAGAAACAAACTCCAAAGAGAATCTAACTCTTGGGACTAACTTATTATTTTTCTCGAACAAATTGTTGAACTGAAAAGATTTTGCACGATCCTCGCTAACTTGTTGTCTCACCACCTTCCATATTTTATACGTTTCGGAACCCATAAAATTAAAAAATATACAGTTTATACATTATAAAGATATATTCTCTAAGAAGAACCAAAAATGTTGTTACAAGATTTGGACTAAATCCTAAAAAGTCAGAGTATAATCAAAAGGGTCTGAATCAACAAAAAAAAGATTAAAAATAGGGTTGAAAATTTTCTTTTATTAATAACTAGCCGAAGCAGTTTGAAAAGAGTTTCTAACTTTCAAACAATATAACTCTCTTCCCTCTCTCGCGTTCACCCTAAAGCCCTCTTTTAGATCAGCCGCCGAGGTGAGCCGGCGTCGACCGTTGGCGTCACCGCCGGCGGTTAGCGACGGCTCACCTCCTCTCTCGCTTTCGTTGTTCTGTTCCCCGGTTGTGGAAGTAGCCTGACAGATAACCCTTGCCGTCGAACATCCCGCCTCCCATCTTCCTCCTTCGCCGGCAGTAGGCTTGTGCGGCTGGCTCTCTGCGGTGGCGTATCCCTGGTTTGACGCGCTCCCCGGTTTCCAGTCAAGTCGTGGTTCAGATCTAGCTCAGTGGTGGGTACGGTTCAGATCCGCTGTGTGGGGGCCCGTGGTGTTGGTCCTGTGATGCCATGGCCGCCGGTGGTGTTGTGTTTCAGCTGTTACTCGTCAGGTTCTTCGTGAATCTCGTTATTGTCAGCTCGTCTCGCACTCAGCCCCCATGGTCTGATTTGGTTCGACTGGTCTGGGTTTATTGGTTAGGTGATACATTGTTTAGGTGGCTTGTTCTTTGCTTTGGCGTGTGTTAATCTCTATGGGCTCGGCTTCCACTTTGAATAAAGGTCCCGTGTTGTTCATAGGTGTGATTGTTCTGGTTTTGTTTGTGTCTGATACTCGAGGATCTATGGTTCTCATCGGACCTCGTTTCTAGATCGGATGGATCTGTATATGGCTCTGCCGTTTTCTCCGGCACTGAGAGCTAGATCTGCGGTGGTGAAGTCTTCTGACAAATGCGCTTGGTTGGTCAGTGGCGTTTTTGGTTTTTATGGACGATTTGCTCCTCTGTGCTGCTCTTCATCCGGTTTAGAATCTCGGCGTTTATCTTCTTGTTTTATATCCAACCGTCTAGCGAGTTTCTACCTATCATCCAGTTAAATCAAACCATTGAAAAGTCCGGACCTCTTCGATCTTCGGTATGGATTATCCATAATCTTCATAATCTTTCCTGGTTTTGCTGGTCCTATTGTGGATATTGGTTGGTGTTTGAATTGCTTGGTCAACCTAGTTTGAATTTCTACGAGTCATTGTATCTGGTTTATATCTCCTGTTCAAGCTTCTCTTGTGATAGCTTTTGTCAAGCTAGCCAGACGAAGCTGAAAGAGGCTACTGAAGAAGATCTATCTCACTTACGAGAACTCTCGTTGATAAAAGGTATTGGAAGTACAGATATTGGAAGACCGCCTACTAGTGTAGGATCGGAAGCTTCGTATTTTTACTTTGTCTCAGAAAATCCTTTATGTATGATCTCGCTATTGTATCATGTTTATGTTGTTTTCACCAATATGCTGGTGGAAAAGATCAATAGCTCCTGTTAGTATTTCATACATCGAACTTCTTCGTTGTTGTAATCTATGTAAAATCAGATATAATAAAACAGTGTTAAAAAAAAAAAAATAACTAGCCGAAGCCAAACAGTGAACATGAAAACGAGATTAGAGGTCATCGATAAACAAGCTATTTAAAGATTATTTAGATTTGTCGCTTTATAAATGCAGTTTTTTTTTCACTGGTAATATTAGTTCCTCAAGGGAAGGTCCAAGTGTGAATTACAATCTTAACAACGGAAGCTGGCGGATCATTCACAGATCCCCAGAGACATAAGCCCCAAAAACAGAGAAAGAAAAACTCTAAAAACAGAGAGACAAAAGCCCTACACCAGGGACAACACCAATCACATTATCAACAAACATCAATCCAAAATACGAACTAGATACAAGTGAGACCACACCTAAACGGACAGACGATAGAGCAGAGAAGAACGAGAGGCGAGCAACACAGACACCACCAACAACCTTATTCAACAAGAGGACTAGAACATCCAAGCTCGATATACTGCTCCCCCACAACCATAAGAAGAGGATAGAGCCACGAGCCACACGAACACACTAGTACAACTCAGAACCCGATTAATCGTACCTGATTTTTGAAATCGGAGTTCATTGGCTTAACAACTAATCTGAAGCTCACAGTAGACCGGGCACCTCCATCCAGAAACACACCGCCATAGAGAACATAAACAGCATCCCGAACGCTAAAGCAGCCCTGCCGCACCATCAATCTGGCGCAACTCCGAAGACCGCATACATACCAAATGACCATAGAAAAACACTCACACGATAGAGACCCCGCGAACTACGACATCAACCTCTACTCAGCACCCCAAACCGCTTAGGCAGAGACCCACAAACCCCGGTACTGCGACTGGATAGACCGCTAAAATCGAGAACACAAAGAGCTCAGATCCGAACACCACCAAGGATTGACGAAGAAACCAACGAAATGGTTAGAAGTCCTTCATCACCGTCGTCCCTAGAGACCGGCACTAGAGCCTTCGACGAGACCAACGGCGAAACCCAGATCCACAACATCACGCACCGACAGATCCGAGTTCGCAAAGAGGAGATCTACAAAACCCAACCGGAAAAACAAAAAAGAAGAGAGACCGGCGAAGGAGATGAGCTCCGCCGCCGTCGCACAATAACTCTAAAAGATCGTTTTAGATATCGTCGATTTTTTCTCACAGAATAGCATAATTACAAATTACAAAATAACATAAAACGAACAATAAATGGTGTATTTATAGTAAAAATAGTCAATTTTCCTACTAGACTGTTGACTTTTGGCAGATTTTAATTTTTGGATGAGATGACATATTTCAAGGACTTATGGATGGAATGTTAAAATTATATCCAACAAACAACATCAAATATTTTTTTTAAACAAATTACGGTTTTAGAATACTTAGACCACGTCCATCGTGGGTTTCTTAGGGAATCTGGCCCAGTTTCTAAGAAAGTTTTAATAAAAATAAATAGAAATGGTAAAAAAAAAGCTAAGGAGCGTCTCTTATTTTAGACACTTAAGCCACCGTCTCTTAATGACGTGGCATATAACGAGTGGCTATTTTTTTTCCTGTTTTCGGTTGAAAGACTCTACCCGAGTCCAAAGCTTCTCCTTCATCTCTCACTCCTTTGCATTTTCACGATTTCAGAAAGGGGATTTTGTTTTTGTTCTTGGACGATGGAGATTAAAGATTTAGGTTTCTTCTGTGAGAGATTTATGAATCGATTTAAATCGCTTGGTGGAGGAAGAGATGCGTCGGAGCTCTAGGAAGCCTGCTGACTTTCTCAAGGATTTGCCTCCTCTTCCAAAGTTCGATTTCGAGGTGAATTTCACAGTAGATTCTTTTATCGATTTGGTAGTTTGTTGTTGAAGCTTTAGTTATGAAACTTTGTTGGAATAGGGTTTAGAGCGGATTATATGAAAATTTTGTGAGTTTCAATCCTTTTTTGTATTTGGGTTTTGCTTATTCTTAGAATTTACAGTCAAAATCTGCTTTGTTATGTTAGGGTTCTTGCCATTTTTCTGTTTGTTTTTCTAGTATTGGGATTAGAGAAAGTAGTAGCTAAGAGTTTAGGTGATTTTCAATTAATTTTAATATCTAGGATTTGATTATCTATAGCTAATCCTTGAAAGTAGAAGAATTGTTTATGATCTTGTAGTTAGTTTCTGGGTTTATTTAAATGGGCGAAATTGTTGATTCAGTGTCTCATGGATTGATTGTTTTTATCTCCTTTGGTTGGTCGAAAACGAATATCAGAACTGCCCAGTCCTCGGCAAAGAGTATGAACGCGTTCGAGCTGGGAAGCCTCCAGTGCGGTTCGATTTTGAATCCCGGTATAAGCTCGAGTTGCCGCCTGCTAGTAAGAAAAATGATGATGCTGCCTGGAAGCAGTATCTTCAGAAGAATCAACGGTCATTGCAACAGAAGATGATCGAGTAAGCACATTTTATTAATCTTTTTTATCTGATGCATGATTATCTTCTGATAAGTTGTTACATACTGCATTCCTCTCTTAAAATCGTGGATCTGTTAATTCACAGGCTTGAGAATTTGGAATTGATGTCAAAACATGGCCCCGAGCTTTGGAGACAGAACAACCATCGGCTCGAAGTATTCTTGACAAGGTATATGTAAAGCAGCATTGATTAAAATTTCAGTCGTTACATTGTAACTTGTGATTAAAAGGGTTCAAGCTCTTTAGTTGATGGATTGTATTTAGCATTCTTAATGACCTTGTTGTCGATTTTATTGCATAAAATGCTTCTTTGGCTTGTACACAAGAGACTTGCTTTGTTTGTGGTATTCTTCATGTTCTTATGAAACATAAGAAGCTATACGTGCTCTTGGCTCATATCACTCTTTAACTCTTACCTAATCACTGGCTGTTGGAACTTAACACAGCAAGATTGATCTCACCACTATACTTGGTCTCTATTTTACAGAATGCAAAGACTAGCTCACGAGCAGAACGAGGAGATTGAAAAAGTTAATCGTGAAAGGAAGTATCATCAGGTGATGAAACTATTGAAGTATTTTCTACACATTTCTTTCTTGGAGTCTTCTCTTTGGTTTATGGGGTAATCTGAAACTTTGTTGTGTGGCCATATCAGCAAACCATATCCTTTAATTCCAAATATTGAGTGTGATAATATATATTTTTAATTTTTAGAATCCCAATTAGGTAACATCAATGGAAGTGTTAAACAAAAAAAGACTCTTAACTATTTCTAACTAACAAAAAACTAATAAAATATTGTTAAAAAACCCACATTGGATAACACAAATGTGGATGCTCTTAGAAACTGGTTAGAAAACAAATTTTTCTTTAGTATATGATTTTGTTTTGAAAAAATGAATTTGCGATGATTATAAATATACAATTCTAAATTTTGTTTTATTATATTTTTGTTTTCACTAATAAGAAGTGTGAATCACTAAAAGGTTTATCATATAAAAGGTTATATTGAATAGTGAGGTAAAAATTAAGTCTAGTTAGAATCGAACATTTCTTAAATGTCATGAATAAAATACAAAGCAGTAGCATGATAACAATGAAGGGAAACTTATTAAACAAAAGACTGAAGGATAAGTAACATCATTACTCAGAATAACTGCAAACGGCGGCATTAACGTATTCATTTCGCAGTATAAAAAACAGAATTATAAGTTTCTATTTTTTTTTTTAGTCGAAATATAAGTTTCTATTTATAATAAAGAAAAGAAAGTGGGAGAAAAGAAGTCTTTGTTTTCGCCGTCCAAAAGATCTTTGGAAATCGACCGACTGATAAAATAGGGCACAAGTTGGGATTAAATAAAATTAATTAAACACAGTAATTACGCAAATAACAAATCAATACCACTGGAGTATGATAATAGATGATAACGAAATGCTAGTTAGGTTAAAAAATGAAGAGAAACTCCAAAAAAAGGGAAGGCTTAAAAGCAATTGACGAAAAAGATGTAGACTGTGTTCTTTTAATGGTCGCAGCAACTGTTAAAATTAACTCATTAAATTAAAGATGAAGATGTGTTAGCGACTGTCGCTACTACATAGAAGCGGAAGATAACACTGTTGCTGCCGTTAAAAATCATCGCTAACAAAACCAGCGACAGCAGCGACCGGAAAGAGAGAGAATGAATTGCCGGAAGTAAAGTTATAAGGTGTCGCTACAACAACAGAAAACATGTAAAATAGTGTAATTTGCAGTCGCCGGATAGTGTCGCTGCGACACTCAAAAGAACAGGGCCGTATTGTCCTGTCTATCATAAGTAGCAAGTGTTTAATTAAATTGGTGATTAACTACTCCAATTAGATGAACATATCGTGTGGTGACAAAACAATGAATAATAAAGTAATAATACAAATAGCATCTCTTGTTTTATTCATATTTGGTTGGGAGTCTTGGAGAAGAAGCAGGTTATGTAGAGGCCATTCATTTCAAGCATGATGTGGCCGAAAGGAAGCCATACAAGTTTAACCAGTGATGTCAAGTCGAGTCATAGTTGAAAAACAATCAGAACAATAATTTCAGATGGATCCTACTTGGGCCTAATATCCCGACTATATGGGCTTGACTATTTTTGTTTTGCAGTACTGGATGGCCCAATTCATTGCCAATATTTTTTGGAAGAACAAGTAAAAGGTGTTGTTTATTCTTGATTTCTTTCATTTTTCTTTTGTTTTGAATTCCTAATCTTCGACCCATATTCTTCCATAATATCAGAGTCAGCTTTTTCAAAAATATTCCGATTTAAAAAATAACTTTCTAAACAAAAAGATTGAGTTCGGAAAACAAATAAACTAATCATTTTGTGTTACCACCGCTAACTATATTTGGTCTTTTCTTATTCTTCCATGCCATCATCTATCCAGTTTTTGTTTTATCAAATAGCTCTAGTGACTTAATTACATCATCACTATACATCATTACAAAGCGACAAAGACGAATATAAAACATGTTAACGGTTTTTACTAGATTTTAGACACGTAAGTTTTTAACATGGCATGGCCGCTGTGCATGGATGCTCACCGATATACGTGGACGTCCACAAATATGCACAAACCACACTTATCTATGTTTGTAACTTGTGAGTACAGATTGGGTATCGTCTTTTATTCTACCTAATGAATTGTTAGCTATTGTTTAGGATTTAGAAAAGAGAGTTAGGTTATAGAAAATGCCACTTTACCAAATACAGATTGAAAAGAAAAGAAGGTCACTTTTACCAAAAAAAAAAAAAAAAAGAAAAGAAGGTCACATGCATGATAGTTGGATCTAGCAAGATGCACTTGATTGGTGGTTAATGTAGCATTTCAAAGTGTCGATGGACAATCTTCTGACCTGAAACCAGCAAGTTAGAAGATAAGTTGTGTTATTGGTGGCTTTTGCAAGATGGAGGATCGTTATAATATGTATACATATTTGTGAATTTGTTTGTGGCATTGTATTCACTGGATCTGCGAGTGAAGTTATAAGTTTGACCCAGTCTTTGAGAGATTAATCATTTAATTCAAATTCTTGTATCTTATGATCTTTGACTGATCAGTAAACTTTGAAACATAATAAGTATCTTTAATTATCTTTAAAGAATAACAAAGAAACAAACAAAAAAATTGTCTAAACTATAGGGGTTGGTAGTATTAGCAATTAGGAGCATGTGGTGGATCAGTCATAAAAATAGAAACCATAATTAAAAGGATGTCCGGACGGAATCAGAAACAAAGAATGGACCACACTCATGCTGATGCTTGTCTCCATATGATAACACTTATACTTGAGACTGACTATTTTGAGGTTGTCCTTCCTCATTACATCATTTCTAGATGTAGACAACTCCTCTGTCTCTCCATCCCTTGTTTTACCATTTTACATGAGATTAGTTACTATAAGTTTACTTTATAACTCTCTTGTGTCGAGTAATTGTATGAGTTGCAGTTTCGTTCTAATGATAGTTCTTACGGGTGTATGCACTTTGTGACGAAAGCATTATCACACCATTATTGGTGTCAAATCGATGACATTTGGTATATACTAATAATGTAGTGATCATAATACTATACAGTTAGAGCTGTAATGCTTATTGATTCTGCTAATCATTACTATGATTTCGAATATCATCAAATCGATATTCCTAATCCCTCTATAATCTCTTTCTCATCATTTACTTTGACCCTAATCATTATTATCTTTCTTGTCTAACACACGATTTTCTTCTTGTACTATTTATTTACTCGGTGCTTTATCCTCACTTTAGTTCCAAGATTTCCATCTTATTACAACTTTTGTTGTTGTTGTTATTTTCAAATCCTATTGTTTATTATTTGGTTATTATTACTAGCGAAAAAGGTTAAAAACACAGATGGAGAGAGAGGAGGGGTAATGTTGTGACAAGTGACCACAAGTGGTGTCACCATCTGCATGGTCTTCTTATATGAATGAGCTGTTTATCTTTGTTTCTATTCATATTCAACTTTTTCCGAAGTGTTTTTATATTTACTCACAGTTAATGTGATCTTAATCAGGAGCTAGAAAACAAGTGTCGTTAGCTACCATAGACAAAACCTAAAAATCACATGATCGAGTAATGTTTGGGATGAAACTAATATTATATTATTGTGGTTTGATGTATAAAAGATTAAAGACTTTGGCCGAAACCTCCTCGTGATACTACAAAGATCAAAGATCAAGAACTAGATGAATTAGTTTTTTTTTGGGCGGAGTAGATGAATTAGTTATGTTTCAGTTCTTTAATTTTTTTTTTGCATTAATGTAATTACGTATGGTAGAGTTACTATGATAATTTTCAAGCATTGAGACATCTCTATATCATCCTGTATGACTTTCATTTCCCCATTATTGTATTTTATTTTTGCTAGTATAAAAAGATATGATTTTATACTAATTAGGGTTATTATTCTCTGCTTCTCTTTTGTACTTTTGGGAATATCTGTCAAATCAATTACTTAAATAAGAGCATATTAATATATTTCGCATCTGATGTGTTTTTATTTGGTTTCAATTAAACAATCACTTTTGAGTTAACATCAAAAAGCTAAGTTTTTCTAAAACTGACTTAAAATTATTAATTATATTTTTTTGTTATTAATATTTTATTATTGTTTACATTTCTCGAAGTAAATAAAAATCTATATTTATTCTACAATTATTTTTTTTCTGTAAATATCGCACTTGAACCGAACTGCATTATAAAACCATTCCACAAATATGAATGTTGGGTTAATTTCCTATCAACCCATAAATCATCTGAGTACATATCATATATTCAGATTATATTTTTCGGACGGAATCACAATATCGTAATTATTAGGTATAATCAAAATTCATTTAATACGAATTTGGTGAAATGAGAAAAAACATTGTGATTAGGACCGAACCACATGAAATAAAAAAATGATATTGTCTGTGATTAATTAGAGCCAATAAGATAATAACAATAATTAATTGAGATAAGAGGAAGAACAAGGAGAAGGCGGGGGTATTTTGGGGAAATCAAGAGCAGAGTCGTTTTCAGATCGTGAAGCAGAAGCGTATCTATCTCTCTCTCTACTTTGACCGCTCCTCTTATTATTCCTTCCTTCCTCACCATCATCGTCGTCGAGCTTCCCACTCCGATTCTTACTTCTTCTTCTTCTTCGTCTCTCATTCCAATAACCAGCCAATCTCTAGGGTTCTTCTTCTTACCCTCTTCAGGTATCCCAATCTCCAATCTTTCTCATTTTTTTCGCCCACCCATTTCGTTTTTTTTTTTTGTATTCGGTTATTTTTTTTGTTTTACTTAATCTTCTGATCATTGCCTCTGCTTTTACCTCTGCAAAGACAGAGCCTTTATCTGTCTCTGTTTGTACCTTGTACCTTCCTCTCCATTGTCTGCCTTTTCTCTTCCAAGTTTTTACTCAAATTTACTTCTTTCGAGGTTGCTTCTTACTCTCATCTCCGACTATAATTTTACCTTTTTGGTTTTTGAATAATTTTTCAGAAGCTGGTTGATTAGCCATGGAACCCAATGGGTACAGGAAAGAAAGAAGGAAGGAACATATTGGGAGAATGAATGGTGATGTTGACACTGATCTTGATCCATGGACTGCATGGGCTTACAAGCCTCGCACTATCTCCCTTCTCCTTATTGGCGCATGTTTACTCATGTGAGTCCCCTCTTTCCTCCTTGCTTTCTTCTCCTCTGTGTCAAGATCCTCAAGTTTGGTTTTTTTGGATTGACTTAGCTGGGCTAGTGGAGCTCTGGACCCTGAGAGCACTACTTCTGATGATCTTGTCACATCTGTCAAAAGGTTTTCTCTTTCTCTTTATGTATGCTTCTTTTTTTCCAATTTGATTCCATTAATTGACACTACTCTGCTATGTTTCTTCTATAGGGGAGTGTGGGCTATGATTGCTGTCTTTCTTGCTTACTCTTTGCTTCAGGCACCTTCAACGTAATCTTGCTTACTTTTATTCTAGACTTTTCAATGGTGATACTCGTGCTGCTGCTCTGTCTTTAATAAAGTTGTTTGCTTTATGCAGGGTTCTAATCAGGCCACATCCTGCAATCTGGCGATTAGTTCATGGAATGGCCGTCATTTACTTGGTTTCACTTACTTTTTTGCTCTTCCAGGTTCACTTTTTATACCTTCTCTTACAATAGTACTTATGCATGTGATTGTAGCTCTTTTGAGTTCTTGCTTTTAGTGAGCAAACTCTAATAGTTACAAAACTTATTCCGGCTCTCAGAGACGTGATGATGCTAGGGAGTTCATGAAGTTTCTCCACCCTGACCTTGGAATAGGTAAAAATATTTACAGAGTTTGTTGCTGTTTATTTACTAATGAGTGACCGTTCTTATTGAGTTTGCTGATGTTGCAGAACTTCCTGAGAGATCATACGGTGCTGATTGCCGTATCTATGTGGCTGATCACCCAACAAACAGGTTTAAAAATCTTTATGTATGGTATCTTCTCAACAACTCCCTCTTTACTTTAAACAAAGTTGTCTTATCATCCACTGTCGAATTCATCTAAAGGCTTATGCTTTGGTTAACAGGACACAGTATTTGACGAGTTTTTCTTGGCTCACATTTTTGGATGGTGGGGAAAAGCAATTTTGATCAGGAATCAGCCGCTTCTGTGGGTGCTTTCTATTGGTTTTGAGTTATTGGAGGTTGGTCTTTGTCTTCGTTACCTTATGTTCTTTTCTGGTTTCAAGTTGAAAAGATGTATATTTATGTTCCCCAGCTTACTTTTCGGCACATGTTACCAAATTTCAACGAGTGCTGGTGGGACAGTATTGTTCTTGATATCTTGATATGCAACTGGTTTGGTATGATTCTTAAGCCAGCCACTTTCCCATTCTACATGTCCTGCTTCTAAGATGTTATGTAGAGCTGAGTAAGATTTTATATTGTTAAATTTTGGTAGGGATCTGGGCAGGAATGAATACAGTACGCTACTTTGATGGAAAAACATACGAGTGGGTTGGCATTAGCCGCCAGCCTAACATTATTGGCAAAGTAAGATCTTGTTCTACCTCAAGAATGCATACGCATAGTCCTAACCGCTGTACGACTGATGAGAGTTCTGATTTATCTATTTTTCCAGGTGAAACGGACATTGGGGCAGTTCACACCAGCTCATTGGGACAAAGACGAGTGGCATCCGCTGCAAGGCCCTTGGCGTTTCATTCAAGTACTCACTCTTTGCATCATCTTCTTGACAGTGGAACTGAACACATTCTTTCTCAAGTTTAGCCTGTGGATCCCTCCTCGAAACCCGGTGATTCTCTATAGGTTGATCTTGTGGTGGCTCATAGCGATACCAACAACACGGGAATACAATTCATATCTCCAAGACCGGTATAGCTATTAGCCCGCTGCGATGCTTGTTTGTGTTAGTTGAGATCAGGTTTTTATATATGATTGGTAAATTGGTTGTTCACAGGAAGCCTGTGAAAAAGGTGGGATCTTTCTGTTGGCTATCACTAGGGATATGCATTGTAGAACTTCTCATCTGCATCAAGTTTGGAAGTGGTAAGTTGATGCTTACATATGCTCTGCTACATAGTGTGAGAGTGTAAAAACTTGCTTGTTGTGTTACACATAAACAGGATTGTACCCAACAGAAATGCCATTGTGGGTAGTGACGCTTTGGGGAAGTGTGGGACTTGGGCTTGTGGCCTTCTTGCTGGGTTGGACATGGAAGATCCAGAAGACCCTCGAGAGAAAGAGACGCTAAGCTCATCATTATATTGTTACAGCAAACCAGAGAGAGGTGAGACAGTCAAATGCCATTGTAGGTTTGTAAATAGGGAGAAGAACAATGTAAATGCAATTTTTCATTAGGGCTAGTTGTGTGATCTTTACATTACAGAGCTTCCAATCAATTCTTTCATGATCTTTGTTTCCTCCTGCCCACTCAAACTGACCAACATGTTGGTTTGAATGGTGAACATGTTAATGATATCAATATCATCAGTGTTGATTAATGTTACCATACACACTTTTTACATTTATGAATGCTATTATCATTGAAGATATTACTGCCATTACTCCATCACCATCAGCATTCACTATTAGTACCATATACATAAACACGACAACAACGACATTCTTTGTACATTACATATTTAGATACCAACAGTGGCAGGCTGTCTTGAGATAAATGCGATCGAGTCTTTATCTTTGTATTATCACAATCAACTTATTATATAGTTTTATTTTGTACGAAACATGAAAAAGACAGGATCAAATTGATATTGGTGGATAATAAGATTAGATTGTGTGACGTGCCGCCCAACATGTCACATGTGTTTTTATCTTTTGTTAGGTTTTAAAAATCTTAATTTGGCATCTATAGACGACAATATTGACCATCTTTTTATTACTCATCCAACATATTCTATTCCAACTTCCTTAAAAGCCAAAAGATGCTGTCAGAAGAAGAATAATGTCGTCGTTATAGGGAATCTTTTGAGAATCTGCTTTTCGAGTTTTTAATGGGCTTTGGCCTTTTAAGATTTTAAATAGTTTGGGCCTAAATTCCATCAGAGACCCGTCGGAAAAACGCAATGAAATGAATCTAGAGAAATCTGGAGACTTGACTCAATCAAATCTGTAGGGTTCTTCTCTTCTTGGGGTCTCGATCTCCGCTCTCAATCAGGTATCGATTTCACCATTTTTCAGATCTTCATAATCGTCCCACGAACCAATTGGTGATCTTTTCTGACATTAAAGCACATCTGTGTCTTGCAGTTTTATAGCTTCAGATTGACTTTTCGCCATGTAAGCTTATTATTCCTTAAACTCGATGCCGTCCTTTTGTTTATATCTCCAATCTCCACATCATGTATCTGAATCTCTAGACTGGAGTTTTAGATTGTGCTCTGTATTGTGTTGTGTGATCGGTCCATGATGATGTTTTAGATTTACTTGCATATAAATATATAATATTGATTTACCCATTTCGTGTTCCATATGTTGTTAAAATTAGCTTGCTGATTGAGATGTCGCGTAGTATATTATATCCTTGGGTAGATTTTAGGCCACTATTCAGTAGCTTTTTCATTGATAATTGAATGATAGAGAGAGCTTCATCTTGTGAGAATGACTCGAAAAAGACAGATCCTTGTATGCCATCACACAGGATGATGTGATTGTTTATTAAATAACTTGTTTCTTTCGTTTTTGAATATTTCAGGGCAGACGATGAAGTTGTTGATCCAAAGAAGTACCTTGAGGAATCTTGCAAGCCAAAATGTGTGAAGCCACTACTGGAATATCAGGTGAACTGACGGGGCACTGTTGTTTTGACACTATATAATCAGTTTGACATAGTGTTATGTGTGTGAAGATCGTTGGTTACTGATACAGAAGTCTTTTTTTGTGTGGTTCTCAGGCGTGTGTTAAGAGAATCCAAGGTGATGACTCTGGCCACAAGCATTGCACTGGGCAGTACTTCGACTACTGGCAATGCATTGACAAATGTGTAAGCATTCGAATTATGGCTTTTGCTGTTCACATGTCATCTTCTGCTAACATTATGATACTGAGATGAAACTGGATTTTTGGGATCTTCAGGTTGCACCCAAGCTGTTTGCAAAATTGAAATGAAACAAGGTGAAGCTGGACACGATATTGTCTCGAGGTCTGCTTCATGTGGTTTGAAAGGGATGTATAAAACGCAGTGGATGTTGAACTTTTTTCATTACTGCAAACCTGAATGCCAAATGGCTTTACTTCTCGGTTTTGTTCTATCGCAATTTGCTGGTTATTATATTTTTGTTACAGACATTGTTAAGTAATTGCATACCTAATAACAAGAATTGGCCTTACCTTGGTCTTACTGTCCAATTTAATGCTTGTTCAATGTTTCAATTCAAGCAATGAACAAATTTACTAGGCTTGGAGTTTCAATTAAGATAGATCTTGCCCCAGTTTTTAACCGGCACGGTATGATGACCATTATGATATGTTAAAGCGCTTCAAAGTGTAGGCCGAAGTTTGAAACTTCTTGGGCTTCGAAAGATACAGTTTGATGGCGGCTATGGACGGAGAACTTTTGTCTTTTCTATGCAGCAGCTGACAGTTTGGAGGAGTGTGGGACGTGTCCCCATGGGGCTGCATTTAGACTGAATCTAATCTTTTCATGTCACTACATTTCTCTTATACACTTACACTACAACTGCAATGTGGATTCTCCCACCTCATCCTTTATTTTAAGCGAATACTATACCATCACACAGCCATGAACGGTGGTCCGGTGGAGACGGTCCTTCTAGCGGTTTGATTGTGTGTGTGCGCGCGCGCGTCATCATGATCTTTAGCCTTCTTACTCGTCTTCGTTACATCTGATACCTGTTATCCAATTTCAACCAATAATAGGCAAGTGTTTACCTTATTTATGAATTAATAATAATGTGGTTTACACAACTGTTATTACATCGTCTCTACTTTGAATATTCGAAAAAATTTGAGTCAATATTGAGCAAGATTTCAGTTTCATTCAACAAACATGTAAAAGATATTTTAAGCCAGTACTCACAGGAAACACAACAAGAACAATAACACAACAGTTTATTGGTTCCACGGTACAACTCACTGCCTGTAATATCCACCGCCTTGGTGAGGAGGCTGAGGTGGGTAGGGATTCTGGGCAGTATAAGGAGGCCGAGGCTGCTGCCCCTGGGGATCATAGTAGGAGCCTTGTTGCCATGATGGATAAGTCTGTTGCGGGGCCTGAGGAGGGTATGGTTGTGGCGCCTGGCCATGAGGTTGGTGGTACGGCGGAGGTGGACCATAGGGTGGCATAGTGTAGCCAGGTCTTGACAGTTGCTCGGGCGGCCTATAGTATGGTGCTTGTGGGTGAGGATGAGATGGATTCTGAGTTTCTTGTGGAGGAGGCGCACTTGAAGACGTCCGCTGATGTACAGATGGGTATGGACCGGAGCTTCTATGATCCTGAAAACTCAGACCAGACATCTGTCGTTGCACATCTTCAATCATTTCTCGGCACTGGATACTCCTTGTCATCACAAAATCACTGCACTGCTGCTTCACATTCGTGATTGCATCCTATTGAAACCAACAAAGACATTGTCTCAGATTGCAGGGAAGTTATTTCGTATCCTCAAGGGAGGGTAAAATTCAGAATTGAAGAGCATCCCAGACAAGTGACATAATGTAGAGTGTAGACATGCTTAGACAGTGAAGAGCTTGCAACTATAAAAAGAAAAGAAACTCACTTGGAGAGTGACATAGAACTTCAAGCCCTCATTGACGTTTTCCTTGATCTCTCGATACTTGGATATAGCCGCTTGAATCTGCTTGTAGCACTTCTCCCTGGATGCTGAAGAACAGGGAAGCAGACAAAAGAAATAAGCGGGAGCAAAATAACTGACATACAAGAGCATTAAAAAAATTCCATTTCTTCAAAATCAGAATGAGCCAAGTTTATCATGGATTACGCATAAACCAACATATAGAATGCTAAACAAAAACTACTTTGATCCATCATATTTCTTAAACATGTATAGAGTCCATGCAAGACAGAAGCTGCTTGCTTACCTTTATAATCTTCAAGATTGAAAAGAGTTGAGAACTCTTCATTTTGAGCCTATAACCAAAAAAAGAAACCCAATAAGAGTATCAGTTTCTACTAGCAGTGAAACATGATCATTTCAGTCCCAATAGAAGCTAGCATACTAAATATTCTTAGATATTGCCGTCACCATACGTTCTTTACAAAAAACCACAATGAAAAGTAAAGTGCTACTAGAAGAGTGGACAAAAAAGGTAGACCTGAATTTGCATCAACAATTGTTCTTGAACTTCAATGTTTTGGGAAATATCTTCACAGATGTGATCATACTTTGATATCTCTTTCCTGAACATATCTTCATACGAACCTGTGATTGTCATCAGCTTTGGCAGTATGTCATCCTAAAACCAAATATCAAGTAAACGTCCAATGAGTTTTGGATTTCAATATCATACAAATCAAGAAACATTATGATAACCAATCAATAGAAAAGTTTCACCTTTCTTTTCATCTCTTTGAGCATGTCTTCAAGACCTGCGCGCTGAGCACCAAGATTTTCCAGTTGCCTCTGTGCAAAAGGAAACAAAATTGTGAGAATAACGATTCGTGAAAGCACTGTCCAAATCCCTCCCAAAAGTATATAATCGCAGCTTCCAAAAGAAATAAGATTACCAGACTCTGCTTCAGAGTTCCCACGATAGCATCCTCCGTTGCATCCAGAGTCATTATTGGCCTAGCTAGAGTTGGGACGGCAGATTCTATCTGATGATTAAAACAGAAAACCATAACGTCTAAGAATTAGTATATCAGGGTTGATCTGTAGCCGACCCAAGTATGTAATTTGAACAACATGTACCCAAGAATTTCATGTACTAGGATAACTGAAATGAAGACCCCTAAGAGACAACTTCCGGCAGCAATTTAAGCCTCAACAAGAGAAATATACAAAAACTAGGAAGTACATACCGGCCGTCGATCAAGAATTGACATGAGGGCAGAATTCTCTCTCACAGATCGCTCAATCTTCGCATCACTTTCTCCAGCTTGTTTCAAATTGGCTGCAAACCGATTTAACCTATCCTGCAAGTTCTTTGTCAGAGTGCTAGACTGAGGCCTAGTCCACCGAGTCCCAAATTGGCTTCTAAACTGAGCATCTTCAGTTGCTTCTTTCTGCAAAAGCTCTTCGGTGTGCACCAACAATTCCTGATTAACCCTTTTCAAGTCTCTAAGTTGCTGGAGTTCAGCTTCCAAGCCAGCTGGACCACCACAGATCTGCACAGCTTCTACATCTTCTTTAAGATCAACAGGAAGAGTTGAACTACCATCCATTGCAAGAATAGAATCTGGAAGGTCCATCTCTTTGAGCCTAACTCGAGTTAGTTCGCTTGCTTGCTGTAATCTCTCCGCCTGAGTCCTAATTACATCATCAACCATCTCAGTGTATCTAGAGAGAGCCTTTGCACTGCTGTCTGGAACAAGGATCGCAAACATCTTCTCCTTGCTTGCATCCAATATATCAGTCATGTTCATTGGCTTAACCATTGAGAAGGTAGGAAGTGGAGACAAAGAAGCAGGGGGAGGAACTCTCATGAGGTACACTCTGTCGTTTTCCTTGACAGCCCTATCCAAATTGTTATTAATGCTCACCTCTAGTTTGTTCATTGCTTCTATAAGTTGAGCAGGAGCTCCCCTTGAAGACTTCTTTGCTTCTGCCAAACGGCTGCTTCCGCTCCTAAGCCGAGCTATCTCTTCTGCAATTTCCTCTTTCTCGTGCAACTCCATTCCATACCTATAACAAGCTTCACTATAGAACAGTGCTGCTTTCAGCTGCACATGAGAAATCCAGCCTTTCTCAAAATGATCCTTCAATGGTGGAGCGGTTAACGCAGCCAAAGCTTCTTCGTAGTATATGCCAACCTAAACAAACAAGAAGTGAAAATTCAATATACCCTCCTGTCACATCCTCCAAGTTCAGTAAAACAGATGCTCCACCAAAAACTAATCGAGATATATGCTCATAATCAATCCGGGTCTTAAGAGCTATGAAATCAAATTCTAAAGATCTCGAGTCCATAAATGTGCACAATTTCGCAGGGTTTTCACCAAAAAAGATGGAAGCATGATGGTTCACACTAACCTGTCTAGAAATTTTAGCAGAAACACCGGGAGTGCTTCCTTTTGCAATGGTATTTTCAAAGACGCATTCCTGAGCCTGCGCCAACATGAGCCGTTCCAACATTCCCACGCACTCCACCGACACGTCCACGGTGGTGCTGCTCTGCCCGCTCACCGCCTTATTGGACTCGTTGTCCTTCAGGTACGCGAAAGCCCCTGCAGCAGCGATGAACGCATGTGAAGCCTGACGACGCCCATCCACGGTGGTGCGATCATGACCGAGCCCAATCTGACTGTAAGTAGCGCCAAGATTGAAGAGAATAGCGGCTTTCTCCAAATGAATGTTCTGCTGAGTGGCCTTGTGCTTTTGCTTGAAGGTATCGTACCATAGGAAAGAGACGGCGTTGACGTGATGCTGCTCGGAGGAGATTGGAAATCGTGTCTCCAAAAGGCAAAGGGCTTTGTAATAAGATATGAGAAGGTCTCTTCGGGCGGCTGGAGATGGATCGGGGACGCGTTCTACATCGGAGCGGAGTTGCTTGACGGTTTCCAGATCGTCTTCTAGAAGCTGAGCCTCGCGCTCAGAGTAGGTGAAAGTGATGTAATTGCGGAGAGGACGGTATAGATCGACTGAACTCGTCTTCTTCTCATGAATGGCGAGCATCAGATTAGAGAGCGATGAAGAAGCCATGGCGGATCAAGAAATCCCTTTGATCACTCTTCCGATTTTTGGATTCCTTGATCCTCAACTCCTTATTGACCAAGGATAGATCATGTAGGAGACGGCACTAAGTCCTGCGCTTTTCTATAGAAACGGCACTAAGTCTTGCGATTTTGTATGGAAACGGCGAGCAGTCTAATTCTGTGACTAATGGTTCTTAGCTTAGGAAGGTGGGTATGGTCAACAGAACATTAACAGGGTCAATCATTAGGAAGAATGTTGTGGTGACAAACAACAATATTATTAATCTTTTAAGGATTACAAAAATCTCTGTGTTTATGAATTAGAGAGGACTTATTGGTAGCAAAGAATAATGATATTACAAGAAATATATCTATCAAAAGTTTTTGAGCATCTTGTCATTAGAGACTCCATCAGCTACAAGCATAGCTGTTATCTCCTGCAACACAAATCAAACAACGATAAAGATACATATCTTTTACATGAGAATTTAAGTTCACAGCAACAAAAAGGAGTGCATACCTCGGCCATTTGTCTCTGTCCGCACAGCACCACTCCCGTGGCTGCAGGATCTGAAACTTGTTTAGCCCTTGCAAAAGCAGCCTATACAAACACATGATGTATATATTAGTTTGATCCACCTTGAGTTAAGCATTTTGATTGATGTTTCTCAATCTCACCTGCACATATCCGGTTTCCCCTTTCCACCCATCATCTGGCTGTGATAATACGGGCACAACTTTGACACCCGATGATTCCCACTCTTTAAACTTTTCCTGCAAATCGAAAGCAGGTAAATCCTTCAATAGTCAGATTCAGAGGAATAGCTAGGCTCTGCGCTTATCATCAAAAGATTTTTGCAATTCAACTGCACATATTTCTATTTTGCAATATAACTGAGAGAAAGAACCAAACCTGATAAGCCATTCTTTTCAGGTTCCTAGCCCCATAATAGAGTCTTACATCAGATCTTCTATCAGCGCCAAATCCTGTCTCAATTAGTGAGCGGATGGGACTGCAGATATAAGAACATGAGAGATTACATTCCAAGAGATGACCAGTGAAGACAGTTGCTAGAAGTCCCTATCACCATCACTACTAACATTGTTGATTCAATCATGCACAGAACATCAAACAGAAACACCTAAACCATTTCTCAATATTAGATTAAACACAGAGCCTAAAAGCCTCATAAAAATTAAAAAGGTCCATGGCAACATACAAGATAATTCATGCACTTGCAAGTTGCAAAGCAGAAATAATTGAACTAAGCAACATACAAGATAAGAAGCCAAATTCAAAGATACTGACTTTGAAAACGTTGGATCTGACTGATACTTTGCACTCAAAACTTTAAAACAAGACCATACTCAGATCATGGAGCATCAGCTAAGAAGAGGAGCGATCAAATTTGAAGTAAAAGACTCTACTTTAGCAATCCAACAAAGTGGGACAGACAATGTACAAAGCCCTCACCTGATTCCAGATCCAGTGGCGAAAATCAGAACCGTGGGATATTCCTCGGGAGGATCAATCTGATCCATGTTGAAACCATTACCCATCACAGGGCTAAGCTCCACGGTCTCCCCTTTCTTCAACCCGCAGAGAATCTCCGCGGTGGATCCAGCGATGCTTTTGATTAAGAATTCGAAAGCACCGCGAGCAGCCGCCAAGGAAGGAGGAGAAGCGATTGCCATAAAAGCAGGCTTCTCAACATCAGGAACACGGAGCTGGAGATACTGACCGGGACGGGTGTATGAGGCTACGAGATCCGGGGCGTTAGAAATGTCGATTGAGATGTGGAAAAGCGATTCGGCCGCAGATTCGATAAGAGAGAGAGGGGCTGGGGTCCAAAGGGTGGCGTCCTGGCGAACCGCTGCGGCGGAGACGACGCGGTAATTGCGGGAGAAGCGGAGATGGCGTGTAAGGTGGGGTCGGCGCAGGATAAACATGGGAGAGAGGGGGTGGCTAAATTGCGCATGGGTGACAGTGGGAGCGAAAGAAAGAGTGGACATGGTGGAGAGTTTTGGGCTATATTTGACCGTCAAAATTAGCCGGCGGAAGAAAAGGGCGGCCCGATTGGTTCGGTGGCACGAGGAGTGTATTTTTTCTTTCTGAACACCTAAATCTGCAATAGGTTCTGTTTTCGCCACATGGACGACCAAGATATCGTTTACTATATCTTCTTCCCAGCCACTTACTCTAAAGGTTCAGCTCCATTTTTTTTTTGTCGTCTGCCCATTTAATCTAAGCTCCGTTTGAGCGAGTGTTTTAGAACTTTTTTCTAATCGAACTTGTCTGGTTTACATGGATAAAAAATACTCCTTTGCAACGAATTTTTTTTTAATAAGAGAATCTGCTATGGAATTCACATTCTGGTATATATGTTTTAAACTGAAAACTTCAAAGTCTCTTCTAACTTCTAAGTAGGTGAAAGATCTACAATTCCATCACGAAAACTGGCCATTCTGAATCTTCTAGCATATTCATTAGATCTGAACAATCCGTTTCTATTTAGACGTGCTTTATTTGACTATCATGAAAATAAGATGTAGCCCAAATTATTCTATTCATTTCGGCATTAAGCGCAACATCTTTGGCTTTGCAAGTCCATGACCTCTTTTTCATATTGACTTTATAATATCACCCTAATCTACTAACAATGCCATGGTCGAGTCACGAGACATCTATTTGGCATGTCGGAATCTGAAAGTCCAAGGTGAAAATTGTGAAGTCTTCGTGAACGTTTGAACTATCTGTATCTGTATTTTCTTCTTCATCTTTACGATTAGCCACTAACCAGCTATCTCCTTCCAAAAACGCTAGCCGAAAAGTGATTACTGGAAAGATATTTTTTTTCATTAAAAACCTTGTCGTTTCTGCCTTTTCAAATAAACCAAAATGTTTATAAGAAGGTGATTTTTTTTGTGGATATGCAAAACTCATTTTTTGTCCAACAAAAATAGATGGTCCATATTTCATTGCTATAAAGAGAACAAACGATAATCAACAACTTTGAAGAATAGAAACGGGAGCTTTTTCTAGTCAAACAAAACTCTTTAATAAACAATATAGATGCAAAAACCTTTTGATGGTAACGTACATACATTTTAATATGGTAATATCAAATAGAAACATATAACTTTTGAACAACCCAGAAAGTGACAAATTTGCCAAGACGAAGCAGACAAATCAAAACATCATCATCAACACCACCTTGATTGACATTTGACGGCACAAAAAATCCCAATTTTAACGTTTTATCACAGATCTCTCTTTCTCCGGCTAGATTGTTGCTGTGCTCCATGGCGGACACAGAAAGCAGCACCGAGGATATTTTGCTGCTGCCGGTAGACAGAGTTGAGAAAGTGACATGGAGGGATCTGAGAGATGGATCGTTCAGTGAAGAACTCAAGCGGCTTATCTGCTTCGCTGCTCCT
Source organism: Orychophragmus violaceus (assembly GCA_030180135.1). Classification (NCBI taxonomy): domain Eukaryota; kingdom Viridiplantae; phylum Streptophyta; class Magnoliopsida; order Brassicales; family Brassicaceae; genus Orychophragmus; species Orychophragmus violaceus. Next base: position 6,070,293 of record CM058229.1, read on the forward strand.
ATGGCGGCTGTGGTCGTCGTTCAATTAACGTTGCAGATCATCTCAATGGTGATGGTGGGTCACCTTGGAAACCTCGCTCTCGCCGGCGCCTCCCTCGCCTCCTCCTTCTGCAACGTCACTGGCTTCAGCTTCATCGTATGTTTTCCTTTTCTTTCTTTCCTCTAAATTGATACACTTGTCTCTGTTACTTAGTTACCAAGAACCTTGGCCTGTGATGCTAGATAGGATTGTCATGTGCCTTAGATACTCTGAGTGGTCAAGCTTATGGAGCTAAGCTATACAAGAAACTAGGTGTTCAGACATACACAGCTATGTTCTGTCTTACATTAGTCTGTTTCCCTCTGTCTATCATATGGTTCAACATGGAAAAGCTTCTTGTTTTCCTTGGCCAAGACCAATCTATTGCACATGAAGCCGGCAGATATGCTGCCTGGCTCATCCCTGCACTCTTCTCTTACGCCATTCTAGAGCCCCTCACTCGCTACTTCCAAAACCAAAGCATGATCAGACCTCTCCTCATTACCTCTTCTTTTGTGTTCTGTCTCCATGTTCCTCTCTGCTGGCTTTTGGTTTATAAGTCTGGGCTTGGCTTTCTTGGAGGAGCCGTGGCTATGGGTTTGTCAAACTGGCTCTGTGCCATTCTTCTTGGATCTATCATGTACTTTTCCTCTGCCTGTTCTGAGACACGTTCGCCCATTACCATGGAGATATTCGACGGCGTTGGAGAGTTCTTTAGATATGCTCTTCCTTCTGCGGCTATGGTTTGGTACTTCATTTTTCTATGTGCCTTTTCAAACGCCTCTACAACTTTTTTTGTTTGTTAAAACATCAGTTCTGTGTTGCAGTCTAGAGTGGTGGTCATATGAACTCATAATATTACTCTCTGGCCTCTTACCCAACCCAGCACTGGAAACTTCTGTGCTCTCTGTCTGGTAACTCCCCGTTGCATCTACATTTCATTTTCTTGTCACAGTCTTGAATCTGCAAAACATAATATATTATTCATTCTGTGGGCAGTCTCCAAACAATTTCGACAATCTATTCATTACCACTTGCCATCTCGATTGCAGCAAGGTTAGAGCTTTAGTCATTACCTATGCAGCACAAGAGAGCTGAAGCATATGGTTTCATGTTCATAAGTGTATGTTTTTGCTTGTGCAGCACAAGAATCTCAAACGAATTAGGAGCTGGAAACTCTCGGGCAGCACATATTGTGGTCTACGCGGCAATGTTTCTTGCAGTAGTGGAATCGTTGGTTGTCAGTTTGTCTCTATTAGTATGCAGGAATGTTTTCGGTTATGTTTTCAGCAGTGACAAGGAAACCGTCGAGTATGTTGCAAAGATGGCTCCATTGGTCTCTATGTCTATTATACTAGACGGTTTACAGGGGGTTCTCGGAGGTCATATTTCTCTATTGTTTACTTCTTAATCTCCACATTTGAAGTGTTTTTACATGTTATATACGAACTCATCTCTTATAATTTACTTATGGATCCTCACAACAGTTTTCGTGTCTGTACCTGTTGTGTCCTTTTGAGTCCAGTCTCAGAGTTGTTAAGCCATCCCAAAATTATACTCTTGTCTGACACTCCTAACCCTGGTTTAAAATGGTTAGCAGGTATTGCACGGGGATGCGGATGGCAACATATAGGGGCTTACATCAATTTAGGATCTTTCTATCTCTGGGGGATACCCTTTGCAGCAACTTTAGCCTTCTGGGTTAAGCTGAAAGGTGTTGGCCTTTGGGTTGGAATACAAGCTGGTGCCGTTCTGCAAACTTTCCTGCTAGGTCTTTTCACTGGCTGCACTAACTGGGAAAACCAGGTCCATTCCCTTTTATTTGTCTTTCTTCTTCATGACTTGTTTTAGACATATAGATATTCAATTGGATGCCTATTTTGAAATATAGGCCCTCCAAACAAGGACGCGAATGGATTTGGCCTGAGGGTAACGTAAGCCGCTGCCAAGATTCAGGGACATATTGTCCTCCAATTTTACCATTTTGGTAGCAGTCAAATTGATGTATGTTACTTAGCAAGTTGAACATATCCATTCTACTTTGAGGTCGTTTCTTTCATCTACAGCATTATCATAAAGTGTTTATTACTAGAATTGGATGGTATTTTATGGAAGATTCATATTTTTGAAAAGGGTAAGATGTTACCAATGGCTCTTTACTTCTGATTCAGCTTAGCAGATAAATAATTAAATGTAGTATATTAAGAAGCGCGGGAAAACTAAATGGGCCCGCCCAATTACATTCTTCATCGGTAACAGACCCAACAACTACCTAACATTCACTTCTCTTCCCAATATAACTATATCATAACCGCTTTCTTCTTGCTTCTTGTATCTTCTCTCTCTCTTCAAGCTTGCAACAATGGCGACTATCTCTTCCTACTGCGCTTGTTTCACAGCTATCTTTCTCGGTGTTCTCATCCTCTGTTTTCCTCATCCTTCCGCCGGAGTTCCTTTAGAAGAATTGGAAAGAGCCATCACAGTGCTCCGCGTCAGAGGCCGAGCACTCTTCGCTAACGCCATCATAACCTCCGATCTTCTGTTCGATTTAGCCTCCGTCGAGTCCCTAACACTCTTCGCCCCCACTGATTCAATGCTTTTCGATCTCGACATGACTCATTCTTTTTCCTTCTACGTTTCTACACTCCGCCTCCATTCCGTACCCGTCCGCCTCCCGTTTTCCGATCTCCGATCCCTTCCCAACGCCACCAATCTCCCGACGCTTCTTCCGTCTCATCACCTCCTACTCACTAGGCCTGCTTACTCCAACGAATCCATTTATCTCGACGGTGTCAACATTCTCCTCCCTGGTTTGTTCTACGGCCAACATCTCGCCGTACACGGTATCGCCGGTGTTCTTTCCCTCTTGACACCTTCGTCTCCCCAACTAACCGTTGATTTTCCTCCCGTGGTCGATTCGCCGGCAGAGTCACCGTATCTTGTAGATTCAAGATTCTCACCGGCACCACAGCCTTACGAGTCCTTTTTTGGTCGAACACCAGCAGAAACGCCGAGAGTTGAAGAACTTTCTCCATCGCCGTCAGTAGAAGACATGATCGTTGGCGATGAAGAAGGAGGTCCGTTAGATTGGAGGAGTAACCACTTCTGATGGACGCGTGTCGTAATCTGTGCAAGTGGGGGTTTAGCTGTATACGATTTCTTTGTAAAAGATTCCTTTCTTTTTGATTGGTAACCCTCGATAGCGTGTATAATACGTTACTCGTTTCCAAAGAGTTTTAATTGTAATACGTTAAGAAATTTTAAAATACTAGTGTTGCCAAAAAAAAAAAAAGAATTTAAAAATACTAGCGTTCATAAGGTGCCTTACAACACAAGCATATCAAGAACAAACACACGACCTCTGACAACCTAATGTTTACTGTCCCCTTCCACTGCTTCTGCTGTATCAGTTGCCACTTCCTTCTCGTTTCCATCTCCTCCCTCTTCAAGTAAATCATCCATTATCATTTCATCCTCCACACCACTGATATCCTCTACTTCATCTTCTTCCTCTTCATCTCCTCCTCCAGGTATCTTCCTTTTCTTTGGCCCGTGCTCCATCCTATGCGTTTCTAATTCCTTATCCATTGTTTCCTGCAAATTCAAAGCCTCGTTGTTTGGTTTCCTCGCCTTCCTTGCGTTTTGCCACCTTTCCAGCTCTTTCTCAACGTTACCCAGATATCGCTGTTCTATCTCCTTTTGATACTCACTCACTTCTTGTCTCTTTGCCGCCTTCCATTCTAAGAATGTCTGCGCCCACACGGTCACACCTCACCAAGCACATATCAATATCAAATAGCATGTATGTCAAAACATTCAATCATAAAACCAAACACTTTACCTGCTCTTTGCGTTGTTCCGCCTCAGTTGTATCTTCTTCCAAAGGCTTCGTTGGTGCATAGTATAACTGTGGCTCTGCTTTAGTCCTAAAACAGCCATCCACATGCAATCAAATGAAAGGAATATTAACATAAACCTATATATCAGCTAGCAATTTCTACCTATTGCCTTGCCCATCAACATTTGTATGCACGTGAATGGAAACTTATCTTTGCTTCTATTAAATTCTGAATATGCACACTTTCGACCGAAATTAAAAATAACCTGCAATTACATAGCAAACTCATCATTAAGACTCATCATGCAGGAGGAAGTAAGGGTACACTGTGGAAATAAAAGCTGCATCTCACCACTACCTTATAAAATTGTTAAGTTTTTTCTTCTGCTCAGTCCACCAAAGGAATAGCAGTTCGAACTCCTTTTGTTCTGCTTTAGCAGCAACACGGGCTCGAAGCGTCTGATTGACAAGTTAAATTGTATATCAGAACACTAGTACGCAAGAATGCCCTTTGGAATAGTATGTAAAAAGAATAAATCGTATCTGGCTGCTTACAAGATCTCTTCTCCTTTTTTCAGTCAGTTTTTCACGCTCTTGGAGCCTCAGTCGCTCACTTTCTTCACGAGCCTTTTGCTCAGCCTACGAGTAGGAGGGATACGGCGCGCAAACACGGTTAATGAATAGTAGTACTAAAAAAGAAGTTAAGATATAAGCACATTCCTAACTGGACATAAAATGATCCCTTACACCTAGCATCTTAGCAACATAATTATGATCTCCAAACTAAGGTCACGAAGACCCAATTCTAAAGTAAAGATCATATCTAGATAGATTTATGCTCATCTGCAATGCTACTCGAGTCCAAACAAACTAGAGGAAGATGCTGTCTTGGCTAGAAGATGAAAATTATCACATCCAAGTACAATAAAGTGACAGTTCCCCTCAATAAACAGCAATAGCTTCGTAAAATATCTCGTATCTGGGTTTTAAGTACATGAAACAAGTCATGTGAATATGAGTGTGTGTTGCTTACCCTTTGTAGTGCAGCGGACCGTCGAGCATAGGCATCTGTTCCAGAAAGCTGCTTATCTTCTTTTCTGAACCTCTGCAGAAGGAAAAGGAATGTAAACAAGTGAGACTATAAAAACTTGAATAAATAACGACACAGCTGACATGAGACAAGCTAATCCCTGAGAGACTACAGAACGTGACCAAGAGAGCTATGTCCATGTAATTTGTTAACAAATACCTCCAAAGTCCCTAGAAGATTCCCCAGCATTCTTCTGTTCCTATTAACCAGTTTAGGATCTTCATTCTTAGGTAAATGCCTTGGTGCAGGCTCCGGTAATTCCATAGCTTCGTAACCCTGATAAGAGTATAGCGACGAAGACTATTGAGTAAAACGTCGCAATAAAATCCCCACTATAAAAAGAGTAAAGAGATGCTCTTTGTAAAAAGAGTATGTGGGTATTTATTACCTTCTTGGTTCCTCTATGTCCGGCATCTCTCTGGGACCAACTTCCATGATGGTGACCATCTAGCTTCTTGTCACTTTGATCAGAGTTCCCATTTTCACCAGCTGAAACATGGGTTTCGTTGCCATCATCAACTGGTATTTTCTCAACCTTACTAACATCTTCACCTTTGACTTGAGTTTCCTAATAAAGATCAAAAACCACTTCTTACTATCTATTAATGAGAATGTATTACTTTCCGAACAAGAGTCTTCAGATACCTTAACAACGGCGGAAGACAATCTCCGTTTAGCAGGAGGCTCATCTTCTACGTCATTCCTATCCGCCTTCAATAATACACGAAATCCGATAACCTATTAACACAACTTCTTCCATCTCAAATAAGAGAAAGATAGAAATGCGAAAGGAAAGTAAAATTACAGGTCGAAGAAAGCCTTTACGGGATTGGTTGCGAGTAGCAGCACCTGAGAGTCCTCCCCGGCGGAGTCCACGAGGGTCGTGAAGCCTCTCCGTAATCTGATTACGAGATAGAACCGCCGTCAAAAAAGATAATTGGAATGGAGATTTAAACTGATAACGATACTGAGGTAGAGATGATAGTACCTCCCGCTGCTGACGGCGAAGCTCATCGATCTCATGCCGTAGCTCTTCTGCGGTCTTCTCCAAAGCGGTGTCTCCCATTGTCGCAGCTACAAAGAATTTCACTCCAAACTCTCAACACATTCTTAGAAAGAGACGAATATTTTTGTATGGGCCTTAAAACGCCCTTTTCAGTACCGTTAGACCTTAGCTTCGGCCTTATAAGAAGACGGTACGTACGAGTCCACTTGCAATAAACTTCAGACAAAGGTATTAGAGAAATAATTTAATTTTGGTTTGAAGAAATAAAAATTCATGAAGAATTTCTCGCTTAATTTTGTTCGAGAATAATGTTATGTTTGCATTTATATTTTCGACTCCTTTATATTTTGTTTTGATTTTCTCATGGATCGTGAGAATATACTTATATTATCGCAAATTTTAGAATATCGCAATTAATAAACGAAAAAGGGAAGAAAGAGATTTATTACAACAAATGTTTCACAATCAAATACAACACAGAGAATCAGGGGGTTTTATCTGGTCTGGAAGTTGAGAGTCCTAATGCAAAAGGCGAACACGAAGGCAAAGAAGACAGGGAAGATAACAAGGACAGCTGCAACAGGTCCCATGAAGCTTGATTCAAAACCGTATTGGTCTTTAAGGTATTGTTTCACAGTGAGGTTAGGAGGACCACCAGGGAGAGAGATGAGAGTCTCAACGTCACCGTATTGAGAGGTGATCAAACCGTATATGGTCCAAGCAACAGGGCAGATCCAATAGTACCAGATCCACCACTTGGGAATTTTGGGTCTTGGAATAAAGAAGCCAGAGAATAGATTAAAGATACCATAGAATGCTGATGCAAAGATAGAAGCAACTTGCTGGTTAGGTGTGAGGGAGACAGTCATCATGCCATAGTAAGTCCAGTAGAGGAATGAGGTGTAGTTGATGAAGAGGAACCAGAAGAACTTGGACGCTTTCCATTCGAATCCAACCATTCCGTAGACGATGAGAGAATAGTATGTGGTCTGAATGAAGACATAAGGTAGCTCACAAGTCACTTGGGAGATAGCATAAGGTATAGCTGAATACATCCCAGCTGCTTTCTCTCTGTAAAACACTGTCCGTTCCACTGCCACCATTGGTTGAACCGTCGAGCAATTGTTTACTCCAACGAATATAACTGCTGCATAGATTGCTCCTAAAACCATTGTCAGGTCTTGTACGTTTGAGCTCTTACCTCCGATTTGCCAAAAGACAGAACCGACCATAAGAGCTGTTGCTAAGGTGAAGATGAACCGAACAACGTTATAGTCAGGAGATCTCCAGTAAGTCCACCACTGCTTCCATAGACATGATTTATATTGTCCCCATGTGTTTTGTGAAAATTGTGTTGCAAAGTAGAGATCAGATGCTCCTTGAGGAGGCACACTTAGTTCTTGTACCAGCTGCTTGTTTCGCCTGTGTTAACAATTCATATGTTAGTTAGATTGGATATATCACATCATTAGAAAATATTAAATATTTTGTTGTGTTCACTCACTGGCATAAAGAAGAAGACTTGTATAGCTCAGCAAAGTCAACTCCAAGCTTAAGCTCAGCCGCAAGGGAGCTGGCCTCCAGCATCCAAGTGGCCGGGTTGTACTTTTCCGGAATCTTTGGAACTCCGGGAATAGCTTCAAAGTACTCAACAATCTTTTGAGAGTTTGTGCCTAAGGGACCTGCGTATATCACTTGTCCTCCTCTCTTCATTAGTAGTAACTCATCAAACGCCTCGAAAATATCAATGCTCGGTTGGTGGATGGTGCACACCACGGTCCTCCCAGTGTCCACTGTGTTTCTCACAGCCCTCATCACAATGGCCGCTGCTCTAGCATCCAAACCTGAAGTAGGCTCATCCATAAAGATAATTGAAGGATTGGCCACAAGCTCAACAGCTATCGTTAGTCTCTTTCTCTGTTCCGTGGAAAGCCCTGTGACCCCCGGTAAACCCACAATCGCGTCTCTCAATTCGACCAACTCCACCAGTTCCATCACTTGATCCACAAACATCATTTTCTCCTCTTTGCTTACTTCCTTAGCAAGGCGAAGGAAGGCAGAGAAGATAAGTGATTCTCTTACAGTAACTTGTGGAGAATGAATGTCTGTTTGTTCACAATAGCCAGAGATTCTAGCGAACGTCTCTTGTTTCTTTGGGAATCCAGACACTCTTACATCTCCTTCTATGTATCCTCCTGTTTTTCTCCCGGCCAAAACGTCCATCAAGGTTGTCTTGCCCGCACCGCTCACACCCATCAACGCAGTCAACACTCCTGGCCTAAACGTGCTTGTTACTCCTTTTAATAGTTGCAGTCTGGTTTCTTGAACTCCTTGGTCCCTCATTTCCTGCATCATCAAAGTTTTGTCTCAGTTTTTTTTTTTTTCACTTAGTAAAATGAAAATCAAACTAGGTTTTCAAAAGATTACCGCAGGCATGTCAACAAAGTATTTAACATCGTCAAAGGACAGAGCTAGAGGAGTGAAAGGAAGAACCATTCCTTTCTTGGTGTTCATATTCTCCATTGGAATCTCCTCTGTTTTCAAATATTAAAGAGTAAACATTATTAACTTTCTGTTTGGTGTTCATATAAATTTGTGTATAAAACAGAGGAATACTTTTTTGTTTAGCTTCTTCATCTTCTTCTTTTGGGAGTATAGCTTGTGGCTTTCCAAGGGCTGTTGTTATGAATGCATGTTAGTATTTTCTTTTGAGATGGTGACAGTAAAAAGGGACCGAACACAGAAACATAAAGACTTACGGTCTAGATAACTAAGGGCTAGTGTAAAAAGACAGTTGAAGAGGACAGCAAAACCAAGCAAGCCTCCAATTCCTATCCAATACCAGTTCTCATCATCAAACACATCCCATATGTTAAGCACTGTTGTTCCCAACCTCGTCGTATTGTCGGAAGACTGCAATTATACAAAAATATTAGGGCTTTGCAAGTTTTACTCTGTTCTGATTGATAATAATAGTTAAGAAGATTTACCCTTTTGTTCATCCATCTAGGAGCAAACAATTCATTGACGCTGATGGCATTGAAAGCGTATGAAAGAGGGGATGCCCAAAAAGCCCACCTCCACCAAACCGGGATCTCACGCCGAGGAAGAAGGAAACCACCGGTTAAGAACACGACTAGTAGAGCAAGCATACCGCCGGTATTAGCTATGGTCATGGTTCTACAAATAGATGCAATGAACCTGAATATCCCTGCAGCCATTTGTTGGATCAGAAACACTATGAGGAACTGTTTGAAGAACCGGTTTGCCTCTGGTGCAAAGCCTATGGAGTAATACGTCACTCCCATCCATGCCGTAGTCTCAAAGATAGAGATTGGGATCCCTAGCAAGAAAGTAGGAAGTGTGTATGTCCAAGGTGGATGAAACAAAAGATCTCTTTGCTTGTAGAACACGGGAAGTCTTTGGATCGTCATCGCCATCTCCGCAAGACCGTTAAACATGTTGACAATCATTCCGAACAGAAGTGCACCTACATACATGTTTGCGTCAGCCTCGTTCCTTGTTTTCATTTCTGTTCTGAGGAAAACAGTAGACGTGATTGCAGCTATGATGATGATTTGGACTGTCTTGAAGATGTAGAAGAATGAGTTTCGCTTCATGAGCATCCACTCCTTGTCCCAACAGCTTTTGAGAAGCTCTGTTTTCTTCATTGAGTATTTGTCAAACACTAGAGATGCTTTGTGGCCTTTAGATTTTTCAAACGGTACTGATAGCTCGTTGGAGAGCTTGGTTCCAACATGGAACGTCTTAAATTTGGTGGCGAATTCCGGCACTGGAATGTATCTGTAAGGTCTGTTTTGATCCACCCAATACTGCTCTTGATCTTTCTTAGAGGTAACCTGTTCCACAAGTAAAGTGTCATTTTCAAGATTCCAAATATATATATGAGTACGAATCTAGCTAGACAGATGTATGTGTTTACCTCTTGCAAGAAATCAGCTGTTCCTTTTCTTTCAGGACACTTGAACCCAAAGCTCTCAAAGAACTCAAGAATGTGGTCTCTAGGTCCCTGGTACACAATCTGTCCTTCCGACAATAGGATTATATCATCGAATAAATCAAACGTTTCAGGAGCTGGCTGAAGAAGAGAAATGACCACGGTGGCTTCCGTGAGGTGAACGATCTGTTGCAGACATTTCACTATTTGGAAAGTTGTGGAACTGTCAAGCCCTGTGGATATCTCATCCATGAACAGCGTCTTAGTTGGTCCGACGATCATCTCGCCGGTTGTCACACGCTTCTTCTGACCTCCTGAAATACCTCTCATCATGTCATCTCCAACTATAGTGTCCTTGCAAATGTCAAGCCCTAGAATCTGTTTCATCAAAAAAATAATAAGAAACTTCATAAGTATCAGCCCTCTCTATTTCAAAGTTTAATGTTTTAGATTTTTCTTTTGTTTTTTTTTTTAATGATTTTTTAGAATTAGCTAAGAGAATTAATGCATTTTATTTAAAATGTCAAAATATGAATGGTGAAATATTTATTGAAAAACAAAAACAAATCCATAAATAAATAATAAAAACAAGTATTTATTGTTTTTTTAATATATATGCAAACCTCAAAACATCAATCTATAAAATACCGAGGGAGTATAACAGAACCTGTTTACTAAAAGATTATATCTGCTATGTTGAATGATCATACGATAGTGTATGTAGCTAAGATGTTCTCATGTTTCATAATCTAGATGAATTTACATGGGCCCTGTTCGTTTGTCAGCCGCAGGCTTCCTGCGGCTGCGGCTGCGTCTAAACTTTGTTCGTTTGAGAGACGCAGTCTCCTGCGGCTGCGGCTGCGTCTAAACGCTGCGGCCAGCGGCCGAAATTTTTGACCGCAAGAAAATTCAGCGTCTGCGTCTAGATTTGTTTGCGTCTGCGTCTGCGTCTACAGAAAAACTCGCGTCTAACAAACGAACAGGTCTGCGGCTGCGGCTGCGGCCAGACGCGCGTCTGTCAAACGAACAAGAATTGTTGCGTTTGGCCGCAGCCGCAGCCGCAAGCCGCAGCCGCAGCCGCTTGCGTCTGACAAACGAACAGACCCATGATTGAATAAGGGTTTGAGATTGAAAGGGGCTCACTTTGAGAGTGTAGTCAGTGATGAGACTACTCTTAACGCCTTGAGCAGCAGAGGCCTTCATGAACAGATCAACATCAGCTTCCGGAAAAATCCCAGCGTCCTTTTCTCTCCTCGCCAGCTCATTCAATAGATCTGCCAGAGGTATACCATTAGACTACAGATCTTGTCACACAAGAAACATGTTCATTTAACAAGAGAACCAAAAAAGGTAAATAAGTTATACCATAACGAGTACCAACGCCTTGACACCTAGCAGAGAAATCAAGAGTCTCTTTAACGGTCATGATACCGACATGAAGATCATTCTGACTAATGTAAGCAGATGTTTTGATGGGAACAAACTCGTTAAGCCGGTAACCATTATAAGTTACATCCCCAGAGATGTCAAGAGACTTGTCAAGTTTACCGGCAAGAGCCAACAAAAGCGTTGTCTTCCCGGAAGAAGGAGGACCCAACAAAAGTGTCATCCTTGAAGGTTTAACAATCCCAGAAACATCTTTAAGAATAGTGAGCTGTGCTTTTTTAGCAAGCTGGATTCCGACCATGCCTAGAATAGATTCTCCCATGTTCCTCACTGAGTTAATAAGCGAAGGAAGAGATCTATCTCCAGTATAACAGTCGGCTTTCACGGTCAAGTGATCGTACCTCACTTCCACTGTCGGAAGTTGGATCCCAACTCTATCGATCCTGTTCCTGAGCTTGGTCAAGATCCGTTCGTTGTCCTTCTCTGCCACCTGGAAGACCATATCGATAAACTTTTGACGATCATCGCCGTCAAGTTTGGTGACGTCGACTTCTTTGTTGAGGATTTGGTTACCGTAGATGTCGTCTTCCCCTAGTGCCGGCATGAGACTGGTCCGGAGACGGCTGTAAGTAGGGAGTTTCTCGATGGCTGCCCATTTGAGAGCTTCTTCGTCTTCGTTGACGGATTTGGTACGTCTAGAGCTTGGTGAGAATATGTCCTCAAGGTTTTTGCTGGCTCTGCTTACACTACGGCTTATGCTTTGCCGCATACTACCGCCTCTGCTCATAGCGTGAGCTGGATCGTAATCCATGTTTAGATCTGATGAACTGGTCTTGATTCTACTAAGTTGATGTTTCTTTTAGACTATATAGTCCGAAGACCCATATGAATGATATGTAAATTTCGTTGGAGAAACAGAGGAGAATAAGAACAGACTTTGTCAAGTCAATGTTGTTTGTCCGTGTACCTGACACTTTGAAAAATAAGAGAGTAAAGAGAATTGGTGAAGAGCAGGCGGCGATAAAAAGGATCGACGACTTTGCAAGCTCCCTTTGGTCCACTCTCTCTAAAATTAAAAATAAAATATGCGCAATTGATTGAGCCCTTAAAATAAGTAATTATTTTAGTAATCTATGTGATAATGGAACATCTTTTAAATAGAATAATCCATGTGGGAGAGATAAAGGCTGCTTAAATCAATCATACGCACTTAATTATTTGATTTAATACGTCTGTAAGGACTATAGTGCCAAATGATGCAGCGGTCAAGCCAGGTTGCTAAACTTATTTTTTGGCTTTATTTGTTTTGTATTCCCTCACCTTAACATTATATAAAGGTGGCTTTATTTTTAAATTTTCATGAATTATAGAAAACGCATTGGAAACATGACAGCGGTAATGACAAGGACGAGGGTCGATAAGGAATTTACTAATTACAATGCATAACAATTAAGCAGTCTATCAGGGGTCAAATTCTGAAGAGCTCTTTGACTCAAAGTCAAATTCTCACATACTCTTGCCTAATCTACCATACTCCTTACTCCTCCTTTTTTAAGGTTATCCCCATTCTACCCTTAATGAACCAATTAAAAAAATCTAAAACAAATTAAATAATCAACCAATCAGAAAATAGCTTCTCTCTCCTCTCCATACGACCACGCTCTCTCTCTCCATTTTGGAATTTCAGTTCGAAAACCAGATTTTGAATGCGATTTCCTCCAATTTCCATCACAATTCAACCATCTCAACCACTTCTATTCGGGATTCCGGTCAACCCATGTTAGTTCCTCCCCTTTCTTGTCGTCGCTTCTCTTTTTTTTCTCTTTTATTGCTTGAGCTCGATTGGAGGTCGATTTTAATTTCTGGTTGGTATCCATGTTTTTTGTGAATTAGATAGCTGAATTGACAATAAATCGAAATTTGTGGTTTAATCGTACTGAATCCTATTGTTGTTATCGCATTTGGCGATTTGGGAATTTTGGGAATATTTTGGGTCTGAAGATAAAGTTGCTCAACTTAGTAAAACTTGGTAATACTAGATTCGTAAGAACCGGTACAACTTGGTAAAACTACTATGGTGGAACTGGTACAACTTAGTACAACTTGGTAAAACTATTGAGGTGGAACAGGTTCAACTTGGTACAACTTAGTAAAACTACAGTGGTAGAACTGGTACAACTTGGTATTACTGTTGAAATCTGACTGCTAATGCATATTTTTATGTCATTTTCAGAAGAGGATGGGTTCTCCTTTCACAAACATACATTTTGATTTTGAAGGACATTATTCAAAGACCGGAGATGACTATGAATGGATTCCAAGAGAAGCTCGGATGTATGGTATATCGTTTAAGACATTATCTATGAAGGAGATAACGTATTCGTTGTTAGTGGATAGGATACGCATGTGTCCACGCAATAGCTGCTACTACTAAATTCTTGAAGCAAGACATTAGGCCAACGGAATTGAAGGATTTGTATGGTCTGTGTTCGCGTTATTAAATGATTTATTATGGGCTTTGGCTTATACGAGGACAATTTTTCCAGTTCCACATATATCTGAGTGGATTATTCCAGAAGAGGTAGGAAAGTTGTACGCTTTTCCTCTAAACTATGTGAAAAGAAAGGGAATAGTCCAAGAAACAAGATATCCGTCAGTTGGGGAGCACGGACGGAGAAGGAGCAAGAAAAAGGCAAGAAAGAATTTAGAGAGCTGGTTTAATTGCAGTAATGTGAGCCAAACTGTTGTGAGCCAAGAAGGAATTTAGTTGTATTTGTATTTCTTCAATTTTCATTTGTTGTGTTATTTGTTGTGTAACTTTGGAAAACTTGGTAAAACCAAGATTTGTAGAACTATAATTCTTTGTGAAATTCAATTTTTATAATAATGTTAAATATAACAATCAAACTAAAATACAAACTATATAACATATCTCTTGCTAAAACAAAATATACACTTTCGTAATTTAAGGTAAATATTGTAGATTTGTCTATTAGCAAGCAAATATCATATACATTTAAGAGTTATTTATCTATGTGAATCATCTTAATCTTCAAAAAGTCATATAATATATGTATTTTCAAATATTATTGCATGAATTAATTTGTGATGCATATAAATAGCCATAGATCATGAGTATAACCATTTTTTTTTAATTAAAGATAGAGTATAACAATTAAAACAGAATTTTGGCAGAAGTAAAACTTGACAGTTTTTGGTAAAACTGGAAACTTGGTAAAACTTTGATTCCCGCCTAAATTTTTTGAAACTCCCGCCCCCCAAAATCCAAAAATTATATTTTCCCTCCTTTTTTAAAAAACCTAATATATATCTATTTTCTATTTTTCTCTCATTTTTCGTTCTTCTCCCTCTCTCTCTAACCCGAATCTCTCTTTTCTCTTCTCTCTCTTTCGGATCTCTCTCTCTCCCCTCTCTCTCCCTTTCGGATATATCTCCAATGAGTACAGAGAATTTCATGCTTGATCCCTATGAAAAGGAAAGGAGGCACAAGAGTTTGAGAAGTTGCTGCACAAGATTGATATGCAAGAGGTCAATATCGCATGCATGCATCTGGAGATTCAAAGCAACCAAAGAGAGATTGACAAGTTAAAGGAGATGCAAAGCTGATGTGGTTTAAGATCTACTATGTTTGCTATGTCTGGATATCTATGTTTGAATTATGTGTTTGTTGCTATGAGATTTTCTATGTTGAATGCTTATTGCTAGTGTTTAAGTTTGAATGGATGTATTCTGGTTGGTTGAACTTAGTGAAATCAAGGATAACTTGGTAAAAGTAGGCATAACTTGATAAAACTACTTTGTCAAACTTGGTAAAACTACTATGTCAAACTTGGTAAGACAAGGTAAAACAAGGCAATATAAAGCTCAATTCTTAACATAATACAAACACAATTCAACATTACAGAAAAGATCACGGTTTGGTGGTTCCCTAATAGATTAGCGGATTGAAACGTCGTTGACAATAGACCATAGTTGTCTTCTGACCCATGTGGAAGAAGTGCTTGAATTGTTGATGCTCATAGAACCATTTAAGCTCATCTTCCTAGAGATTCTGCACACACACAAAAAGTTTGACCAAGTATTACCCAGTTGTAAGATAAAATTATATTAAGTTTTACCAAGTTATACCAAGTATTACCCAGTTGTACGATAAAGTTCTACTAAGTTTCACAAGGTTTTACATCAAGTTTCACTAAGTTTTACGTAGTTTAATACTAAAGTTCTATTAAGTTTTACAAGGTTTTACACCAAGTTTCACTAAGTTATACCAAATTTTATGTCATTCCCAAATCCAAGTGTCACTAAATCCTACAAAGTTTTACACATTCAAAATCCACAAAATTAGACATGCAATGCAATGGGTTTCGATTGAAATACTGACCGTTCCTTCCTCGGGTTAACTGTGGTGGATTTGGGATACGTGGGTTGGAGAGCGGATTTCACTGGTTCGTTTCCACCACTTCTTGTTCGTGAAACCCTAGTCCCGGAACGCGCGCAACTTCAACTTCATCCTTCTCGTCTACGGCTTTCTCCGGATTCTCCTCGTCGTCTGTTTCCTCCTCTTCCTCATTCTCAATCTCTTCGTCCTCTTCCTCTTCCTTTTCCAAATCTACTTCTTCTTCTTCATCAGTTTTTTTCCCAGTTCTTCTTTCTCTTCTTCATCGATTTTTTTCCACACATCTTCTGCTTGGCGAATCGCCTCATCTCTCTAGGTTGAGTTTGGAAGAATCGATTTATCCTCAGCTCTCTTTTTGTAAAAGGCATGATTTCCTCCGATTTCTTTCGACAAAGAGAACAAATCTTCAATCTTCTTCGGTTGAAGGATGGTTGAACTTCGAAAAACTTGAAGGTTCTTGAGTGAAAAATTGAAGAGAAAAGGTGAAAATGGTTTTTTATTTTTACTTGAGTCAATTTTAGAGATTAAAATCGTAAATCCGACCCGAATCAAATGGACCCAACCAAACTCTTTGGGTCAATCCAGGTTGGGTTGTAAATAAGTTAAAAAACCCAGATTTTACTGTCTTTTACTCATTCTCACGATTTAAAAAAATATATAGAAAATAGCTTTATTAGAGAGGAGTATATGGGACTTTGACCTTCAGTCAAAGAGCTCCTCAGAATTTGATCCGTCTATCAGGCTTAAATATTTAGTTATATTCACTGAATAATATTCTCTTCATTTCTCAAATCAATATAGGAAGTTTTAGTGAAATTCACTCTTATTAAGAATTTTCTTTTCTATTTTTAAACAAAAAATATTATTTAATATTTTAGTTTTTAAGAATTCTAATAAAAAAAAATTAGTTGTATGTTAATTTTTGATTTTTAATATTAAAATAAAATAAATATTTGCAAGGAAATAAAGAAAGTATTATATTTAAAAAAATTTAAACTCTAAAATCTTTTATATTGGAAAACGGAAAGAAACATCCATAGGGAGAGAATACACTTTTTGTTTCAAATTATAAGTTAGTTTAAAAATTTTCTTACACAATTTTTTTTAAACTTATTTAATTATTGAAATTATATAGCATTTATTATTTTAATAATTTAATTAAGGGTAAAGGTAAATTAACTGAAAATAACGACATTAATTTTGTAATAAATTATTTCTTTCTAGAAAGATAAATAACTAAGTTGAAATGGAGGGAATACCTTTTATGACAGTCTACCAGACGCAGCTTACCTGCATTGAGTTCAAACATGTTGACCATATATTTACCGCGTCCGTGAAGAGCTTCATACAGTGACTCTCTGTACCACAGAATGACAGCCATATGGAATGTGTACAACAAACCCTTCAAAGTTGGCAGCTATGTGCCTCGGTCAAATCGCCATCTTTTTTCAACAATATTAGGTGCATTTAAAAATATTTTAAAGCACGTTTTTTAACCAACGAAACTTTATTTTTAATACGATAACTAATAAACGAATCTTTCATGGGAGAAATTAAGGGGACTCCCTTGATTGTCGGGGGATAAAAAAAGAAGAGGCTAAAGTGAGGATTAGCTGTGATTAAATAAAATATGATATTTGATTAATCATATAAGACGCATCAGTGATAATGAGTAATAATAATTCAAACTCCACCACCAGCTCATGACTCGGAAGATTCCCCAGGTAAGGTTTCCACACCATTTGTCGTCACGTTGAAAGACAATTCTAACTGTTTATGTAGATTTTTTTTTTTTTTTTTGTTGGTCGTCCAACATTTTTATTAGAAAAGTTCAAATGGGAAAAAAATTACAACAAAACCAAAACATTAAAACCAACAAAGATACAAAAGGCCCGAAAGGACCGCTCCACGTGGCATCACGATAGGCTTCGCGACATGCAACCACCGCGGACTAAGCGAACGGCGAGAAAGTGCCGGAAACCACCACCACGACTCTGCATCCTGTTCAAGAGATGATCCCTGCTGCCGATCGATCTCAACCACCTGAAGATACCGCCGGAAACAACCTACAAAAAAACGAAACACAGCTACCGAAGACTCACCAGAAATCGCCATACCAAGGAAGCTTCACGCCGGCTGAACGTAAAACGATTCAGCCTATTGATTCCCGAGACAAAGGTGGGAGAAACAACGGAGTTATTACTCCAAGAGTAGAGAAACACTGAGAAGCCACCGAAGAAAATCAGACGAACCGGCGGGATGAAGAACCGGGAGAGGATCGGAGAAGAACCAGCGAAAGCCGGTCCAAATCCGATAGTAATCGGAACAGAACTATCCGGCGAACAACGCCGGAACCAACTGTTTATGTAGAATTTTATCCTAAACTTTTGCTGTTGGCTTGGATAAAAACATTAATTAAGGATTTAAAATCATTAAAAAAACTAATCACCTAATATCGTGGACCCCTGGTGGTTGTTAAGGTCAGGCTGGGCCTGTATATAAACAAGGAAGCCCATATAGAAGATTAGTATTCTTTCCTGGCCCATCTCATCGCATCTCTCTCAATTAGTCAAATCAAATAAGGCACACTGATTCTGAACACTCCCAAGGCATCAGTAGAGTAGCGAATTTGCACATCTTCGTCTTCCTCTGCTTCGAGAATGGATGCTCACGAAGATTCCTCTCCCTATTTCACCGATTTTATTTTGGCCGAGGTCTATTTGATTTTCTGTATTTTTTTTCCTATTAGATTACAGATTCATGGGATGTAGTAACCCTATTACTCGTCCTCTGCGAAGGTTGTAGATATGGAGACTCTGTTTAAGGAGCTCGGTGATCAATCTCTCAAGAAAGACTTCTGTCAAACTGTTGCCTCAACTTTTAGGTATTTCTTCTTCTGATTTATACGACCATTTTCTCCTGTATAAATGTTTGGTGGATTATAGAGATGCATGTCCGTGTTGCTCTGAATTATTGGAGGATTTATGTGATTAGATTTGTAAGTGAGTTTTTGTTTCCATGCTTGGTATCTGAACTATTTATGTATGTTCCATGATTTTCTTTTGGTGGAATCAAAGTTGCTCAGTGAATAGGACTGGAAAATCATCAATAACATGGAAACAAGTGCGTCTCTTTATCCTTGATACAATTGGTAAACAAGCAATTAGGACAGTCAGAACTCAGAAGTAACATTTGTTCTTTAATTTGATGCTTTTTCAGGTACATGATTGGTTTCAGGAGAGGCTGAAGAAGCAAAACCAGCCCAAATCCAAGACTGTATCATCTCCCCCTTTGCAGATTGTTGACTTATCAAATCTCGGTTGTTCCATAACTGCTAGAAGCACCGGAAATGTTACCTTTGGTCAAAGACGGAAAGGCTAGTTTCCTTTCTTGTGTGCTCTCTTAGATTATTTTCTTTAATCCCTATCCTCCATTAGTCTCTAACCATATTTGGTACACAGGTAAGGCTTCTGATGTATCTGATCTATCTTTTGAGGCTAAATCAGCTCGGGATGACGCATGGTAAGCACGCTTACTTGCATTGAATGTCACGTTTCCATATTACAACATGCATATGTTTGATTGCAACTCTTAGCACATGACTTTGTTAAACTGTCCAAATTCCAAAGTAAAAGACATGGAATGTATATTCCCTGTTGATTATTAAGTTAACAAGCAATGCCACCTAGCTAAGCATATGTTCAGTCTGAACGTTTGGCAAAACACTTTTTTCACAAGCCTAATGTTAAAGATGTAATATATCTCTTGTGTTTTATATATGTGCTTATTTACTGAATTTCTGGTCTTTTAGGTATGATGTGGCTTCGTTTGTAACTTATAGAGCTGTTCGCACTGGTGAACTGGTAAGGCTCTTCTCTTTTGTTCAATCTCTAATTTGTTTGCAACTGAGAGTGTTTGCAACAGGAAGTGCGTGTACGATTTTCTGGGTTCGACTACAACCATGATGAGTGGGTGAATGTCAAAACGTCAGTGCGTGAGCGGTCTATTCCTGTAGAACCATCAGAGTGTGGGAAAGTGAATGTTGGAGACCTTCTTCTATGTTTCCAGGTAAAACTTTGTTATAATCATGTAACCTTTAGCAAAAAATTTAGGCATAAAAATAGAAACATGGGATGTTTAATGAGCAGGTTAAGGAGGATCAAGCATTGTACTGTGATGCTCATGTTCTGAATATCAAGCGAGGGAATCATGATCACAAGAGTTGTAACTGCGTGTTTTTTGTTCGCTTCGACGATGACGATACTGAGGTAAACAACTTGGTATCAGCCTTTTATGTTGGGTGCTGTGGGAAATATCCACTCAGCTGCGTTTGGCTATATGAACAGGAACCACTAGGACTAGGAAGCATTTGCCGTCGTCCTCATGAGTGAATTTGTTTGGTCGTGAAGTAGTCTATAGAACCAGACTCGCTAGTACTCGGTAAGCTATGACTAGGTCGTATATAACTGAACCAAGGGTTGCCTAAGGGGCCCCTAAGTGTTTGATTTTGCTGTCAATAATGTGGAATTAAGTGCAAAGGGATTTTATGGATAAGGGAATTATGATGCAATGTAATAAAAAACCAAATGTTAAAGCAGTTAAGCCCGTTTCTGACATGAGATCACAGGGACTTAATTTCAGTATGTCTAAAGCCGCATTTTAGTTTCCACTTCCGCAGTTATGCGCGTTTCTGAAGGACAAACAACTACATTGAGGGGATTATTTTGTGGTTTACGTACATACAAAAACTTTGAAATAGGGACTGCTTGCCTGAATTTATCTTCAGCATTTTTTTTTTTCCAGAAAACATTAAAGATGTTCATATACATTACAAGTCTCATTGCTTCCTGTATCGAAGATATTGTATCATTAGCAGGTCACACGTGTTCTAGGCTTGGATTATTAAGATAAAGATGTGCAAAAAAACTTATTTAGCAGTTGGCAAACAAAATAATTGGGAAAGAAAGATGTATGTGCCGGAAGCAATATAACAAAACGACACGTCCTCTGTTTTCAGTTACACAACAAGTATCACACTTTCAGTTATGCTTTCATATCAAAACCGAAGATATTCCTATGGAAGAATCAATTTTCAACTTTATAAGCAAGAAAATTGCTTGTAAAAAAATGCAAAACCAGTCCCGATAATGTGGTACTCACTCTCACTCCATCCACACATTATTTATTTGGCTAAAGACGATAATATCTGATTCAAACAACAAAGCTACCTGTTTAGCCATCTCCTCAACCGGGAAGCCACTCCCTGAGGAGGCGGGGGAGGTGGAATAAGAAGATCGAGAATGGTAACTCTCTCTTTTGGAGTCAATGAAACACCTCTAATAAGGTTCAAAGCCATGATGTGTACATTTGCCCTTTGCCTGTGCTTACTGTAAGCTATCCCTGCAGCCGTGCCTCCAGCAATCAGAACCTGTCACAACAAAACAATCAGGTTCCATTATACTAAACGTTCTCTTAGAGAGTCTATATTTTCTATTGGCCCCTTAAACTGACCGGAGTTAGCCACAATGCTGCCGTCTGCATATCAAATTTTGGGGCATAAAGCACCGTCTCCCCAAACTCATCCTCGAGTTTACTGTAAATCTCTTTGTCAGTTTTTCCAGCTCCTATCTCATCACGGATCAGCTGCAAAACTCAGGTGTATCAGAGGAGTAGAGAACAAAACTATATTCACTTCATCAGATGAGTAAAAAAAAACACTCACCTGTCTAAGGAGAATAGCGATATCTGCCTGTGAGTCTTCAATGGACTGACTACCACACTCAGTGCAGCGAACGTTGTGGCTGATGTTTCTGGCTCTAGCGTCCAGCATCTGAGCCTTCTTCAGATCCTCGTCTCTTTTCTCCATTGTGCTGAAAAAATCACAAATATCGAGTATTGTCAATTTTCACACACGCATTTTGTCGAACAGGTTGTGGACAACAGAGCAAAAGCCACTCAGAGAGCCAAAATGTCACGAAAGAAAACTGAATGATGAAGGAAGAACCTGATTGGAGAGGAAGTGAGAGAGATTAGAGCAACCGCTTAGTCAACCCTCAGCCAGAATTATCAATCAGGAGCTGAAAAATGAAACCTTCGCTTGGGGATCCGAGCAATACTGTAAAAGTTAAACACTCTATCGTCCTCCGGCAATAGGCGTGCCGACCCACGATTCCTAGCCAGAGCCGTTTAGAGAAGACGCCGGTGGATCGAGAAGGCGCGTGAAGGAGCGTGCAACGTATGTTGTGAAGACGAGCTTCGCGCGTGTAGTTATGGCCCGATGGAGTATAAACTTGGGCCTTTCAGATATATAATTAAATTGGGCCTTGTAAATTGCATTAAACTAGCTAAGAGAAGACGGTCTCCGGACCAAAAATAGAAAGACGAAAATGACCGAACCGAAGAGAGGGAAATCAAAAAATACAACTGAGCCAAGAAGGAACGTATGCACAACAACAATGAAACTGTATATAGAAAGCAAAACACATTCTTCAATGGGAGAAATTGGGAATGAAACAAAGCACCACTCATTCTTTTAACCTGAATTGGTTTTGGTGATGGGTCTGCTCTCTTTCATCAGCACTTGACTATAGTAGTATTACTGAGTCAGGTCACAGTCCTGAGAAATATATACCTTTAAAGTAATGCTGGATATTGAAATATTGATGAAGTTATACCATATCTCTCTCCCTCTCACTACCCTACTATGAGTAAAATGGTCTCATCTCTCTCTTTGACCAGACTGACGCCGGAGCTCCATGGTGCCAATTACTTGCAGTTTTAATGAATCAAATTGCGATAGCAGCCTCAGTTCTGTTCTTAAGGATGATGATCTTAAGGGAGCCTCAATTCTGTTCTTACGGATACATGTAAGTGGGTTTCTGGTCATATCTGTAAAGACCAATACAACATGACATGTTAGACAAGAAGATTTGAAGTGAAAGATCATAACTTCCATCTTTGCTTTCTGCTGGGGAGGATCAAAATTCAACAACAGAGGAGAGAAGCCAATCAATCTCTTTTCTCCTCTCCACTGGCACTGGCACTGGCTCCATACACAAATGCTACCAATAACAACGGTCTAATATGTTTGTGAATGCCTTCGACAGACCGAGAGCTGTTGAGACGTTTTCTTCTCCACGAGACATGTCTGAAACAAGCTATACAATCAATTTGGGATTTAATTCCGCCAGAACAAATAGAGAAGATACACGCCTGCTAGGAGCAACGACCAGCGCAGATTCATCGCCGCATGTGTCCCTGCATTACTGCTATCATTATCTTATGAATTTGAGACAGAAGCAAAAAGAATCAATAGTTCATGGGATAGAAGCAGCAAAAGTAAGTCAAAACAGATTGCATTTCATCCAGTTTCATGTTTAACAAGCGATACATAAGCTTTGCGCCCCCCATTGCCAATGGAGACAAAGCTCAGACATTTAGGAGCAAGCTGAACTAAAGTCTAATACTTTATTTATATACACGACTATTGGAACACGAGGGACCAACAGTTTTTACACTGCTAGGCCTCTCAGACAAATCCTTCAACCAAAATCGGCTTCATCTCCTCTTCTTCGTCTTCTTCACTCTGATCCTTCTTCTCCCTGCTACTCTCAATACCATCAACGTCTACATCTTTCAAACCATCACCACAGCTTTTCCCTTCTCCTCCTTCGCCTGCCACCACTAACGCATCTCCGCCCTCAGCCAACTTCCCATTGCCCTTTCCGACTAGACACGGCCCAGTATCCCCTTCATTTTCCCCGCCTACGATGATCGTGTCAGAAGCTCCGGGAATGGGCTTCGTCTCCGTTCCCTTAGATGGACGCGGATCCGCTACACAACCGCCTTCTTCCTCGTCGTATTCGAAAAGCGAGGCCGCGCGCGATTTCACGGCATCGGCGGCTTTACGAAATGCTTCCTGTATAGATTCAGGTGGCAGAGCACAATCTTCGAGGCCGGCATCTGCCAAGGCCGGTGGAAGGATCTTATCAAGCAATCCGACTCTTTCTTTCGCTGCCTCCATAGATACAGAGATTCAGAGCTTTCTTCTGTTAAGAACCCTAATTTGGATATTTTAAGCTTCTCGAGGGGAAGAAAAAAGCGGTGGCGAGGGTATTTATGTCATTATATTTAATGGTTGGATCAAATTAACGAAATACCCCAAGGGTTCTGGCGAACCAAGGTTCGACGCTTAGCGATATCATATGGATTGGTTGCCAAGTGTGAAGATTAATGAAATGCAAACCACAAAGAGAGAGAATTAAAGATCTCACCATCTTCCCGGGAACGCTCGCCGGAGAAGCGTACGAAATCGACAAGCGTCACCGGGAGAGAATTCACTACCGCCGATTCTATCGACTCCTACCATATTTAATTTCTTAAGGCTTCGATTCTATCTCCTTTTCCTTCCTTTTCTAGGCATCGATCCTAAATCAGCACATCTTTCTTCGATCCGCCGTATTTCAAAAATCGGGTCCTAATTTTCCGGCTTGGCACTCATTTAGGGAATGGGAACTCAGTTTCTGTCCTGGTCGGCTGAGAGAATAGATAGGGAAAGAGAGTTTGATTCAGCTATGAGCACCCAGAAGCAGGTGGTGACTGTTCGAGACCTGGTAGAGGAAGCCAAGAAGCGGATCGTAATCCTGGTGATATGCGTCGTCGGACTGTCCTACCTCCTCTCGCGTAAGTTTGATAGTTCTCATTTGATCAACACTCTGGACTCTAGGGTATATACTCAAGTGTTTCGATCAGAAATCACTAATGAGTTAAATATTCGCGTTTTTTGTATACGTCTGGCAGTGACAAGTTCATCGGTTTGGGTGAATCTACCTGCTGCTGCGTGCTTGATCATCCTCCTTCGCTATTTCTCATTAGATATTGATATGAAAAGAAAGGCTGCAGCTTACAGCAATAAACCTTCGACGTTGAATGCACCATCTCTAAATAAACCTCCAGAACTCCCTAAAGCAGCTCCACGGTCTGACTGGAGAAGCAAAGTGAACTCCCAAGTCGTTGAGGATGCTATGGATCACTTCACTCGTCACCTCATTTCTGAATGGGTTCTTGATCTCTGGTACTCACGCATAACAGCGGACAAGCAAGGTCCTGAGGAACTGGTGTTTATTATTAATGATGTTCTCGGTGAACTTTCACGGCGGTTTAGAAACGTAAATCTTATTGATCTATTGACAAGGTTTGTTATTCTTAGTGTCTTCTTCTCAGATTGAGTTTCTCTTACGATTGCAGTCTCCAAGGAACTAAATTGTCCAACTGATTCAGGGATCTAATTGATATTATATGTCGTCGTGTGGAGCTTTTCCGTGAATTTCAAGCAAAGATTGAGAGAAAACAAAGGAGAAGCATCAGTTTCGAAGACCGAGACTCAGAACTAAGACGTGTGATGGCCGCTGATGATAAATTGCACCCTGCATTGTTCTCTCCTGAATCCGAGCATAAGGTTTATTGCAGTCTAAGTTGCGATGAGCTGTTATATAAAATTTTTTGTTGGATGTTTTACCACTTTATCGCTATATTCTGGTCTCTATTTTGCAGGTTCTGCAGCATATAATGGACAGTCTCATTTCACTAACGTTTAGGCCTGAGGATCTGCACTGTGCTTTTTTCCATTATACCGTTAGGGAGCTTCTTGCTTGCTGTGTGATGCGACCAGTCCTAAATTTAGCCAATCCTCGGTAAGATATTACTTCTTCTGACCACATTTCGGCCCTCTTATTTTCACCTCAGTTGTCCTCAACTTCTTTACCAGGTTCGTAAATGAGAGGATTGAAGCTGCTATGTTATCAAGGATAAAAACTAATAACGGATCTAGTGCTGCAAAAGAGGCTTCTCAATCTGAAGATCTCTCGGAAGTTTCTCCTGATCATTTTTCTAGAGATCTGGATCCCTCTGTCACAGGTGTTGAGCTTGTGCAATTGAAAAATGAACAGCAGAAAAGGAAAAGTGCTACAGATAAACAGCGTGTAACAGATCTTCCCAAAGATCCATTGCTTTCAATGGACACTCGATCTTCCCGATCGTGGAGCTCCTTACCCTTAACTTCCAAAATAGTTGATGATAGTAAAGATCTCCAAGTACATCGAGGAAGAGAGGGTTGGGGTGACGTATTAGACAGGATGTCACAAAGGAAAACTGAGACCCTTGCTCCAGAGCATCTTGAAAGCGTGTGGGCAAAGGGAAGAAACTATAAAAAGAAGGAAGGTGATAAAGTTGTTGAGCGGGTGCCCCCGAGATGGTCTAGCAAGGAATCGTACAACGATGATGATGATGCACGGCCTAAAAACTTTAATGAGAACACTGCAATTGCAAGAGGGTCCAGTCAGCATAAAGTAGTAAATACAGACAGTCACTTATCAAGTTATTCCTCTGCTGAAGAGGACGAGGAGCAAACAAAGAGTAGTCATTCTTATACATCTGAGGATGAGGAAACGGTAACAGGTCTAAACAGTCCTGGGACTCGAGTCTGGGATGGTCGAACGAAC
This sequence comes from Orychophragmus violaceus, assembly GCA_030180135.1. Taxonomy (NCBI): domain Eukaryota; kingdom Viridiplantae; phylum Streptophyta; class Magnoliopsida; order Brassicales; family Brassicaceae; genus Orychophragmus; species Orychophragmus violaceus. Next base: position 6,096,505 of record CM058229.1, read on the forward strand.
AGAAATCCTGGTGTTTCACGGATACACCATCCACTTGAAAAGTCTGGTCGTCGTTTCAAACAGAACAATAAAGGGAATGAACGTTATGAGCAAGAACCCATGCATCAATCTAGCAGGAAGAGATCCAGACGTTCTGGACATATTCTAGGTGATGATAATAGCGATGATTCCGAAAATGATTCTTTGGGTAGATCATACAGTGGAATCTCTGCAACCTCGTCTACGTCATACATTTCAGTGGCGGAAAGTGACCTTCCCAGCGCCCCTAGAAGTTCTTTGTTGGTTGATTCTTTTGCCAAATTGAGATGTGAGGTACAGTTAAATGTATGTTGTGCATCCAAACACCCATAAAGCTGCAGACAATGATGTTTTGTTACTGTATCATATCATGGATAAATTTAGGTTCTTCTCGCAGGTTCTGGGTGCCAATATTGTGGAGAGTAGTTCAAAGATGTTTGCTGTGTATTCAATTGCTGTCACGGATGAAAGTAATCATAGCTGGTCTATCAAAAGAAGGTGATAGAATATTATAGTTACGGATATGATGATGGTGCTTTGTTCCTTTTTATAATTTTTACTTATGTGGACTTTCAGATTTCGACATTTTGAGGAGCTTCACCGGCGGCTTAAAGTGTTTCCCGAGTACAATCTTCATTTGCCGCCGAAGCATTTCCTATCAACAGGCGTGGACGTACCTGTTATCAAAGAGCGATGTGTACTACTTGATGACTATCTCAAGGTCAGACGTCATGTCTCCTGTTTCTAGTTCCTGTTGATGCTTTATACATGGTGCTTTGTACAAGGATTTGTTTTATTTTTCCACTGAAATTTTTTTTTCGATGAGTAGGTTGACTGTGAATTAGCTTTGTGTTTTCATGTTTTGGTAGTTACTTTTGGATTTCTGAGTAGCTAATGCTGAATGTTTTTATGCATAAAACATCACCATGGACTACTGCTCTGTAATTTAGTCTGAAGTAGAGTCTGGCTTGCATTGATGTAACTAGTGCTGATAGTTCTATGCTTGAAGCTTTGTGCATAGTTGTTTTTCACATTCCTTCTATTCTGCCACGTTAACTAACATGTGAATGAAAATTTGCATTGAAGTGACTCCCCAGTTTTCCTTAATATGCCAATTATCCTTTCTCTACTTTGCTCAGAAGCTTTTGCAGCTACCAAGAATATCAGGATCAATTGAAGTTTGGGACTTCCTCAGTGTAGATTCTCAGGTAATTTCTATTCCGTTGTTTCAAAGAGCACTAGTGCTAACAAATTTGAATGTGTAAAATGTTACTGCTGTGCAGACTTATGCGTTCTCAAGTTCTTTCTCTATCATTGAGACGCTCACAGGTGGGTAATTCACAACAAAATGGGATTTGTATTTAACTAGCTTGCTATTATTTATTGTCACTATTAAATCGTTTCAGTTAAACCTGTCCATAAGACATCAACAGTTTCTACAAATATGGCCAATATAACTGAGGCGATGCCAGGTCTTCTTCCTTCGAAAGAAAAACTGAGTTCAGAGAATGGGAAATCGGGTCAACATATGAGGAATAACGTTTTGGTGGATGATCTGAAGTCAAAAGTGAAAGCTCCTGGAATTGATCATACGAAGACGTCTAATTCAGATGTGAGAAATAGCAAAGAGAATGGCGGGGGAAAAGTGGGAACTCAACATGCTGATGCTGTGGCTTTAGCCGGCCTGCCCATAGAGGTATATATTTAACATCCACACCTAGCATAAGCCAATCAAATTTTGTTTCTGATGATTGTCTTTTGCATTGTGGTAAACCAAGAGGCCGCTTGTATTTGTATCGTGTTGTGCTTTTTTTTATAACACTGTATTTCTTGCAGTGGGTTCCTCCAAAGCTAGCATTACCCCTGCTGGACTTGGTAGATGTTGTCTTTCAGCTCCAGGACGGCGGGTGGATCAGGTACATCATTTTATAACCAGGGGCCATACTATTTTTTCTCAGTCAAGTAAGTGGAGTGATTTTGATCATCTATTTTTGCTAATTGCAAGGCGGAAAGCTTTCTGGGTTGCTAAACAGATACTTCAACTTGGGATGGGCGATGCATTAGACGATTGGGTACTTGAGAAAATCCGACTTTTACGACGGGGAACTGTAGTTGCTTCTGGAATTCAACGGGTTGAACAGGTGAGAGAGCGGGGTAAAGTATTGCTTTACAGTGACAATCCCTGGCCTGGTTATATTTCAATCCATGTTGAGATTTGAAAGAGATATTTTGGTATGACCTCTCAGATACTATGGCCGGATGGGATATTCATGACTAAACATCCAAAACGGCAGCAACAATCCAGCAGTTCTGACGAGGAACAGCGACAAGAAGCAGAGAGAAGAGCCAAGTTTGTTCATGAACTGATGATCGGTAATGAATTTCCTGTCCATCTGATACTTTTTTGCATCAATGATATATCTAAGCTTTGTTAAATTAACACATAATATGTTTGAATCTAACCATGAACGCACAGAAAAAGCCCCTGCGACCATAGTGAGTCTTGTTGGTCAAAGGGAGTACGTACAATCTGCGGAAGACCTCTACTTCTTCCTTCAGGTAAACATTCCAGTATTGTCTTTAGGCTGTGAGAGCTCAAGCTCAAGTATTGGGTTTGATTTTGTTTAATTATTTTTGTTTCAGTCATCAGTGTGTCTAAAGCAATTGGCATTTGACCTTCTGGAGCTGTTGCTAACCTCGGCGTTCCCGGAAATGGAGCAGGCTTTCAAACAGTTGCATGACGACAAACACCTCTTTGGTCAATACACACCACCAAACTGATACTTAAGACTGTGCTTTGTAACTCCTATGAATCTTACTTGGAGTTTTGCGAAGTTTGTTTAAACAGTAACAGAGCACACAAGTATTTCAATGAATCAATCATATACCATCGAAATAAGTCTACATGAGAAGCAGGAAACAAATTGCAAAGCGCAGTCTGAATAATCCCTAAGAAGCAGCTGCAGCCTTGTTTCTTGGGGTGGCTTGTGTACCTGATCCATGGTTCCACAATTCCGATGGTGCAAGTAAGACTATCAAATTTTAATGATAAGAAAGTAGTCAATGGAGCTCTTTTTACCTTCTCTAGAGCCAGTCTTGAAACTGCGTAAATACCATTGTGAACATGGGCTTAATCGGTTACCGCCCAAAACACGGGCTTCCGTAATGGGCTTAGTTCTGATTATGTTAGCTTGTGTCAGCTGGCATGTAAGATGATGAATGATGAGCAGTGGTGGAAATGATAAGTAGGGGACCATTGTGAACACTGCTTATCAATGTGATGACGATTTCTTACCTATAAAAGTGAACAACTCATCAAGATGACACCTTATTTATGTCTGACTCTGACTCCTACGTGCCACTGAATGAATGTTAGGTTTCGTTTTGAGTGACATAAATATGGTATCGTCTTAAAAAAGGAACAGCCAGCAGGAGAGACAAAACAAAAGCCACCAAGATGATGAAACCCTCGGCGAAATCAATACAGAGAGTTGGCCGTTTCTTAAGGAAGAGCATTGGGAGCATCAAGTCCACTATCTGCTTTGGTAAACACCACAACTTCCCTAACAACAACACTCCGCTCTTGAGCCCCTTCTCATGCAGTCTTCGCAGCCAATGCCCACAAGATTCAAAAACTGAAGAAACCTACAGTGTTACCACTTGTGAGAGCACGGCTGTTGCAGAAACCAAAGATGAGAGTCTCATCAACAAAAACCAACAGAAGAAGAAACCGAAGAAAAAAGTTGCAGAGCCAGTCGAGGAGGCGAAGAGAAGAGGTGACATATTGGCGCAAAAAATGAAAGATTTCAACATGGTTGATCTGAGAGATGTGGAGCATGCATCTGATGTAAGGGAAGCGCTTCGGTGCTATTCAAGTATTAGAAGCCCGGTCTACCTTGACATTGTTGACAATTTTTTCACAGACATGTACTATGAGTTCTCTGATCCACGCATTACTTCAAGTATCACCGGTTCAAGAAGAAAAGCAGGCTCTTTCAGGCTCTAAGACCCTCTCCGGTGAAGTTATTTCGTTTAAATAAGGAAAGTTGTTTATAAAATCACATGTCACCCTCAGTTATTACCTCATCAGCTTATCTTATAGAGTCTTAAGTTATCAATGCAACATATTTTTGTCTTTAATTTATGACAAACAAACAGTTTGTAAAACTGGACACTGAGATGCAGAAACATGACGGTCTAAAACTGAATCCAGAATCTGGATATGAAGAATTATTACAGCATTTGATTTTAGGATAGAAACCATTTTTCCTTTTCATAATAAAGTGGCGAAAGAAAACATATGTATGGGAGACGCAAAGTCACTCTCCTACGAACAATGATGTAAGTTACACAACACACGATTATCTGTTTTTAAGTTGATAAATTTGTAAAGTCAAACACATGCTTCATGGATAAAACGGAATCATTTCTTGCCGCTCTTCTTAAGTCCAGAGCCTCCAAAGGATCCCTTCTGCGACGCCTTGGCTCTTAGTTCTTTAAGTGCCTGTTTTAATTCATAAAACAAAATGGTTCAGGCTGTATGTCCTTTGCATGCGAATGAGACTAAAGAGTATTCTGAAATACAGGCAAATGTTCACTTTTCATGGAAGTATCCGTAAAGAAAGCTTCCTAATCAATACGTAATGGATATCTAAACTAACAAACAGGTAGTTGGTCTTTTCGGACGATCAGCCACACCGGGAACGAGACACCCATCTTGTTGAAGTCACTAGGTATATAATGTCGTTATTAGTGTTAAGATTGACAACTAGACCAAACTGGACAAAGTGGCACTATACAATTATTAGAAAATCCATCTCTAGAAATTAGTGTTTCTCTAGTGTAGATTACAATCTTTGCTTGAAAAAGAGGAGCCAACACAGAGAACTCTAACTAGATCCATTTAGCGAAACACAATACTTCATACGAACAAGAGAAGAAACAAGACAGAGCATCAAAGTGGGAACTCACCTTTTCTTCGTCTTTCTTCTTCTGAAGGTTAGCCAAATCGTTCTGTAGTAATCCCGAATCAACATTCAAGAAATTAGAGTGTGCAACAAAATATGTCTAATAACATTGATATACGAATAGCAGGCAATAAAATATCACTCTAAAAACACTGTGTACTTGCAAAATAGATGATTATGGGTCATTGTGTGACTTTAACTTCAAGAATTCAAGTTAGCTCCACAATTAAAACCAGATCCAGAAAGCAATACTATCGTTTCAATCACAATCAAAAGGGTCTGAAAAGAAGGCTGAGTAGAGTCACCTCGTCGTATTCTTTCTTATCAGCTTTTGGCTGCTTCAAAGGTTTCGCCTTTCCTCCTGAAATTATTAACAGATCGCAAACGAATCAACGACATAAAAATCGAATATCATTAAGAAGAACCTTCATCATGGAAGCTTAAATTGATTTTACCTTGCTTGGATGACATGACTGGTTTGTGGAGCTAGGGTTTGATGCTGATCTAAGAATTGGGGAAAAAAGGAACTCTTTCAGACGACGGACTTGTGTATTCGATAGAATCTCTAATTGCTGCTGTTATTTATTGAGTTCGTAGTAGCGACGCAACCTATTAAATGGGCTCTGAGATATTATAAACCAATATAAAGCCCAGTAAATATTTGGGCCTGCTTACCGACTATGTAGGAGAGTTGGTTTATGGATTTTAAAGGATTTTAAAGGATTTTTTAAAATCAAGACATTGATTTTGAAATATTTATCAAAGTCTTATATTATGGTTCTATAATTTAAAATTTCAACTAAAATCATATATTATTAATTTTACGATTCAAAATTCTAAATAAAATTAATTTTTTATCAAAAAAATTTAATTTTATTTATTTTATCATAAATTTTAATTCCAAACTAATTTCGATTTTATACCTAAAATATTATTTATATTTAAATTTAAAATAATTTAATTAAAATTAACAGATATTATCAATAAAAATCAAATTATCCAAAATAATTTAAATAGTTTTATGAAATATTTAAAATATCCAATTTTTATTTGTACTATTAGAGTTATCTAAATTTTTTCTCCGAGTTATATGAATTTTATCTAAATTACATGAATTATTTAAAATTATTCGAACAACCAAATCAAACCGATTTTTGTGGATATTGATATATTTCTAAGTTTATTATCCGAATTGAGACAAAAATTGAAATAATCGAACCAAAATTGAATCGAATTTTATAAATAACCAAATAATTTTTACATCTTTATATATAAAAATCAAAACTGAAAAAACGAACCGAATCGAAAAACCGAATGCTACCTTAAGACAATATATTATAATAAATGGATTTTTATTTTAGTTTGGATAAGACTTCCCTTCCACTATTCATATAAAAGTCAAAGTCCCTACCGCTCCATTCGCCCAAAATCGCAAGAAGGAAAGCGCCTCTGTAGGTAAAATAGGGTTAAGGTCAGTGAGACGCCTTTGTTCATCGCGATTCTTCGATTACATCTAGGCTAGGGTTCGGATTTAAGAGTCCGCTCTCCTTTTCAGGTTTCTAGAGAGAGAATTATGGCACCAGCTGACGCAGGAGAACCGGAGTATGAGAGTGATCCCGAAGAGCTGAAGCGCTACTTGGCTCCGAGGAGGAGAGAAGCGAGTGATGACGAAGAGGAAGAAGACGATGATGATGCAAGGGTTACAAATCGTAGGGCTGAGATCGATTCCGATTCCGACCAATCTGATGAAAAGGTTGGTACTGTCAAGTATGATAATGACGAAAACAAGAGTGAAGATGGAGAGGATAGTTATGAGGAGGAAGAAGGTGATGAGCACGAAGTCGGTGATGACAAAAAGAGGAGTAAGCCAGCAGAAGATGTGGAAGGTCATGTGGATGGAGAGGAAGAGAAGGAGAAGCAATCGGCTGCGGTGCCCACGGGTGGAGCTTTTTATATGCATGATGATAGATTTCAGGAATTGTCTGCTGGCAGAAGCAGGTACGCTCTTTTTTTACTATGTGTTGCTTTTCACAATCTTCTCAATTGCAATTGCTTTTGTTGGATAGATAACAGGTTGAAAGGTGGAGTTTTTTTCCCTCATAAAGCAACTTATTATCATGCAAAGTTCATGAAGTATTTGGGGTTGCTAATTGCTATGCTAGATCTGGCCTAGTTCATGCTATTGGGAACAGAAAAAATGTTTCTGAATACAAATTCTCTTCATATTAACCTTTGTTCTGTCGATTCATGGTAGTGTGGATTGATGTAATCCTTGTTTTGGCTTTCATAGGCGAATGCGTGGTGGAAGGAAACCATGGGGAGATGAAAGAAAATGGGGACATGACAAATATGAAGAGATGAGTACTCAGGAAATACATTATGATGTACAGCTTCTTTCTCTGGTTTTTGAAATTCTTTTTGAGTCCGCTATCTTGTAATGTACATATGTTTTTTTTTTTTATTGGTATTATGAATTTTCCACCTCCTTTTCCTTTCTTAATTATATAATTGACTGGTTGCACTCTGTAAATTCAGCAGAAGACTTCTAGAGGCCGACTCAGAGGTCGCGGTCGAGGTAGGGGTCAAGGGCGTGGATACACTAGAGGGAGAAGCTCTAACGCATCATCCAGCAGTGGGCATCAAATTTTTGTTCCTAAAGCTGCCACACAAGGGGGAGAGCCCAGAAAAGATGAGACTCCCCTTAGCAAAGGCAATCAAGCACATTCCGTGCAGAACAAACAGTGAGTTCTTACATTTTGTTTTGTCTAGCTGAGTGAATGTTTTATCTCTAATACGATGTACTTGTGTACTGGATTTGTAGGTTACGAAATTCTCGTGGGTCACAACAATGGCATGAGAAAATGTCACACCATGATTCAGACCGTTCACCATCTGCCCCTGCTAAAACTGGGAATGAAGATGCACATACCAAAAAGAATGTAGTTGCGTCAAGTCTGAGTTCAGCTTCTCCTCCTTTTTATCCTTCAATGTCCTCGGGTAATTTGGTACATGGTATACAAGTTGGTATGGAAAGACTCCACACGAATGAAAGTACCACTCCTTCTGGGAAGAAGTATAGGAATACAAAATCCGTTTATTCTCCTGTTAATACTGCCCAGAATTTTCAGTCCACGAGTCAAGGTAGAGGAGCACCTGCTGCAGGGAACGCGTTTTACCCCCAATCTCATAGTCAAGGTGACAGATTTTCATCACCAATGCAACTCAATGGAGATTCAAAAGACACTGGCCAAAGCTATATTAGACCTTCCGGGCAGGGTTTTGATCAGCATTCCGCTGTAAACAGATCATTGTCTTCCTCCACCCAGAAAACTAGCTCATCAAGAAATCGGTATCCTCCTGGTGAAATGGAATCTGCCTCGGAAACAGGTGTGTCGTTTGCTAAGGGTAAAGGAACTCTCCAGCCTAGTGGAAGCGGCTCTTTGATGTATAGTGGATCTCAAGTGATGGGGCGTGCAGAAACTCTGGCAGCTGGTGACAATTCTAATTTCCCAGCTTTTTTGCCTGGTAAGTCTTTTTGGATGGCACTTTTCTCTCTGCAATGGACGAGTTGAAAGATATTTTTGTCAGAATTAAACCACGAATCTGTTCAAATTGAAAGCTGTTGATGCTGAACCCACTTGGCTTGGATATCTATGAATATTATTGTCAGATGATTGTATCTACTTGTGACTATTTTTCCGTATCTGACTAGTTCTTTAATGATCGTCTATCATGAATAAACTCAAATGCAGTTATGCAATTCGGTGGTCAGCATGGTGGGGTTCCAACTTTTGGAATGGCTTTTCCAGGATATGTCCAGCCTGAAAATGGTGTTGGAAACCCGGAGATGACATGGTATGTTTATTACTACCCCTTCTAGGTGAACTTTTTGGATGCTAGTTTTCAGAAGTTCTCTGTTGTGCTCATTGTTAGCTGAATTGTGGTGTTTTTCATGATTTATATATTGTCCCATTTGATCACCATTGATCGGGTCTGCATGCTGGAAAAACTGCCTTTTATTTTGAATACTATGCTGTTCGTATGCCCCGGACTCTCCATCTATATCTAGTTCCTGATTTGTTCTTTCTCCTACTTATATTGAGAAATTTGTATCTGATTGGCAGGATGCCAGTTTTGACTGGTCCAGGAGCTTTAGGAGCTTCATATAGTCCGCCATATGCTGCTATTGATGGTTCTTACCAAGCACACAAGCCAGGGTTACCTTCCTCCGCATCCTCCAGGTTTAGAGACTAATTTGCATTGTTCTCGTAAATATTTTAAATGCAAAAACAATGTGAATAGTAACGTAAAATCATGTGATATTTGTTAAATTTCATTGTAATTTCTCTTTATATAAACCTACCGCATATGCTTGGCACATGTTATATCCCGTATTTATATTTGAAAGCATGCAGTTTTGGCTCACTGAATCAACTTATCATTTTTGCAGTAAAGAGAACAGTACGAATAACCTTAATGACCTGGAGAGACCCATGGAGAGGCCTGGTTAGTCATTTACAATACTGGGGTGTTAGGGAATAAATTTGCATTTATTGGCTTTTTATTATGAAGTGGCAAAGAGATTGGACCTTTTTTCTTGCATTAAAAGATAGAAAATCAATAATGAAAGCTTATGTGATAGATAACTAGTATAGAAAATAATAAATGTGATGGATATTGTTTCAGCAGGCACTGTCTTCAAAAGTACATTTCTGTTAGTCACAAAATAGACAATTAAGGAGATATTCAGTAGCTAATATGATGATTGATTGTTGAGATCAATCTGTTTGAGTTAAGCTAACTTTTCTTCTATGCAGAGGTTACAGAGAGCGGGGTTTCAAAGCGGCAGAACAACAACCCAAACAAGCAACCTCGTAGGTGAGTTTTTTAAGTTAACACCTACTCTTTCAAATCGATCTCCAGTGAGAACCATTTAGGATTACGACCACGATGCATTATGTCTACAGATTAGATTTCCAATAACTGCAATAGTGTACCTATGGTCGAATATGTTTGTAGGATTCATGTGGAATAAGTTGTGGAATTTGATCCGATCATGAACAAGATTAGTTACTTGAGTTGTCGTTGGTGTATATGCAGGTACTCGGAGATGAGCTTTAGCAAGTGATTGCATTTGTGTGAAACTAAGAAGACGGGTTAGGGACTTCTTGGCGCAGGGCCCTAGCGCTTCTCCAAGCTTCGTTGCAGCGTTCTTTAGACCGCAATAGCTCCTGAATTTCTTAGGTAAGTGATTCAAAGCTATAGTTTAATTACGGGGGATAGTAATAGAGTAGCGGGGAATGGATGTTGCGAGTGTGGTTGCTATTTTGCTGTAGATTTTTAAGGGAGGAAAAGAATAAAAGACAATACTTATAGACTACCACTAGCAAATAGAAATGAAGTGGAGAGAGGTTGTGAGTGGCTCATATAAATATATGGGTATGTATGCAATTGCATGTGTTGTTTCGTATATATCTGATCATCTGCTTGTTTGGTAATATTTCCATTTTACGCTATTTTCAGGGAAGTCGTTGTGTCAAGCCTTGGTCAGCATGTTTGGTGTTTCTTCTTTCCGTTTGGTCAGCCTGTTTGTTGTTCTGCATTCCATTTTTCGTGTGTAATAATTTATGTTTCTTATATAAGGTTGATAACTTTCTTCTGGTTTGGTAATCTGTTTTTTTTTTCCCGCGGTATAACGCAGTTTTTAAACAGACTGTTATAAAAAGTAATGGTTAATGGTGGTTGTCAAAAGAAAACTTTACAGCAATTGAATTCTCTCGATTGTCAAAAGACTCGGTCGCGCTGCTCTGAAACGTTGGCATTGTTATTGTTCCCGCCTGTTGGTGACCCAAGGCATCGTCACACTGTACGGACGTAAATGGCTTTTAACAAGGGGCCCCAACTTGCTGGACTGGTCTGTAAATAAACCAAGTAATCACTCAAGTAAGGATGCAACATACGATTCCACGAACTCGGTAACAAGACGAAGGAAAAAATGTACAAAATATTTACAACACAACAGGCTCAAGTCTGGCGGCATCGAAAGTGCAGCATAAGAACAGAACTACCTAATCTCGAAAAGAAAGCCAGAAACAAATACGATGTACACTGCTTCACAAGAAGCTTTATTTCGTTAGCCTGATCAAACTCACTTGTCAGATCATGCACAAACCGAAGATGGTTGATGGTACAGCCCAGCCGCATTGTTGGTAAGTCGCTGCTTTGTCTTTCCCCTCCTCTTCTTGGCCACAAGCACAAACCCTTCACCTCCATTCGTCTCATTTTCATTCGCTCCACTGCCCTCTTCTCTTTGTAAGTTCTCTCTGTTACTGTACTATCCTTTGCAGAGGTATCTTCTAGCCTATGTTTAGGCTTGTTTTCCTTCTTCGGAGCAGCTACAACCTCCTTCTGAGCTGAATTTACGATGAAGCTAAGTAGGATCTGCCTCGCCAGCTCTTGCTTCTTCAAAACAGCTGCGTTTTTCTCAACCTCTAGGTAACTGCTAGAGTCAACGGATACACTTGCATCTCCACCTGCATGTTGAGAGCTATTCTGCACGGATCTCCTCGGAACAAACTCTGGTGCATCTGGATTCATGGTTCTTGGCATCCCAACTCCATTTGAGTAATTAGCACTGTAATATGGTGGTGAGTGAATCCCATATGAAACTCCAGTAACGGAAATAGGCTCTGCAACCATGCTCTGGGAATGGCCTATTGTTGTTGCTGAGCTTTGCGGATCAATAACCAAGAAACCTCCAGGATTGTAAGGCTCTGCTGCGGCTGAAAGCTTTCTCCTGCTTATATCAGAAGCCTTTTGCCCACGACTGGACCCCAGATCCCCTTCAGACTCTGACGTTAACTTTTCTACTGACTCAACATTTTCTTCTGAATCTTGTTTTTCACAGGGAAGCTCTGTGCCTTCCATTGGCAAATCCAACATTACAGTGTCAGACTTGCTTTCTACTCCAGTTGACGCACTTGAAATCCTGTATATCTGAGTTTCAGTTCTTTCCAAATTCAGGTCTAATTTTTCGAGCATTGGCTTCAGAACTGTACCTGGTGGTGCCAAAGCAACCTCTTTGTATGAGAGAGACTTTGAAGCCAAAGTAGTACTGGTCACAGTAGCAGAACCAGAAGCCTTTAATTGTGGATTAATATCTATCTCTGCATTCTTCAGACCCCTAAGAGATGATGGCTTAGAGACGGAGGGTCTTAGAGTCGTTTTCTGCAAGGGAGAAGATATATACTGTTGCTGAACATCCCGTCTCCCATTGAGATTTCTATTAACCGACATTCTCTTTTTCACAGGATCAGGCTGACTTGGTCTAAATTTCCTTCCAGCACCATTTCCAGATCTCCCCTTTGAGTATGCCTCTTGCCAGCCTTCATCTAAAGCTGTCTCTTCCGCAGTTTGGTTGTCTAAGTGTATCATGTGTACTACAATATCATCCGTCTCTATTTCAACCTCATCCACAACTGCATTAGGATCATTTACGTCGGTCCTACTCTTAGTGACATTTGTTTCTGCCACGTCGTTCCATGTAGCCAAGCCATGCTGTGAAGCAACGCTGTGGGTGTCATCATCAGCTGATGCAATACTATCATTGACCGGGAATACCTGTCGAAATAGAAGTAATGTCACAAACCTTTGACAGGAAAACCATCTCATTTTTTCCGTTTCAATATCTCACACGTTTATTCCACAACTTCTAGCGAATGAAATGCTTTTACATCTATACTCCAGTCCAGTTTAGACAAGCAGCGTAGTTTGAGTTCAATCTTTTCAAGCAGGGTTTTAAACAATTGACAGGTTTTATTCAGCCTATTGTTTGATCATCAAATTTCAGAATGAATGACCTGAGGAAAACGAGGGTCAGAGAAGTTTAGGAATTACCGTTGCATGCCGCTGTTTCCTGTGAACAGCACTTCCTTTAGTGTCTGGATCAGAACTTATATAGTCCATGAGATCTGATACACTGCAAGAAAGGTCGGACTTTGGTGCCAATGAAATAATTACCATATCCTTTATGTGTTCTGGGAGTTTCCATTTTAGTACCTAAGGTGGCCTTTGCTCGCAATGGAAGCATCAGGCTTTGGGATTCCATTTCGGGCTGCTTCCTGCTGTTCTATGGCTCTTGATTCAAAATATTCAAGCCATGCAGCAGCATCCTGCGAAAGACAAAGAATTTTGAGTTCACAACATTCACTTTGTTACTTTGTAGTAAGAATATAACATTCAGCTGAGATTGCATGAGTCCTAATCCTCAATGTGACAAAAAAAAGTTTATGACAGAAATCTAGGAATCAGTAAGTTTTTTATGTGAATGGATATGTGATACGTATGAGAGTACTCATCCACCCATACTCTACCACTATCGAAGGACAAGAGTGAATGGAAAGAGGGAACACCCTGCTGGAGAAATAGAATAAAGAATATAAAAGGTAAACTGCATAACATGGGAGAACATGGCCATGGGATAAAGAAGAAGAGTGGTGTGTGTGAAATGATGAAAGTGTGTGTTGTGGTGTGTAAGGCTGCACATGGGTGAGTTGTAGCTGGAGAGTGATTTACGTGTGTTGAGTGAGTATAAAATAGTGTGGTGTGGGTTTGTAAGAATCATCAATTGGTTGATCAAGTTGTTGTGGAGGAGAGAGAGACTCCTTTTGTTCTCTCACGATACTATCATTCAATCTATTTCACATTTCCTTTTTATTCTCTTGTTCTTCCAGTTTCAATACATAATCTGTATCAATATGAAATTGCATTAAATTAAGAGATGGGAGCAAATCAATCACCTGTGTACGAAGGTCATCTGATCCAAGTTTTTTTGTAAGAATCTGAAGTGTAGTCTGTTCATGATGCACACTCAAGGAAAATGCTTCCATGAGAGAGAGAGCCACAGCTATTGCATGATAGCTTGCCGCTGTCTGTCAAATTAAACATTAAGTTAGTTAAAGAATGGGAACAAACAGGGGAAAGATAAGGGACGTACCTGAATATGGTCAGCTCCTAGCAATCTTTTATTGCACTTTAGAGCTTCATGTAGGTATCTTAGAGCCAGATGAACATTCCCTACCCCTTCTTCCATCATAGCCACATTAATATATGTGGCAGCAGTATTGGGGTGAGATAGCCCACAAGTGAAATGAAGAAGAAACAAAGCACGGTTCACATATCTATAACGAAAGATGGAAGATAACAGTTAAAAAGAGCCAATCAGAGGAAAGGTTGGATCATAACTCATTCTGTGGCAACAAGACAAAGTGATGGAAAATCAAAAGTAGTATTCCATCTGTAGTGACTGTAGTAACTATAATATATTACATGCATCACTTACTTTAGTGCCAATTCAATGTGCTGAAGACGATAGTAAAATACAGAAAGATCCCCATAACTCTTCATAGTGTCGGGGTGGTCGAGACCAAGTTCTCTCTCATTTATATCCAGAGCCTTCTGCTGATATATAGTTGCCTGATCAAGAGATGGGGAAAAAAAACATCAGAAATAGCAGTGCCTCTCATTGGTTTTCTCTTTTGTTTATAACTGGTAAAGTTTATAACAGTGCCTAGAAACAAACTGATTATCAAAGGTGTCATTTGGGAAGATGCTGAGAAATGGTTATACCTGGTTAAAATCACCAGTGTGATACAGTACAACGGCGAGAAGGCTGTACGCACAAGCAGTATTTCTATGATAAGGCCCACAGACAGAAATCATCTTGTCTAATGCCTAGGAAATGCAAGAAGTCAACATCTCTTGGATAATAATTCAGATGGTTAAAGCATTAAGATAACGTTGCTATCAAATGAATTGGTACCTTTGTCCCATAGTTGACAGCATCATCTAGTTTTCCTTTGTCAAGAGCAAGTTTTGATGACTCCAAGAGTGTCCTTCCGTCAGATGAAACACATAGCACATGCTGTCCGATCAAACATATATCTTAAAGATTATTATCTAGCATTTGAATCATGTTTCGATGGACCAAGATCCACGAAGCCGTAGATATATAACAGATTGTGATCTAATCGCTTTTAGTCAAACTAATATTGGATCATGGGGAGATAGAGACCAACCTTGCACACAGGTACCAAGCCAAAAACGTCAGTGCTCTTAAAGGGACTTGGAGAATCGAAGTCATAATCTCTTGGCACTAGTTCCAATCCGACCTGTAAAAGCATGGGCAGAGAACTATAATTCTTATTCAAGCAGCAATACATTAACACTGAGATACGTTACCTTTTGGCAAAGTCCTCGGAGAATGGAAACTTTATTCAAATGCTTGAACTCATCTTTCTGTATCCAACCAAATTTAGTGGAGAGAAATTTCTGTAGCCATTGTAATCTGAGACAAGACTCTTCAGTGGAGATTCTATCACTCCCTTCAAACCCACGGAGGCCAAGCATGAAATTTAATGAAGCAGCTATTGCCCCAGGTAGCTCTGCCATATTATTGACAGATGCAATAACCGCCCTAAGAAGATGCTTGCAAGTTCTCGTAATCATCTCATGAATACAGAGGGACTGTATATGAGGAAGGTTCTCAGCAAGTTTAGCCTGATTCATACGGATAACGCACCAGAATACTCATTAACAATTTTCTACCATTTCTGAGCTCAACAAATTCCCTTGTATATCGAAAAACCAGCTTTATTCTTTCAAAATCGAATAACTTGGCAGCAGGAAAGGAGCTATTGACGAGATAACGGATTCTTACCACATGTCCTAGAGAGCGCATTTGGAGTCCTCTTATATGCATGAAGTCGGTCATTGTGCGACCATCAACTGGAGAAAGCTCCAGGGACCCAAAATCTGCTACCTAATAAACCATTACAATGATTCCTTGATATAGTATGGTTATAGGTAATTTCAGATATTAATACTCGTTATCTAGCTAAACACATACCAGCCCTGGCAAAGCAATTTCATCATAGTATCCATATGCCATCTTGGTAAGCTCTTCTTTTGACTGTATCACAACAACAAGTAAGCACCATCGTCTCCATAAGATAATAAAAATAAAATTAAACATACATAAACAAAACTGAGAAGGATGAAAAATGATTTCATAATGAACTTATGCTCCCCTGGTTAAAAATGCAAATTAGAAGAAAAGGTAACCTTTAAATGGAGGCCAGTTCCACTTTCTTTAAGGCGAGAGAAATATTCTTTCAGAAAGCAGTTCCTTCAGTTCAGCCTCCCCATCTAAATCGCATAGACTGATATTTTCTTCCTTTTCCTTCATGGTACTTGTATTTTCTGATTTCTTATTTTTGATCTTTAGAACTTTAAATTGTTTCCCCAAACCTTTGACTGAAAGTTCAGTCTCACCATTCATTGCAGGATTTCCACAGACGTCTTCCGTTACTTTTTCTTTCTTTTGTAGATGCTGAACCCAGCAAGAACCAAGCTCCCATCTGATGGGCCTTTCGGAAGATGCCCTTTTTTCAGCTAACTTCGTTAGATTATCTTTAACTAATTGCTGTACAAAACATCTAAAAGACTCTAAATCATCCGAATCAAACTGTGAAGGCTGGTTCCCTCCAGATTTTCCGACACTGTGGGACCTGTGAAGCTGAACCCTTAAGCTGCAATAAATTTATCAACAAAGGTAGAAAACAACAAGTTAGATGCTCACATATTTAATTTTCTTTTTGCAATGGATAAGTATGTGGGAAAGCTTGCCATGTACTTGCCTATTCCTAGTTTTACACAACACCACCATGTTATAGATAGTCAGGAATAACCATTGATAAATTCATTGGAAAATTAATAGTCAACAAGTAATGAAAGCAAGAGAGGCCAACAACAAAATAGAAAATGTTATACGAACATGAACAATGTGATAAAATAAGTAAATCTTAGAAATCTACTTGGGTGAACATACCTGTTAAGGTTAAGAGCATTAGCTCCTCCATCAGGTAGGTCATCGATCACAATATCACGGAAACCAGTTTTTCCCTTCTGAATTTCACCCTTGACATTTACCACCGCTGTATATCCACAGTTTCTTACAATAACTGTGCTTAAAGCCGGAGTATCCTGGAAAAAAAATATTCTTCATTGGTACAATTAAGAATGATATACATGAAAAGTATATAATGTTGTGAACGGTGACAATTCCATTAAAACCAGGCATCTAAGGGAACTGTGGCTTGATATGATAGTAATGATAAAGAAATCTTGTGGTGCACAAACAGGAACTCTTAACATCAAAGCAAAATGATGATTGACAGAAACAAACTGTTGGTGGTGAATGCAAGAACATAGAAACCAGTATTTTCACTATAGGCCTTTGAAAACATCATTACTTTATTGATGGCAATAGAGCTCAAAGATGGATGTAAAACATAGATAGTAAAGCCCTATACCATTTGAATGGAGATAGTTGAGAAGGTATGAGAAATCACTTACGTGAACAATTACACTCTCATCAGCCGTTATCCCTTTTAGCAGATTCCTTTCACTACGTTCCTTGGATGATAGAGCAAATGCTTCATTTTGATACGTAGCTTCAGGCTTTGCGTCAAGGCTGGCTATATCGCGTTTTACAATAATAGACAAATCTCCCACCCGATCCTCAAGAAGGATGGAGCCTGCAGGGAAGTCACTAGTTATACTTGTGCGTTGATTAGTATCAATCACGTCGGAAATGGCTCTAACAGCTCTTCGAACAGAGACATCGATAAACTGGTTCTGAAGCAAAAAAGCTTTCTTATCTCGAATAACCCTCTCCTCCTCAGTCTTGCAAGGAAGCGTAGCTAATACAGAAAACTCTGTCGCCCAGGGGCGAAGATCATGTTCACCATTTCTCCCCTGACCTCCACCATTCCCACCCCAGTTTTCATCCTCTGTTGGTAAAGGTGAAAAGGTTGACGAAGACTCAGAAACAGAAGGAGGTACAAGCCATGTGTTTGTGCGTAATCCATACGGAAGGTTGCCAAACTGAAAAAAGATTGAAGCCAAAACTTCATATTGTTGAGCTTCAAAAGAATCCTAAAAAATAAAATCATTAACCAGAAAATAGAGTAGCAGAGAAAAAGAGCATTCACCTTATTCCGGTCACTGAAAGCTTTCATTAGGGATTCATATGCCTGCAATTCAATCCCAGTACAATATAAGTTAGTTTCTCGTTGTGGAACATGGATTTGTTTTGGACAATACAATTCCATCTAAACAAGGTATACAATCTACTTGAAACAGAAAAGAAACAAAACATTGAGCTAAACAGTGTAATAGCCCCTACCTTGGAAAAAGCATTGCTGACATTCTGAAGCAAATCAACAATGGAATGACATTGTGAGAGCTGCTTTCCAACGGCGAGGAACCCTTTAACCGATGCAATCACATGTATGATCTTCCCATTGCATATCTTGACCTGAACAAAAACAAAAGGTTAAGAGCATCATTAGTTGTCAGGAAAAAAAAGTATGTTCAAATTAGTAATACAGCAGCAACTATCGAGGTCTTACACAAGAAAATTTTCTCCAAATCAACATCATCAGGTGAGACAATCCAAGAGCTAGGGTAAGGAGAGAAACCGATAAGGAAATAAGAAGGAAGATAATAGCACCTTAAGTTCAAAATAGTCGCCATCACGCCTCTGTCCAGCTTCTTCACCATCGACTTTCTTCAGCTCTGAAATGAGTGTTGATATTTCAGAGAAGGTAACTGTGAGAACTAATTCAAGCATTAGAAAACTTACGAAGAATCGGAGGAGAGACGTTGGGAATGGAGAAAAAGTCGTAAAAGTGAGAAAGCTTGGGCGTGGGGTGGATAGCGACCATGTCCAGTCCCTCCGGCTCCGAATTGCCATTTCCGACGGAGACGGATTTGTTGGAAGATTTGGTAGCGGAGAAGAAACCGGTGGTGCATGCTACGATGTCTAGGACTCTCCGTACCTGAGTCAAAGCGTGGCTTTCCTCCAGGTAGTCCTCTGTGGCAGAATAGTAAATAGTACAAAACTTTAAGGGTAACGATCAAAATAATGATATTCAACCACTTACCACTTTATTTCGGGTAGGTTCGATTAGCTCGGTTCGGTTATTTCGATGAGTTTTAAAATTATATTCGGTTTGGTTCGATAAACCGATCAGTTAACCGAAATTTATTTTAATAAACCAAAATAAACTGATTTTAATCAACATATATTAAAATTTTAAACTAAACTGACTCGAACCGATCTGAAATAATCGAATATACCGAAAATTAATCAAATTAACTGAAATTACCCAAACAAAACCGAACGAATAACGAATATGCCCAAAATTAATCAAAGTAACCGAATTTAACCGAAAATTCAATTAGTTTTGGTAAAAATACAATAAACCGAACCAAGCTTCGATTAGTTTTGACCAAAAAAAATAAAACCGAAAAAACTGAAAAACTGAAAAATCGAATTAAAATCGAAGAATCGAAGTCCCATACCCTTCATATAAAAAAACACTATTAATCAAAGAACCGAAGAACCAAAGTCCCATTCCCTTCATTCCCATACCTATTTATGCTTATACTAAAGCAAAAAAATAGAACTATTTTTTTTTTGTGGACAAAAAAAAACACTATTTATATTCTCATATTAATCAAAACTAACCGTGGTAGATTTTCGTCAAAAACCGTATAACTGACCAATTATAATATTTTTAATAAAAATAGTTGACCAAAAAGATACAAACTCTGGTATTGGCCTCTTCTAAAACAAAGATTAAACAATAATTAGTGTCATAGGCTCATAGCCATACCTATCTCACTGACACTATCTAGTACTAGTATAATATATGTGGTGGTGGTGGTCGGAAGGAAACTAGAGTACAATAGTATTAAAAATTCCACCACTCACCTGGAACCATACTGAGGACACAAGGCTTGAGGGTAACCACTTGGATGTTGTCACTCAGTTTATGCCCTTTCACCTACAGAATCATCCAATCAACCATCCAATCTTGTTTTAATGGAAACTGATGATCTTTATATATACATACCTGATGCGAGAGAGAATAGTTGGTGAAATGGCAAGTATCAACATGAGACGCCAAAAGCCTTCTCACATCAATGATTTTGTCAGTAGAGACTCCCTTGAGTATCACTTGTGTTTCGTAAGGAGTCGTGACTGTGATCTCAACCAGACTCGGCACCAACACTTTGTCTTCTCTCTTCTTTGATTTATCTCCTTTCCCTCTGTTTGATTTCCCTTTGCTTGACCTCGGTGCCATTTTGATCCCTTCATGGAACACACACACACACAACATAATTTAGATTACAAACAGAAGAACACAAACAAGTTGAATCATATCATTGATACGGGTTGGCCACCGGGGTTTTCACATATATAGGGTTCCCGGTTAAGAATTAGTTGGCTAAACCGAGTAATCTTTCATTCAAGAAAACAACAAACGAAAGCACAAATCCGGACCTTGAGAGCGTAGATTCCGAGACAGAACTAAGAAAGACTTAGCCTTTGAGTGAGAGATGATGAAGAGAGGATATAAAAAGGGAGGATAAGGGCTTTGGTTTACTATATGGTTTTTGGAGATATGTGACTAATCCTGGCCTCTCCTTCTCGCTAACGCCAACTCTATCACTATATTTCTCTCTCTATCTATGCTAAAAGGACGGTACATGTGAGTTTTGATGTTCACATTAAAGTTTTAATCAAGACACCCAATCCCAGTCCCATGCAATTCTAGAGCAAGATGGTTGAGATTGAGGCACGTGTCACTATTTGAGTGGTGGGGACAGTGGTTCTTGTCCGAATCCGTTTTGTTTGTTTTCACTTTTCTTTATTATTTGAATAATCAACGGTTCGAATCGTCTGCTCTGTGCCGTGGTTTTTGAGCAGTGGTTACCCACTCAAAGTCAATTGTCTCTTTTGGTAAAACCACCTACTTAAGTGTCGACATTTTTTATGCACGAGTTCCATTCTTTTTTTCCTTCTTAACGTTACGTTTTGAGTTTGACCAAAAAAAAAAACGTTACGTTTTGGCACACTAGAAATTAATACAACTACAGTGATGTATGTCAGCACCACAAATACTCCACCTGACCGTAGGTATATAAGGCCCAGGCTGTATTCATTTCGCTATTAACCGGAGGATATCCGGTGCTTAACAAAGATCCGGATATACATTTTCTAATATTTCTATTTAATTTTCAGAATCCACATTCGAATGGATATAAACCAAGATACTACAGTTTAAATCCCCCCTCAATCAATAATAATACCTTATGAAAGTAGTAGTTGCAAATGATATAGAGATGATCAAAAGGTCAAATTCAAACGAATATTTTCTTCGAAGGTTGAAAAGTAGCCACCAAAAAAGGACCCACCTTATTCTTAAGATAGATGCATTAACGACTGATATAGAGGAAAACAAACCTACGAATTAAACAAAAACGTGACATGGGCGTATGTTTATTATCCAGATGATGAGTGGCCTGAACCAGCTGAATATACAGACATGATCGGACTTTTAAAAGTTTGTACCTTTTTTATTGTTCCAACTTTTCATGTTAACTCTGCTGGAGCTGGTCTGATTCTGTCTTAAACCTTTACAGCAGAAAATTCCGACATTCAAAAGGTTATGCTAAAAGATGTGAGCTTTTTTTCTTCACAAAACCTTTTTACAAACCAATTAAAACTGCAGACTTCTGGGAAGTCTAAATTGAGTGTTGATGCTTTAAGTTATGGATTAGTTAGGAAGACCGTTTAGGAGTGTTCCAAGATATCCCATGCTGCCACTTAGATAATCGATGAAATTGGTTGTGGTTGTGGCTGCTAAGTATAGGAAAGCTGGAGCAGAGACAACAAAGTTTGTAGTCATTCATGAGACTGAATCAGAATCCAAGACATCAATGCAATCAAACCTGATTTCAACACTAAAACGAATCTAAAAACGAAGTTAAAACCTAAAGATTTTCAGACTGTTCAGTCTTTGAGCCAGTCCTTGGTGCACAAGAAAGCTTCCAAGGTTAAACGAGGAAGAGAAGTCCTATAACTGTCCATCTGCTTCACTTCTGTGTCAAATACTGAATCAGGTGAGACAGTGCTGAAGGGGATGGAGAGAAGATCAACAGCTATCTTAGAGAGGGTAGGGTAGTTAGTGTTGTTGAGCCTCCACCAGCTCAGAACGTCGAAGGTTTCCGACGTAGGAACCAAAGTTTCATCTAGGTATCGATCCAGCTCAGGTTTCATATCTGATATGTAAATATCAAAGTCTGACAACGAATCTCCAATTGTGACGAGAGTAGTCCCTTCGTGGAGAAGCACGTCACCCGTAAATACCGTGTGATCTTCCTCTGCTAATGGATGTTCTTGAGAATCTTCACCAAGTTCCTGGTTCTCTTCATCTGCTACTGGACGTGACTCTGTGGTTTGTTCTACTTGTGGACTTGTCTCATCTACTGGTTGTACATTCCCTGTATTGACATCTTGAGGCATGTCTTGTTGGAAGTCAGGTTCTTGATCCACCTCTGTTTCCGAAAAGCCATGATCCACATAAGCATCAAGCAGGTTGTGTTCACTGTAGTTAAGGTACAGATCATGGACGGCGTCACTGACAATCTTGATCCATTGTTCTGCATCTTCACCATACGACTCAGTGAATGTGTCCTTAACGAGCTGCATCTTGAACCGAGGATCCATGACCACAGCAACCGCCAAAACCAGGAAGCTTCCTCTCCAGTACAAGTCGAATATCTCCCTCAACGAGTTTGCGATGTTTCTGACATCCAAGTCTTCACCCATGGCTACGTGGCTCAGCTCTAGCTGAAGTTTGGTCATCTCGTAGTACAACTCGTTAGCTGTCAAGTGGTTTGGCCTTGTCAAGACATTACACGCTTCGAAAAGAACTTTCAAACACGAGCAGAGACTCTCAATCTTTCTCCAATCTTCAGGAGATATTGATATTTTGTAATCAGGATAACAAGTTTCCAAACAAGAAAACACTTGTCTATGATCATAGGCAGCCACCAACATGTTGTAACTTGTGTCCCATCTCGTTTGGTTGTCAACGAGAAGTTGTTTATACGGAGCATCAACTGGAAACAGCTTCTTTAACTCATCAAATTTGTCTCCACAAGTGTCGTTTGTCTTAACAAACTTGATGCTATCTCGGACTTTCTTTAAGGTTGCTTGAAGCTCCTCAGCTGCAAGTGCTTCTTGTGCCATACTGCTTAGGACACGAGCATAGCATTTCCCCATCAACAACTGACCATTCAACGCATGCTGGTTCCTAACAGACAAGAAGCCTCTGAGATTATCAATGCAGGTTTTGTTTACTAACGATTGGTTGACAGTGATGCTTGAAATCTTCCCTTCCAGCTTCCATTCAGATACACAAGCTGCTACAGGTTGATTCAACGCAAGATCTGAATCAAGAGAAGCCACAACAGCAACATTCAGAAGCCGGTGAGACAAATTCCAGTTTTTATCAACAAAGTGTCCGGTCAGAAAGGCATAACCCACTGATTGCTTTGATGACCACAAGTCTACTGTCAGGTTAACAGCCCCAGGAATCTCTCCAATGAAGTCTAAAAGTTGCTGCTTTTGAGACAAGAACATTTCGAAACAATTCCCATGAATGGTGTCCACGCTTGCCATACTGAACTGAGGACGAAGAGTCTTAACGAAACTAGCAAATCCAGAATGCTCGACCATATGAAGAGGGTAATCATGCATGATGATCATCTTAGCCATCTCATGGTTGACTTGATCTTGATCTACAGGTACATTAGCAGGAGACCTCTGACGTTTCTTGGGAGGGCAGGAGGTGGTTTCATCCTTGATTTGCGGTAGCTGATTGGTTGTTGGGCACATAGCACAAATACCCAATTCAATGTGACGCTTAAGGTGGCTGGTTCCTGAAGCTTTGGCACCAGTTATGTAAGCGTAGGATTTGTGGCAGTGCTTGCAAAAGGCTTTGGTAGTTCCAGAGTTAGTGGTTTCGGTGGTGAAGTGATCCCACACCATAGATTTCTTCTTCCTGCGTTTGATGGGTTGTATATTAGAAGAATCTCTCTCGATTAAAGCGTTGGAAGGATTGAGATCCATAATCCTGAAACGGATAAGGAAAATCAAATCAATTATGGGTTGATACAAGGGGATTCGACACAATTTAACTAACAGAGCAACGAAGAAACGAAGGAAGAAGACGACCCATTACACCCAAAAGAAACAATTCCGACAAAACCATATAAATATATCGCAGAACCATGATAGGAAAAAAAACACGAAATCGAGAAAACACGAAACCGCGACACAGAGGAGAGGACAGGAACTGATTGACACTCACACGCAGAGAGAGAGAGAGGGAGACAGCAACGGCGGGAAGAATCGAACGCGGGTAATGGGCTTTGGTGGAGCTCGGCTCGGATTAGGGTTTTGAGCTTTTGTTCCGTCGGCCCTTTTTGTTTCACGTATATATACTGTACTAGGAAGAGTCTTTTCCTCTCTTTATAATCCCTTGAAATTACCACCGCCGTAGATCTACGAACCTTACTTTAATCTGGACCCTCTATTTCTCTCTCTTTTTCCATTTATTTGTCATTGTCTTTATAATCATAAGAAAAAAAGGAAATGCAAATTTTGTTAAAGCAATATAATCGCCACAAAGAACAGAATAGAATCCAACATAAATTTCTAAACATATTATTATGGGATGTATAATTTGTATGAAGTTTAATAATTTTTAAATTTGAGATTATATTTTTAAAATTACATAGATTTAAAAAATCTTATATTATAAAGATTTACCTCAAATTTTGTAATTCACGTAATTATTTTGTTTTTTCCTTAACTTTATCTTTTGTTACATTGTTTTCAACATAAGTACCATCAGAAAACAAATGCCACCAAAATTCACAAATCTACTATATATTATTTGCGAAATCGAATTATTGAAATCGTTTATGTAGATGATTTTGGCCAATCAAAACTATGATGTTATTAATAACATGACTTTAGTAAAATGTTTTGATTGGTCGAGAATTTTTATCACCTTAAAAATAAATCAAATTTATTTAATGAAGGATTTGAGTTTTTTTTTGCTATAAATAAGTAGACATATTGAGATTATTGTAATTGTCACTGGACTTTATTATAATGAACTTTAAAATGAAGTCCGATTTTGGGACATTTTGATCCTCAAGTTAAAATATTTACGTTTAAAATGAGTAATTACTCCAATTAATTTTTTTAATCAGCGATTAATGATGATTAGTCGAGTGTCCGATTTTTAGTAGTACAAGTATATAATGTTTATGTAATGTTTATGTTTCAAACAGATGTTTTTTGTATATAGTAGATACCAAAAATAATCAAATGGTAGAATTTTTTAAAATAAAATTCTTGCCAAAAAATATATGGACCTGACCACAAATAAAGCTCCACTAATTCTGCTTGTTTAAAGAATTTAATGTTCACATTTATAAGTTTTAAACACATAATTATTCAAAAGGAATTGTTATGGAATATATTTGTTTAGTACGGAATACAACCTCACTTTACAAAATACGAAAATCTTTATGACTTGAAATATGGAAGTAGTTACCAAATATAAATAAAAATATAAAAGAATTATAATATATAAAAGAAATAACAACTAAATTTGTTTGGGAACATAAAATGTATGAATGGAAACCTCGCATAAAATGTAAATCGCGTTTATATGATTTACCGTTATATGCAGAAGAAATTAGAGAACTATATTACTTACGCCTTCTATTGGATGTAATAAGAGGATCATTATGCTATTTAGATCTAATAACAAGTAATGTTATTGTTTATGACACATTCCGCAATGCATGATATGCCTTTGAAGATATTGAAGTTCTCTGATTTATTTTCACTTATTTTAACAGCTATTTAGGTGTTTATTTTTAATAAAATTTTATTTTAACGTTTCTGTGTATTTGTTTATTACTCTTATTTTCATTTGTTATAAAATTACGTTTCAATTCAATTTTGTACGGTTTCTAATTTTCATACATGTTTCTCCTAAAAAAGTTAAATAATCATCGACAAAATCATTCATCCCGCACAAGGTGCGTACGAGTCATCTAGTGATAATTTAACATTAGATCAATTAAACAAAAACGTTCTTATCTCCGTATTGTTGTACGTCTTATTAGAAAGTGGGAAGCGAAAAACTTTAGGAAAAAACAATGAGTTCATATGAATGATTTTTTGCTACTCGACGAGAAAGTGTGTATATTTGTGTCCTCCGTTAATGATAATATTCTCTCATGTTATAAAACTATTTTCTAATTAGCTAACTCTATTTTTAAAAAAAAAAACGAATCATAGAAAAATACAATTCAAGGTTATGTGCACCACACCTTTCTTAAGAAGTTTGGTGGTAAATTATGTGAATGATGTTATTGAAATTTGCAATTTCATTGTGAAAAATTGCAATAAGAGATGCAAAGTTTCCGAACATAAATCTCAAAAACGGGTTTTTGCAATAAGTTCATACAAAAATAAAAAGTAAAGTAATACCTGATATATGCCAAAAATGTTGGCAATGCAAGTCTTTTGGCTTGGGTCCAATGCTTTGTTTAAGTAGTTGAAGTACATAGAACCAAATGTATCAAAGGACTCATACTCTACATGTATCTCCTTAATGATGAACCGTTAATCTTTTGTCATTGTAAAAAAAAGCTCCACTCTTACCACCTTTTGCTTCCCATTTATCACATCTGCATAAGGATCTTCTGTACTGTTTTCTGAGATATTGCACTTTTCCCTCAGCTAAGAAAAGGCAGGCATCTAGACAAAGGACATAAAATTTGAGGTTGGGTATGGAAGGTTCATTCTGGTTTTTTTCTTTTTGTAAAAAGCAAAAGCTATAAAACTAGATTTCGTCTTCATGTACTTCTGGTTCTTGTGTCTCATCCATTTCATGATGTGAACTTCAACAGTGGCATAGCCACCAAATTCCAGAATATATTATATCATGGTTCAAGTAATTGTTTCATTACTTTCAATTCTCTTGTGCAAAGGCCTCTTAGCAAAATCTGAAACGCATGCGAAAAGATAAATAATATTGAAAAACAAACAAAATTTCTTTATAAAGAGAATCCAGAGACAATTATATGAAATAATTTTTTTTAGAAATTGATTTGTTTTTTAAGCAAATACTTAGAAAAAGGGGAGAAAAACTTTCAATTTTTTTTAGAAAATTGAAATTGTTATTTTCAAATACTAATACCATTAGGATCATACACTAGTATATTATAAATTCTCATCAAATATTTTGATGAATTAACATAGATTATTATTGATTTGTATATATGTTTTTTTTTCTGAACCATTTATTTGCATTTTTTTTTTCTTCTTCTAAAAAGGGAATATACATGCAAACCAACAAAAAATTACAAATTTCATTAAAAATTATATTTGTGAAGACCGTCAAGCTATGATACTGGAGCAAGAGAAGACTGAAAATGCAAGAGCTTAGCCATGGCCTCTCCTCTCACAAGGGAAAGCGATTATACCTACAAATAAACCCCATTTTTGGTGCAAACCTCCTTCAAGTCACCTGTTTTATTTCTCTAATGCTTTTGGAATATAAAGCTCTATATATTCAATACAACTGATGACGCAGATTTGAATGTTAACATGAACACGTAAAAAGAAAAATATCAAAACAGGAAGTTGAATACAAGAATAGGTTTTTAACTAAGTGGTTACTTACTAGTGACGTACTTACAATACCAATGACTCGTAGTTTTACTCTCAAAATTGAGACATGACTGTGTTCCTATACAGCTCCCAACTATATTATACTGATCCCTTCAGAGAAACTGACGGGTAAATCTTTTTAAGCTTCTTCTGCTCTCCAAACTGGTGGATGGCGTCTTGAATCCCGGCAAATGCGACCACAAACTCGGCTGTATCTGTTTGATTCAACAGTTTCTTCATCACCAGTTCCAACACTTTATACCTGCATATCATAGCTCAATACTTTCTCATATCTGCTAACCATAAACTCACTTAACTCAACCAAACTAAGACATTAACCACCATCTACTCGTGTCAAGTATTTGTTTTAGCTCATATCTAACATTCCTGTTCTTTATGATGGAGAGAAAAGCAAACCTGAGTCGTTGTGCCTTTGAGATGACTTTATTGATGTTTCCAAACAGCTCCTGCACAGAACGCATAGCTTCTTCATGCGACTGAGCTTTACATAGCGGTGAAAAAGGAAGATGCAAAACACAAGTGGCCTGGATTTCTGCATACTCCTCATCAATCACAGCCTCCTCAATACGTATCTCACGGATAAGCTGAGAGAGCACACGTTCACTCGACTCAGACAGAGAGAAGGAGGGGTTGTGTGCGGCCAGTATACGGAGAAGGTCAAGAATGGAAGTGGGACGCCAGTCTCCAAGCCAGGACACAGCAGCCAGCTCATGCGGCGGTAGCCACATAGGCATGAGAAGGTTAGAGACATCCTTTAAAGACGTTGATACCATAGCCTTGTAGTAATGCGACTGATATCTGCTCAGCTGTTCTTCAATCAGTTCATCTAATTCCCACCTGGATTTAAGCTCTTTGTCTAGTCTTGCGGCTATGCTATTCTGTTCTTGCCTCCAAAGTTCGTACAAGTCTCCAGGAGATTCGTCACCTGAGAAATCAGAGATAATTTTGCTTGTAACATCAGTTAATTTCTCATGATGAAAAAAACAAATAACATTACAACGCCATTAGCAAAAGTTTCACCCATCAACATAACTCAAAACTACTTAAAGAATGAAACTTTTTGCGGATACCTTTTCTACAGGAGTCGTGCTGATGAGATCTCCAGGAGTGGTACTTTTCAGAAGACCCACCGGCCTTACAAGCAGCGTCTCTCTCCAGATCATCCCATGAAACTGATTCACCATCGTTGATTTCCTCCACTGCATTCTCTTCACTACATCGCAGGAAGACACACCAATAAACTAATATGCACAAGCACCAACTCTCGTAATTTCACACTCACATATCCTAAGATGCATCTATATCCATGAATTTAGTAGGAATATATTGTGAAATTGATCAATAAGAGGCAATTTGGTATCAACTCACATCCGTACTATCAGAAATCAAACAGGAATGCTGTATCAGATTACTTCAATTGGTCTAACGAAAGAAACTGATAATGCTTTAATCGTAGTTACGATTCTAAATAAAGAAAACCCTAAATCCAAGCGATTGAACCATTGAAACACAGGATCTCCAAACAGAAGTCGACCAAAATTTCGAATAATCACGCTCGTTGAAGCCGACTACTAATACAGCGAAGAAAACAAAAGACGAGAGAGAGTACGCAGAGAAGATACTCACAATCGCGCCACTTCCATTGTTCTCGTCATCTTCCACTGATTTCTTTCCCGCGTTCTTGGATTGTCAAGTGACTCAAGTCGCTTTCATCAGCGAACCCCAGGGAGATATTGAATGAAAGAGTAACAAGATAAAGGCTATTTAAGTATACTGGGCCGCGCGCTAAGGCCCAAATATTCTCACTTTTTTTTTTGTCAATAGAAAATCCATTCATAGACCAGGGTAAAACTATAAATTGGCAAATGTCCAAAACAGAAAAATAATCCGAAAAATTCGGTTATTAGATCGAAGGCTGAAGATAAAGACACCACATAACAATTCCAGACGAAGACGACATGCAACACGTGTCACTCATCCAACGAACTGCCGGGAGAGAACAAGCTGCCGCAGAGAAAAACGAAGTCGCACCCCACCAGACCTATTCATTGTAGCGGCCAAGGACCACCTACTGATCAAAGCTTCCCGGAGCCACCATCTAACAGGACATGCATCAAAAGAAAAACGGTCACTGCTAGAACACCAGAAACCACTGAGACCATGGAGACGTCGTCACCGTTGGGTCAAAGATCGAACAGGATCCACCGGAAGTGTATCCTCTAACGCAGTGGCACGAGAGCGATATTAATCCAAGCGAGACGGAGAAGCTGAAGCAGAGCAGTGAGAGACCAACGAACAGATGGCGAAGAGAGAAGAGAGAAACCCGATCAAAAACGAGGAAGAATCGGGAAAGCCCGGCGAGATCCGAGTAATCGAAATAAAAAGACAGCCATAGAAAGAACTCTTGCAAATATTGGAAGCAAAACAGGAAGAAGATAGAGCTTTTGTGGGGAAAAGATCGCGAATCTAGAGAAAGAAAGATGAAGAACAATCTGAGATAAAAAAAAAAAAAAAAAACTCCAAAGCGAAGATATATACAGGGAAAAAGATAACAAAACCGCGATTCAATCGCCCAGATCTCTTCTAAAAGATGAAATCCGAGAAAAAGAGAAGAAGAGACGAGAGAGAATTTATCTCTCTAAGAAGAGAGAGAAGCAACTTGTAAATTATTCTCACTTCTTTTCTTTTTCTTTTTGGCAACATTTTCTTATTAGAAAAGACCAAAAAAGGCAAGAGATTGTACAGCAGGGGAAACTACAGAAGCCCAACAGAGAAATACACGATGTAAGCCCAAGAAGACCCAATAAAAGGATAAGATCGCAAAGCCACGTGTCGACAGGAAGGAGATGCCGGCATGCATAATTCACCGATTGCTGAAGACCACCGGAAACTGCAGAAACTGTTGCCACCGCTTTCTCTCTGTAAAGGAAGACCCCAAAACTGCCGATTTCATCTTCCACCCAACAGCCGACAAAGACGAGACGCCTAAGGAAGAAAACCTTAGTTGAGGAACTGTGGGTATTGGGTAGGAACCGGAACCGAACCGAGAACTGAAACACGGAACCGAAGAACCGAACTTATATAAAGCTTAGTAAAATATTTCTCATGGTTTCAACATCCACATAAAAAATCACCTGAGAATATTTTTAGATCTATAGAATTTATGTTTATGTTATGTAATTGACATTGAATCATATATTTTTTTATTTTTTGGCTAATGATTTGTTGAATTAACATAAAATTTGGGGGGTTTTTTGGTTGATTTCAGATATTTTTGTTGATTACGGGTATTTTTGTTGATTTCGGGTAAAAATGCTATTTCATTTCCAAAATACCTTGAACCGTTTAAGAACCGAAAATTTCGGATATTTTACGGTTCCTTAAATGATAGAACCGAACTGAACCAGAACCGACAGGAACCGAACCAGAACCGAACCGAAAATTGTAAAGTACCCATTGGATCATAAATCTATAGAACCGAAATACCCGGAACCGAACCGAATACCCAATTATCCATGGCTAGTTGCAGACGCCGGGACGGATACGGGGACAGAAAACGGGGACGGGAACGGAGACAGAAACGGCAAAACTTAAAAAATTTAATAGCGGGGACGGCATGGGGACAGCGAATATATTATAAAATAATATATATATATATATATATATATATCCCATAAAATATCAATAAAAATTAAAAAGCATACATAAATCCCAACATAAAGTTATAAACAAACCTTAATTTATTATTTCAAGTATACACATTTGATTCTCAGAGACTTGGCTGGTCAAGAACAAATGATTACCTTTGTTTGACTGTTTGTCTTGTATGCTAGTGCTTGATCTTCCTCATGAGAGCAGCAATAGATAATGAATATGAAGAGCCACAAAACAACTCGAGAGTTGAAGACTCTTATTAAACCTAGGTTTTCTTTTTGTTTTCCTTTTTAGAGTAATTACTTTAAAAAATTAACATTTTTTTACTCGGGACTCTTAAAATCACTTCGAAACGTCTCCGAAACGTCCCCAGACCGAACCGTCCCCCGTGAAATACTCGCCGTCCCCATTTATCAAAGCGTGACCGAAACGTTCCCATGCTGTCCCTATGCCGTCCCCGAACCCGAAACGTCCCCAAAACGGGAGACGGCGGCTAAATGGCGTCCCCGTGCTTCATTCACAACTCTGGAGTTCACTGAGAAAGTTTCAGGGAAAGGGAGGAAGACGGTTAGCTGCACTGTGGAGGCGACTATGGGGGAAGCAGTAGAGGAAGTGGTGACCAGAGGAGTGCACAGATTGTGGGTGGTGGATCAACAGGGTTTGCTTAAAGGGGTTGTCTCCCTCACCGATATCATACGTTCCATAAGAGTTGCTCTTTTGTAATTTATTATCTCGCTGTGTGTTTTACCTCTTTAATCTTACCATGTAATCTAGAAACAGACTAAATAAATGCCTAACATTAACAACACACCAAAAGTACAAGAGTCTAATGATAACTGAACTACATAGACACATTAGTTCTACCAGCACATACAACCACCACTCATAATGTTAATGCTACACCTGAAATCAGAAAACAACAAACTCTTCATGTTCTGTGCTCTGTACAGAACGGTAGGTTTTTAACAGCTCACGGACGCTGCAGCACCCTGTTGCTGTTGATCTTTATTCGCCTCTAGGCCTCTGTTTGTGACATCCCCCTTTACGTCGTTGCTTTTCTCCTCAGCTACAGCTGCTGCAGGTTCTGTCTTCTTCTCATCTGCATCAAGGTTAGGCTCACCAGTTGTGGCATTCTGTTCTCCGTTTGCTACTGCTGCCACGCTGCCCTTGTTTTCAGTCTCTTTCTCTGCGGGCTTCTTCACTCCCTCCTCCTCAGCAACAACTTCTTGTGGTTCTTTGATTTCAATGTCCTTGAGGTCTTCAACTTTGGGTGGTTCTTCAGCGCTTCCTCCACTCTCGGGCTTCTTCTCAACCTCAGAGGTATCCACTTCCATGGTCTCTTTCTTGTCCGTCACAACTTCTCCCTCCTTGTTCTCCGCCTCAGTCTTCTTATCCACCTCAGAGGTATCCACTTCCATGGGCTCTTTCTTGTCCGTCACAACTTCTCCTCCTTTGTTTTCAGCCTCAGTCTTATCACCCTCCTTGTTCTCCTTCTCAGCCTCTGCAATTTCTGCTTGTTTCTCAGCCTCATTCGGTTCACCCTCTTTCTTCTCCTTACCAGCAGCCTCTGCAGTTTCTTTCAGCCCGTCCTTCGCAGCAGGCTCAGAGGTTTCTGTCTGACCGTTCTTGTCAGCCTCCGTGTTCTCCTTACCAGCAGCCTCTGCTTGTTGTGCCTCTTCGTTTTTCTCAGCAGCCTCCTTATTGTCCTTCTTAGTGAGAGAAGAGCGTCTTTTCTTCATCAGAGGTTCTTTGTCAGGAGTAGGTGTTGTAGCCTTCACCTTTTGGCTGATCCTTGAAGATCGCCTTGGAGTTTCCCCAGTAGTCCAATCAAACTCAGAGATGAGAGGATTCCCAGGATGAGCCTTCAGGTACTGCTCAAGCTGCTTGCGTGAGCTAATCTCTTCACCCGTTGGAGCCACGAACACAATCTCTGTCTTCCTCGGTGTACCTGCTCTTTTCGGATAAAACTGGAACAAACAAGCATTTCCGTTAGTCACAGACATTTTATGCACATAGCATGAGCTACCAGTAACATATGACATAAAAGCCCCAAATTTTCATCAACCAATTCTAGGGTTTAGAGCATTTTCATCGGAAACCCTAATTTGACTCCCCAAGAAATCCATAAGCATTAAATTCTCATCTAATCAGAAAATTCACACATGGAATTGAACATAAAGAACTCAAACCAACCTCGAAATAAGTTAATTCATTAAATTCCCCAAATTGAACATAAACCCTAGACCATAAGAAAACAAAAGACACTAATTTTACAAATCAGAGAACAGACAAACAACACCCTTTTACAAAGACATCAACTTTCAAGGGAAAAATAGGAGTAATTACAGCAGAAATTTCAAGAAAAAAATTGGAGAAAAAAAGAAGATACCAGTTTCTTCCATGAAGCAGGAGCTGGTAGCTCAATGGACACGAGCTCGTCTGTGTTTTCCATCTTCTCCTCTAACTTCACCTGACAAACAAACAGACTCTCTCTCTCTCTACTAAAAAACCTAATCTTCAGAACAATTTTTTTCTCCCCTTTCTTTCTTTCCTTTCTGGTAATAAGCTGCTGCAAGAACCGTTTTGTTATGACCTTAATGGATATATTTGCGTGTCTAGCTATTTCTGTCTTTCTTTTTTTAATAATATTTTTTTCCTTTTATTTTTTCAAACTAAAAATAACTTTTCCTTTCTCCACGTAATACACGAGACCGTGGATGATAGATTAACACTGGTGCTACGTGATAGTTCTGTGACAGACCTCTTTTAGATCGACACGTATTCCTATTTAGCCGACGTTTCATCGTGGATAAAGAAGCATCTGTTTCCCCGCTTATGCGTTTTCTTTAAGAAATAATAAAGTTGAATGAAGAGTGGGGTTGAGGTCCGCTACGTGACTGCTGATGTTACGGCGAATATGGTTTGCTTGTTAATTCCCTTTCTCCTAGTGAGTGTACATGATACAAGCCCATGTTAACGGGCCCAAATATAGGCCCATCTAATCCCTTATTAAAAAATGCACGTTGTGGAAGGATCAAGTCGAGGTATTAGTCTTTAGTCTTTAGTCTTTATAGACTGAAAGATGGTACAACAAGAGATTTTCTCATTTAAGGTGAAAGCGTATGAATCACATTCTCAGTTTTCTCGATCAATTCCGAATGAAAGATGGTAACAGCAAGGGATGATTTCAGAAACCAAAAGAAACAAAAATCGGAAATGGCCGAACCAGTGTGTGTGTGTATGAGTGTGTTCATCAGTCATATAGACCTTCTTGTTCCCAAATGTCCACTAGAAAATCAACCATTTCCTGTTTTCATCAGTAGCAACACAATCAATTGACTGGGATTTTCATCTAATGTCATGTACTCGAGAGAGTTTTGATTACTTACACTGAGAGGAATGGGC
Organism: Orychophragmus violaceus; assembly: GCA_030180135.1. Lineage (NCBI taxonomy): Eukaryota > Viridiplantae > Streptophyta > Magnoliopsida > Brassicales > Brassicaceae > Orychophragmus > Orychophragmus violaceus. The sequence goes on from CM058229.1 coordinate 6,131,248, forward strand.
TGGGGAAATAACTTGTTGCTCCCCAGCAAGCTATCATACGATGCTGCGTTCCAACTGCAGATTAATCACATATAAAATGTTAAACATAATCAGTCTTTTAGCCTAGGCTTTTGAGGAGACAAGAGTGTGTAATGAATGAAGCCACTCACTTTATCTTGGCTCCTTGATTGCGATCCGGTGGGTTGTTAGGTTTTTCCTTGCCCACCCAACGCTCCCGTGTCTGATTCCAAAGAAGAAGACCTGCAAACACACAGAAGACTCACTTCATTTATAACCATCTCAAAACACTGAATCTGCAAAGAGAAAGTACCTTGGTTTACAAATTCAGGAGGGGCATTTGTGTTTCTGGCAACAGATTGAGAATCAAAAGTCTGGTTGGATGATATGCTCCCCTGAGAAGGGAATGTGAAGTTGTCCATATCCATTGTGCTTGTTGACCAGAAATCTTCAGAGACGTTAGGTTTCTTAAACGACGTTTGAGCTATGGAATTGAAAGGTGGATCCTTCAGCGTTTCAGTTGATCTACGTTCCCTGTAGCAAGCCACGCAGCCACTGCTCTGTTACAAAACCACAACTTCTCATCATCGCCCAAACACATCCCACAAGCTAAAAACAATCTTAACTAGGGTTTATCTATCATGAACCCAGCAAGCACATAACGCAGGAACAAAACCCATCAAACAAAATCTCAAATCTAAACGATGGAGAATCTCACCCCATCGATGGAAGTAAACTATTTATTAACCCAGGAGCTCCGATAGATCTGGAAGCTCGAGATTATCAATGATCCTTCTCAAATAAATCAAACCTAGAGATAATCCAAAAATCCAATCAACGGCGAACATATATATATCTAATGATTACAAAATCCAGAATCTTTGAATCAGAGCATATAGCTTACCTTATGATAAAGTCGTTTCCTTTTTTTGATTCAACTGGGCATCGAAAGAATCCTTGAGAAATCTGAGGTTGCAGCTTCTTCACGAAGAAGAAGAAGGGCTCTGCCCTTTACGTTTTCCCTTTACCTTTCGCTTTAAAATGATTGCTTGAAGACCAGAGAAGTTATTATTCATCCCTCCAGCCGTTATACGGATTTTCTGGCACTAAGGCTATTCTTGTCATTTACAATCAACAAAATCAATAAAACTTGTAATAATAATTTGACGAATATATAAGAGGAAAATCATAAAATAGCACAAAAAACATACATTATCATAAATATAACTTCAAGGAAAATAATTCACATTTTTAGCGTTATTTAATTACAAAGATTTTTATAGCATTATATAATTTAGAGTTTAGGATTAATTATTTAGGGTTAGGGTTTATTATTTAGGGTTTAGGGTAGGGCTGGGCATTTTACCCGAAACCCGAACCCGAATCCGAACCCGACCTAAAAAACCCGATCCGATCCGAACCGATTTTTTAAAAATACCCGAATGGAGCTTAAGTTAAAGTATTTCGGGTATCGGGTAATACCCGAACCCGAACCGAACCCGAATGGGTACCCGAAGTAACTCAAAGTTTAATCTAGTTTCAGTAAGTTCTAATACTTTCGAGCATTTTTAGTAGTTTGTGTAGTTTATGTTTTTATATTTTGGGTAATACATATATTTTTTGAGTAATTTCTAATACTTTTTGGTAATTTAAATATATGTTTTTATGGGATAATTGGATAATTCAAATATTTTTTAATAATTTTCCGAGTTTTCAGAAAATTTATGGTGATTTCGGGTATCGAACCCGATCCGAACCCGATATGTCCCGAACCGAACCCGATCCGATATTTAGAAATACCCGAATGGAGCTTAAGTTAAAGTATTTCGGATATCGGGTAATACCCGAACCCGAACCGAATCCGAATGGGTACCCGAATGCCCAGCCCTAGTTTAGGGTTTATTATTCAAGGTTAGGGTTTAGTATTTAGGATTTAGCGTTTAGTATTTAAGATTTAGGGTTAGGGCTAATTTAGTGACAAGTGCTATTTTTATGATTTTTTTTTGGTGATATATTTTTGACAAGTCATATTTTTTTGTGCTATTAATGCAATTTGCCAATGTATAATGTATGTCTTGTAATTATATATGGATAGTGTGTTTGGTGTGAACTGATAATTATAAAAGTCAGAAATAATTGTGCATCTTCCATGCCTTCTCCATTGCCATTAGTCGACCCCACTCATCATATACACCTTGTAATCTTTTTTTCATTTAAAGAATCATTGCATTAATCTTCCTCTTTTTTTAAGCTTCTGTCTTTTTCTTTGGTGGTGGTGTCTTTTTACCTTCTGAAACCATCGGATCTGACATCCATGATGGTTTTCTTTGTGCTTCACCATTTCTTCTCCTCTGTCTACCTCAGCTGTCTTGACCCGAGCGACGGTTCTCCGGCTCCTACCCTTTACTCTCCCCAATCGCCACAGATCTCTCTCCCTCCTGCCGGCATCCTCCTTGCTCCGATCGCGATCTCCTTTGACTCGCTGGCCTGCCTCCGGGTTATCTTCTCTCCTCTGCCGCGTTTCTCTCACCGACAGTCTATTCTAGTGCGGTTGCTGACGAGGGCTACGGTGGTTCTTGGCCGAGCTTGGTCGGGCTCCTCTCGGCGGGGTCGTTGAATCTTGTTGAGCTCTCTGGTCCGGGTTCTGGAATTCCGTATTACACGGTATTAATCTATGGTTTTGATTGTGGTTTGCTGTTTTGTATGATTTGGGTAGGTTTGTTGAGGTATTGATATGTTTGTGGATTGATGTTTGATTTCATCGCTTCCTTACAGCTTATTATCGATCATCATATTGGATCTTACCATTGAAAATTCCGGATCCTTAGATCTACGGTACGGCTTGGCCGCAATATTTTCTGGTGTTGAGATCCAATTATGGATTTAAGTTGGTGTTCATTTATATGGTTTGTTTTTGGGTTTGTTTTTGTTTTAACGGGAAGTTCTGAAAATCTTTTCATTATATTTGGTTGGTATTTGCATTTCTAACTTTCTCAATGGAAGCTTCATACAAGTTATCCTTGAAGAAAGTTGAACAAGACGATTTAGAAGAAGATCTATCTTATCTATGAGAAGCATCATAAGTGGTAAAAGAAGTTGAAAGTCTGTCTGCTAGTGTGAGATCGGGAACATCAAGCTTTTATCTTGTTTCGGGAATCTTTTGTGTGTCATTTTGGCTATTGTGTCTTAGAAGAATGTTTCACTGTTTAAGTGAGGAAAGATCAATAGTTCGGATGCTATTTCGTACAATATATTTCTTCTATGTTGTAATTTGTAACCAGCAGATATGAATAAAACTAGTGTTAAAAAAAAAGAATCATTGCATTAAACCAAAGATCACTACAAAGTAATAATCAAGCTGGAACAAACCGAAAACCTTAGACGAAAAGATAAAATCCAGCTATTAACACGATACCGGTTAGAAAAATAAACAACTAAGCCCGAAAAAACCGGGAAAATACATTTTAATCTAAACTTTTAATATCGAGCTTAGATTAAAAGTGGATAACCATTTTGTAAATACATTTAAGGGATGCAAGATTTATAAAGTCATAATAGTTTAGACGTCTAAAACGAACTGTGTGCTGGCTTATGGTCCGGTCAATTACAGCAGCAGCAGCAGCACTTCTTCCATTTGTAGCAGCAACACAAATTACACTCGCACTTTGAAAATCCTGAAAACAACCAAGACCATATGCAACACCTCTTCTTCTTCTTCTTCTTGGTTTTCTTGCTCTTTCTTGTCTTCTTTCTCTTCTTGCTCTTTTTCTCGCCGACATGAACGGGAAGAGATTGAGCTTTTGTCGGCTTCGCTTGATATAGTTGCTCAAAACCGCCGGGGTTAGTACTCCATGAGTCAACTAGAGGAGCTGATGTTGAGGCCTTCTCTAGATGAGTGTTAGTCACCACACTCTTTGTCTCTTTAACTTTAGATCTCTTCTCTTCTGTACCCTCAGGCTTGACTAGTAGTGACGGGGCAAATGCTAAGAACTCACCCGACATCAAAACATCTTCAGGTTTCATATTGCTTTTACGAAACGCTTGACAAGTGGACATTCTCAAACTAAACAAAGAGTCATTCGATGCTTCACTCCAATTCATATCCCCATTCGTGCTGCCAAACACCGACGCTGGGATCCTCTCAGGATCATAATGCGGCCCTAAACCTATGTTCATCAACTGAACTGGTCTTAACCTCGAAGGCGGAGATGGAGCAGGTTGCATCCTGACTTGAGTCACACATGACATTTCAGAGCCTCTAGAAGAAGCTTTTAAAAGTTTTCCTTTCTGATGATCCTCACCAGATTGTCTAGATACTTTCTTGTGTATCTCCATCGCATTGTCTCCTGTCGACGCACAAGAGGAAGACAGTGAAGAAAAAGACAGAGATGATGATGTTAAGAAGATTTCCCTAGGGCTTCTGGAACCTAGATGTCCCCTTTGACCACTCATATATATATATACACTCTCAAACTGGAACAAACAATAAAAAAAAACTCTAAAACAACTTCCCACTAGTCGCTGCAGTTCTTCATTCACGGAGCAATGTATCCAAAGAATCTACCTCTGTCATTGAAACCTGAATAATTGTAGTCGTCAACACAAAGCAATGTCCACTCTTTTACAACCGGGCAGAGAGTGTAACTTGGCATGCAAGTATATATAACAGACAGAATACTAACTCTTCGTGGCTCTGTGATCGACCTGTGGGAGATGGAAACATGCCTTTGTCGATTATATTCAATTGTGGAGAAGGAGAACATGGAATACAAAAGAATTTATGGAGAAATGATGAAAGTAAAGAAAGAGAGCATACAACAAACAAACAGACAAACAAACATTTTGAATTTAGTAAGTCGTTCACATGGAAAATTTGACGAATGGCCGTTGATCGGTTGAATAGAAAAGAAGGGAAACGGTTTCTTTCAGGGGCATATTAAGGTGGTCGTTTGGAAGACTTTATCTTGACCGCTCCTATTTCAGGTGTTCATATGTATATGGACAATGTAAAATACACCTTGTGGACATCAGTTTGGCCCAGTTTGAGCCCATGTTAATTTAGTCGGGCCGAATTGTTTACACGGCTTGTTTTATTTGAAAACAACATAAAAAGTCAAGAGGATATGAGAACACATCTAGATTTTTTTTTTTAAAAAGATAATAACGTACCAAGATTATGGAAACTGGTTTTTTTTTTAATAATATTATATTATATTTAATAAACCGACCCGTAAACCGGAGATCAACCATGATTACAATCGAACCGAATCGAAATAAAAACCGAAACCTAAATAACTGAATGGAACCATCCTAAACCGGACTGGAATTACGGAATTGCCCTTAACACTCTTGAAGATCGCTTCGAAATTCTGCGCCGCCGCCGAAATGTTACGGAATTTTCCTTAACCGAATGGGAACTGATTACTATAGTGTATATTTCAAATTTGGAATGTTTATCAACTAATACTAAAAATAATCGGATCGATTATTACCAGATTATTAGATAAACACTAGTTTTTAATACATTCATGATTTTTGTTTTTAATATGATTTAAATTTAAGGAAAATAGTCTTAGCACATTCTCGAACCAAATACTACTAGACCATACTAGACCATGGTCCATGGACGTGTAGACAGAACACATGTAGATGATGCAAGTAAAACACTAAATGACCAAAAAAGAGTGGTTCATAAACCCGTAAAATTCGCAGTTTGGAATCTTTCCTCCAACTGGAGCATTTGGTACTTTTGCCTTATGACTCAAGCACATTTGACCTTAATTTGTAAATTATTTTTCTCACTTTGGATTCTTCGGACATTCAATCACGTGTATTTCGTGTTTCAAAAGATAAATAAGCTTGTGTTCAAAATACAACATTTCATTTTTTAACCACTATACACTATCCGGATATAAATAACAAGGATGCATTAACATTATATATAAATTATGTAAAGCGACGAAGATAGGTCATGATTCCGAGAATTTCAGCTGACGGATTCTTGAGTTTACTAAACAGATCCAAATGATTATAGTATGATGAGTATCATCCATCACACTAAGTAGTTACACAAGTCGACAACAAAAATAAATAACTCAAAACAATAATACATTAAAAGGCATAGATAATTGGAAAAGAAATCACATGCAAGATCCAAATACGATAATAAATGAAGAGACTATAATGATGGAAGTAGGGGCCCTGTATATACGATATAACCAGCCATGACCAAATTAGCACAAAAAACGAAAAAGTATATACCATACTAGTATATTTAAATATAAGCGTACATTAGGTTAAATATGTTTGCTCAAAAATTAAACGATGTAGATATGAGATTGACACATAAACAGCCATGAATTTGGACGCAGTGAGTACTCTAACCAACAAAATATTTTCGACAAAACCTTCTAATAATTGCACAATATACCTATGGACCAGCCTTTCTTTATTTTTGTCCTTTCTTTTACTTTTAACTTGTGTTATCTAATATATTATCTTTATAAATGTTTTTCTTGTAACTTATTATTAACTATTCTGTCTCTATGTGTGTTTGTGATGTATATCGCATGTGTTATATTTGATCGCGAGTGAACAACCACTTTTCCCAGCGCTTATTACATGTTTGCTTTATGTGGGAATCATATCTTTTCACAATTGAATAATCTTCTAAAATATTACAACTTTAAGTTTACTCACACTTAGGACCCAACTATAAGGCTTATAGCTATATTGATCAGTATATAAGAACAAGAAAATCATTTATATTCATTAAGAAGTGAGGGAATTCCATACATAAGATCGGAATGATAATGCTTTGGACGATATTTAGTGTTGGTTGTTGTTAAAGGTAAGCCCCCGACGACTAATTTGATAACTAGTATAAGTTGGTTCGGAGTATTTTGTTAAGATGAAGACGATTAGATAATTAACATGCAGTCAAAACGTGATTGTAATATTGACTTGATTGAGAATATAAGACTTAGAGTTTAACTGTCGACTGGATGCAATCAATATATATATATTCTCAAACAATCAGAATATTATTTCTGCTATGAATATGAGCGATAAGATTTAGAGGGAAAATTTTCGTTTTGGCGGAAGCCAAATATATTTCTAAATGTCTTAATCATTTAAGAGATTAAAAAACCTTATTTCATGATTTGGGAAAAAAAATCATAATCCTTTGTCTCGAGACCTTCTCCTCCTTCGTTCTCTCACGTCTTCGATCTACTCCTCATGTCTTAGCGTTTATGGAAACGCTATCTATTATCTATTATGGCGCTTATTATGTGTTATCAATGTACATATTTCTTGTAGTGTCCTTCTTATCAGAATGCGCATTTAGGTCGTTCTGCTTGTTGGACCGGGTTAATTATTAGATAGATGTTAATCCCACTTCTGACAGTTGTTAACCAACATAGGACGTATGTATATAAATGAGAATTAATATATAAGACCAGGTCCAATGGAGTTTTTAAAGGGTATATTGGCTCAGTTTCTTAGGCCCGAATTATAAAAAACAAATGAATAAGCCCAATTTCCGTTAGAACCGATCCTTAGGGAAGGATTTTAAGAGCCCGTGTCTTAACCACGTGGCGTCTTATGAGTGGGCGAATTTTTTTTTTTTTTTTGGATAGAAGGGGTCCATTTCACTTATCCTTTTTTGCGTTCCACCGAAAGAGAGGAAGTTGGCTTAGGCGATTTTAGAGGCGATTCAGGCTAGATCACTTGGTTCTTCGCAAATCAGGTCTCGTTTTATGTTTTCATTGGAGTATTAGCCATTAGGGGTTTCTATTTTGTGTTTTTCATCGATTTAGGAATCGTTTGCGGGTTAGGTTAGGGTTTCGTAGGGATGATTTTGTTGTACAAAGCTCGACCAGTTGAATACGATGTTTGGTTGGTCAAGGTAAGGACTTGGGATTCAATTGTTGCGTTTCCGAGGAGAGAGAGAGACGAGAGGAGGAGGGAGAGTCATCGAAGCGGTCAGTCGTTGATTCATATGACGCTTTGCCGCTTCCTTTTCAGGTGCATCTTTCCAAACCAAAAATCTCATCTTTGCCGCTTCCTTTTAAACATATTACGCTTTTATTAATCTGGGTTTGTAGATTATAAGGTAAATCTTATATTTTTCTTCATAGCATGTGTCTGGGTAATTTGAAGAATCTCTAGAAAACGTATCTGGGTTTTCTTTGTTGTTCATTTTGTTTGATTATCCATGATTTCTCCTGTAAATTTTTAGCCTTTTAGGGTTTATATTGACTAAACATTATGTTTAGGATCTATTATCTTCCTCTGTTCGTCTGGAATCTGGATTTGATCTATCTGATTCACTTAGTAGCAAAAGAATCTCCTTTTGATTTATTTATGTCTCTGTTATAATAGATAATAAAAAAACTGAACCACTTGGGATTGTTTTATACATAGAAGAATGTTTCCTCAGATTTTGGGTTTGGAGAAAGATTGTTTCTTCTGAGCATGAGGTCTAGTTTGCATATGTGTACCATTACAAAGTTAGCATCTTTAAAGAGTCAAGTAAAGGAAAACAAACTTATGTTTCTATTAGCTCAAGTATCATTGATCTAGAGATCTAAAGGACTAACCATGCCATTGATTCAAATTGATGTGTTTATGTGTTAGCTTTATTGTGCATGAGAAAGGCCTGAACTTTGACATGTATATATAGGTTGATCATCAGTTGAAAGAAAAATCTACTGAAGATGTGGCTAGCTCTCAACCAACCGGAACCCACTTGGATCTTTCAATACAAATACCCTCTAGACCAATTCCATTCGTTAAGAGGATGAGAGAGGAATACGGGAAGCTAAACCGAACCGAGATGAGCATTTGGGAATGCTGTGAGCTTCTGATGAAGACTGGCTCCATCTAACCGGTCTTATCCATGGTAAATTCTGTTGATGATTAGCATGATCGCATATTAAACAAATTTTTGACTAAATGGCCTCTTAACCGTCTTCAGCTCTAATTCTTGCATTCGTTTTATGATTTCTTTTGGATCTAACTTGTTTATCACAGAAGTCTTTGCCTCATGGAAATGCTGCGAGCTTGTGTGTTGCAAGGATGGTCGTCATTGTTGTCCGCCTGATTATCCCGTCTGTGATACAACCAGAAGTCTTTGCTGTGTGTTGCAAGGATGGTCGTCATTGTTGTTAAGGTATTGTATCTGTTGATTGTATATACTGATCACAATACTCTACTTGATGAAACCAGAAGTCTTTGCCTCGTGAATTCGATTATATGTAACTGCGAGAGGATTATTTGTAGCTGTTGTTGAGTTCTATATAAACATCAAGGATGTATTTAGTCTCTCATTTGGATGTATACAACTTCAAATAAAACTTGATAATATATATTTTTAATTTTAAGAACCTAAATTTGGATAACATCATTGGAGGTGATAAATTGTCAAAGTTTCTAAACTATTAGAGCACCTCCATTGGTGAAACAGGGAGAGTCTCTTAGCCCAAAAAAATATTAAAATAATGTGGGTCCCATGTGGGGCCCACATTTTTTTTAAGAAACTGTCTCTAGAATTCCTTATTTAAGAGACTGTCTCTTACTCGGTCTCGCCACGTGTCAAGCTCCGATTGGTCACTTTTTTTTTTTTAATTTTTTTTTTTGTTTTCGCCTTTAAAAAAAAAAAAAAATAATAATAATAAAAAACTCCAATTAAGAGACTCACCCACAGTCCGCCAATGTGGGTGGTCTTACTAACTAACCCAAAAATTAATAAAAAATTCCTAAGAAACCCAACCATGATAACACCATTGTTCTTGCTCTAATGATGTTTGGGTCTTAATTCTCATTCGTCTTTAATTATAACCATAATACTTTGCAAGTAATGATGAAAGCAAAAGGCTTAGACGTACGTTGTATACAAATATAAGCAAGCATCAAATTAAACCTAGAGAGGCGTCGACGTACGTACGTAGCTCTATGATGTGGACGAGTGATTAGGATGTACGTTCGTATGTATGCTAAAAACAATGTACACAGCCATGTGTTACTTGTCCAACTTGTGCTTCTTCTACTTATATACGATCATCCAACCTTCAAAATTTATATCGTTTTACCCTTATCCTAACATATTCGATCGCAATCAATCTATACCAACAACTCCAACTAAATTCTCACACACACACTCTCTCTCTAGTAGAATAGCCAGGACCTCAATTGTAATAAGGGTAAGAACAAGTACAAACCTTTTCATCCACCAAAGTTTAACCTATGTATATAAATACATAACATTACAGTTTACCAAACATCCATCTTACATATATTACTACTCATCATCAAGAATTCCTATTTTCTCTCTGACAGAGTAAGTAAGAATGGTACAGACGAAGAAGTTCAGAGGTGTCAGGCAACGCCATTGGGGTTCTTGGGTCGCTGAGATTCGTCATCCTCTCTTGTACCTTTCTTCTTTCTTTCCTTTTTTCTTCGTTGTTCATTTATTTCTTCTTCCTCATGCATTCAAGTAGATAACCAAACTCAAACACACACAAACATATATATACTCGTTGCTCTATAGTTCTAGCTTCTTGTTAATTTATTGCTTATACGGACTATATTATATACATGTTAAAAAAGGAAACGGAGAATTTGGCTTGGGACGTTTGAGACGGCAGAGGAGGCAGCAAGAGCTTACGACGAGGCAGCCGTTTTAATGAGTGGCCGAAACGCCAAGACCAACTTCCCCCTCAACAACAACACAGGAGATACATCGGAGGGCAAAACCGATATATCATCTTCATCATCATCCTTATCCTCATCATCATCTTCATCACTCTCTTCCATCCTCAGCGCCAAGCTGAGGAAATGCTGCAAGTCTCCTTCGCCTTCCCTCACCTGCCTCCGTCTTGACACGGCTAGCTCCCACATCGGCGTCTGGCAGAAACGCGCCGGTTCCAAGTCAGATTCCAGTTGGGTTATGACGGTGGAGCTCGGTCCCGTTAGCTCTTCTCTGGAGCCTACTAGAAATGCTTCACAAGTCGATGTTGGTCCGGTCACTGAGGTTAGCGGCGGCGGCGGAGGAGAAGAAGGAATAATGGACGAGGAAGAGAAAGTTGCTTTGCAAATGATAGAGGAGCTTCTCAATACAAACTAAGTATTATTTGCTTATATATATACCTATTTTATTGCTGATTTACAGCCATAATTATCAATTCTACACGTATATTTATATATCGTGCTTATATTTAAATGTGTGAGTTATGTATTGTTATATATAATTTTGTGTCCAATAAAGAAAGTATTAGTATTTGTAACTACAGTCCAGAAAGACCTTTTTCTTTGTGTTCTATGTTAGTCTTATAATTGCATTCATAATATAATGTTACATAGTTCAGAATAAGTTTATTACAAGAGGACATGAATCTATAGCAACATTCCTAATCCGTGGATGAATTTGTCTCCTGTTTAAAGCAGACAGTGCACTTTCTAATTAAAAGTGTATGTGAAATAAACTATACATCTATTTAGGCACGTTGATAATGAGTTTATCTTCCTTAGTTTTTGTTAATGGCCTAATATATAATACGTAGAAATTGAATAATTGGTTAAATTAGGTTTGTAATGTATCATGTATCCCCACAAAACACATGCATTGAGATTATTGTTTTTTTTTTTTTTTGTCAACAAGATACTAAAGAAAAATCTTTATTTATCACTAATCCAAATAGGTACTCCGATCCATTACTGTTCATTTTAGTTGAATTATTTGTAATCTAATTTGCACGCATAGTCTAACTAGGTCTAGTTACACTCGGAAGAGTAAGTATGATTTAAAGATCACTAGACCTTCAAATCAAATAATGAATTCAACATGAGTAATGGTAACTTTTATAAACCTCAATAACGATATTATTGTATAGAGAAAATCGATATATTCACGAACTGTAAAAAAAGATGCTTATACAAACAAGAATCGACTACTCTAGCATCTACAAATTACAAAACGTCCATTGTCTAACCGAGAGAGGAATGTGCATTAATGATAAAACCAAATGATTTTGATTGATCATAGACGTATCTTTCATTTGTGTTTTGTTTCTTATGTAATAAATAATATATTATTAAATCTGGCGCCAAGCACGTATTATTTTTTATAGCAAATATATCGACCTCTAATTGCGACGTTTTGGATCAAAGACTATATTCTTGAATCCTTAAACCTTCCAAATCAACGAGCTCTCTTTGTTTTATTGTCCACCGAAATCTGTACAATTAGTCACATGCAAACTTAGAGATGTATATAAAAATATTGGTACTATAGTGATAGTGTAAGACGTTATTTTTTGTGCTATGGATCGGACTCAAACTTTTTGGAATCAAATGTTTTTATTTGAAGTGAATTTTCCAAACCAAAGAAGATTATAGATTCGAGCTTTAGAATTTTCACGATCTTAAAAAAACACAAACACATATATGATAAGAAAAGTTCAAAAAGAATGTTACAAAAACGTGAAAGCAAATAGCTAGTAAAAATGACGACGAGTTAATTATTTTTTTAACATCAATTAACATTATCATCATCAAAATTTTAAAAATAAAAACTAGAAGTGTTAACAATGAAGAATTGGTAAAGTTAGGACTCTTTAACTATCAAGAAGTACAAACTGAAGGTGAATGCATTATAACGAATTAGGTTAAAGAAGAGCTTCGACTTTCACTTCCCACATTAGATTGTTGGTACTTGTTTGTGCTCATCTTTATGACTTGTCCTCTTTTCACTTATTGAACTTGCACTTAACAATTTATTGAATCTTATATATATTTTTAACGTGTTTAATTAAATTTATGTACGAAGAAATCGGTACAAATAGTGTGAAAAGAGAGGGGAAATGAAATAATGAAGGTAACAAGAAAGAAAAAAAGTGGTCTCTACTTTCTATTGATAGAATTGGAACAGTGACACATTTCCTTTAATCCTCCATTGATGATATTGACCTTCTCTTTTATTAACTATCAACATCTTCTCTTCCCATCTAACTTAACTATCAAGTGTGGACACAAAAAAACTTAACTATCAAATGTATCATCTACCTTTACATCCACTTAATATTTCAGTATTTCTACTTAATTAATTTTATATATATACTATATTTACACATAAAATCAAATTAAAAAGAAAAACAGGTTGAACTTTGACTCTCATATATATCCGGTTTTGTTTTTGGTATATTTGTATCGTTAGAGGTGGACTTAGCATTCCTAATTAGCTAAACTCATTTTGACAATTAAGGTTATTCCCTAAAAGTCAATCTAAGAGCAACTCCATTAGTGAAGTCCTTTATGGGGTTCTTAAATTTTTTTTTTTTTTTTTTTTGGGAAACGTAAAAAAAAAAAATCAAAAAAAAAAACGGACCAATCGTTGTGTGACACATGTCATGAACAGTGTAAGAACCGGTTCTTAAATAAGGATTTTAAGAACCTAGTTCTTAACTATTCACGTGGGACCCACGTGAATAGTTAAGAACCCCAAGCCCTAAGAACCCCTGATGGAGTTGCTCTAAATCAGCTTAGATCCAGTTTGCGTGGACCCACCGGTCTGTCATCATTATGATGTCAATCTATAGTTTCGGAATTGATTAGAGGATGACATGTGGCGGAGTGAATAGACGACTAATGATTTATCTAAACAGTAGTTCGACGTCGTACAATGATCACTTTTACAATACGCCGCGAAGCAATTCAAAAGCAGGACTCGAAGCACCATGTCCCAAAAAGATGTAAAGGACGATATGTCGCCCCAAATTAGATGAGATCTGACACTATAACTCTCTCTATAAATACTCTTCAAAGATAATTTATGAGAAAAACCTCGAAGTTTATTACACACAACCACTTGTAACTTCTCTTTTATTATTTTGATTTGTTCATTTAAAGTTTGTTTAGAAGACCCAACTGATCTCTCTTTGAAATCAGTCCAAAAATCTAAACAATTTATATCTTTTTCAGTTCTATCAATACAATTATACAAACATGGTCCCGACTTGTTCTCCGCATCATTCCCGACTTGTTTTTATAATCAAAACATCTCGTCAAAATCAATATTTCTATTTAAACATAGAATCTCAGCCTGATCCATATTAAACATATTTAATGGGTTTCCATGAATGACTTATTGTTTTTTTTTTTTTTTGTCGTCTGTTTATTTATTAAACAGGTTGAAATACAGTTTTCGGATACAAGGGGTCATACAGGGATCGGATACGAGTATGGGATACAAAGGTTAAAAAATATTCGAGCTAGTGAATTACGAAACGGCCCCTTCTCGATTTTGCTATGTTGGGCCGTAATTACCCAAAGAAAAAAACTAATCAAAGAGAAGCGAATGCGTTGAGGTAGAAGAGAGAGAGACGAAGAAAGCATAGAAGGAATCTCAGAAGATAAAATTTTGAGAGGAAGGATCATGATCCTTGCCGTGTTGTTCGCAAATTCTGTAGGGAACGTTTTGATCGAAAGGTTCGAACCCAGATCCTGACTTTTCGCTTTTTATCGATTTCGCAACTTGTGTTAGTTTCTTCAGCTCCAGCTCATTGATCACAAACTTGTAGTCTTGTTTTTGGTTGACTCTCTAAAGATCAAAATCAAGCATTTCCCTAGCTCGTGATCTCGTTAATGAATCTGGACTCTTTAATTTTCGACCAGGGTTCTGAAGTTGTTGATTATCAGATTTGAGGTTTTCGATTAGCTTCATTCATGTCTCTGAGTTTTTTGTTTCATCCCAGATTGAGCGAAAGCTTGAAGCTTTATCGAAATTAGATTTCCATTTCCCTCTCTGTACATACTAGAATCTCGCTTAGGAACTCTGAAGTGAAGGGTGTTTCACTATTGTCATGCCATCTAGATTGTTTTTGTTACAACTACTCACTTGCCTTGTTTAATTGTATTGGCTTTTTTTCTCTCTCCATGGATATTATTGATGCCATTAGTATGTGATTGTGTTCCCTTATAGCATTGTGGATTTTGGAATGTAAACCTAGAGCTTGTAATGTTCACCAGTACATGTGACTTGTCCAGTTTTAGTAGCAAATCATTAGAAGCATTTAATCTGGCAGGTTCAATGGAGTGCCAGCTGAGGAACGTCTTACCTGGCGATCTTTCTTGGTAAAGTTGGGAGCAGAGAATCTCAAAGGCGTTAAAAACGAGGAGCTTCTCGTCGCTTGCCACAAGTACATCAAACTACCTCTAGTCTTCTTGTAGCATTTTGTAGCAATGTACTTTAATCAAACTTAAACTATGGAAGTAATAGATAGTTTCTTTGTGAAGGTCTGTTTACATCGTGTACACTATGCTAGGGGATGTTAGCATCTTCCTTGTTGGCAAAGACGAATACGATGAACTTGCTTGTAAGCCTTTTTTTCTTCATCTCACTCTTTGTAAATGAACTGATATGTGATTCATTTTAGAGTGTGTTGAATCTTTATTGTTATATGTGGCGCAGTGGCAGAAGTCATCTTTATCATAACATCGGCTGTGAAAGACATATGCGGGAAACCTCCTACAGAGCGAGTGTTTTTGGATAAATATGGAAGGATATGTTTGTGTCTTGATGAAATCGTTTGGAACGGACTTCTGGAGAACACAGACAAAGACAGGATCAAGCGACTCATTAGATTGAAACCTCCTTCTGAGTTTTGATTTCCTCCCAACCAACCACACATTCTGCTTCTAGTCTTTCCAATACGTTTTTCTCACTCTCTCAACAACAGAATGTCATTTGTTGGATTACTTCTCTTTATCAAGTATTATACTGTTAACTACTGCTGTTCTTCGATCAGACATGAAGCAATTCAGTGTGGTGATGGTTATTGGATCTTACCTTGAAGCATATAAACAGCTTGGTCATTGAAAATTTGATTTGATTTGATTTCGAGGATATAGTTTCTCTATTAACTTGGGCAAGTCGGGCTGATTGTATAGAGGATATGCTTGAGCATCAGAGGACTCTTCCACAAGCTAGGCGTGAAGGTTTCAGCTTCAGAGAGGCTTTTAGATGGAAAGCCTGACAATAATAACAACTGTGTTAAGATAAAGAAGTAGCATGGTGGATCTTGGTTGGTCTCAGAACACGTCTAATATTAATCCTTGTGTTTTGATCATCATAGCTTCATCTAAAAGCCTCATGGAGTTAATACGATCTATTTTGTTTGTAATCTTGGCTGGAGAGCAAAAGTGGTAAACGCAAAGTGTGACCAATTGTTGTCGCTTGCTAGATTGGCTCTAAGGATCAGACAAACTGCTTACGCTTCGATCAATCAATCAGTTCATGTTGTTTTACTCTTCTTCCCGACAAACCAAAATCATTTTGATTTACTCATAGAAACAATTTTGTTTTCTTCTTCACATAAGTAACTTGACATCCACTTCAAAAGAACGTATCCCACAATCTGTCTGTATCTCAGAGATTAGTTGCTTGCTTTTAAAGAAGAAGAAACTGAAGAAGAAAGATTGAAACTTTCTCTAACCATACAACAATAGAAATAATTTGTCTCGGCTATTTGATGTGGAATTTCTTTGATCGTTTGAACTTTGAAGGTATTGTTTATTTTTTGTGCTTCCATTTTACAAAAGGACAAAAAAGTTTTAAGGCTATTCTTTTAATTGTACCTACCATTTGATTGTTAAGCATGTATTTAATTATGAATGCGGTATGCACTAGTTGTTTCGACTATGTAGTTAAACAAAACTATTTTGATCAACTTTGAAAAAGGGGAAAATGAAGTCTTTGATTAATCTTGAGTTGGATTCGAGATTAGATTTTATCGGCCCTTCGACAAGAGAAAAGGCTGACTACATGCAAAGTAATAGTATAAATTGTTTATTGTGGGTGTTTGTTGAAAGTATAAGTGACAAATTACACACTGAAAATATAATAATCAAATCTATTTCAGCATTAAAGAATGTTTTTTTTTTTAAATCTAGAATATCCCAAATTTATAAAATGATCCAGACTAATCGATAAGAAGAAATGCAATCTGGTGCAATTTACGGATAAACCTTTTTCGGGTATATATATAGAACGAAAGCATGAACTTATATCTGTGTTGATATTTAAGACAATGAATTGTAGCTTTTCTCACCAGGTGGATCGAACTCGAAACATTGTAACGTTCATAATCCGTCTCGTTATGACTAGAGCACAAGGTTTCAGACAGCATAAAAGAATGTACTAAGTGTTTTTCTCTCATTTGTTAATGTTTATCTTGTACTGAAAATGATAGAATCCAAAATCCAAACACAAATATAAATTACAATCTGGCTATTCAATGCGATATTAGAAAAAATAGAGAAAGTATAAAATTCTAGTGACATACAAAAACCAAAGCTATAATATTTCTTTTCGACACGAACACTCTTCTTGAAAACAAACAATATTTTATCCAAAATCATCAGTATATACTCTCTAAAATCGGGAAAAATGAAACTGCCGTGACACACATCTA
Organism: Orychophragmus violaceus; assembly: GCA_030180135.1. Lineage (NCBI taxonomy): Eukaryota > Viridiplantae > Streptophyta > Magnoliopsida > Brassicales > Brassicaceae > Orychophragmus > Orychophragmus violaceus. Next base: position 6,148,716 of record CM058229.1, read on the forward strand.
TTCCAAAACAAAGTTTGATATATGGGGCATAATGAAACAATAAAATGAAATCACTAGATTATGCAAGATTAGGTGAAACGTAGCAATCAGGCTAAAAAGTCCAAAGGGACCTCGTAGCCGCCTTCCTTTTCCATGGTCCAACACAGTGAAATACTTGTGTGTGTTTTCCTCCCTCCAACTCGTATAGTTATAACTGTCGTATCCATTGTTTTTTAAGAAAGTTTTTATTTGTTGACATTTTAGTTACCGTCCATTATCAAAAATACAACAGCGAGAATAAAACAAATAATAAAATTCCACATACAAGGAAGCTTATTAGTTAGTGACAGTGTTACGTACTGTTTTATTATTCGACTAATCTAATGAAGTATAAAATATGATCCCATTTTTTCTTGTCAAATAAATGTAATTTTGTTTTCAGCAGAGATCGAATTCATAACAAATGAATTTATACCATTTCTAAGTTGGTTTACAAACTCTCATCTCAAGAGCTTTTTCTCTCTCTTCGGGAGAGGATTTTCTCTGAGCTTTTTCGCTGGTTTTTTTTCCGATCGGTTCTCTTACCACATCTTAATCCTTTAAAGAGTTGATCTCCCCCCCCCCCATTGGATCTTTATGTCTGGTCGATCTTCTTCTTGTTTAGCTCTCTCGATCGGTATTCGTTTTGTTTCTTCGGAGTTCCTCCGATTTGGGAGGTTTCATCCCCGAATAAACTCAGGTTTGATTGCTATGGCTGGCTTCCCTCTTTCGATTTTTTGGATCTAACCGGGTTTCCCGGTCTTTTAGTTCTTCTGTTTCGATCTTGCTTCTCGTCTTTCTCTTCGTCATCTCCTCCCTGTTCTTTCTCCTCTCTGCTTGCGGTCTGCTAATCCGATGTGAATAATACCGCCCTCGTTCCATTGCTTTTGAGGACAAGCAATCGGTGGTCTTTGATCAGTTTTTAACCGATTCAACGACGACGTCTCCTTGGGATTGGTCGGTTTCAATGGGGTTGCAGTAACTGTTCTTTTGATGCATGAATTTCCATGGCGGTTTTGAGTAGTTTGGATCGGCGAGTGGTCTTTGGTTCCTTTGGTGAACTGGTACGGCGAGTCTCCGCAACGTTTTCATCGACGCTATGCGGCGGTCTTCCGGCGGTGCTTATCTAACGATGTGTGTCCCTGTATGCCGGTTTTTTTTAAGAGGTAAGACGTAGCAGTCTCATCTCCTTAGGCTTTAGCTGGGTCGGGTTGTAATGTTCACTTTCAGTGCTTCGACCCACTTATAATTTTAAGGCTTTGGTCCATAAAACAAATATGTTGATAAAAAATTGGTTTTTCTTTTTGATAATTTAGGTGGTCTGGATTCTATGAAACTATTGACTCAGATCTCTCAAGTTTTCACATCATCTTTTGTAAAAGACCAGATTTTTTTACATTAGAAATTAATGCACTATCCTAGGTTCACCAATTAATCATAAGACTGGAAAAAACCATGTGAATGTCCGAATAACCAATCCGAATTGATTCAAATAGGCGGAAGCCTAATAAATATCATTTATCCAAAACATATATCCATTCATAATTAATCGCATCGTTTTCAAAATATATCGCTTTTATATTTTTTTTGTCAACATATATAGTTTTTATATATAAATCGTAATTACACCGAAATCGAAATGCCATTCGGGCCTTAGTTGTGTATGTATAAATTTCTAAGTTATATTTGCTTAGAAACAATAAGTTGCTAACTTATATAGAAAGTAAGAACACTAACATCTGTTTTTACTTTTAAAGGATAACAGTTTCACCTAAAGTAATTTTTTTGTGACCTCATCTATAACCATCCCAAATATCGCAAACAAAATCATTTGGTAATTGGGAGGGACGACCAAATCGATCTGGACACGGCAACACAAGACCAAATTCTATACACAAAACAACAAAATAGTTACGTTGTGTAATTGCTAACGTGTCCAGTATCATCTCTATCTTATAAAACATGATCTTTTTTTTCTTTAAAGGAAGAAGAAGAAAAAAACTAGAAGTTGTGATTGTCCGAGTCAGATTGTTTGGGTTCTTACGTGTCGAACTCATCCTGAAATTGCCAGCAGGATCACAACATTTTTCTGTAATGTAACCGCCCAATTTTCACATGTTAATAAATTCCACATTTCCTTTTTTACCAATCACATCATATGTTCTTTTCAATTATTTATGTCGTAGTTGTTATTATGTCCTAGCTAGTTGTTGTTAATCAAATTCTTAATTATTTTCTAAATCATTAAGCATACTATATAATATTTACCAGCAGTTGCATTTATCTGACTACATATCTATACAGCATAGAGTATATATTTATATTCGTTAATCATGTGAGGTTTATGATAAATCCAAATCCTATAAAGGCTAATCTGATGTCATAGGCCTAATCTGATGAAATAAAATCCATAAGTTGCCATTTTATTAGACCTACCTTCTATAAATACACCATAATGGCCAAACGTATTTTGATCATTAGATAAGTTCCGTAGTAATCCAATATTTTACCTTCCTTCTATATATACATCCACAACTACATATATAGAGAATTCTGCAATCGTCTCATTTAATCAATCTCGTGTCTATCAACGTACGTCGACGCCATTGTATTTGGAGATTCTTGATATTGAAGGCTTGCTTTCTTTCTTTGTTATTGTTTGGAGTTTTCTCGGGAAAATGAAGGAGAACGCGGGAAACCCTCTTCATCTCACATCACTTAACCATGTGTCTCTCTTGTGCCGATCCATTGAAGAATCCATGAATTTTTACCAGAAGGTGTTAGGGTTCTTCCCGATTCGAAGACCTGAATCTTTAAATTTTGAAGGCGCTTGGTACGTACCCTCTCTTAATTCTTTTTATTATGAATTTTGAAAGACTTTATAGAAAACTATAAATATGTTTTGGATTTAGGTTGTTTGGACATGGGATTGGAATACATCTCTTACGTTCCCCAGAACCTGAGAAACTCCCCAAGAAAACCACAATCAACCCCAAAGATAATCATATCTCGTTCCAGGTATTGTTTTTTCATTCTGATCAATTTTGCCCCTTTTTTTTTTTTACTTTTGTGCATTTTAAGACCTAGAAATAACTTAGGTAGATACAAAAAAAACATAAGATTAGAATGTTATATACTTATATTCATAAATTTGTCTAAATTTATGAATATTTAGTGCAAAACACCAGTTTTAGAACTATTTACAGTTTTTGCTCTGTTTTAGGCATATGTATATATATGGTTAATGTTGCAAATTTTGGGAATGCAGTGCGAGAGTATGGGAGCAGTGGAGAAGAAACTTGAGGAAATGGAGATAAAGTATGTGAGGGCGATAGTAGAAGAAGGAGGGATCCAAGTGGATCAGCTTTTCTTCCACGATCCAGATGGCTTCATGATCGAGATATGCAATTGTGATAGTCTCCCTGTTGTCCCCCTCGTAGGAGGAATGGCTCGGTCTTGCTCCAGAGTCAAACTTCATCAGATGGTGCAACCACAACCGCAGGCTCAGATCCACCAAGTGGTCCACCCTTAACGATCTCTGTTTTTGTAATCTTGTTGTGTGTGTGTATATATGTATTGCTGTGCTTGATTTTGGGTGTAATGAATAAGAGACTGACGTGAATCAGTGAATGTGATTCGACACCTAGGAAATGATCATTCTCCTAGCTCTTTTTACTATATGAAATAATCAAGGGAATTAGTGCTTACATGTATTTTGTTTTTGTTGGTTATATTATCCATGACCGATCCTATGAACTATAATTATTTCTAGTGTAAAGCTTAATTTTTTCTTAATGCAATTTGAAAATCGTAAAACCTATATATTAGTCATATAAAAATTAGGAGACAAAACCAATATTTGACTATGTTCAAGGTGGGTTATGTTCCTATCGAGTCCCCAACATTTTTGTTTTTGTGCTGTAACCGATTGTAGAGTAAAATTTAGTTTTTGTGATGAACGTGCTAACAGAACCGGTTCTAGAAAAAATGGACAAATTGAAAACCTCTCTCTACTCTCTCTCTTAAAACTTTTCTCTCGAGTTCTCTCCGACAGTCTTTGCTTCTGGCCTGGCGGTTTGTCGGTGGCCGGATTACTTTTGTTTTTTTGGTTCTCCGATCCTTTTCCTTTTCCTTGTTTCTTTGTGGATCGGTTTGTTTTAGTTCTGTTTATATTTCCGGATTTCTTGTCCGGTCAATAATCCCGACTATGTTCGGAGTTTTTTTCCGGTTGTTTCTGGAGCTCGATCTTCTTCCATGGATCACTGCCATGAAACCACACTTTCTTGTGCTACCTTCTTGCCGAATGACTCAGCTGTTGGTTCGTTGCCCAATCGAGTTGAATGGGTCGGTTCGTCTTCGGCGCTAATGGTGGATCTTCTTTTGAGTTTGATGGCGATTCGTCGGTGGATCCCTCTGTTCTCTCTTGGATTCATATCTTCGCGTTTCCCCTCACCTTTTCGCCATGGTGTCTCGGCGGTCTAGAACCAAATACTTTGATTGGATTTGGTCGGCGTGAAGCCTCCTTGGAGTCAGTTGTGCAGTTTATGCACTCTATGGTGATCTTCTTCGACGAGCTTATAGAGGGCAAGCAGATCGGCAGTAGATGGTCGTTCTCGCAAGATTTGATACTTCGGCGTCGGCGACCGGCGAACTCTCCGGAAACGATGATGCATGGCAAGCTTCTTCTACGCAAGCCACGTGTTCTGTTCTCTCTCGAGATCTCGACCCGTGTCTACTTACGTGTAGAGTTTAGCAGGCTTCGGCTCATTTTGTTTAACCTGTTTGTACTTCATAAATCTTGTGTTTGCGTCATATCTCTTGTAATATGGCCCATTGGGCCTTTTATGAAATAAATATAGTCGACAAAAAAAGAACCGATTCTAGAAAAAAACATAGTTCTCTCTCTAGTTTTAGAGAGAGAAATTTCTCTCGTTTCTCTTTGTTCGCGATATCTATTAATCTTCACAAAGAGAGATTGAGTTTTGATCTACCGGTCATGTCTCAGCTTTTTTGGTGTGATTATCTTGCCGATCTTCGATCGATTTTCTTCTTTTTGCTTGAATAAGGTTTCTAGCTTCCCTGGATTAATTCTTTATGAGCAGTTTTCTAATTAATATCAGAACTTAGAAGATCTTCTTTCCCGGAGCTGCCTCTTACCATCGAAGAGCCCGATCTTCTTACTCGTTTCTATCGGTGCTTCATATTCTTGGATTAATATTTGGGTCATGTTTTTCACCTCTGGCTTGGAAGTTAACAGTCAAACCTTGTTGTGTTTGGCGGCGGCGCAGCCTCCTTGCTATGGCGTTTCTGGTTTGATGTTGAAGCTCCTCTTCATTCTTTTGCGGTTATTCTTTTGGTGGTATTTTGGTGGGAAAGTTCGATCGACAACATGGGTAATCAAATTTCACAGAGCTTTGGTCTCACGGCGGTCCTCCGATGGTCTCTCCGGTGAATCTAGATGTGGCGGTTGCATGTCGTGACTCTTTTTTAGCCGACGCGTGGCTCGCTTGAACTTATTTCTTTTTGTCTTTATTTTGGATATGTGTTTGGCTGGTTCTGTTTGAACTTTTATCTGTAATTTTGTGTTGTTCAGTCATATGGGCTTTTTTCAATGAAGCCACCCAATTGACAAAAAAAAACGGTTTTAGAAAGGAAGGGGAGGAAAATTGTAAAGAGGGAACAAACAAAAAAGTACTATATCTCATTATCCCTTTTCCCGTTTGGCTTTTTCGCCAGCGGCGTGAGAGGTTGGATCGTAGATGAAAAGCAAAGATCAATTATTAACCAAAAAAAATCGGTAAAAGCAAAGAAACACCAATCCCAAAAAAATTGAGAAATCGATGTCCTAATATTGTAAGTGAAGTTGAAACCGACTTAAAAAGTTTATTCAAAATATATCTTTCTCTTAACTTTTTATTATACTTTGCTCATGCTTCACATATATTTCATTTTTTATAATGTCTATATTTTTTCTTATTTCAACTTTCTTGAATAACAATAATAATGTAATTTTAGTTTTGTTTTAAAGATAATTTTCTTGTACTCTCACAATTTTAAAAAGAAAACAACATACACAATTTTAATTGTCTCATTTTGAATGCTCTCTTATTTTTGATTTAGACAGACCGAGTTATTCATCCGAATTCACAACAAACAAGTAAAACATATTACATATATTTCATTATCAACTAGTTTGAAGTCGAAACCCCATGAAACTGTTAACTTAAAATGACTATTATTCTCTCTCAAATAATGGATACCTTCAGATGATCTAGCCCATACAAAATAAATAAATAATTCATGAGTAGTAATACATACATACAATTGTGTATTCATAAATAGTTTTAAAGGCCACGGGAGAGCATGTTTTCGATGGATTCGAGACGCTGGAGATGAAGCTGCTTTCTGAAATTTGCGATGAAAGCTTCCGCGCACTTGTCTACGTCCATCGAGACTTTCCTCTCCACCTTCTTGTTCCTCGTCTCTGTAATAACGATGTTTGTACCACTTTCTTGGACCGAACTCATATTCATAGTGTTCTTGTTGTTGTTCTTCATCATAGTTGATATATATGTAAGAGTGCTTTCTGTTGTTTCCTGATTTGAAAATTTTGGAAAGAAGGTGAATTGTTTGATGTTTAGGATCATGCTCCGAACCAATGTATTTATAGGGGAATTTTAATAATAACAAAAATAATTGGATTTGAAGGAAACGATAAGACTTGTTCTCTCTACAGAAACCATATTTGAATGTTGAAGGAATAAAAAGGAATCTTGAATCTCAAGTCACATACGCGACTTTGGAGGCAGAGGAACCATCCCGAAACCACCGCCTCTACTTTATTTGTCTTTAAATTCTATGCAATGTATTCTCTGCAACAAAAAAATTATAGTTATGCTATGAAATTCACCAACACAGATTATCTAATTTATTTTTTTTAAAATAAATTTAATTTTACAACTCTAGTTGGTTTTTTTTTAGAGCGATACCTCCTACAATAAACAGACTGATATTCATATGATATAATTTATATACTTAAGAAAAATATATAATTGGTATACATTAATCTAATCTATTAAAACAGGAAGGTTTGCCATGGTACATAAATGTTGTTTCCGGAATTTACCCATGATATTATTAGAATTTGTAACCTTCATTAAGGATAAAACTGTAAAACAATTTATATTTGATTTATTCATAATATCTTATAATATCTTTTGTTTTCTTTTTTTCTATCATAATCATATCTAACGAAAAACTTTTTCAAAAATTTAATAAAAATAATAATTAATTTCGAAATTAATATTAAAATAAATATTATAAATTATTCTTAATTAAAATTTAACTTAAAGAAATAAAATCAAGCATAATTAAGTTACTAAATCAATTGGTACATATAATTATATAATTTAATACATAATTATTTTATAAATTATATAATCATTAAAATTAATAAATTATTATTAAAATAAGAAAGTAGTATATAATATTGTACTAGCGTGCGAGTATAAATTATTTATTTTGTAAGAAACATTTTTTACGATTGTACTTCTTAACGGGTTGTTTCATCAAATTTTAAAATATTTAAATTATAATAAAATAGGTTAAAAATAAATTAACCAATTTCGATTTCTAAAAATAAAATTTGCACGAGTAACTAATTCCAATGGATATATTTTAAATTTAATATAAATATTTAAATTATTTAATATTTATATTATTCAAATATATTATGCGTCAAATTATAGTTCATGTTTGAACGCAATTTTTAACGAGTTGTTCCATCAAATTTTCAAATTATATATCATTACAACACGTGTTGAAAAATAGATTAACCAAGTTCAAGCATGATTAATCATATATTAAAAATAACAATAAAATACAACTACTAATATATAATAGACAAGTTAATAATATCAAAACAAAAACAAAATTTATTAAATTTCTTCTCACATTTAAAACTATATCATCTTATTTTCATTTGATATAGATTAGAAAGGTAACAGAATTAATTTATAAAAATATAAATTTAAGATAAAAGTATATATTCTAAGAATGAAAACATAAACCCGCGCTTCTTTAGCGCGGATCAAAATCTAACATTATCTCTACAATCCATGTTTCCAAACAAGACAATTATTAAACATGTAGCCAAACAACCAAAATCTAATGGGTCTCACTTTCCTAATTAATTAAAATCAAAACAAATTAATTGATAAATATAATGAATAATTTATACATCAACTATTATATATAAATTAAGATTCTCTAATATATGATTTAATTCAAAATATATTTATAATATATTTTAATATCTTTTTATTTTGTTTCAAATATATATATATATATATACATATATATATACACATATTACGGTTGATGTTTTTACGATTGTACTTTTAGCAGGTTTTCCATCAAACTGAAAATATTTAATTAATTAAACGGGTTGAAAAATTAATTAGCCAATCTCGATTATAAATTTTCTATAAAAAAATTCGCATATAGTAAATACTTTCAGCTGATATATTTTAAAATTAATAAAATATTAAAATGATTTCATACTTATATTATTCAAATATTTGAAGCGTCAAATTATGATTTATGTTTGAATTAAGTTTTTAACGTATAATTCCATCAAATTCGCAAATTATATATACGACTACAACATGTATTCTATAAAATAATATTTTAGATAAATAAAATAACAATTAAACATATACCACATAACTTTTACAATAGTTGTTTTCACATATATATATTTTTTCCAAACTATGATTTTACGATACAACATAGATTAAAATATATAATGCGAAATTGTTATTTTAATCTCTTAATCCTTACGATATATCTCTTTCAAATAACACATATTTCAATTTAAAAAAAAAACTAAATTGCTAACTCACTGTTTATAATTTTGGTTAAATAATTATAATCAAAATTAGATTACATAATTAAAAATCTAAACTACTATTAGCAAAATGAATAAAAAGTAAAATTTGTAAAGAAAATTAAACCCGCACTTTCTAAGTGCGGGTCAAAATCTAGTTATGTTTAATTATTGAAAGACAGCATCAAATCTAAGATGTTGCCTAACTATTGAATTTGACTTTGTCAACTTGAAGAAACAAGGAAAGCAAGCAAGATTCCAAAAACCTTAAAAATTGACCATTTTCTGTTAACCAACAAAATATTGACATTTTTCATAAAGTTGTTTTACACGTAAAGAATTACGGCTTAAGCATCGGAGATTAGCTTCCTCAAATCGCCGCCATCTCTTCCTTATGTCGCCGCTCCGGTAACCATCCCCGCTTTTTTGGGGTGCTTTTACCAAGAAGATCGATGAAAATAACAAAGAAGAGATCATGTGGCTTAAGTTGGCATCTAACCTAACTTCAAACCGAAAATTTTAGGTAGATCCATTGAATCATATTATGAACATGTACCAATTTTATTAAACTATTGGCTCAAAGCCAACGGACGTGTTATGTCCACTATTTTACTCTCAACCGTTATTGGCCATCACCAAAAAGAATCCATTCTCTAAGCACTCTAATAATTAAATATTTGAATCACTAGTTTAGGATTATTTATTTACAGTTTTCTTTTTAACTACCTCATGAAACTGTGGTGGATTGCTCCGTATAACATCACTGATGTAAAATAAAATAAAGGATACTTAGGAAAAGAAATATTAAACTCTAAACTACATGATATGTACCTCTTTTAAAAAGTTGAGAAACAATAGCCCATTCTTTAGGTCTTAAAGTTAAAATTTTAACTTTTAAGAATTACAATTTGAGATTACTGGTTAGTAAGTTTTTAGAGTTTAAAATTTTGAGTTTGGATATTAAATTTAAACTATTTGGCTAAGCCAGATCTTTAGTTTAATATTGGATTTACTATTTTCACAATCCATAAAACCAAAAAACTAACCACAAGAACTAAAACTAGCAATTAGACATCAAAATAGACATATGTTTTGCAGAGAATAAGGACAAATTATATTGGGCTGGTAAGATAATGGGCCGGAATTGCTGCAGACGTTAGCTGTATCAGGCCCAGAGAGACATAAGAAATGACCCGATGGGACTCCCTGTGACCAAGCGATGGCCATGGAAACCCTCTTCAGATTCTCACTTCCTCTACTTCCGGTTTCCGCTCCCGTGACATTTCGCCCAGTCCGATTCCCCGTTTCAAGAACCGATTCCTCACACTCGTTGAACCGTAGTCTGTATAATTCTTCTTATACTTCCTCCTCTTTGAAGACAAATGCCGGTTGGTTATTGGGTCTGGGAGACAAGAAGAAGAAAGTGGATTTACCGGATATTGTAGCAGCTGGAGACCCGGTTTTGCACGAGAAGGCCCGAGAGGTTGACCCGGAAGAAATCGGGTCGGAGCGTATTCAGAAGATAATTGATGACTTGGTTAGCGTTATGAGATTGGCTCCTGGAGTTGGCCTAGCTGCTCCTCAGATTGGTATCCCCTTAAGAGTAAGTAAGCCTAATAATTTTCTAATTTCCCCTTTTTGAAAGACGAATGATTGAATCGGTTTTCATGGTGATTCAGATTATTGTTTTGGAAGATACAAAAGAGTATATAAGTTACGCACCAAAGGAGGACATTCTTGCTCAAGAAAGACGTCCTTTTGATCTCCTGGTAAAAATAGTAGATAATTAATTATTGTTAAGATTGAGACAAAAGTTTTAAACTTTGGGGAGTTGCTTGTTAGGTAATTGTGAATCCAGAGCTTAAGGGGATTGGCAACAAGAAAGCTGTCTTCTTTGAAGGATGTGTGAGTGTTGATGGATTCAGAGCTGTGGTGGAGAGATACCTTGAAGTTGTAGTGACAGGCTACGATAGTCAAGGAAAGCGAATCGAAGTGAATGCTTCAGGTTGGCAAGCAAGGATTCTGCAACATGAGTGCGACCATTTGGATGGTTATCTTTATGTTGATAAGATGATACCACGTACTTTTAGGACAGTCGACAACTTGAATTTGCCTCTTACAGAAGGCTGTCCTAAGCTCGGGCCTCAATGACAGACAGATTCTTCAACAAAGGTGTTGTTATTTAATGTTTGATTCAATATTTTTCATTTTATTTACGAAAATATTATTAATTTAAGACAGATCATATCACGAATTAAGACAGCTATTTAATAGTTCTTAGTTTTTTGAAAATAACAATTGGAAATGTGTTCTCGCTCGATTTGGACGACACACGGCGGCGAAGGCGTGAAATGCGGCGGTGAAGTGGCCCTCAGATCAAGCAAATATACAATAACTAGAGCTCAAAATTAAGTTAATTAACAATAAATTGAAAAGGAATGATCTAATCAAAAAAAAAAAAATGATCTAATCACAGCCGTCCGTTTTCCAATCAACGCAAATTGCTTTTTTCTCAAAGACATAATTCAACTTCGTTGTTGTTTACGAACCGCCGCCTTCCTGCCGGCGGCCACCAAATCGGAAAGTCGGTTTGATTTGAACAGATACAGAATTTGTCGGTAAAAGATAGATAATTTACAATCACCCAGAAAATTCAAAGTATGGCGATCTATAAGCTTAACGGGAGAAAATTGACACTAAGAAGATTGTATCAGAGCACACAGGGAATACAAAACGAGGATCAGATACAGTATACTATTCTCTCTTCAATTCTCAGGCCTACATCGATCTGCGCTTCGGTGGCCTTTTCCTCGGATTGTTCTTCTTACCCGGTGGTTTCTTCCCAAACGCAGAGCAGCAACCGCATGTCGAAATTCTTGGAGACGGCGGGTCCACCGCAGGAGACACTCTTCCGGTTGTTCGATGATGTCGTGGGGCTCCTCCGCCGTTAGATCGACTCCTCTCAATTCCTCCAGCTGTTTGTACACCCGTTTTGATCGGTCTGAGCTTGTCTTTCTCATCGCTGGCGATCGGTTTCCCTTGCTCCGAGGCTTCTGATGTCATCGGCTTTGGCTGTTCGTCGCGTTGACTTTCCTCTTTCTGCTCGGTGGCCTGTTTGTTAAGCTCAGCGATGAGACGATCGTCCCAGACTATACCGGAAGATCCCTGACGGCGGAACGAGATGGTTGATCTTTGAAGACCTTCCATGGATCTCTTTCACTAGCTCTCTTCCTCGATTTCTTCGCTTCTTTTGAGCTAAAAAGTGATTAGGTTTATAAGTGATTAATCAATCATTGTGTTCCAGACTTTCTTTCTGTCCTCACTATATAAATGAGCTCGGTCCACTACTATTTATTATTTGGGATTATGATGAATCGATTCGATTCGATGATGATGTTTTGAATTTATTTTTCTGTAACAATTTGTATCATAGTTAATGTATTAGATAACGATAACATTTCTACCTGGTGATTCAAAGGTCATAAAAACCAGAATCGAACCAGAACCAATTCGCTTTAATCAATTTGGTTTTGGTTCCGACTAAAGTACCCATTAAATCATGAAGTTAAAGAACCATGGATATCGGTTCGGTTTCGTTTTTTATTCATAAACGAAATGAAAAACCAAATACATGAATATATATAATATAATAATTTATTGATATTTTAAATAGTTGATTGGTATTTCAGATATTTCATTAGTTTTTGAATATTTATTAATATTTTAGGAATGAATTTAATTATTATTTATTATTTCGAATTTTTAATTACATTTCAAATAATTTATTAGTATTTCAAATTTGAATTCAAATATTTTTTGTTATTTCAAATATTTTAGTTACGTTTCGGATAAATTTTTGACATCTCAAATATGAAATATCCATGACTACAGGATATGAATTTTTTTGGGCATCTAAATTCATCAACCTAATATCTAAACCAATCCATAACTGACAAAAAAAATCGAATCAAAACCGGACGAAAAAACAAGTACTCATTGGATTATAAACTTTCGTACTCAAAATACATATAACTGATTAGTTTTTACTCGAAACCAAACCGAATATCCATCAAATCTGCTTTTACAAAAATAAAATTAGGTAGAATAGAATAAAAATGAATATTCATCTCATAAAAGAAAATCTAAAAGAACTTTAAGAGGAAATATAATTGATATATACGAAATATTAAAATGCAAAGTACTGAATGAATTGTATAATTTTTTAGAAGCATCAAAGATTAGGCATCCTTCTTCTTCATTCGGTAAACAAATATATTAGGTGAGTGAGGACTGAGGAAGAATGGAGAGGTGAAAGTGGATCAAAATAACGCGGTTGCCAATTTGTAACTAAAGCCATGATTGTATTCACGTTTTTTGCTATGGTATGGGGTCCCACAGTGGGCACAACACCAATCAAATGATAAATGGTAAGTGAGACACACGTGTGGTTAAAATGGTGTAACTGCACCGCTTGACGCTGCTTTATAACGCATGAAAAAGAAGAGTTTTGTTCAGTCAATTTTCTTTAAAAATAATTTAAATTTAAAATATGGTTTTGAAACACTGTTATACATTAACAAAAAAAACAGAGTTACGTAGATATATATTATATATTTAAAATTTTAAAATAATTTAACAGATTTTGCTACTAACAAACAATGATTAGTTCAGATTTTATTTACAAAATCTTCAATTTATATATAATATCTTCAATAAAAAATTATTAATCAACGAAAAAGTCTCTATAAATATTCACTTCCTATGCTAGTAATCATCATTTTCACAAAAATCTTCAAGCTTCGGTAAGTTTTATCTTAATTGTTCTTCCTTAGTTTTCTATATTTTTATATTATTTATTATTATATAAATGATCTATATGATATTAAAATTAATAACTTTGAATTTATTTTTGTGCAGCACAAATATGACAAATATGGCAAGTGTTCGAAACAACATTGCAGAGCATATATGGAGAAGCTATAGATCATAAATCTATTTTTTAGTTAGCTAGTTCCGTATTTTTAAAAATAATTTTTTTATTACTATTCACTATTTTAATTAAAAATAAGTTTTTGTCAACATTTGTTTTATAAATATAAAATTTATCATAAGTATAACGTTCTTAGCTCCGGCTATCCGCTCCTGCTCTCAGTTCCCACTCTTAGTTTCTACTTTCCGCTCTCCGCTTCCGTTCTACGCTTCCGCTCTTCGCTCCCACTTCAGCTGTTATCAACTACTCTTTTCCTTTCTACTTTGCCAATCTGGACTTAAGTCAACTTCACATCGTATACTATATAGTTTTATTCAAAGCAAATAATCCACCCTCTCATGTGATTAAAACACATGTACATGTGGTGGTGGGATTAGCAAAATCGGGTTCCTCATATAAACATTTGGCTAGGGAAAATTAACGGACAAAAATTGTTATTATGTATGGCTAAATCTTTCCTTATAACAACATTAACAATTTGAGATTTTATAACTCACACAAATCTTTGGATATCATTATCCTCTATCAACAAAACTAATCTAGAAACAGACTAATTACAAAATGGATGCTATAAATGGAAGTCTGATAGTGCCACACCACACTCAAGACTTAACCATGTGTCTCTCACTCAAGGTGAGGAAGAGAAGAAGAAGAAAGGTGAGGCGATGAGGGAATAGAGTGAGATGGTAAAACGATTCTGACGGTTAACAAAAAAACAATATAGGAATTTTGTTTAAAATAAATAGTAAAAATTGATGGTTCAAGCTGGGTACGAGCCAGCAGGCCATGGTGGATCTGTGTAGCGTTGAGCCGTGATCCGTCCACTGCTGAGAGAGGGAGGTGATCGCTGCTCTGTGAAACCAGCCTCACGCATTGCCCTCCGCTTTAGGAACCGCCTGAGCCGGAGCCTTCGCTCAACACACACGGACCACTCTCAGCTTGGACTGGGCAGCCCAGAACAGTGCGACATCAGATCCGACCCGTGGTCCGAGACAGTGTTCTATCAATTTATTGTCCCCACTCGGGTCACAAGCCCTCGTTAAAAATTGATGGTTCAAGCTGGGTACGAGCCAGCAGGCCATGGTGGATCTGTGTAGCGTTGAGCCGTGATCCGTCCACTGCTGAGAGAGGGAGGTGATCGCTGCTCTGTGAAACCAGCCTCACGCATTGCCCTCCGCTTTAGGAACCGCCTGAGCCGGAGCCTTCGCTCAACACACACGGACCACTCTCAGCTTGGACTGGGCAGCCCAGAACAGTGCGACATCAGATCCGACCCGTGGTCCGAGACAGTGTTCTATCAATTTATTGTCCCCACTCGGGTCACAAGCCCTCGTTACTGAGCTCGACGTTCAATGGTTTGTTTAAGGACTTATATAAACAAGACAATTACAAGTCAAGGTACCGATGTGGGACAAAATAGAAGTGTATAAATTTTCCTGTTGGACTACAATCGTTTTTCGTTCTTTTTTTTTTCCTTACACAATGGGGGCTTCGATGATTGTCTTCTCTTAGAGCAGGTACCACATTCATCCAGATTTTCTGTCAATTTCGCGAATGCAGAAGGTGTAGTTTTATTTTGCAATGGAAACTTTCTCCATTTTAGGTTTCTGTGTTAATGGTCGAAATGGGTTTGCATCTCATCTGAAGCCTGATGTTTGTGTGTTGTGTAATAAGATTAAATTTGTATGTATCTCACATGAAAGCTTAGTTCTTAACTTCTTATTGAAACTGTTCTTGCTGCTCTACATTTTCTCCTTCACTAAAAAGCTCTCTTCTTTCGTTGTGTGGTTTGCTGTAGTTGTCTATGTTAGTGGGAGCTTTTCTCTCAGCCTATTAGGATTTTGAAGTCTTTTCATGAAATTAGCTCATAATCGTACAAAGAAACTCCATTCGTATCTACCCTAAAGCTTCTACTCATTTCAGAAGACCTTCATCTCCCTGTTGCACATCTCTTACCAACACACGACACGTCTCTGGAGAAATTCCAATGATTGATGGATTTATATACAAAATTCGACTGGACCTTTAGATGGGTGTGATGGACCATGTGGGGATTCAGTAGCTGACAAGAAGACAAAGGAATCCACCTAACAAAGACAACCCACAAGTTGCAGGAAATATCTTTATATTAAAATATCAGGTCAAGAAACAGAAAAAGAACCAGACAGAGACATACCACCTCTTCTTGAATCTATCGCCTTCAACTTGATGCGACTACTACTAGTCCATTTTTCATCGGGTTGATTTAGGGCCGTTGTTTACTCCATGTTGATGCCCCACCTGTTCCTTTAGTACTATCTCTTTTTTGTTTCTACCATCTAAAAGCATAAAGGCAATCAGTCATCCTGTCCAGTGAGTTACATAGATTCCTTTTGCAGGAGTATCTTCTATATAAAGTTTCTGGATTCAGCTAGAGGTTTACATGAAGTGCAGAAAGTGAGTTATATGAAGTGCAGAAAGTGAGTTGATGCTACAGATTCTAGGATCTTAGTTCCTCCAAAAAGCCAGACAGAGGTTCTTCCCATCAAAATACCTTCAAAGTTGCTTCCTTTTTTCTTTTTCTTTTTTTTTTGAATCTGAAGTAAGATTCAGGTTCGTGTGGAGGGATCAAGTTGGAAACCTTTGCTAGCTCTGTCATTGGTGTCTCTGGAGTACTAAACATCAGCAAACATTTTTCAGACAGAAACTTGGTGATGTCTCTTCAGATTTTCACCAATCCATCTCATGGTTTAGCTCAGGTATACTACTCTAAGCAGATATCATGTAAGGTAAGACTGAGTCGTGTTCTAGCCACGCCACCGTCTCCAATCCTCCTGCAGATGGACGAAAGCAACAATCTTCCAAAGTCCAAGAAGGGTTTTTGTCTGAGTGAAGATTCAAGAGACAGTTTGAACAATCTTTCTGCAGATTCTATGCTCAGACAGGCCAACACGGTGGGGATTATCGGAGGCATTTCAACTGATTCCACTCTGAATTTCGTTAGGAAACTCGAGGACTGGAGCTCAAAAGATGGTAAGAGCTCCTTACCGTTCGTCCTTTGCTCGGATCCTATACTCAAGAAGGAGCTTCTCTTGTACGAGGAGAACTCTTATCCTTCTCTCTACCGTAGAGTAAAGAGTACTCCGGTTGATCCAAAGCAGATTGTTGAAAATCTAAGGAACAAAAGGAGATCTCTTGAGAGGTGTGGAGCTAAACTAATCTTAATGCCTTGTCATATTGCACATACATGGTATGAGGAAGTTTGTGAAGGGAGTTCGGTTCCTTTGCTTCACATGGGTGAATGCATTGTTAAAGAGCTTGAAGAGGCGAAAATGAAGCCTCTTGAAGCTGGGAATCCTCTGCGTGTAGGTGTGATGGCCACTAGCGCCACGTTATCCGCAGGGTTCTACCAGGAGAGACTCCAGAGAAATGTCAGTATTATGTTGACGTCTCTTATTGTTTATATCTGAGCAAGTCCAATACTTTTCTCTCTCTTTGAAATAGGGATTTGAGGCGGTGCTTCCAGACAAGGCGACAATGGAGCACACGGTGATCCCAGCCATAGAAGCGATGAAGAGAGATGATATGGAAGGAGCACGGAACCTTCTGAGGATAGCATTGCAGGTACTGTTGGTGCAGGCGGTTAACGTGGTGGTGCTTGGGTCAGATGAGATGAGGGATCTCTTGCCAGTGGATGATCCTCTGCTAAAGAAGTGTGTTGATCCAATGGATGCACTTGCAAGGTCTGCCATCAAATGGGCAGAGAGTCGATGATCTTAAGGATGAAACCCATGGTTGAAGTTTGTGTATCCTTGGTTGGATTGTGGATGTTTGTGTATACATATGTGAAAAGAAAAGTAGCTGGACCGAGGTGGAATTACCATTGTTTGTAATAGAAAGATCATTTCCAATACTAAAAGCAACATGTCTTCTTTTTATTGTATGGTCAACACAAGTGTGAACATGTATAAAGCCAGATAAGTTTGAACATGTGTTGTGTAATATCCCTTATTATTACAGACATTTATTAGTGGCATTATAACGGATTAAATATCGGAAGGAGGATGACCAGGCATGCTTGGACAGGTTGTGTTGTTAGGATTCTTCCTGTCCAAAGGGTTCTTGTTCTTATATTCATTGTTGTTGTTGTCATTGTTCATCCCCAGTTTGTTCTTCACTGCCTCTGTTGCTCCTTGTGCCATGCTTTTCACTTTCTCCCCTTTCTGATAAATCCATCATTCTTGTGTTTCTCTTATAAAAAAAAAACAAAGAAAGAAAATCCAAAACATGTAGAGTTGATGATGTGTTAGTTAACCTGCTGGAGAAAGCCTGAAGCTTGAGAAGAGTTGGTGCAATCATCCCTCTTCACCTGATACCAAAACATCAAATTTCTCCACGTTACACTTCTTTTTAAAAGTCACAAGTAATGGAGAAATTGAACTAGTGCACTGACTTGTCCTTGGCCCACGATTTGGCCGGCCTTCACACTGAACTCCTCATTCTGTCTGCTCGCCATTTCTTACTTTTGATTCTCCTATCTTATCAAACGATATCCTCTTATAATCATGTCTTTATAAACATTTTTTCTTCTATATGCAATGGTGTTCCATTTTTCAAGGAAGACTTTTCGCTTTTATGATCCATCATTTTCTAAACCATGCTTGACTTTGTCAACATCTTTCCATATTCGCATCAAATTTCTTTTTCATTTATGAAAAAATAAAACTCTTTCGCTTACAAAGTCTAATCGGTGCACCCATTACGTGTTACAGAAGCGGATGACTTCTTGACGCGAGATTGTACCTTTTAGCTCCACTCTTAACATCTAACAATAAATCAGCCTCACAAAAATCAAAACTTTTTTTATCCCGTCTTGAGGAAGCCTTCTCAGTCGCTCATGTCGTCAAAATCTTCAAAATCATTGACACCATCAACTGCTTCATCCGCTGATTCGTCTGCATCGTCATCTGTATCCATTACTTCCTCTGGTCCTTCTCCCCCTTCTTCATCATCACTGTCTTTGTCCTCATAGATCACAGGACCTGCATCTTCTTCTTCTTCATCCAAGTCATCAACAATCTACCATTAACACAATCAATTACGAATCAGTAACATATACAGACCAAATGTCAGCGTTATCCATCCAAAGCAAGCTTAGAACTTCAATTGTGTTATTTAATTCGTTAAGTGATCAATGGCATCAAACACCAAAGCTTATGCTACCCTTGGGCTACACACTGAAATCAAATTCTTCCTCGTTTCAGGGTAACACAATACATACCAAGTCCAAGCTGCCTGAAACTTCAACGGCAGTGTGAAGAGTTGATACCCGTGACTCGATAAGCTGCATACACAACCAATCAAATACATATCAATCATTCATCTATCCCAACTTTCAGTTTTACTAACAGGACGCCATGGAAAGCACAGTCGTACAGTAAACTCATGCAGTTCCTAACCTGATACATGGAGTTTAATGCGAGCAACGATGACTCTTGTGACATAATCCCACTGGAATGAGTAAGTAACAGACACTTTATCCACGGAATCGTACAAGCTAAAATTGCACCCCTGCAAAGCAAGAAAGTACGAAAAACCAACACATCAAAATCAACAACCACATAAACAGATATTACACACAAAATATAAGTCTTCAACTCTCACCTTGATTGTAGTATTGGTAGAAGGGAATTTAGAAGCTTGAGTACTTCTGCTGAATTCAACTTAGCAACAGAATTAGCAATAACCTGTAAAGCGCATATAGAACTGGAAGAATTAAGAAGAGACCGACGATGAATCAAAACAATCAATAAAAAAAGAGACATAATATATATCTTCTGAACCTGTTCATCTCGGTTGTACAAGCAATCCAATAGAAGAGACCGATCATCAGCATGCAATGCTTGTCTCAGAAGAACATTAACAGAGGCTGCAGTAGGAGGCTTATCATCGATCGGAGCAGAATCCCTATTACTCTCCTCACTGCTAAGTTTTTTCCCGCCTAATAAGTTAAGACTCTCAAATTTATCACCCATTGTTGGCTCGTTATGAGCATCGTCTACTAGCACTCCATCTCTATTTTCATCAAGACCTACATATATATAACATGAATATGAACTCTAATATAAGACTGTAGCCCATGGGGTTTCTAGCTGGACACATCCAGAGGTTCATGCTCAACAAATCAAACCGTAAGAAAAAACTGTAAATTTATAACAATCGGATATCTATTATTAAATCTATTATACCAGAATCACGCGCCTCTCTTGTTGATGGTAATTCGGGATCAGGTTCAGCTCTCTTCCTGTTCTTCTTCTTATGCTTCTTCTCTCTGTGAGTAGTGTCGGCGATTTCGTCTGTTGAATTCATTAACAAAAAAAAAGTGAAGCGGTTGAAAACTCAGCCAACGTAATCGAAGATAGAACGAAGCAAACCTCCATCGGAGGTGGAAAGAGGCTTCAGTTTCTCTTTGGCCATGGTCGGCGATGAACGAGCGAGATAAGCGGAAAGAGAAAGATAGCCGACGCGGGTTTAGGGTTCTTTCTTTAGTCAACATCACAGTTAAATGCTTCGGGTCGGGTCGGATCGGCTCATAATGAGAGAGTTAAAATGCTTTTTCTCTATTGGGCCGACAAAATTCAGTAGTTGGGCTGACTTTACGGTGTAATCAGTTCCTAATATATATTGCTTAATTTTATAACAAGTTAAATGGTATTGTCACATTTTCTCAATAATTACTCAAAGAAAATTTGGAATTAAGTATTTCTAGTAATAGTTGGAAGCCTGTCATTCGATTTTTGACAGAGGCTAATTCTACTTACACCTGCATATTAGTGGCAACTGGCAAGATTTGGGATTTTGAATTTGGATTATGGTATGTATGTTTCTATTAGACATGTATTACACGTATGTAAGATAATCTGATACCCTTAAATGTTAGATGATATGTTGTATATATATATATCAAAAGGAGAAAAATACAATATGGATTTTATATATGTGTGACATGTATATTGGTCATATATTTTCTTTATTTCACCCAACTTAATAAGAAAGATATCATTTGTTTTTTAAAGATACATAGAATAAAGAAGCACAACTATGGAAACAAAAGACCAACACATATATTTTAAAATAAAAATTGCAATATCCAAAATTTAATGTTATGATTTATAGGATTTGTTATTATTAGTACTATCTTTTTTTTAAACATATATAGACATATTAATTTGGTTTAATAGGTGGATGAACATTTGCTAAAAAAGGTGAATGAACATCAACATTTATATGGATTCCAAAATATGTTTTATTTGATATATAGAAGCGAATATGACTGATTTTATTGTATTTTTGACTGTATATAAATCAACTATATCTTATATTTCTAATTGAAGATATATACTCCTATGTATAGACTATAGTAGATTTGATTGAAAAAAAGAATTATTTGTTTTTTGGTACGCCACGTATTGAATGTTGGCAAAAAAAAAAACTTTATAAGCCGTTTAAAAGGAAAAGCAACGGCAAAGAAAGTCAAAAAGACAAATGTGGTTACATGGCAAGGAAAGTAGAGAAGGGTGGACTTACACGAGAGCAGGGTATTTTCGTCATTTTTGAAAAGACGTCTTGGCGCCTATAAAAGCTTCACAGGCAATCTCACAATCACGCACGCGCATCCATACTTATTTATTTTTCTCATCTTCACCGTTTCATACGAAACTCTCTCTTTACGAGGCACCCTTTCTCTCTCAAAAGAACCTCTTTCATTTTCTCCGGCCAGGTAATAATTTATTTTATTTCTTTCCTTCTTTTTTGTTCTTTCTATGGGCGATTGGTTGATTACATCAGAATTTTCAGGGCATTAAATTCGTGTTTGATTTTGTTTTGTTTACTTTTTCGTTTTCTGGGCAAAATTTCCACCGACTCATTGAATTGCAATCGAATTGATCTGGTTTTTGCTTTAGAAATCGAATGTTTTCCGTTGATTAGAGGATCCACAAGTCTTACAACTGTTTGTGATAAGTGAATAGTTCAAATTTGATTGACCGATTGTTTTTGAGCTGAAATCATCATCTTGTCTGTTATTTGATAATCATCTGTCATAATGTAACGCTAAGTAGGACTAAACTCCTGTTCTTGTTCTGCTTCGTGGATTCAAATGTAATAGATTATTGAGTTGTAGCCTTTGATATTTTGTTCTCTGCCTTCTCTAAAGATATATGTTGTGGATTGGCACAGATGTTGAATTAACTCTTTTGTGTTGCTTTAAGTGTTTGAGATGCTGAAGGAAAGACAGATTTTGCCGGTTTCAAGCAACAACAATAGGGTATCTCCTTACCCGCTTCGCTCTTGTAGGAGCAAGAAACAAAAAGAAGTCCAATCACCCCCTGAGTCAGAGAGTGTGAGTGAATGGGAGGATGTGAGGTGTGTGATTTGCATGGAGCCGCCACACAATGCGGTTCTCTTGCAATGCGCCTCCTTCTCGAAAGGATGTCGTGCTTACATGTGTGATACAAGCGCCCGTCACTCTAACTGTTTCAAGCAGTACCGTAGAAACAACAACAAGAACACAAGCCGATGCAATAGCAAGACTCTGAGCTGTCCGTACTGCAGAGGAGAGGTTTACGGGACAATGAAGTCTACCTGTGCACGGAGGTTCATGAATGCGAGACCGAGGTGTTGTTCTATGGACAAGTGCGATTTCTCTGGGACATATTCTCAGTTGAAGACTCACTTGAAAGCTGTGCATCCGGGTTTTACACCTCCAAAGCTGGACCCTTGGGAGCAACACATGTGGGAGGAAGCGGAAAGAGCGGAGTTCATTGAAATGATCAACGCTCGTCATAGATGGGAAGCAGAACATAGATTGTTGACTGGCCATGCCTACCAGCCTGCACACCACCATCATCCTATGATCGATCTCAACGTTGATGCTTTCATGCACAGTTTTTTTAGTGGTGTGAGGGGCCAAGCAAGTTCTGCCAGTTACCCGGCTCTCATGCCCGGAATGGAGTTCCATGGGACCATGTATCCTAGATGGACTCCCTGAAGATTCGAAGTGCCGTTCAAAGTTTTGATGTCTCCTGATTTTTTATCCACAATGTACTCTCAGTGTTTAGGTTTTATAGTGACATCAACTCTGGTTCTAGGCGTAATTTTTACTTTTTGTTTGTATTTATGTTTCTGATAGTCAAGTATTCTGTAGCTGCGAGCTCATCTTCGCATATGCAAAAGATTCTGTCGAAATCAAAATATTCACATTCTTCATACTTTGTTATGGTTCCAATTTGTATTCATGTAGAATGCTTCAAGTTCTGAGATCCATTAGCACTCAAAACTCATATCTCAAAAATGTTTCCTCGAAAAGGAAGAAGAAAACTTTCTTTTACAAATAGTTCTGTCCTATGGTATGGCATTAAACATTCTCAATGATTGTTTGGAACAGAACACAAGTAACGAAGCGTGTACTCGTTGGAAGAACACATATCTGACAGATCCTGGTGGGCTCTGGTGATTGCCTTCTGCAGCGATTTCAGTGCTGGTAACAGATTTCTGTAGTTTCGTTGAATGGAGCTGCCGTGTGTCTTGCAGATTTCCTGAACATGTAAATAAAGAAAACACATAAGTTTAATCAGCTAAGAGCAGTTTGGGTCCAGAGAGATCAACAGAAAGAAAGATAGCATACCTGGAACCAGTGAAGTAAGAACTCGAGATGAGGACAGTTCTCAAGCAGATCCATCAGAGCTTCTATAAGCCTTTCTAAGTATTTCTGAGGGACAGAGATTGCAACAGCTTTTATGTCTGCTGGGGCTACAGCAAAGATGCATTTTTTAATGAGGCTGTCTTCGTTCAAACGCATACTCAAAGCAAGTGCTCTGACCACTTCATCCTTCTCTAGCGCATCCTCAACGGCCTACACAAAACAACACATTACCTTAGCTTTTCAAAATCAACAATCAGAACTTAAGACATCACCCGCTTATAGAGCGAACACATACAAGAAACCATGCACATTAAAATCAATTTAGGAAAGGCTCACCTCCGGTGTCACATCTATGTCAAGATCGGTTGGATCAAAGATGAAGGATTCGTCGATTGAGTAGATGAGAACTCCTTCCGTTGTTGCAGCTGCAAAGCTCCTCCCAGTTGGGGCAATGCTGAGGCTTTTTGTCCGGATAATTGATCTGCCGCGGTTAGGCCTGGATCCAGGCAGATCATAACCCAAATTACCCCGAGACTGTTTATCTATGCCATCTTCTTCATCACTATTGTCATCATCAATCAGATCCATTGGTCCTGCTTCTGTCATCTTTTTGGAGCTCAGGAAGTCAAGAACTCCATCATACGAGAGATTGCGGGATATTTGAAAACGACACAACAGAACCTGAAAAAGTAATATTGCAGACATTTGTCTAAGTTTCTTTGATAAGCAAAGCATGAGCTTCCAAAATCTGCATCAAGTTCCTGAGGCCAAGAAAAGCTGAATTCCAAGAAGAGCTAATTTAGCTAACCTGATCCGAGATGTCATACATGCAAATATATCTGCTATTTCCTGCGGCTAGAATATAGCTTCCATCAACGGAATAGCACAATGTTGCAAAGCACTTTCCAGAACTTGAGTTAGCTGCAGACCGACGGTCAGTCATGTTGCGACCTCCAGCAATATCTCTCCGCCCTTCTATGGTGTACATCAACACACCATCAACAGTGTCCCAGAAATGGATCTGTCCATCTAGCGTACACGAGGCTAACTGCTTGCCATCAGGACGGAAAGTAACTGTTAGAACATCGTGGTTGTGTTGAAACGTCTCCTCTGTGCCTTTGCTAGCAAACACATCCCACAACCGAACCGTATTGTCCCAGGAGGATGAAGCTAAAATTTGCTGCAGAGAAAGAAATATGGATCTAGGTAAGGCATGGAAGATATTACACCGTAAGCCAGAAGTATACATAAAAGTTCTACGTCACTAGCTAATTCTCACATAATTGTTGTGAGCCAAGATTTGGACTAAAAGAAATATGAGAGCACTACAGTTTGTTTACCGTTAAGGTTGAAAACATTAAACCATGAACGGGAGCCTCATGCCCATTCAGAATATCCTTGCCCAGTCTTCTTAGACCATACAAAAATCTGCACATAGGCAAGTAAAAGTTATTCACCTCGCCGAAAGAGACTGTGATTCAGTATTTGTGAGTATGTGACTAGAAGCAGCAAATGCTTAGTTGAATTACCTCAAATGAATCTAGGGTACCAGCACATACGACGTCACCACTCGGGTCTGCTGTTAAGGAAACAAACTGCCGGGGTGTAGGGGTTGTATATGTTTTGTATTCTTGCATCTTCGAAAATCCCAAGCACGGACAGTGCCGTCCAGAGATGCGCTTAAGAGGGACTGGTTGTCAGCCATAAAATGAAGAGCAGTAACTGCATTGGTGTGCTCTGCGAAGGTGATGAAACATGATCCTGATGTAACGTTCCACACCTGTAAAATGCATCATTAAAAAACAAGGGGAGAATCAAGGTATAGAACATACAAGTTAAGTCCTTGGGATTTTAATACCTCGACTTTGTTATCATCAGCACCAGTTGCCAAGAATCGTGAATCAGATGAGTAAGTGACACAGTTTACATCAAAATAGTGTCCTTGTTGCTTCAGTATATAGCTTTCAGATCGCCACTCCCAGACTAACAGTTGACCAAGTTTCGCGCAACCGAAGGTCAGCCAATTACCACGCCCATTAAAGACAGCTGTTGTTAGCTTCTCCCTAGAAATAGAGAGCAGATGGATACAGATGAAATCTGGCATCTGATAAAGACCAAAAACACCATTTGAGGACCCCACCACAACCATATCAAGCCCCTGGTGATAGTCACAAGCTGTCACCTTTGCTGATCCCTGATTAAACCCATCCTTCCTCAACAAAACCCATTTCCCTCTATGCATATACTCTGAACCATCATCATCTTCTTCTACATCCTCTGACTCACGACCTCTACCATCATACTCTTTACGTTTTTTTATATCAGTGCCAATAGCACCGCCGTTTTCCACCATCACCTCATCAGTCCTCTCTGGAGTATCAGGAGACGGTGGCTCCGAGTGGTCATCCTTTCCACTGTAGCCCCAACTAAATATGTAACCATCCCGTGCAATGGTGAAAGCCCTGTTGACCTTGTTAGTCGTTTTATCAACACCAAAGAAGCAACCCACAACAGAATCTCTATGACCTAGAAATAAATAAGGCTTATTTAAGACACCCTTCAACTTCCTAACGCAAAACAACCTAGCTGCTAAATCCTTTGTTCCAACGAGCAAATAATCAGAGTCCAAGCTCCACTCCAAGGAGACAACTTTATCATCAGAATTAGCAAAAGTCCTAACCCGCTGAAAGGCGAAAGCCGCTCGACTAAAACCAGGTGATTCCCATATCTCGACCAGCTTACCTATCCCTACAGCTATAAACTTACCATCAGGGCTGAACTTCATGGCACTGACTTTTCCCTTGAACATTATTCTGTGAAGAACCACCCGTCGAGGCACGTTGATGAAGAGGCATCGGTTTTTTTTCCTCGACGGCCATTAAGAAAGTACCGTCGGGAGAAGCAGCGAGTCGACATATGTTGGTAGAGGTATTGAGCTCAAGAGTAACCGTCTGGTGCTTGTTTAGGTCGGTTACTGAGACACGATTGCCGACCGGTGAAATTAGCTGAGTGTTCTGTGTGATGACGGCGTTCCCGCCTCTGTATGGGGCACCAAGAAGGTTCTGGAAGCGGTAATTCATGGCTCCCGGATCCCTACCAAGTCTGGATAGAAAGGATAGAAATGCCGGAGGCTAAGTTCGCGGCGTCAGGGTTCAAGGAGCGACAATCTATCTCGGACGCAGAACCCTGCTTAATCTCAATTATTTTCTGATTTATATTTGTTTAATTCTCGCTATCAAAAAAAAAAACTTTCATGGACAGTTTGACTACAGAATTTCATGGACTTTTTTTTTTTTTGTCAGCGAATTTCATGGACAAGTCGCCCAATATGCAGTTCCATGGGCATTTTATAAATTGGGAAGGCCTAAAACTTATGGGTATAATTGGAACTTTGAAGTTTTTGAGGGACGGAAAAGGAAAAAAAAAGGTTGAGGACCAAGATTCGGGGATTTGAACCCGACGTGAATCGAACACGCAACCTTCTGATCTGGAGTCAGACGCGCTACCATTGCGCCACGGATCCTTGGTGCTGAGATACTGATTTATTATAGTTATATTCACATACTAGTTTCAGTGGTGTACGTTGAAGAATGAAGAAGCTCGAATATACGTTCTTTAAATGTGAATTGGTACATTTTAGTGGAAGTTTGTTGAGTTTCGCGTAGACTAGAAGACAAAAAGATCGTAGTTGGTACACATCTATAACATTTTCTGTATTACACTTCTAAGAAGAACATCTAGTGTCTTGACAAACACGCATCAGCTTGGGTATAAAAAGAAAAAAATAACCACAGATCATGTATGTTTGCGATCTATAAATACTATATGGTTAATATATGACTTGAATCATTGTTTTCGTTGATATATCACATACTGCCTCGTAGTACTCATGTCATGTTCCATCCCCTGCTTGTACTTTGTCTGCAGGATTTCAACAACGAAACATGAGTGTCTAATTATTTTCTGCCTGTACTTTATTCTTTTTTGCCGCCCACAGTGTGTCACTTAAGTCCATTTCTTGAATGATATATAAACAAACTAAATCATATGTTGTTTCTTGTCTCTCCTAACAAGGTTTGTTGTGGTCACACACACTCGTCTCTCTTCTCACCAGTTTTGCATTATATTTCTTGACCGGACAACCATTACTCTGATTAAGTTAGAGAACATGTTATCATATCTGTTAACAAACATGAGTGTCTACCATTGCAATCAGATTTCAGAAGATGCTTCTTTAAGAATGTGCAAGTATTTTGGTATTCAATCATAACTTTTTCATATATACCTATAACAGTGTTAATTGTATACTCTCGAGAATGTCATGTTAAAGCATAAGAGAGCTCACATCCATACTTTGTACGCATAATTCGAATGATATCATTTGGTTTAGGCTTCTCTTTGACACCCTCATATTTATATGTAATTATATTCTCAATCGTTTTTGCCGAAGATGTCTTGCCAAATTTAATTTTGCTTGAAAGAGCACATGTATGATAAGAAACATACTTTTTGACAACAAAATATGTAGACCCTTCTAAACACTATGCACTAACACACCAATTGCATATGTTGTTTGTACATTGTATATACCTTTTTATGTCAAATTTCACAACTTTGTAGTCGAAGTTGTGTTTCATTGCACTGATTTCCATAATTTCCTTCAACACGCTTTTGCTTCTGAAATGTTGACGTTTTTTCACATCATCCATCAAAGAAAACCGAACTACGTTTCCAATGTCTTCTGTTTTTATAGTGAAGTCGTTTTTTTAGATATTACGTTGTCAATACCATCAACACCATCATCACCAACAATTGGAACATCAATGAGATGGTCTTGAAAGTGATCTTCTTTTCCACTCTTTGAATCAGATGGCTGTTCATTGTCAACCGTAGTTTATGTCCCAATCATAGCTATAAAATTCACACATAGCTGCGTCGACGTTGTTTTCCGTACATATGCAACAAAATTTGCCAATTGACGATCATTAGCAATAACAATTGGCGGATAGATAATTAATCAAATCTCTAGGAAAATAGATAAACTCGATATTACTGATTCTTTGTTTGATTTCATAATCTTATGAAACTACTATCTTTAGCTTATCAAGGGTAGTATCAGAACTCAAAGCAAATAATATCCCTCATTTTTCTCCATCAACATCAAAGCTCCAACAGTTGTTGGCAAATGATTTACAAACACCACAAGTTGCGTATATATGAGTCATGTTAATCGATCAGAACAAGAAAAACAAAAATTTATGAAACCACCATTGATTAACGTCAAAGAACACGTAGGAGACGATTTTTTAACAAATTTGGGGAAATATATATTCTACAAAATGCAGAAGAAAGAAAGAAATATGGATTGTATCTTCTACGAAAGTATGAATAATGAGTAAGTGGTACAATATAAATTTTACGGATTCGTAGAATAAAATTAAAACATCAGAATGCGTATACCCAAAATGTTTAGGTTGTAGAATATAATAAAAAGTGTAGAATGCATATTCAACGGCTTTAGAATGCAATTAAAACCGTATATTTTTTAATGTACAAAAGATCGATGATAGTGAAAGTGGTAGATTATGCATTCTAAATTGTTTGGATATTAATGAAAACGATATAAAACATATTTTACTACTCTATACATGGTAGAATTTACGTTATACTATTCATGAACAAGTAGAAAAATAATATTTAAAAATCTTAAATAACAGGAATTTTTTTAATGTATTTTTATTTTGCCTTATTTCCACTAATTTTAAATTAAAAATAATTCGAATTTAAATTTATAAAATATTAATAAGAATAATTATGCCAAATTAAGATAAATATGAAAAATAAATAAAATAACAGTAATCATTTTTTTCATCTTTTACTCAAATTTCCCAAAAATTAGATTTGCTCATGGAACTCATTCATCGCTCAGTTGGGGTGCGAGTGGTTAATTTTGTTTATATGTGGCATTTTAAATAGCTATTGTTAAGTATAAACCGTTAAAGGAATTACTTTGAAGTTATGGGGCCATATCACAAGTAGTACTAAAACAAAAGCCTTTACTCGTAAATTACGAAAGGTTTCATGTTTCTGATTTCTGAGAGTAACGACCATCGTCGTCTCCGCGGGTTCTTCTCTGCGTTAAGGCCATCGAAAAATAAATTAAAAAAGTTGTTCCTTTTTATCACTTTCTTCTCTCACTTTTCTCTTTCCAACTTAAAATATATTTTTTAGGTGTGATCCTCTTCAAGGGGATTTACTTGGCAGGTCCATTCATTCGCACCGATCAAACCACTCCGATTTGGTCCTCAACGCAGTCCTGTACAAATTTCGGATAACATATTACTGTAAGATCTCTCCCGAATCGGAAACTACTGTCTTCGAAACGAGTAAATCGTCTGATTGATTTTGATTTTTGTATTCATAAGGGTTCCTTAGTGAATAGACAAAGGAAACTATGGGGGTTCCGTTAGTTTGCCACGGGCATTCTCGTCCCGTTGTCGATGTGTCTTACAGTCCGGTTACTCCAGATGGGTTCTTCCTCATTAGCGCCAGCAAAGGTATGATCCTATTTCCCCGATCCCGATTTGTTCAGGGTCGATCCATTAGTATTTGAATATACACGATCTTCACATGGAACTGCGCTTATCTTGTCTTGTTCATGGATTTTTGGCTATCGTTTGTGTTGCTGATCTTACGGATATGAGTTGTCTTCATTGTGATATATAGATTCGAACCCAATGTTGAGGAATGGGGAGACTGGGGACTGGATAGGGACTTTTGAAGGACATAAGGGAGCAGTTTGGAGTTGCAGCCTTGATAAACATGCTATGCGTGCTGCCTCAGCTTCTGCAGATTTCACTGCGTATGTTGTTCTTCTTTGTTGCCTTTTAAGAATGTAGTTTATCATTTAGTCTTTGTAAGTTTAATAGCCACTGGTGATGGATTTGTTTGCTTAAAGCTTGAACTTTTATGAGGAAGATTATGTTTCCAGAGAAAATGGGGGTGTTTGTTGGAAACTTTACAGGGATTAAGGCTGCTTCTTTGTGATTATAATACATTTCAGGAAAATATGGAATGCACTGACTGGAGATGTATTGCACTCCTTTGAACACAAGCACATTGTTCGTGCATGTGCCTTCTCAGAGGTAGACTTTAGTATCTTTCCCTTGCTAAGTTTCCTGATATAAGGGATATGGATGGTGGGATTCTCTAAAACTACTTGTAGGATTTTATGGTCTGGAGTGGTTGGTGTTCATTTTTTGTTCTATTGTGGTCTTAATGCACAACTCTTTACTTTCTAGGACACTCACCTTTTACTCACCGGTGGAATGGAGAAAATTCTTCGGATATTCGATATGAATCGGCCAGACGCACCTCCAAAAGAAGTTGGAAATTCTCCTGGTTCAATTAGAACTGTCGAGTGGCTTCACAGTGATAACACTATCTTAAGCTCTTGCACAGATACAGGTGACATTAGGTATGTCACCACATCATTCCTGGGTTTAACTTTATACTCAGTCCTTAAAGTATTCCTGGTCTCATCATCCTTTTGGTATATGTCCTCTGTAGGTTATGGGACATAAGAAGTGACAAGATTGTTCAAACATTAGAAACAAAGTTCCCAGTTACTAGTGCTGAAGTAAGTCAGGATGGGCGATACATAACCACTGCTGATGGATCTAGTGTTAAGTTTTGGGACGCCAATAAGTATGTTTCAGAAAGCATCCTCAATTACGGTTTTATCGTTTTTTCTTTGTCCCCCTTTATCTTAGAGCTTTTCTCCTGCTCTCCTAGTTTTGGATTGCTGAAGAGCTATGAAATGCCTTGCAACGTTGAATCAGCATCCTTGGAACCGAAACACGGGAATACTTTCATTGCTGGAGGAGAAGACATGTGGGTCCATAGGTTTGATTTCCAGTCTGGAGAGGAAATTGGTAAGTTTCTTGTAGAAAGATTTGATTTTAGGAATCTGTGTGTAGCCTTTTAAGCCAATCCGGTGAATGCAGGGTGTAACAAGGGTCACCACGGACCAGTTCACTGCGTGAGATATGCGCCAGGAGGGGAGTCATACACGTCAGGCTCAGAAGACGGGACGGTCAGAATATGGGAGGTAGAAGGTTCAGTGAACCATGAGGAGAGCAATAATCTGAGTGGTCACGTGAAGCTTGTTGCAGAGGAGGTTGTGCGTAAAGCTGAAAGTCTGCGAATCAATGAGAAAGCCTCAGAAGCCAAATGAAACATTGTTACGTATTAGCTTTATGATAACATAGTTGGAGAAGACA
The DNA here is from genome assembly GCA_030180135.1 of Orychophragmus violaceus. Taxonomy (NCBI): domain Eukaryota; kingdom Viridiplantae; phylum Streptophyta; class Magnoliopsida; order Brassicales; family Brassicaceae; genus Orychophragmus; species Orychophragmus violaceus. The sequence continues at coordinate 6,180,575 of CM058229.1, forward strand.
ATGATCCCTTCAGCTTTTTTTGGCTTACTATAAAACTTGTAAGAAGTTTTGGACTGTTATCTTCTTTCCAATAAATAAAAATGAATACTTTTTTTCCTGTGTATGTATGTTATTTGATTTCTCAGTCAAACAACGGCCAACCTGCTCAGTGTTTGATCACACAAAAAGGTCTAAACTTTATGATAGTATGAATAAGAAATTTGGCAGGAACAAAAAACAGAACTTTGTTGTGCAAGTGATCATTGACTTTCCTAAAAAGGTGACCCTTGTCAAAAAAAAGGTGGGCCTAGTTGGATCCACCAGAGAGCCCAATTTGAGAAAGCTTACAAAATGACAATCTTGCCTTTCTATCTCATGTAAAACCCTAAACCCCTCTTTTTACTCCTCACTTCACTGCTCCCCCTGGTTTTGGATTTCGTCTATTTCGTCCTCAATTCGCTTGCTCTCCAGTTACACTCTGTAATCTCCCTAAACCCTAGTCTTTGAATTTTCTGTAATCTTCTCAAAATTTTGTAGTTTTTGCTTACTGGGTCTGATCTATGCGACTGAAATGCATCGCATTTCTTTCAAATCCGACCTAGCTTTTTTGTTCTTCTTCTGATTCTGTCTTGTTTGTGTGTTTTACTGTTCAGTAGCAGATCAGTGCCGGTGATCTTCTCCGAGGAGGAGACATGTTTGCTCTTTCCAAGGTTTTAAGAAGGTTGGTTTCCAAACTTTAGATTGTTCTTTAAATGCGCCACTGAAGGTAATTGAACAGCTTCTGTTATTTTATGAATTTTTCAGAAGCCAGAGTCTCCGACTAGGAGCTTGCAATGCTATGTACTACTCTAAGCTAGATCTACCATTAGGAGAAAGGAAAGATTCTATTGAATCAAACGCTTGGATTCATGATAAGTACGAAGCTCTCTCATGGAATTCCTCTACAGGAAGACGTTCACTTTCCTCTGAAACTGGCGCCAGAAGTTCCGGAGAGGAAGATGACTTGGAAAGCCTCGGAAGTGGTGATAGTGAAGATGAGCTTCAGTCTGAGGAGGAGTTGTCAGGTGATGAAGCTGACATTGAAGGAGCAGAACTGGAACTACTCTCTGAGGATGGTAAAAGTAAGGCAAGCAAGAGATCATCGGAGCTGTTTAAGGCCATTGTTTCTGTCTCAGGTCTGTCTGTAGCGACTGCACTTGATAAATGGGTAGAAGATGGAAACGAGATCAGCCGCACAGAGATTGCAAATGCGATGCTACAACTCCGTAGGCGTCGTATGTATGGGAGAGCATTGCAGGTACATATTACTTCTTGTCTCAGAATGAGCTGTTTGAGTATCAAAGAAACTTGGTAGGCTCTCAGTTCTGTTTGGTCTCTAGACTTATCTTCTTATTTTTATAGTTGTCAGAATGGCTGGAAGAACATAAGCAATTTGAATGGGAAGAGAGAGATTATGCTACTCGGCTTGATCTGGTTGCCAAGGTACGTGGTCTGTACAAGGCCGAACTTTATATCGAAAGAATCCCGGAATCTTTGAGAGGAGAATTGGTCTACCGTACTCTCCTGGCGAATTATGCAGCGACAAGTAATGTGAGGAAATCAGAAGCTGTTTTCAACAAAATGAAGGACTTGGGATTCCCTCGGACATCATATGCTTGTGATCAGATGCTTATGCTTTACAAGAGGGTCGACAAGAAGAAAATAGCCGATTTGTTATTGCTGATGGAGAAGGAAAACCTGAAGCCGAGTCTCTACACATACAAAATCCTGATTGACGCCAAAGGAGCATCAAATGACATAAGTGGGATGGAACAGATTGTGGAGGAAATGAAAAGTGAAGGTGTTGAGCTTGATCTTCGTGCAAAAGCTATCATTGCAAGACATTATGCATCAGCTGGGCTTAAAGAGAAGGCTGAGAAAGTGCTGAAAGAGATGGAAGGTGAAAGCTTGGAGGCTAATCGACATGTGTGCAAGGATTTGCTTTCCATCTATGGCTTTCTCCAGAGGGCGGATGAGGTGACCAGAATTTGGAAGATCTGCGAAGAAAACCAGCCCTTTTATAACGAGGTTATTGCTGCAATCTTGGCGTTTGGAAGGATTAATAAAGTCAATGAAGCAGAGGCGATCTTTGAGAGGTCTGTGAAGATGGGCCATAGAGCTTCATCAGGCATGTACTCCGTTCTCTTGAGGGTTTACGTGGATCACAAGATGGTCTCAGAGGGTAAGGATCTTGTTAAGCGGATGTCGGACAGCGGGTGCAATGTCGGGGCCTTAACATGGGATGCACTGATCAGGCTCTATGTGGAAGCTGGGGAAGTAGAAAAGGCTGATTCTTCACTGAGCAAGACAACACAGTTGAAACAGATAAAGCCTTTGATGAGCTCCTTCATGTACGTGATGGACGCGTATGCAAGAAAAGGTGATGTTCACAACACAGAGAAAATCTTCCAGAGGATGAGGCAAGCTGGCTATCATTCTCGCTTCAGACAGTTCCAATCACTTATCCAGGCTTATGTCAATGCCAAAGCTCCAGCTTATGGAATGAAGGACAGAATGAAAGCTGATAACGTCTTCCCAAACAGGGGATTGGGTGCTCTGCTCGATAAAGCCGATCCCTTCAAGAAGACGCCTCTCTCTGATCTCCTGGATTGAGTTACACTGCTACTACTAGATTACATATTGAGCCTTTTGTGAATCTTTGGTTTGATCTATTCGCCTTCTATCCATGGTAGTAGAAACTTCAGTAGCTTCTTAGTTTAAATGAAGCCTCCTAATAAATATTGTATGGTTGCTTCTTTGCCCGATGGTATGGTTCTTGTTTAGTCCGGTTCTTTCAGTTTGTTATGCCAGTGACAACAATGCTATGATGACTTCACTTAGCAGAGCCTCAAGATTTTAGGCCTACACTAATCTATTCTAATGTAAGCTTAGAAGACGAACACAATAGGCATTATTTAAAACGTATGTTGATAGAGGGATTCAACAACAAACGAAAGCAAAGTTTTATGGTAACTTAAATGTAAATGATACCAGTTCATTTGAAAATCGGATGGTTTCGTCAACATTACAACATAGTTTTGAACAGCAGTTAGTACTGTCAAATGGTCCGTCCAAAGCCCATTTGGGCATGACCAAACTGACCATTTCGTTTTGGGCTGAAATTGGTCGGTCTGAAATGGGCAATGGTCCAAAAAATGTCCATGCCCAATAAAGACCATGTCCATTTGGACATGACCATGGACAGCCCATTTTACTACAATCTAAAATTGGTTGTCAATGCTATTTAAAATTCACTTTTGCGATTTTGGCATGAAAAATCATTTTACGGTTTTAGCGAAAAAGTGAATTTCACATTTTTGGCCGGAAAATTAAATTTTGAGATTTTGGCAGGAAAAAACGAATTTGTGGTTTTGACGGAAAAACAAGATTTTACGGTTTTGGCAATACTCGATTTTGCATGTTTGACAGTAAAACATGGCTTTGGCACGAAAACGCAGTTTTCCGTGTTTGGCGGAAAAACTCGGTTTTGCGGTTTTGACAAGAAAACTCGGTTTTGCGGTTTTGGCGGGAAAACTCGGTTTTGCGGTTTTGGCGGGAAAACTCAGTTTTGCGGTTTTGGCGGGAAAACTCGGTTTTCCGGGTTTGGCAGGAAAACTCGGTTGTGCGGTTTTGGCGGGAAAACTCGGTTTTGCGGTTTTGGCGGGAAAACTGGGTTTTGTGGTTTTGGCGGGAAAACTCGGTTTTCAAGGTTTGGCGGGAAAACTCGGTTTTGCGGTTTTGGCGGGAAAACTCGGTTTTCTGGTTTTGACGGAAAAACTCGGTTTTGGCGGAAAACTCGGTTTTGGCGGAAAACTCGGTTTTGCGGTTTTGGCAGGAAAACTCGGTTTTGCGGTTTTGGCGGGAAACTGGGTTTTCCGGTTTTGACAGGAAAACTCGGTTTTCCGGTTTTGACGGGAAAACTCGGTTTTGGCGGGAAATCTCGGTTTTGCGGTTTTGGCGGGAAAACTCAGTTTTGCGGGTTTGGTGGAAAAAGTCAAATTTACATTTTTAGCGGAAAAGTCAATTTTACGGATTTGACCGGAAAAGTCAATTTACGGTTTTAGCGGAAAAGTTTGATTTTTCAAAAAAAAAACTGATTTTTGTTTTGAAGTCAAATCTTTTTAACCCTAGACCATGGACGTACCAATGTCCATTTGGTCATGCCCATTTCGACCATGGACAAAATTTGTCCAAAGACCATTTGGACCATTTTCTTTTGGTCATGACCATAGCCCGTCCATAATGAATTGGACTGGGCTAGACCATGGATGGACCGACCGTTTGACAGCCCTAACAGCAGTGGAGGTTATTGATATTGAAGTGCGTATTATTTGCAGGGAACAAAAGGATTAAACCAAAGCTGACCCGTTAAAAAAACAAATCGATGGTCCTAATTCGGGGAGAATAGTTATGGGCTTCTCGTATGCGGTATAGAGAAACGAAAGCCCAATTTGTGGATTACAAAGGGGAGCTGGGCTTCACGTGAGTTCTTACTAAACCAAAAATCCGAGCCTGACATCACTGATTTGGATGTCACGTGGAAGATTATAAGACAATCAATCTATTAAAGTGGCCCCCACTTTTAGGAGTTTTGCTTCATTGAGGGAAAGGGTGAAGGAGCTTTTTTTGACAGTCCAATTGAGCCACTTCCCAAGTTGGTGCACGTAAATCAAAGCCCTCGTTTTCTTCCAAACTTAAAAGATTTTACCTTTTTATATCTCTCAGTGTATCCTTGGTTTAATTTGAACATCTATATGATATGATGACCAAAACATTAACTGAAAAAAAAATGATTTAAGGTTGGAAAGTTGTGAATGCTTTCGTATATCCAGTTTTTAGGCACATACTTTTTTTCTTCTTCATTTTCTGCAAAAGAAAGAGACTGGTTCTTTGACTAAACAACACAAGGGTTCTAATTTATGTCTTTTGTCTTGATAGTTCCATTAAAGACTGGGCAGAATGATACATGGCAGGTTTAGTATATTCATATAATAAGCCTTGCGTTCTTAATTAGTGGGAAAATACATGCCTTTTTCTCAAAATACAATACTGTAATAACATTAAGGGCACTCTTTAGCAAGTAGCAATTTTTTTATACATGAATACATGATAATAAAGCTATGCAAATGCACGAATTCTACTCTACTTATAAAATTAATCATTAAGGCCATTTTGACGAGTATGTGAATACGCAATTCAGAAGCTCTTTGCAAGAAATAAAGGGTTTAGTTAAACAAAGCACTCAACAATTCTCCAGGGCCCGTCATCTGCTAGACAAAACCACCAATGTTATTTCCAATGAATTTGTCTGAAAGCAAACAAATTTACTTAATTTCCCAATTAATTTCAAAGATTAGCTTCGAACATTTATTTGGACGGTAAGCGTTCCCCGTTAGGGTTTTTAAAGATATTTCTGAGATATTTTTCTACAACTTGTTAATAAACAACACTCTTCTTCCTCTACACAGAGCCACCTTATCATCTCTCTATCCCCTCCTCTCCTATTCCCCCTTCTCTCTGGGTTTTGCTGGAGATTGTGCGAGAGAGATAGAGAGATGGAAGGTCTAATTCAACCCAGGGGAATTCTCTCTTTACCCGCAAAACCCATCCGAGCTAAAAGTCCTTTTCTCCAACCCTCTCATGGCTTAAAGCAAAGACTTTTCACCAGAAACTTACCTGCCTTATCGATTTCCTCTAATGGGCATACGAAATTTCAAGCCTTTCAGCCAAACCCACATGGGATTTCAATTTCCCACAAGGAAAGAAACAGAGGTTTCATCTGCAAGGCGGAGGCTGCGGCCGCCGGAGACAGAAATGTGTTCGGGGGAGGGGACTCAGCGGCGATGGCGGTGACGCCTAAGTTTTTCGGTGTGGAGGTCACGACGCTGAAGAAGATTATCCCTTTGGGGCTAATGTTCTTTTGCATTCTATTCAATTACACAATCCTGAGGGACACCAAGGACGTCTTGGTAGTGACGGCGAAAGGAAGCTCTGCTGAGATTATACCATTTTTGAAGACATGGGTGAATCTTCCGATGGCTATTGGGTTTATGTTGCTCTACACCAAACTTTCCAATGTTCTCTCCAAAAAGGCGTTATTTTACACTGTTATTGTCCCTTTCATTGCCTACTTCGGAGCCTTTGGTTTCATCATGTACCCTCTCAGCAACTTGATTCATCCTGAAGCTCTTGCTGATAAGCTTCTTGCAACACTCGGCCCCAGATTCATGGGTCCTCTCGCAATCATGCGGATTTGGAGTTTCTGTTTGTTTTATGTCATGGCTGAGCTTTGGGGTAGCGTCGTGGTTTCAGTTCTCTTCTGGGGGTTTGCCAATCAGGTGATTACATTCTTGATTCTGCTAGTGCTAGTCATTAGACCCATAGTCATAGTAGTAGGTTATGAAGATTAGAACATTTAAGTCAACAACTATCTTATTTTTGTGAGTTAACTAGTATGCAATCTTTTTGGTGGCAGATCACAACTGTTGACGAAGCCAAAAAGTTCTATCCTTTGTTTGGACTAGGTGCCAATGTTGCACTTATTTTCTCAGGAAGAACTGTGAAATATTTCTCTAATATGAGAAAGAATCTTGGTCCTGGAGTTGATGGTTGGGCTGTTTCATTAAAAGCCATGATGAGTATTGTCGTGGGGATGGGCCTCGCCATCTGTTTCCTCTACTGGTGGGTCAATAGATACGTACCCCTCCCAACACGTAGCAAGAAGAAGAAGGTAATCATGTGGTTCAAAATACAAAATACTAATGGTTCTTTATAGCTAAGTGCATAGCTTATGAGGTTTCTTGTGATGTGTTACAGGTGAAACCACAGATGGGAACGATGGAGAGCTTAAAGTTCTTGGTGTCATCACCATACATTAGGGATCTTGCTACTTTGGTGGTCGCATATGGAATTAGTATCAACCTTGTTGAAGTCACATGGAAATCAAAACTTAAAGCTCAGGTGAGCAAAATCCTCATGGAAATGTTTCTAATACTATCATGCTTTCATCTTAGCACCTAAAAAAATCCTATCTTTGTATGCAGTTCCCTAGTCCGAACGAGTACTCAGCATTTATGGGCGACTTCTCAACCTGCACGGGTATTGCAACATTCACAATGATGCTTCTCAGTCAATACGTATTCGACAAGTATGGTTGGGGAGTAGCTGCGAAGATCACTCCAACCGTTCTGTTATTAACCGGAGTTGCCTTCTTCTCTCTGATACTCTTTGGTGGCCCATTCGCACCACTGGTTGCCAAGCTTGGTATGACACCGCTACTCGCAGCTGTGTACGTTGGGGCTCTCCAGAATATCTTCAGCAAGAGTGCCAAGTACAGCTTGTTTGATCCTTGCAAAGAAATGGCTTATATCCCATTAGATGAAGACACCAAGGTTCCACACTTATCTCTCTTCAAGAAAGTACATGTATTCTTCTGATCTTTGGTTTTTACGAGTTGTGGTTTGTGCCATCAGGTTAAAGGCAAAGCTGCGATTGATGTTGTCTGCAACCCATTGGGGAAATCAGGCGGTGCTCTAATCCAACAGTTTATGATCCTTACATTCGGCTCACTCGCTAGTTCCACTCCTTACCTTGGAGTTATATTGCTTGGTATAGTCACTGCTTGGCTAGCTGCGGCTAAGTCTCTGGAGGGACAGTTTAACACTCTGATGTCTGAAGAAGAGCTTGAGAAAGAAATGGAGAGAGCTTCATCACTCAAGATTCCTGTTGTGTCTCAGGAGGATGCGGCACCAGGAGAATCTACTAGCCAAGTACCGGAGAAATCTGCTCCGACCAGCATTTAGATGATGACGGATAAAAGGACTTTGAGATTGTGTTTTGGTCGGAACAAGATTTTGATAGTGAGAAGACTAAAGTCAACCATTTAGTCATATGCTTTTTTGTTTGTTTTCTTTATACCAATAGCAAACTAAATTTATATGTTCAAAATCTTATGAATAATCTCAGAATGCCTATTGGATGTTTCTGTAAGTCTCGGAACAAGGCTGTTTGTTAGCTTGCTGATGTGTTGTTACAATTTCTGATCTGCCCACTTATTAGGAGCGGATTTCACATTAGTTTATCGCATGTTGTAACTTTCAAGTCTTTTCTAAGTTGTTACTCTTATAATCTCTTTGATGAGGTTTTCGTAGTTGTATGCCGGTTATCTCAAACTATTTGCAGTTGCAGCCGTCTTGAATTATTCTTTGCTATGCGCGGGCTTTCTGTTGATCCGGATTTGGTGACCATGACGAGTGTTATCTCTGCTTGTCAGCTTCTTGGAGATGGAAGGTTAGGAAGGGATATTCATGGTTACGTGATAAGCCTAGGTTTTACTGTTGACATATCTGTCTGCAACTCTTTAACTCAGATGTACTTATATGCTGGTTCATGGCGTGAAGCTGAAAAAGTTTTTACCAGAATGCAGCGCAAAGACATTGTGTCATGGACCACTATAATTTCAGGCTATGAGTATAACTTTCTTCCCAAGAAGGCCATAGACACTTACAGAATGATGGATCAAGAGTGTATGAAGCCAGATGAGATAGCAGTAGCTTCTGTTCTATCTGCTTGTGCTACTCTAGGTGATCTTGAAACAGGTGTTGAGCTACATAAGCTTGCGATTAAGGCAACGCTCATATCCTATGTGATTGTTGCAAACGAAATGACGCTGCAGTCAAATGCAATAACATTGATAGCTGCATTAGCAGCTTGTGCTAGAATAGGGGCTCTGATGTGTGGGAAAGAAATTCATGCCCATGTACTGAGAACAGGAGTGGGGCTTGATGATTTTCTTCCAAATGCACTCTTAGATATGTATGTACGGTGCGGGAGAATGACCATTGCTTGGAATCAGTTCAACTCCCAAGAAAAAGATGTCTCATCATGGAACATTCTTCTAACCGGATATTCAGAACGGGGACAAGGCTCGGTGGTGGTGGAGTTATTTGACAAAATGGTTAAGTCCAGAGTAAGACCAGATGAAATTACATTCATCTCACTGTTATGTGGTTGTAGTAAATCACAAATGATGAAAGAAAACGGACTAACCGTTGATGCAGGCTGCGGTTGGGTGGAAGTAAAGGGTAAAGTTCACGCCTTTCTTAGCGATCACAAGTACCATTCTTAGGGTTTCTGAGCTGTGCCGTCCTCTCTCTCTCTGTTGTTCTTCCATCTCGGTCTAGCAGCCATCCGTGCTTGTAAGCGTGTGGATACCTGAGGAGGAGCCGTTTCTCATCAGCTCTAATCTGATCTTGTCATTACCACCAATTCCGCTGCAAAGGTAAAGATCAGGTTTGTTTTATGATTCAGTTACAAGAACCTAGATCTGTTTAAGATTATGTGCTAGGTTGCATTTTCAACACTGTTTTAGAGGGGTTCTATGAGAAAATGAGTGAAGTCAGGGTTGGTAAAACAAGTTCTGAAGCTAGCTCTGTGGATGAGAGTGAGATTTCGAGAGATGAGATATTCTGTGGACATAGCGAGAGAAAGGCAATTGCTTTTGGTCTGATCAACACGGTCCCAGGAATGCCGATTTGGGTGACAAAGAATCTAAATATGTGTGAGAGTTGCCATAATACAGTGAAGTTCATTTCCAAAACAGTAAGAAGAGAAATCTCTGTTAGAGACGCTGAACATTTCCACCACTTTAGAGATGGAGAATGTTCATGTGGACTACATACATCAATGGATTGTTAATGTTATTACAGGAAGCCTGGAATTTATTTTGGCCCTTTGTGTTGTCTGTAACGTTTATGAAATAGGAATTGTTCTGTATGTAACATTAGCTAGAGATTCAATCTAATCCAGTGTTGTTGATCACCCTTTTATTGATATCATTACAAAAAAAAAAGAATAGCTTATAACCAACAAAAAAATGTCTTCTTTATTTGGAAAGACTGTTCATCGTTTTTGGAAATTGAAAGTCTTGATTCCAACAGCAAAGATGATGGCAAAGGCCAATGGGAAGATGACGTTCATGGCAGCAACCACTCCCAAGAAACCTTCTCTGTATCCGTAGAAATCTCTAATGAATTGCTTCACACTCGTACCATCTGCCATTGGATCTGTAATATCACCGAACTGTGATGTGATTAATCCGTATAGTGTCCATGAAACTGGGCAAAGCCAGTAGTACCACACCCACCATACCGGCATACTCTGTTTTTAATCCAAACAAAAGTTTAGGGTTAAAACGTAATAATAAAACAAGTTTAAGGCTCATTTTGAAATTAAATAGTAATAGTTATTGACTTACGGGACGAGGGATGAGGAAGCCGGAGAAGAGATTCCAGATGCCGTAGAAAGCGGAGGAGACGACGGAGGCGATGTGGTGGTTAGGCGTCATAGCCACAGCCATCATACCATAGAAAGTGAAAGTTAAGAAAGATCCGTACATAAAGAAGAGGTACCAGAAGAATTTCGCCGCCGTCCACTCGAATCCTATCATCGCATACACTATGAGACCGTACACCACCGCTTGCACGAGGACGTATGGCATCTCAATGAACACCTGAGCGAAAGCATACGGCATGGCGGAGTACATTCCGGCGGCTTGTTCTCGGTAAAAGACTGTTCTTTCGACGTTGACGACTGGCTGCACTGAAGCGGCGTTTTGTAATCCGAGGAAGAGAACAGCTGTGTACATCGAACCCATCGCATTTGATAAATCCTGTCGCGTTCTCCTGAAAGTTCAAATTTTTATTAGATTTTATCTAGAAAGTTAGAAATCAAGTGGGAGGTTTCACTTACGTTTTGCCACCAAGGTCCCAGAACATTGTGCCGAACATGAGAGCGATACCGATTGTGAAGAGGAATCTGACGGCGGTGTAAGGTGGGTTTCTCCAGTAGGACCAGTGTTGTTTCCATAGAGAAGCCATACATTGTGTCCAGAACGATTGCGAGTATTGTGTTGGGAAATACAAATCTTTTGATCCTGGAGCTGGTTGGCTTAGCTCCTTGATAAGCTCCTTGTTTCTCCTACAGAAGAGATAGTTGTAAGTGAGATCAGATTCTGTTGTGTAATGTTTGGATTCTCTTGACTGTGAATATGTTGTACTTACTTATAAAGGTCTGAGTTTTTGTAGAGCTGGGCGAAATCGACTCCTAAAGCAGCTTCTTGAGAAGTGGTTGAAACTTCAAGCATCCATGTTGCTGGATTGTATCCCTCTGTGATCTTGCTGATTCCTTGAATACCCTGTTGTAGAGTTAACATATATTCAGTCCATGTTTTGCATGTGGCTTAAACAAAATGTGATTCTGTCTTATGTATTACCTCAAAATAGTTGATCAAATGGCTTGATTCGTGGCCAAGAGGTCCAACGTATATCTCCTCACCTCCACGCTTTAGCAAGAACAACTGCATACATGTTAAACAAATGGTCAAAAGTTCTGTTTCATTTTCGTGTTGAAAGTAATTTGTTTATATACCTCATCAAAGGCTTCAAATATGTCGATGCTAGGCTGGTGAATGGTGCAGACGACGGTTCTCCCCGTGTCCACCGTGTTCCTCACAGTTCTCATAACGATGGCAGCAGCTCGTGCATCCAATCCTGAAGTTGGTTCATCCATGAAGATGATGGAAGGGTTTGCAACCAGCTCCACTGCAATGGTCAGTCTCTTTCTTTGCTCTGTTGACAAACCGCTCTCACCAGGTAGTCCCACTAATGCTTGCCTCAGTGGAGTTAACTCCACCAGCTCTATCACTTCATCTATAAACATCTGCACCAATACAACAACAAAACCCACACATTTGTTAGATTATTTGGATTTGCTCATCTGGCTCTTGGAAATGGTAATATCTGAAAAAATAACCTTTCTTGTGTTTGAGTCGACTTCTTTAGGCAACCGGAGCCATGCTGAGTAAACTAAGGACTCGTAAACAGTGACATGTGGGGAATGGATATCGGTTTGTTCACAATATCCTGAGATACGGGCAAATGTTTGTTGGTTCTTAGGGTAACCGGAGATGGTGATGTTGCCATCAATATAACCACCAGTTTTCCTTCCGGCAAGAACATCCATCAGAGTTGTTTTGCCAGCGCCAGAGACGCCCATGAGAGCCGTAAGCACGCCTGGCCTGAATGCACCATTCACACCTTTCAACAGGACAAGTCTATCTTCTTGTGTGCCTTGCTCTATCATTTCCTGTGTGAAAGAATCCATAACAAAGATTAGTATGGAGTTTCTTGGATTGATGAAACTTAAATCCTGGGGCCAAGGATATTACCTGAGGCATGTCAACTGAGTATATAACATTGTCGAAGGTAATTGAATGTGGCTCAAATGGAAGCACCATTCCTCTTTTCTTATTGGAATTGGCTTCAACCACACCTCCTGTCCGAGCAGACTGAAGTTCTGTCTCGTTTCTCGGGTTTGATCCATCACTTGCAGGCTCTTCCGTCAAAACAGCTTGAGGCTTTCCCAAGGCTGTACGCAAAGAAAGTTCTCATGGTTATAACTTATAAAGAGAAACAGATTTATTGGAGATGTGATCAAGCAAACTGATTGGTTCCTGGTTACATACAGTTGAGGAATGTCAGAGCTAGCGTGAAACCAAAGTTGAACAGCACAACGAATCCTAGTAAGGCTCCAGCTCCAATCCAGTACCAGTATGCATGTGGTAAGAACCCTCTAGACTTGAGGACAGTAACTCCAAGTGTATCACTTGAATTTGGGACAGCCTGTATTACAATCAACGTATCAGTCTCTGCTAAATGATTTCTGAATCTGAAGAAGCAAGGGGGATGCTTACTCTACTCCAGCTGTGTCCGAAGAACTCGTTGGCCACGATAGCGTTTTGTCCGTACATTATTGGCGAGATCCAGTAACCCCATATCCACCACTTCTTAATATCCTCTGTTTTGATAAGGTTAATAGTAAGATAAATGATGAGCTTTTGGTTCGAGTATTTTAGAACACATACCTCGTGAAAGTACCACACCACCCAAGGCAAAGAACACAAGCATTGCAAATGCACCAAATGTATTTGCAACGATCATGTTTCTCCCCAACGCTGCCACCATCTTAAACAATGCTGAAGCCATCTGGTTCATGAGCACTAGAAGAATATACTGCTTAAACAACCTGCAAGGAACCAAGATCATTCATTCTTAACAACTCCTCCAAACTCTCAACGAGTAGCTAAGTTTTTCATCTTTAGTTGTTTGGTATATACCTTCCAATGTTGGGGTCAAAACCGATGACATAGTAAGTGATGAATGTTGTGAGTGCAGCTTCGATGAAGCTTATAGGGATCTTGAGAAGCCAAGGAGGCAGAGAGTATACCCATGCAGGGTAGAAGAGAAGATCTCTTTGTTTGTAAAACACAGGAAGCTTTGCAATGGTCATTGAAAGTTCAGACATTCCATTGAACATGAGCATCATAAGGATGAAGAACAAGGCTCCTGTGTACAGACTCCCATCCACCTCAGTCTTCTTTTGCATCTCCGTTCGAAAGAACAGAGTCATTGTCATAAATGCCATTACCAGTAGCTGTAGTAACAACATGGAAGCAATCAACAACAACATACGAGAAGACTTGGTACGTTGTGTAATTAAGGTTCACTTACTTGTCCGAACTTGAAGTAGTAAACAAAAGAGTTTCTTTTCATGAGTAAATATTCTCTGGAGAAGCTGGTGTTGACAAGTTCTTTAATTCCAACTCCAAACTTCTTGGTGGTTAGAGCAGCTGGATGGCTCTTCTTCTTGTCAAACGGCAAGGCTAGCTCATCTCCGATTCTCCTCCCAACATGGAATGATTGAAACGCCTCTGCAAACTCCCTCACTCTTATGAACCTATAAGGCTCATCAGGTCGTGCCCAGTACTGCATTTGGTCTTTCTTTGATGTCACTTCTTGAAGGAAATCAGCGACCCCTTTTCTTGGAGGACATTTGAATCCCAGGGTCTCAAAGAACTCCACGACATGATCACGAGGGCCTTCATAGATGATCTCACCTTCCGCAATGAGAAAAATATCATCGAAGAGGTTGAATGTCTCTGGCGCAGGCTGAAGTAATGAGATCAGAGCTGTCCCGTTGAAGATATGAACATAGTTTCTGAGGGAGTTTACTATCTGGTACGTCGTTGAGCTATCTAAACCAGTGGATATCTCGTCCATGAACAGAGCCCTAGACGGTCCAACCAGCATCTCACCAGTAGTGACACGCTTCTTTTGTCCTCCGGAGATACCTCTCAACATATCATCACCGACCATAGTGTCTGCGCAGACTTCAAGCCCTAAGATCTAAAAAAGGAGGTAGATGATTTCAGGTCTAAAACTTTGATAATTTTCTTATAAAAAAAAGTTTGAACGAAACTATACCTTAAGGATATAATCTGTCATCACATTTGTTTCTTCACCAGCTGTTGAAGTCGCCTGTAATGGAATAATGAAGTTATAACCCATGAGAATATAAGTTGAAATGTTTAGGGGAGTAATGTAGCTAACCTTCATGAAGACATCAATATCAGGGTCAGGTTTGATGTTTGCTTCCTTCTCACGTCTTGCCAATTCCGTCAACATATCTAATGCACATTGATGGTCAGCAAAATCAACATAGAACAAAGCGAATGTTTTTGAGAAAATTGAAACTCAGAAACTCACCATAGCGTGAACCAACACCTTGGAAGCGAGCTGCGTAAGCAAAAGTCTCCCGAACAGTCATTTCACCGATATGAACATCGTTTTGACCTATATATGCAGCTGCTCTTTGTGGCACAAACTCATTCATTCCATGACCATTGTATGTCACTCTTCCAGTTTCCTACAGAAGCAAATAATGATATTTTGTTACATTTGATGCCACTTTTTAGACAAATCATAGAGTTAAAAGAGAAAAACACATACAAAGTCGGTACCTTTAGTTCATGATCAAGCTTTCCCGCCAAGGCAAGTAAGAGGGTTGTTTTCCCAGAACTTGGAGGACCCAAGAGCAGAGCCATCCTGCCGGGCTTGACGATTCCGCTGACGTCATTGAGTATTGTGAACTTCTTCTTCCGGTTGGGAACAAGGTGCAGAGAGTTCAGGAGCTTCTGTTAAACATTATCGAGAAGTAGACTATTAGATATTGTTTATTTGTTTTAATATATAAAGAAGTAGAAAGCTTTCTTACATCTGCAAAATTGGAGATGAAATTAACGAATGTGGGTAAAGCTCTGCCTCCGACATGAATCTCTGCCTCAACTTTTAGATGATCAAACCGAACTTCTATTGTCGGAAGATCGATCCCAACTCTATCGTTGTAATAAATTAAATACAATTAAAATTTAGTACCAACATCAACATTAAACAAAACAGAGCTCCTCTGTTTCTATTGAATGATAAACTAAAAAACAGAGTCTGGTTTGTATTAAATTAGATCAAGTCTTTTCTTACCTATCGATACGATTCTTGAGTTTCCAGAGGAGCTTCTCATGCTCGTCATCACCGACTTTGATGAGCCTCTCTAACAGTTTCTTGGTATCCTGGAACCCAAGCTTCTGAATATCGATCTCATTGATGGCTCCACCATGAGAGGCCGTGAGGATTCCTTTCCTGAGACGGTCAAAGGTAGGGAGCTTCTCTAGAGCAGCCCATTTCAAAGCTTCTTCATCGTCTTCTTCTCTAGACGACCTGGAGAAAATCTCCATTCCTGAATCTCTCTTCCACACAGAGGAGTTTTTTCTCAAACTGTTACTCGCTTTCTGAAAACTAGTTCCCTCCATTTTCCTCGGATTAGTGAATCCCAGAAATCAAACCCTTTTTGTTTATGTCAGATCAAGAATTAAAAGAATGTTTAAGAGAAATCGAAGGTGAAAGATGAAAGGTAAGTAGCCTCTGTGTTCTGGTATATATACATATTTGGATATGCACATGCATATGTCTTTACATTTACAAATGTGGAAAAATCAGAGACGGAACGTGACGAAGAAGCAGACGTTCAACGCTTTTTCTTATGGGAATAAGAGAAAGCTTACGTCAGCTGTGACTCTGTCTGGGACATCTAGAAGAACCACTTCTTTAATTAATAAGTAATTAATTATTTGAACCCACTTTAAAATCTTTTAAAAATAATAATATTGTACAGTGTGAACTGAATATCTAAAAGTTTGAAACATAATCATGTCTTTTGCATTCGTAATTTATGCACCAATGATATTGGTTTTTTTTCCCCTCTTTGTCATTACAAAATACAACCATAAACCTTATGTAGTGTGATAAGTAATTTTAGATAAAAGTGTGAATATAAAAAAAAAATTGTTTAAAAAATAAATTATTAAATAAATATAATTTAATCAATCATAGAAGGCTAAAAAATTAGAAAACTTAATTGGCTAAACATTATTCAATAAATAAAATTGCATAAAATATAATAATTATGAGAACAACTTATATTTTGAAACAAAAACAAGTAAAACTATTTATATTAGGTCAAAATCCAAACACCATATTACTTTCTAGAACGATATTAGA
The DNA here is from genome assembly GCA_030180135.1 of Orychophragmus violaceus. Taxonomy (NCBI): domain Eukaryota; kingdom Viridiplantae; phylum Streptophyta; class Magnoliopsida; order Brassicales; family Brassicaceae; genus Orychophragmus; species Orychophragmus violaceus. The sequence continues at coordinate 6,197,044 of CM058229.1, forward strand.
ATGTCATCTTAATTTAGCAAGAGTTGTTTTGGAAAAAAAAATCGTCGAAAATAGTTGTCAGAATATCTTATTTTTCTTTAGAGTGAATTATTATATTTTCCTAATGATTGAGAATCATATCTGGTAAGAAATCAGATATAATATAATCGCTGTATTTACTTTGATGAATTAAAAAAATATTATCAAATAATTTACCGTTGGTTCTAATATTTGTTATACACTAAACATTTTAACCATTTGCCCGAAAATAAATAGAAGTAGCAAATATATAGTATTACTGTATTTAGCATGAAATGATTGGCTTATGGTCAAGTTAAATGTTCAAATAAAGAGCAGATGTTAGATGTAAAATAACAAGACAACAACAACTGTAAATATATAGTAAGCTCGTACACAAATATTATTAAATATAAATATTCTGAAATAAAAAATTATCAAATTAAATTAACAAAAAATAATATTATAAAAATCTATATAAAATTATTTATAATTAAACATACATAAATTATTATATTTAATAAGATATTTTATAATTTAATATTAATAAAATTAATAGTAATAAAATAAATTATAATTATATATTTTATGTATAAAAATCAATACATACTATTTTAAAAATATATTTTATCATTTATATATATATTACAAATTTACTATATAAAATCCAAAACCAATATTTATTGATATTTAAAAATATTCATAAACGTTCTCATATTTATCATCTTATTTATTATTTTATTTTTATTGAAAGTTATGAATATTTTTAAAATAAAATTAAAATCTCCAGAATTTTTTTTATATTTATAATCTTATCTTATTGTTCATTTTTATTCAAGGTTATGTATATGTCCTAAATATAATTTAACAAATCTTCATAAATATTTTATATATATCATCTTTTTATCTAAAGTTATGTATATCTACATAATAAAATTAAAAATATAATAAAATTACCAATATAAATTAAGGATAACATATTAATTAACCTAATTTCATTAATGGTAAAATAATAATCAACCATTTTGAAAGTAAATATAAGACCAAAAACATTTCCCAATTAATATAAAGATGTGAAGAAAACAAACGATTGTAAATACCTAATTAACTTTTTTTTTTTAAGGATCTTCTATTAAAATTAAAACAAATACCTAATTAACTTAATAGTGAGTTTAGAGTTTAGAGATGCTGACGATTCTCGTTTAAGTTGCCTTAAGCTGCAGGCCCTTGTTTCCAAACCGCCATTACTTAATTGAATTGTATCCTCTTGGACTTTATCTTTTTAAAATAAGTATAGTTTCTTCTGTTTTATAAACCTAAACCCGTTACCTAAATGATAATGATATGTGGTTTGAAAAAAAAAAGATAAATTTATGTGCGATGTAAAAACAATCTAATATAAAACTGTATTATTACTCCAAACTAAACTTGAAACAAACGTTAAAATGCAGTTTGAAATATGAAAATAGAGTAGAGTTAGAGGTCTTAGATTTTGTTCATTAATTAATTAACCATGATGGCATTGAATAAAAAAATATTTTATTTGTAAAAGTGTAATCGACCCTAAGAAAAACGTGTAATCGACTGTTAAAATTCTTATTTTAGGTTTATACTAATAGTCTCATTCGAAGATTCTAAATTGAATCAACCAAGATAAATTTAATGTTGGTATTCGTCACCTTCCTCAAAACTCCCAACGATACAACCGCATTCCTGGAACTCGAAGTTTCCCTATGCATTTTTTGGACCGTCTTATTTTCTTGAATATGGGGTTGACTGAAACAAGTTTTCAACCAAAACAAAAAAAAGTTTTCAACCAAAAGGAACGTCCCGAACGGGAAAATAACTTCAGTGGAGCATTAGACGACCATTGGAATCTCCAATGTCAACAATTTCAATTGTTGACAAAAAAAAAAAAAAAAAAAAAAATCTCCAATGTAAAATTTTATATTCAACACTTAGATAAAATAATATTAAAATAAAATTGATTTTTTTTTTCCAATATAACATTTTATTTTTCATTCTAAAATATTCTATATATATATATATATATATCTATTTTATCAACAAAGTATATTTTGTTTTACTATTAATACTTTTTACTTACAAATTTTATAATTTAACCATATTTATTTTATTTTTTTGTAACACTTTCTAAAAGTATAATATTAATTAAATTAAAAATAAAACAACATTATATTATATAAAATTGTAAAATATAGTAAATTTAGTTTAAATATTTTTATTATTGTATTTTCTACAAATATATAATTAACTAAATTTTAAATTATACATAAATTTTGAAATTTACTTTAATATAGAGAGTTTTAAAGTTAAATGATTTTCTAATAAATAAAAAATAAACTTTAAATATAAATTATTATTATTATTATAGATATAAATATAAAAAAATTAAAAGTTAAAAATCAAGATACAAATAAAAAATTAACATGAAAATAGAGTGAAAATAGGTCTATTAAGTTTACATTATTTTAAAGTGAAAAATAGTGTGAGATTGGAGCAAAATTTACTCTAAATAGAGTTTAGCAAAATTTATTCTAAATAGAGTTTAGAGTAAGAAACATAGTGAAGTTAGACATAATTATTGATATTGATATGACACTAAATAATTCAAATTTGCGTAATTTGGTATTTGCTGCCAATCAAATTTATTGGTCGAACATTCTGTTCCTATTTAATTTACAAGGGTAAGCCAAAAACTATATATATTCATGGGGAGAATTCCATAGAAAACCATCAAAGTGGCAACCATTTCCACTTTAAACCTTCACACTATAACCACTATATAACAAACACTCAATGTGATTATGCTAACATCTTAAAACCTCATTCTGCCATCAAACTCCGCGACCCTTCGCGACGTAACAGAAGCACAGAAGCCGTAAACAGAACAGTAACTCCGTTATTACCAAACTGTGTACTGTAACTTCTGTCTGGTTTATGATTTAATTGGTTGTTTGGTTTGGTAATCTAAATTAAAACAAAATAAAAAAAAACAAAATAAAGGGACACGTGAGTCTCTTCCCCGACTTATTTTCCCCCAAATCGAATGCGACTGCGAAATTAGGGTTCTTGGGTGATAGAAAGAATCAGGTGACAAAAGCAATAGCAGAGACGATTGAAGCTCTATTTAAGGTCAATTGTCGATTTATATTTTGTCAAAAAGTGGGTTTGTTAAAGTTTAATCTTCATTTCGTTTTGTGTAGATGGATAGCAGCATAAGCTCATCAAGCATTGAACAGACGAGGGATTCATTGGTTGTTTGTAACTGTAACTCTCCGGTGAAGATAATCCGCGCTTGGACCGTGAAAAATCCTGGGCGGAGGTTCTATGCTTGTCGAGGTCGTAAATCAGGTAATGGCTATGAAAACTGCAATTTCTTCGAGTAGTTTGATACAGAGAAACCAAACGGGTGGCAACACGAAACTTTGCTTGAAGCAATAGATGTCATGAATCGTCAACGGGAGGAGATTAAAAATCTGAAAGACATTACCAGCTCAATTGAACCAGAGAGTGGAAGAGTTGCGAACAGACAGACTCGTGAACTGCTTGACGAGATGAAACAAATTTGCGACGGGTGTGAGAAGCTCAACCGTGAGGTGCTGATACTAAATGAGAGGAGTCGGGTGTATCACAATATGTTGATCACTTCTTCAGTTGGTTTCACAGTTGCAATTGGTGTCATGTTAGCTTTTTGGAAGCATTAGTAGAAATCTTTTATGTTTCGAGTATCGGATTGAGCTTATTGACTTCTCTAAGTTATGATGTTTCCCTTGGTTGTGTCATATGACAAGTTTATGTTTGTTCTAAGACTTTGTTTCTATGTTTATGTTTCTTATGATTTTGTTTATTGTGTTGTGTTATTATACGTGTTTGAAATGGACCATGAGACAAACATAAAAGACAACATACGTCATTCATTAGTTCCAAGTTTACACAAAACAAACATCCTTAATAAAAGGCACAAAAGATAAGTTTTAACGAAACATCGATTGGTTCTTCTGAAAATAGTCAATAGAGAAGAGGTAACTCATGGCTGCGATGAAGGATGGTCGACCCGTGTATGGACTAGTGAACATGCCAACACCTCTCGAAGTGTTATCCGTTGTTGTTGTCTTCAACTGTCTTGGCCGCTTCCTTGTTTTAGGCTTATTAGTGGATGATGATGTTCCAGGTGCACTTGAAGAAGCTGGAACTGCACCATGTTAACAAAATCAGTACACTTCAAGATAGCATTGTTCACATACAACATTGTTAAAAAATGAGTAACAAGTACATGAGGATCAAGTTTACGAGGTCTTCCTCTCCTGTTTTTTGGCCCCTCTACCACAACAGGTTCATTCTTGCATCCACTCTTGATGTTTCCTTATTGGACACACCTGCTACAATGGAACACCCTACCATGTCTTGTTACTTTTCCCGGGTTTTGAAGATCTTCAAATGGCTCTTTCCATCGATCTCGTGTTTTTGGTCTCCCCCTTGGCGTGCGGATGTTCAGAATAGCGATAGGAGGCTTATTTGTTAGAATCCACATCTTCTCGCCATTCACAGGCTTGATATTTTGCTCATAAGTCTGTTTCAACACTGCTGCCTCATAGTAATTAGCCACATATTTCTCTGGATCCTGCTCATTGTCATCAAAGACACATACAGCATGTCTGCAAGGAATTCCTATCAATCACACATACAACACAAACGAGTTCATTAGTTGATATGAACCTGACTTATCACATCTTTAACAAGCGAAACCACAACTTACCTGTAAGATCCCATTTCCTACAAGCACATTGGTGAGCTGCTAAGTCAACCGTGTATCCCACTGTATCATACTCTGTTACCTCATACAGATTTGTACTGCTGCGTATTGTCCTACAATACTTCTTCGCCACCCTTGCCTTCTCCAAAATTGCCATCGTGATTGGTGTGAGAATTGAAGTGATCTTATTTGCAGCAAACCATCTCCTGGATATCCTTTTCATTGCTTGCCTTCGAATATCCTCCAACATGCTAATAAACGGCTTTGTGCAAGCCATCTTGATTGTCCCGTTGAACGCTTCTGACAGGTTGTTGTGCACATCAGCACAATGAGAATTTGGGTCAAAGAAAGCCATACACCACCTACGCGGATCAGTCTTCAACAACGCATCATGAGCAGACCGGTCAAAATTTTCTACGGCCTTAAGCTTTTCATTATACTCCCATTCGTGGTAGCTGTAAGCCACACCCCAGAACAAATTCTTGTATTCAGACTTGGAGAAAACCTTCTTCCAGTTGGCATATATATGCCTAGCGCACATACGGTGCTTTGCGAGTGGTAGTTCTTCACCCATAGCATGGATAATACCCTGACAATCAAAAGATAAGAACAATTATAACTTAAACATAATTATCAAAATCATATCATATATATGAATAGGGATTACCTTCTGTTTATCTGATATAGCAGTAAGATCCTTGCCAACTCCTAAGCTCAAATCGACTTTAAGCTTCTGAATAAACCAGCCCCATGTGTCCTTATTCTTGCCAGTTACAATAGCCCATGTAATTGTGTACATTTTGTTATCTGCATCTCTACCAACTGCTGCCAACAAATTAACCACTAAATCCCACTTCAAGAAGCAGCCATCTAATCCGATGACTGGTCTACACCATTTACGCCAAGACTCTTTCATCTCATTGAAAAAAATGTAGAAACCTCTAAAGTGTTACCTTCCTTCGACCTCAACCGTGATAATCTCTATCGAAATAAACTTATTCGATCGTTTAAGCTCGGCTTCATAATCCCAAAGCTTGCCAAACTGAATTGTCTGATCTTCCAGAATTGAATCCAAAGCAATACGTCTTGCTTTGAAACACTTTGATAGGCTCACTACGATGTCATACCTTTCCTTAATGATGTCCTTGATGTCTTTGGTCGGTAGATGGATATTCCTCCTTATTTCTTTTCTGAATAAGCCTACAATCACCCCTTGCTTAAGCATAGAAACCTTGCTTGACTTCCCATGGTTGTGTTTGTAATGACAAACCTTCACCATCTACTTATTCAAGGGTTTCTCTATAGAACAATACACTCTAAATGAGCACTTCTTCTTCTTGCAGACATCAGCAATGCGATTAGCCTCCGACTTGGCCATCTTGATATCGTAACAAGTATTCAAAGAATACTTAAGCAGCTGATCTTTAAACTCCAATCCACTGTTAAAAGTCTGAAACAGGCACAAGTAAGGCTCAGAATCTGGATCATCATTAAAATGCTTGTTGTGCTTCTTGTTTTCTGGTTTTTTCTTAGGATTCTTCCACTGCTCCCACTCTTCGTCGGACTCTAATGGAGTATCTGGATACATGGCATCTTCCAATCTAAAATCTGGATCGCTTTCATCACTTGCTTCTGCCTTGGCTTCTTCCTTTTGCAGTTGTACAAGCTCGCGGACCGTTTCTTCTACCTCAGGATCTCTTTGTGATCCTTCTTGAAACACAATTAGAAACCTATCATCATCTCCACCGTTTCCAGCATCTGTTATTACCTCATCTCCATCGTCAACCTCATCGACATGCTTCTCCTCAGTCGGATTTTCAGCCACTGGATTTTCATCTTTAGATTCTTGAGGGTCTTCATCTTCCTTTGGTGGCATGTCATCTTCATCTACAGCTCTCTCATCATCTGGATCATACCCCTCATCTTCAACTAGCTCATCTTCAACTGCTTCATTATCAGACCCTTGTTCCAGATATATCTCGACCTCACCATATGACATCGCAAAACCAGACAATTTCATCATATCCCCGTTAGAGCTATCAAACACATAATCACTGATCTTGATATATGACACTTGTTTCCTTGTAATGAATCAATTTAACTGATTTCTCAGTTCCCACAGATCTCTTGAAATCTTCAAACTTCGACCACTGGAACTCCTCAAATTTCCAGATACATTCTTCACTCCCAATTCACCCATGTATTCGACATACCCATTTTCTCTCTTCATTGATCCCCCATAGTGAATAATCAGCTTAATAGTCTTTTCATTTCTGTAGTATAACAACAAATCGAAAAGAAAAAAAATGAAAACCACAAACCCATAATCGATACGAAATCAGAAAGGACAAAGAGGAGACATGATTACCCTAACTCGCCTTCGTCGCAGAGGCTCATCGCCTTTTTCCTACCCCTTTTCTTCTTCACCATTGATTATCTCAGCTTCAATCATCTCTATCACCCAAGAACCCTAATTTCGCAGTCGCAGTCGATTTAGGGGAAAATAAGTCGGGGGAAGAGACTCACGTGTCCCTTTAGTTTAATTCCTTTTTTGTTTTTGTTTTTTAATTTAGATTACCAAACCAAACCAACCAATTAAATCATAAACCAGACAGAAGTTACGGTACATGGTTTGGTAATAATGGAGTTACTGTTCTATTTACGGCATCTGTGCTTTTGTTACGTTGCGAAGGGTCGCGGAGTTTGATGGCAGAATGAGGTTTTAAGATGTTAGCATAATCACATTAAATGTTTGTTATGGAATGGTTATAGTGTGAAAGTTTAAAGTGGAAGTGGTTGCCACTTTAATGGTTTTCTATGGGATTCTCCCTATATTCATGAGCCTGTAAAAACAAACAGAATTTTCAATGTAACCTAAATCGGTTGTAGCTCGAGCATTCCAAAACTTAAAACCCTGAACCGGAAAGGAAAAAACCAAAATGCCACCATGAAAATATATATGCCTCCCAACGTAATTTTCATGCTCGACGTAGCAAAGGGCACTGCATCTAAATAAATGCTTTTTAAATGATATCAACATGTAAACTTGGGAACTTTGTGTAGATTCTGTATTCAACTTTACACTTGTTCCCCACAACACACGTTACAAAAACAAACGAAAGCTACTCAGGCATGTGCAGAGGCAGAGTCTGCGGCTACCGGCGTGAGTCCAGTCAACAAATCCTCCGGTTGCGAGCCAATCAAGAGTGATACAATCTCTCTCATATTCGGCCTCTTAGCTGGATCAGGGTGACAACAAGCCAGCCCTAACTTAAGCAACAATTCGATTTCATCCGCCGTATCACACTCTGTTCTCACTCTCTCGTCAGCCGCATTAACCACCACTCCTCCGCCGTACAATTCCCTAACCCAATCCACAAGCACCATGTCTTCTTCCTCCGCGTACTCTATCGGTCTCCTCCCACAAACCACCTCCAGCACCACCACACCGAAGCTGTACACATCGCTCGCCTCTGTCGGAGCAGTCGCAGACGCTAGCTCTGGCGCTAGATACCCGAGCGTGCCCACCACACGCGTTGTGTTGGGAGCTCCACCGTGCTCGTACAGCTTGGCGAGTCCAAAGTCCCCTAGCCTCCCACGCATCTCGGAATCTAAAAGGATGTTGCTTGACTTGATGTCTCGGTGGATCACCACTTGGTCCCATCCGTGGTGGAGATAGTTAAGCCCTTCAGCCACATCGTTGATCACTTGTCGCCTGAGCCGCCATGGCATTGGCTCTTTAGGTTTGTCAAATATCCATTGGTTGAGACTTCCGTTAGGCATGTAGTCGTAGACGAGCATGAGCTCGTTTTTCCGGCGACACCAACCTCGCATTTGAACGAGATTCTTATGCTGAAGCCGACCCATACTCTCGATTTCCGCCATGAATTCTCTTAGTCCTTGCTTCGAATCATGATTCACGCATTTGACAGCGATCTCGTTATTGTTCGGCAGAATTCCTCTGTAAACTTTACCAAATCCACCAGCTCCAAGAAGCCGATCGTTGGAGAAAGCCTCTGTCGCCGCCGCAAGTTCTTCGTAACTAAAGCGGTGAGGCCAAAACTCTAACTCCCACTCCTCAGTCTCGTCTTCTTCTTCCTCTCTTATCAGTTTCCACCAAATAAAGTAACCTCCAATACCAAGTAGACATACGAAGACAACACAACCGACGACGATCCCGGCGATTGCTCCCGTTGAGAGAGAAGAAGACGAAGATTCCAGAAAGAAAACCGGCAAATCCGTCGTGTTGATCTCTCGTGGAGCTCCGGTATCACTCAAGCTCCAAGCTAGAATTCTCCGAACTTCAACCCAAGTCGTTTTGGAGGCGGAGAAGCCAACGTACATATCGGCTGACACATAATTCGCGATGACCGGATCACGGAAGGTGAGCGTAGGCAGGCGAGGTCGAGGCACACCGGCGGGGGCAACCGAAACGTTGATCTCGAAATTGGGGCCATCGAAATCGATCCAAGCATGGACGTTCTGTCCATTACGCATATTGAAAGGGACGAAGCTTCCATTAACAGAATCGTAGTAGCCCGCGGGTTCGGCTTTGATGGATAAGATGCTGTTAAGGTCGATTCCTATGTGGTTTCCGTCGATATCGTTGACTTCAGAGTTCTGACCGGTGTCAAATTCGACGGCGAGGAGAGGAGCGGGGAATCTGGAGGGGATATTGGGGAAGAGACCGAAGTTTTGGCTGGCGATTGCGCCTGGAGGAGAGGTGGAATTGGAGAGGACGAAGCAGAGGCCGAAGCCAGGACTGGTGGATATATCTGGGAGAACGGAGAAGATGAAGGAAGTGGAGAACGAGGAGAGTCGGGTCGGGTTTCGGGTTGGATCGGGTATAATTGAAAGCCTTTGTGGGTAGAAAACTCGGCCCAAGGAGTATTGATTGGACTCGTTGATGAGGCGGATTACGGTGGAGTCGACGCGGGAATCTTCGATGAGGATGAGGTCAGTCCTGTTTGCTGCAGAGCTGAAGGAATTATAAAGGAAATCAATGGCGGAAATCGAAGGGAGGATATGAGCAACGATGAATAGAAGGAGGATTGCAGGGGCTGACCACTGCCGCCGCCGCCATCGCCACCACATCCTTAGAGTTTTCCGGTGAGAGAAGAAATATGAATATTTGAGGAAAGGGAAAGCGTAGACAGTCAATCATATGTACGTTATCTGTACCAAAAATTTCAACGAAAAGAAAAATGGAAACACACAATAAGAGAGAGGATGTGGTCAACGTCGGCGGCGTAAAAAAAAGTCAAAGGTACATTTTACAGTAGAGAAATTGGGAAATGTCAAATCCAGTGTCGACGACCAATAAGGCCCCACTCGGTTTGAGATTAAAATAATGGGCTTTAGTTTAATTATCTTGAGAAGGCCCTTTAATAGCCCAATAATGCACTCCCAAATACAGACAAAAAGCCAACGGAAAGCATCTATACAAAATGACACTCAGGTATATTTCAGTGGGAGTATAAAACACATCGTGGATTTCATTCAACAACTACAAATTTTACGGAAATATTAGTATAAAGGTATAGTTTTTATAATTTTAGTTTATTTTCTTGGATTATAGAAAGATTGGATCATATGTTATGAACAATAAATCATTTATTATTACTTTCTAATTATTTTTTCTAAAGTATGATAGTTTTCTTTTTTGGTATGAATTACTTTAGGATAGTTAAATGGGTGGGAATGAAACTCAAGAGCTTCCGATCATCAACCTCTCCGACAAGAACCTGAAACCGGACACAGAGCTATGGAACTCGACGAGAAACAGCGTCCGTGAAGCCATGGAACACCATGGATGGTTCGTGGCCGAGTACAACAGCTTCCCACCAGAACTCCACCAGTCGATTCTGGAGGCCGCCAAGAAAGTACTCGACCTTCCTCCCGAAGTTAAGGTAAAGAACGACAACCACAAGGCTAGACACGGCTACGTAACCATGATTTCCGACGATCAGCCCGTTCATGAAGGTCTTGGTATTGACCAAGCCAACGATATCCAACAGTGCCGCCGATTCTCCCGTCTCATGTGGCCTGATCAGCATGACAACGACCGTTTTTGGTATTACATACTCCTTCTGTTTTTAAATATAACTAGTTTTGACTAAAAACATAAAGATTAATAAATTTGCTTTTTATTTAAAAAAAAAAAAAATCTTAATAAAATATAATTTTAAAAGGTTTAACCATTTATAATAGAAACAATAAATTACTATTGGTTACGCAATTTTTAACAAAGATAAAAGTTATCTAAAAATATGAAAACAACTTATTGAAACAAACAAAAATACCTAAAACTACTTATATATATATTGAAACATAGAGAGTATCTATCAATTAACTTGACATAATGAAAAGTCTTTGTTACTATTATTATGTTTTAACGATGTTGTTATTAGTGAAACTCTTAATGCATATGCGAAAATGCAAGCGGAGCTGGAACAACTTGTGATAAGGATGCTCTTTGAGAGCTATAACCTAGAGAGGTATACAGAGAAACACATAAGAGGATCACGGTACCTTCTTCGGCTGCTGAAGTACAGTAGACTCCCTAATGGTGAGCCTAACAAGAAGTTCATATCTCATACGGACAAGAGCTTCATCTCCATCCTCCATCAGAACCACATCACCGGACTCATGTTGAAATCCGAGAGTGGGGATGTTTGGTATCCATTCATCCCTTCACCAACCCGGTTTGCTGTTATAGCAGGGGACGCCATCATGGTAAGCTAACAAGTGTTGTAAAATCTCGAATGAACCCTAGAAGATAGAACGTTTTGCGGAATACTTTAGAGAGAAAATGATATTGAGGCAAATACCCTTTTGTCTAGGGTTTCTATATTTCGTGTGTGTTTATTTACAAACCCTTCGGCCCGTGACATTCCTTTGCTCACTCAAGAAAGACCCCTTTGCAGTACCTTGAGATTTAAGTCACCTTAGGATAACAACAAGTCACATGTTATCAAACATTTTATACCCTGTAAAAATGTATCATGTGTGCCAAATAAATCATCAGGCGTGGAGCAACGACAGAATCAAATCGTGTTACCACAAGGTGGAGATGGAGAACGTGGAAATGAGGTATTCATTTGGTTTCTTCTCGTTCCAAGAAGGGATGATATCGACACCAGATGAGATGGTGGACGAGGACCATCCTTTAGCATACAAGCCCTTTCACCATGACGGACTTCTCGATTTCTACGAAACATTGGGGGCTCATCTCAAGGCACACCGTACCATGACCAAGGCTTATTGTGGTATCCAACAAGCGTATGAACCATAATCACAATCATACACAAACCTTATTATTTTCAACCAAAGTGTATCCATTTCATGATCTTGTTATATAGTACGATGGGATGTCAAGGTATCACTGTTCCATGAATCAAGATATCAATGATTTTAAACTAAAGTGTTTATATAAAATTCCTTTTGCAAACAACTAAAGTGGAAATGGGCCTTAACTATATTCTATACTATTACATCCTTTCTAACTTTATTTCTGATCCACTTTTGGTTGTGGAAATAAAAAAGGAACTTTATTTCAAGTCTCAACTAAACGAAATAGTTTGATTGATTTTCTAATCAATGACAATTTAACACGAAAAAATTCCATAAACATGGGCCATATTCTGCTGCACACATCGAGACAGAAGATATTGCTTGTAAAGTTAAAGATAAGATAATATATTGTATAAGTTTTGGTCATTTTCGTTTGCTTTTTAGATTAGACATATAGCCTCATCTTAGAGGTGCTCTGTCATTTTATTTTCAGACAATCTGACAAATAGCAATCAAACAAGATGAATTATGTAGGATTCTGAAAATAACACCCTGTTGTTTGTTTTTGATGTTAGTATAAAATAAAATATATTTAGCATTTCAATCATAAAATTTATTGGAACACAACGCATAATAGCAAAATTTAATTAATTTCTTTATAACGAGATTCTCATTAGCGGCAACATGTCATGGGACGATTCAAGAAATGTTATTCATCTCTGTGATTTCTAATCATTGAAAGAGCTTTATTGAAGTGAGTTGCTTTTGTTCGAAGATACTCTGTCCATGTGACCGATCGATATAGAGGCCATCCAATAGAAGTCACCAATTTTGGTACGGGTGATATCTTGATATCCGATTGTGGTCCCCAAAGGAAAGCTACTGATAACCGGGATCTGATTTGGTTAACCCGAACGCGATGAATAACGTTTTTAAACAATCCGTTAGTTAGGATATGGAAAAGATCACCAATGTTGACCACCAGCGAGCTTGGAACGGGTGGCACGGTGACCCAACCTAGATCATCACGAAATACTTGAAGACCGGCGGTATTGTTTTGGTGGAGAATGGTTAAGAGGGTGGAGTCGGTATGGGGAGCTAGACCCATAGCTCTGCCCGGGTCTGGACAAATCGGATAGTGATTTAGCTGAAGAGCGGATTGGGCCCAGTTTAAGTCTGAATTGACATCGGCCCATTTAATGTCTTCTTCCCTAACGCCAAGTGAAGTTAATGATAACCACATCAACTTGGTTGCCAATTTTTGCATTTGTTCCTCGTACTCTTCCACGATGTCGCTGTTAATTTTTCAAAAATACGAATTTTTATCAATAATTAGTACAGTCAGGTGAGATCTACACACAATTTGCATATACAAACATTTAAAATTTGTACGAATAAATATGAAAACAAACGAAAAGCACGTTGGGGCTTTTTGTTTTCTCCGATACGATTAAAACAAATATATCTTCAAATCTTGAGGAAGGTCCACTATGCTAGATTTTCATTTATGCTTACTCTTAATTCCACTAAACTTTAATGACATGATAAATTTTCGGTTGCTTCTGTTGTTCATGGTCCCGTTATTACCCAACCAACATGATATAATTATCTTTGACAAAATATAATTATATATATGTAAATATATGTAGGTTGAGTGTGTATATATAGATATATACCAGTAGTTAAGGTGAAGTTGGGGCCAAAGTTTGCGGAAATCGTTGAGAGGTGAACCGGTGATGGTGAAACCTTCGGACCACATTTGCTTGTTGAAGAAAGATGAGATACGAGCGACGCCGTAGCCAGAGAAACCTGTCTCCGACCGAGCAGCCTTAAGCTTGCGTTGGACAGGTAGCCTAAAAAGACTACCGGTGAGAAACTCAATGCCTTGGAGAAGTTCAAAAGGCACCCCGTGGTTTGCGATCTGGAACGCACCCCAAGTTCTACACGCATGGCCGATTTGGTTGGCCGCGTCGGGGTGGTTCAGGTCAATGAGAGGGATGTTTTCACCGGCGGCCGGGGGAGAAGGAGCGGCGTCTAAGAGGGGGTCGTCTTTGGGGGTCCACGTGTAGGAATCCGGGAGCTCACGGAAGGATGTGAAGTCAGGTTGGTGTGAGTTTGGGAGGTGAATGGGATGGCCTCTGAAGACGTCTGTTAACATTGTAGGCATCTTGCTAGCTCTTCAAAGAAACTCTAGTTTTATAAATTATAAATCTGATAGATGTTTTGTGTATTTTTCTGATGAGATGTTTTGTGGTGGAAGATAATGGAAAGAGTTGGAGAGTTTATTTATAGGGGTAGAGCCGAGATCAAGAAGAGGCAAAAGCATATGTTAAAGCTCTTTTGTATTGGTTATTCGACTAGTTTATTCGATTAATACAATACAAACAAACCAAACCTCTAGAAAATGATGGAGGTCCCGCCATTTTCTTCTTTTGTAAGAAAACAATCTATTATTTGTTATTTGATATACGCGAGATAAGATATATACACATGATGGGTTGTCAAACTATATATATTTCAAATTGAAGTTGATCAACATAAAAAAGGAATTTAAGAGAGCGATTAAGGTGTAGAGTTTATAAGATGTGATTATGACCTTATATGGTTAGACAGACAATGCAAAAGAAAGAAAGAGACTAATGTCTTTTTGTCTAATTTTATTGTTTTGTTGATTTGGTTATTTCCTTGGTCATTGGAATAAGTATATCAATCAATTAATTTCTTGATAACAGGCTTCCTAGTTTTCTTCAATTATTGTTAAAATAAAAAATTTAAATTTGTTTCACAATCATGTATTTACTACAATAAAACTTCTATAAATTAATAACGTTAACATTATTCGTATAATATTTTATTAATTTATCAAATATTAATTTCAAAATATATATAGACATATAATTTGGAACCAAATAATTTTATAATTTATCGAGTTATTAATTATAAAATATTATTTTATAGAAGTTATACTGTAAAATATATATACACCTATTTATTTATTTATTTTTGCAATCATAAATTACTTTTTGTTTTTGTTTTCCGTGATTGTGGTCAAATAAATATTGATTGATTGATATTGTAATTGTAAGGGAGGAGACATAAAGAGGAGTGTTTTTTGGCTCGGACAAAAGAAGGAACAAAAATAGAAAGGGCCAATGTTGTCCACTACAAACAATATCTAGCTTACTGTAGGAAAGAACAAAATAGCTTATCTTCTTTAATTTTTCCACAATGAAAAATTAAAAGATTTTCGGATGTAATTTGGAAAAAAATATAATTCTAAAAAATATATTTGAATATACAAAAACACTGGAAGAAAACAAATGAAATTTATAAGAAACAACGTTTATTTTTTTCCATGTATAAAGCCAAATTGAGTACTAAACGCGGGAAGCCAAGTTGAAACTATACTAAAGGTGCGTCGAGCCTGCACAATTTGCCAAAAATGAGGTAATACAAATTGTAATATTCGACACTCTACTTTTTGTCAATTATTCTAAATCAAATTTGGTCAGTTATTCGATTTATAGACACTATTTTGTCGAGAGAAATTATCTTGAGATAAAACCATAGTATTCGATAAGATTGAAGCATTATCTCATTTACAGACCGGATTACTCTCTAAAAATATGATCGCGCTGAAGTTTACTCTATGAATATGCCGTCGTTATCTTTGTTAAGAGGATCCAGATTTGGGAAACGTAAGCCTATTTATCTAATGTGTGTAGTAGAATATCGTATAATTGAAATCTTTGGTATCTAAGCATGAATTGTGTTCTGCGTATCTTACCACTCTTTTCAACAATTTAAAAGGAAAATTTGATCTGTCAGAAAAATGTTTATCTTCAGAAAATATCCCCAATCATTCAAAAGAAATTTGTTCTTTGTGGAGACATCCATCATTACAAAAAAAAAAAAAAACAGGTATTTGGGACGTTTATTTTAGTCACAAATTCGTCGTAAAAACCGTTTTGGGACGAATTTACTAAAACAATAATCGATGTAAATTTGTCGTAAAATTACGTCGAGAAATGATTTGTTGTAAATTCGATGTAACACAATTCAACATAATTTTGATGTAAAATTTACAACGAATTTACAACGAATTCATTCCTATGTTATTGATTGTTAATAAGATGTAAAATTACATCGATTTACATCGATATAACAACTCTATTTTTAATTATGAAATGAGTAGTTAACAAAATACAATTAATGACGTTAGCTTTTACGACGATGCATATTAATAAATTAGTTTTTTAATTTAATATATATAATTCTATTTTATTATAAAAATATTATTAAAAACAAAATATTTTTAAATTTGTTACTAAACATTCCTAAGTTTCTAAACATTCCTAACTAACATTTTTAAATTCCGTAACTAAACATTCTTTAATTTCGTACTTAAACATTCCTAAATTCCATATCTAAACTAATTAATTATCTAAACAATTAAAAAGTGAGTTTTATATAAAAAAATACCTTGAATTTCCAATGCAATATGGAGAGACGGGGATCGTTTTACGAGAGAAGCAGAGAGAAATGTGAATTCGGTGTGCGCAAATGAAGGAAAATTGCTGCTTATATAGATTTTGTGGAAGTCAGTAATTCGTCACAACTTTTACGATGATTTCACGTCGGACAATGCAAAATCGTTATAAATCGCCAAACCCTTCCCTCGCGTAATGCCAGAAAATTTAGGAAAACACCAATCTAAATTTACTTTGCTTGTTAGTTCGTCGCAAGTATATCGACGAATTAATAACTAATGTTTAAATTTAGGGTATGTGGGTTTAGGCTATATAATTTGTAATTAAGGGTTTAGGCTATCTAACATGTGGTTTAGAGTTTAAGACATATAATTTATGATTTTAGTGTATGTTAGGTGTTTAAGGTATATATTTTTTTTGTCAACAACTTTTTATATTAAAAGCTAATCCCCATAAAAGGAATAAGTGTTTACAGAAAACATCGCCATATAGGCATAAAAAGCAGCAAATGCAATACCATAAACGGGAAAGCTTAAAAGGATAATGATTCCAAAGCATTTAAACAATTTAACGCCGCGGAGAAGTCCTCGGTCCTCATCGACAAGGAAGTTGTTAAATAAGATGAAGTCTTAGGTACTGGATCGAACATCCGAGAATAGGACATCAGCAAGTGTACATATTTATATCTCTAGAATGGCTAGAGAGGCGATTAAACACCTAACAGATGAGCCTTTGATGACACCCCTTGCAGCACAAACATTTAAATTAAATAGTGAGCACAAGGGAGAAAGGAACTCCATAAAGAGGTAATGTAACGAAATCCTCATAAAGAGGTAATGTAACGAAATCCTCATAAAGAGGCAAGATATCAAGATCCTCATACAAAAGCAAAGTCCTGCATAAAGCAGTAGGGTGATCCTCATACAGAGGCAATGATCTGCATAAAGCAGTAAGGTGATCTTCATACAGAGGCAAAGATCTGCATAAAGCAGCAAAGTGATCCTCATTCAGAGGTAAGAGATAGCTAAGATCAAGTCTAATAACCTCATAAGAGGTAAAAAGAGTGACATGAACTTAGGCCTAAGGAGAACAAGTTTTGCTAAAAGACTTAAACCAGACAATTCCACAGAGATCCAAGGAGTCATAAAGATATAACCTATTAAAGACTTGACAAAATGACGCCCACCGGATGCAAGAAGATGCAGGTGTGCTACAATGGAGGCTTGAGAGGTGGTGGATCTGGTGGAACAGGCCTGTCAGGAGGCTCACACCAGTTGATGAGTATGCAAACAAGAGTTTGGATTGATGGAGGAGGAACGCTTCCCAGACAGAGACCAATTGTTGTAGACATTTCAAGAACCATTGTCTCTAACGTAGAAGGGATGCAATATGTCTTCTTAGTCCTCGATTGAGAAGGAACATACGCAATCTTTACATGTTGGAAGGCAGACGGAGCTTTGACATGAACAAAACATGGCTTCATACCGAAGAACGCGGTTCCTAATTTTAGATATGCTAAGTTATGGATTGGTAAAGATGAGACGACAAATGGTAGTGATATGGAGAACAAAAGCTTCCCTACAAGAGGGTATATATCTGAAGAGGCCACAAACTTCTTTGTACCACTCACCATCTCGAAATTCTCAGAGGCCGAGAAATATGATTTACTGGAGTAATAAGAATCCGGCGAGAAGCAACGGCGAAGAGGCGGTGACGGAGGATGGAGAACGAGCTGGTGCGGCAGAGACGACCAGTAGATTCGAGCAGCCGAACACCATAAGCACACGAGCTGAGTAGCGATGGAATAAGATGGAGGAGCAGCGAGCACAGACCGGAGTGAGACCAGAGACGGAGGGTCCGGAGGTTCGGCGGGAGCGGAATCCGGTGAACTTTCGGCGGACATGGCGCAGTCCGAGGAAGCAGTGACAGATAGTGACGACAACATCGTGACGATTTAAATCGGCGGAGAAGAGATCGGGTCTTCCGTTCGCGAGGAAGAAACCCGAGCTGGAAGACTCCTGAGATCAGACAGAGGGACGAGCTATGTAGATCTGGCAGAGACGACCCATTTTGACGGAGGAAGGTGAAGCTGCGGCAGCGTCTAGAATCCCGTGCCTGGGAGAGAAACTAAGGCAAACTGATAGGTGTTTAAGGTATATAATTTATGTTTTAGAATATATAAAATATATATTGGGACAAATTTACAACTAATTTTACAATTATTTGTAAAAATGAAGTAAAATGCATCGATTTTACGACTACAATACGAAGTCTTGGTTATTTTACTGTTCCTTTAGGGTATATGATTTAAGGTTACAAAATATGTAACGTCTTGTCTGATTGGGTTTATTTGAATGTTTGTGTACTTACAATTTAATCTAAATTTGTATATAAAAATATAAAAAAGTCTAATTAGTCGTTTATGTATATTTGATTTAGAGTTGTGTCGAGCATAAGTGTTTGTGTAAGGGAGTATAGAGTGTTAACAAATTATTATGTTTTATGTTAATATGAATTTGTATTGGGCTTAGTACACAATCTTTTTAAATTATTTGTTGATAACGATCCTAAATCAGTATTTCTAAACTATTAAGGTTTCATGTTCTTCTTATTAGGACGAATTTACAACGTTTTTAAAGTTAATCTCATTGTAAATTTGATCCCAGTTGTAAATTTGTCATTTATTTATATCATATTTACAACAGATCGACGTAAATACGTCGCTATGCATTTAAAAAAAAAAATTACATTGTTATTTTGTAATTTAAGTCTTACAAACCAAAAAAAAAACAAATTCAATTACTTTCGGTGGTGAATCCAAACAAAATAGATCACCGTAAACAAATTCAATTACTCTCCCTCATAAATTTAACATATTTTTTTTAAACGATTTACAGTACACATAATTCATTAATTTAGAAAATACAACCAGATTTTTTAGAACGAACATTCTACAAGACAATATTTTAAGATAATTTTATTCTTCGCCTAAGTTACTTAATGAATCATAATCTGATTCATTCTAAGTTCAACATCGTCATCATCGTCGCTAGATTCAATTTCTTCATATTGGCCTTCTTTTCGGTTTCATCTGAGAAATGATCAAATTACCGATTACGAGGATCTATAAGTAAAAAGGCATATGTACTTTCGTTGGGCGTGCTAACAAACTCACAACTATAACTGACAACCAATGGATCTCAGATGTTCGAGTTCGCGGATACGGGAGAAAAGTGACTTGTTCCGCTTGTGAGGCTAATATGAACGGCTCAAATTTGTTATACCATCTTGGTGCATTAACGTCCCCAACTCCGAAACTGTTTATTCGAACTCCGAAACTGTTTACAGGATAGAACCAATCACATCTGAACAAAAACGTGTCTATCTACCCAATTAGACGTTGATTCGATGTTAATTCGATGTTTATTGCAATATATATATATATATATATATATATATATATATATATATATATATATATATATATTTGATGTTAATTAATCGTAAATTAACATCGAATTTACAATGAAATCAGCATCATTATTAATTAGTCGTAAAATCGACGTAATTTACAATGATTTTACGATGAATATATGTCGTCGTAAAACGGAAGGAAATTTACTGACAAAAAAATTCGTCGTAAAAATCGTCACAAAATTTCTGTTTTCTTGTAGTGCATGTTCTGTTTCAATTAAAATAACTTTGTTTGTGATCCTTTGTATATGCATGCTTTTGGTGGTTAGAAAGTAAATGACCTTCAAGAAAATTCATTAACATTCGTATGGCAACTACAATAGTTGTTTAAGACTTGGAACAAAACCATCCATGCATGAGAGTTAAGTAGTTTTCAATTGATTTTCTGTTTAATGGATTTTAATAGGTGTTGTAATAAATTTTTGATTTTGTTAAAGAAAAATGGTTTTGAAAATTCTATAGGATGCTAAAAATATACTCTCTAATAACTTTGACCAAAAAAAAACTCTCCAATAATTAAGTTTAAGTTTTAATTATTTACCAAATGTGTACCCAAAACAAGGTATAGAGGTCACAAATCACAAGTGATGTTTGGGAAGGAGCTAATATTGCATGTTCTTATTTGGATCTGAAAAGAGTACGGACTTTGGTTTAGAACCTCCTAATAATTTATAATAAAATTTGTAATACTATTTGAGGATTTCTCATGTGTTATAATTAAGTGTTACATGTTGGCGAAGACTATTCGACATTTATAAATAGGATTTACACATAGTAAACATTTAGAATATCATTTCGTGGGATTGATTTATTATGCTCATTTGGGAAATGCATATAATTTTTTAACCAAATGTCAAAGGCATATTCAAACATAAATTCTAGAAAATAAGCCAAGAAAGCATTCAAACATATATGCATATAACACACGTGCATATGTTTTGTATCTATTATTAAATGAAAGAAATTTCCAAATTTTGAGTTCAACACATCTGGCGGGTTAAACCCTTGTATAACTTATATTAGGCCCGGGCCTTCTGGTATTCGAATCGAATTCGGGTTGAGTATATTCGGATACATGTATATTGAGGTAAGGAAGCTCAGTACCTGTACAAGTTTCGACCAAGTTTCAGTTCGGGTTCTGATTGGATATTTTCGGATCCGGGTCGACTCGGATCCTAAATTATTATACCCGTAAAATACCCAAAATAAACGGGCCATTTCGGATTCGGTTAGGTTCCAGATATTTTTTGTTCTTTGTGAGTATTTTTTACCTAAAATACCTAGATAAAAATTAATCGAATCAAATTAAGCAAAGAATTTTCATACATCGTTCCACCATAGTCTTCATTAGCATCATGCATGAGGTTATTTCTACTATTTTATGTCATATCCATGTAAAAACGTATTAGATAAACATTTATACAACTGACTATATATATAACATATAGTAACACAAGTCCAAAGAATAATCTCATACTTGAAATTTAGCCCTGTCAATTTAAGTCATTACCCGCGGGTCCCGCGGGGCGGATGCGGATCAAGTTTTTTTTTTCAAATTTGCGGGGCGGGTGCGGGTCAGAGTATTTTTTTGGCGGGGCGGATGCGGGTCGGAATATATAGAACCGCGGGTTTGCGGGTACCCGCAAAATTTATTTGTTTTTTAAATAAAAAATAAAATTTTATTATTTATTTAAGAATTTTAAGATTTAGTTAAAACATATAATAAAAATAAATATTTTTTCAATTTTTTAAGATTTTTAAAATAAAATTATTAATTTACATTTTTAATATTAAAATTTTATTAATAAATATTATTTTAAATAAAATTATTTATAATTTAAAATTTTAATTAATATTTAAATATTTGCGGGTTATCCGCGGGTACCCGCGGGTATCCGCAAATTTAAGCGGGGCGGATGCGGATCAACTGTTTTTGTTTTGCGGGTTTGGCGGGGCGGGTTGATGCGGATCGAAAATTAGTCTAATCCGCCGCGGGGCGGGTCGCGGGTCGCGGTTTTTACCCGCTTGACAGAGCTATTGAAATTCCCCAAATATAAAGCTCATTAACACGAATGATGAAATTAGATGACTAATCATAATGGCTAATAATGTTAAAGATTAACTTTTTTACTAGATTATTATCTTTGATTTGGGTCCTCGTATATCAGTTCGGGTTTCGGGTAAATACATGTATCCATATCTATACCTACGGATAAGTTAGCTAAATATCCAATAGAATAAAAAACTTTTTTAGATTCGGTTACAGATCCAAGTATTTTTTATCGGGTCTTTTTTTTTGAACAACAACTAACATTCTCATTCAATCAGACTCAGAAGCAGTCAACTCATGTGTTTACATCTCCTAATTGGTTCAGGTTGAGAGCATATTTCACTAGTTTATCAGCCTCACTGTTTTCGTTGCGGGAAATATAAGAAAAGCAAATAAATTCAAAGCTCAAAGATAACTTCTCCAGGTCATGAAGTATTCCATAGAGCTCCGTCGGGTATTCTTTCTTGGTAAGTGCTCGGATCAGGTTGAGAGAGTCTGAGAAGACCCTAACCTTGCTCCGGTTGAGCGCTCTTAAATGTAAGAAAGCTTCCAAGCAAGCTAAAGCCTCGGCCATAATCGCCGATCTCACATTGTTCCTCTTCATGTAACCTCTCTCCATCGTCCTCCTGTCATCATAGTTGATTATCCATCCTAGTCCAGCTTTGTCCGTCTTCACGTCCCATGCATCAATTGTATGAATCGTCGTCGTAGATTCATTCCATTCATCTCTCTCATGTGCTAGTACGATCCTTTGTCTCTCCTCGTTCCTTCCTTGGTTCTTCTCGCTTTCCTGCTCTACATTCCATTCTCTCGCCTCTGATATCGCCTTATGACAAATGTCCTATGATTTCTCATGTCTTCCTTCAAAGACCAAGTTATTTCTGCACTTCCATATGTTCTAGCAGATCCACGAAAACAGAGAGTCCCCATGAACACCTATAGGTGGCAGTGTAATCAAATGCCGAGAGTTGATTATCCCTTTCTCCAGGTTCTCCCAATTCTCTGCCCTTATAGTATCTTTGAATGGTGCTATCTGCCATACCGTCCTTGCGAAATCACAGTGAAAAAGCGCATGCTCTGTAGTTTCTGTTAATCCACATCGTGGACAGTCTGCATCTTGGATTACTTGTCGCGACTTCAGGTTTGCTCCAACCGGCAGGGCCTTCTGCAATCCTTTCCACAGGAACAATTGAATTTCGGTTCAGTTCTTCTTCCCCAGACATCCTTTCTCCAGTCGAAATTTTGTAAAAGGTCTGTTATAACTCTAGGCGGATCCTCTTCCTCAATAGCTTTGTAGTATCCACTCTTTGTCGAGTATTGTCCACATTTGTCCAATAGCCAGAACAACTTGTCCTTTGCTCCTGCTCCACTCGGCTGAATCTTCAGGATATCTTGTACTCGGTCCGGGCAGACCTTCATGATCTTCTCAACGTCCCAATCTGTACTCCCTTCCTTCATTAGCTTAGAAACAGTCCAATGTTGCGTCTCCTTTGTGGCTGGTCCTGTTAGAATTTCTGGCTTGCTTGTATCTAGCCAGGGGTCACTCCACAGTTTCACTTCCTTTCCATCTCCAATCGCAAATCCGAGTCCTTTCTTTAACAAGTCTCTGCCAATAATGATCCCTCGCCACCCATGTGATACGTTCTTTCCAGCTTCAACATCCATGAAACTCTCATTCCGGCAGTACTTACTCATAAGCATTCTCGCCATCAAGCTCTTCGGGTTATCAATGATTCGCCAACTGATCTTAGCTAGTAAAGCATCATTGAAAGCTTCCACTTCTCTAAAGCCCAATCCTCCTTCTCGTTTTGACTTCGTCATTTTATCCCATGACACCCAACACATGCTTTTCTTTTCCGGGTTTGAGTCCCACCAAAATCTCGTTAGTGCGGATTGAATCCTTTTGCATAAACCCTTTGGGATCTTGAAGCTCGACAACGTGTACGAAGGTGATGCCATTAGTACCGCTTTTAGAAGGATCAGTTTCCCTGCACTCGATAACCTTCTTGTCGTCCAACTCATAGCCTTTTGCTTAATCCGATCCACTATTGAAGTGAACAAGTCTCTTTTCCTTCTCCCAAACAACTCTGGAAGCCCCAAATACTTTCCCGCTCCTCCTTCTTTCACTATTTCCAGACTCGCCTTAACCCTCTCCTTCGTAACTGTTGGAGTTAGCGCAGAGAAGAAAATAGCAGATTTACTTACGTTAATAGTCTGTCCAGAGGCTGCTTCATACTCTTTCAGTATCCTCTTGAGATAATCACAACTTCTTTGATCCGTTTTGGTAAAGAACATAGTGTCATCAGCAAAGAGAAGATGGTTGATCCGAGGACCATTCGTAGACACTTGGATACCCACTAACTCTCCATCGCGTTGAGCTTTCAAGCACAAGCCGGATAAGACCTCACTGCAAAGAATAAAAAGGAAAGGCGAGAGAGGATCTCCTTGCCTTATTCCTCTTTGTGGACAGAAAGACTCTTTCGCTTCTCCATTTATGAGCACTGAGCAGGATACCGTCGACACACACTGCATTATCCAGCCTATAAACTTCAAGTGAAACCCAAATTCTTGAAGCACCATCTCAATAAAATTCCATTCGAGTCTATCATACGCTTTACTCATGTCTGTTTTTACCACCATTGAGCATTGTTTAGTGGCCTTTGATCTCTTAAGATAGTGGTGCATCTCGTGAGTAATTATCACATTGTCTGTGATAGACCGGTTCGGAACAAACGCCGACTGATTTTCAGAAATCAGTAGATTCAATACCTTCTTCAATCTCCTGCTTATGATCTTCGAGTAAGCCTTGTAGTAGACATTGCAAAGGGCTAGGGGCCGGTAATCTTTCACCATCTTAGGGTTTTTTCCCTTGGGTATGAGTCGTATATGCGATGCGTTGATCCCCTGCGGTAAGCTATCCTTCGTGAAGAACTCCTGGATCTCACTAATTATATCTTCTTTGATCACTTCCCAGTTCGTATGGTAGAAACTAGCTGAGAACCCATCCGGTCCCGGTGCTTTATCCGCGTGAATAGATAGGAACGCTTCTCTGATCTCTTTAGGTGATGGTATTTTTGTCAACTCCTTGTTCATATCCTCTGTGACTAGCCTTCTAATACTCTTCTTAACGGTCTGTGCTGGTTCACTGTTACTGGACTTAAAAGGCTCTTGAAAGTAACGCTTAATTTCCTTTGCTATCTCCTCCTCTTCATAGAAAACTTGGCCTTCTCCACTCTCAATTATTGCCAGCTTGTTAATGATTCGTCTTCCCTGGTAGTGGCATGGAAGTAAGCTGTGTTTCTGTCTCCCAGTCTCAGCCAAATCCTTCTGCTTCTTTGCCTCCAAAATTCTTCTTCTGCTCTATAAGCCTTTTTCAGATCCTCGCTGATTCTCAGTACTTCCTCTTCCTGTCCATTGGGGTCTGCCATCACTCTCTCCAGCTTGTCCTTCTTCAAGTTTATTAGTTTCTGGTAATTGATGTGTTTTTCTTTGTTCCAGAACATCAAGTCTCTCTTGCATTTATCAATTTTCCCAGCAACCGAGCAGTGTCTTCTCTGAGTCCAAGCCAGTCTAATCACTTTCTTCGCTTCCGCACTATTTCTCCAGCTGCGGTCGTATCGAAACAGGCTCCTCCGTTTCTCCTTTGGTGGGTCTAGGTAAGACACTAATGGTTTGTGGTCCGAGCCTTCGAAATTAAGGTAACTGCAGTAGCTCTGTGGGTACTTTTCAGCCCAAGCTCCATTCGATATTGCTCTATCAAGTCTACAGTGTACTAGGTGAGTTCCCCTTTTCCCTCTCCATGAAAGAAAATTCCCAGTGTAGCTTAGATCATAGAGGTCGTTTTCAGAATAGAAGGTTCGAAAATCTGAATACGATTCTTCCGCTCTTCTCGTACCTCCTTCTTTCTCCTCCTCGGGTCTAGATTCAAGTATTCAGGCCCGGGTATTTTGCCCAAAGCTAACTTATATAATGTTGAGTTCTATATTTAGATAAAAAAATGAGACGTGTTATCAGCACTGCGACAACAAAGAGTAATCAACATGATATGTTATAAAATATATTCCAATTGTTTATTGAAAAGAACATATAATCATCTTTTCCTTTCATTGAATCAAAATGTCATTTTCTAGAACAGTAATACAATTAGAAGTGTAATGACCAAATTTTGCTAACTTTCCACTTGCCTTTTGGCTACGTATTTAAGCCTCTATTGTTTTTGTCTTCTCACTAAAGGACAAACGTTGTTTCTTATCCTATACCCATCTTGATTTATGTAAAGACAAATTTGATATATAAAGATACACCCACTATATAATATATTTAAAATCATATAATATATTTAAAATGTTTAGTAGTGATGATAATTTCCTTACGTCATAAATCAAGGATCCCACATATATAAAAGTTTTGATGAACCCGTTGATTATGTGTATGAATTTTATAGAAGGAAATAATTACAGTCCTTTTTACTTTTTTTATAGAAACAATTACTTTAAACAGATCAAACATTGAATCAATATTGAGAACCAATGAAAAGCTAGGAGAGGCTGTATGATTCTCTTTTCCACTGGCATTTTAACAAAGGAAAGACTACCCCATTCAATTTATTTAAAATCTATTTAAATTTGGTCGTTTTCGTCTTATATGCGTTTGTTTTTTACTATTCTTTTAATTATTTTTGTACTTTTTAATTATTTTGTCTTCTTATGTCCTACTTGGCTCTCACTAAGCTATATTCCACAAACAAAATATCTACAAAACGACAAAATTATCATCTCGTGGGTCCTTGATTTTATCTCAAACACTAGTCCTTAAAATTAACGCAATATGTAAAAAGGAAGAACATAATCGCAATAATGTTGACACTGCTCCTTCTGATAATCTTAATTAAATAGCTATGAGTTATGATTAAAATGACATAAACTTCAAATTTCTGTTGGAAAAAGTACTAACAATATTTATGACAAGAGTCTTATCACAATATGTGTGTCTATCAATACCAAACGAGAAAAAATCGTAATAATCAGGTATACAATACAATTAATAAAAAGATTGAATTTAAAGATGATGAATTATAACTAAACGTTTCTGGTTATAAAATGATCTTATACTACAATATTGTCGGAACAAGCCTCTTATGATCCCACTCGATGTTATTGGTGTTTTCACCAAGGCGATTAGCAGGCCACCTCATGGCATAAATCATATAAGCAGTTGATTAAGGCACATCGCTTGTGTTTAAAAATTTCATTACATATTTGCAGTTTTATAAATTTTTTCTATACTAGTTTACGGTCATAAACAAATTCAATTACATTTGAGCCGGCACTAGTGATTAGGCGAAGATTAGTGAGTGTTACATTACATACATCAATTTAAAAAGAACAAATTATTTATGGAAAAGAAGTAATATGTAAGTAATACTAATACACATGGAATAATATACTCTTCTAATTTTTTTTTACTTGTACATACTCTTTTCTCTCTCTTTCTATCGTCGTCTCTCGAGCTTTTCCGGTTCCGTGTATATGTTCTGCTTGTGTGTTCGGGCTTTTCCCTTTTCGTTTTGGTTTCTCTCGGACTCCTCTCGGTGTTTCTTTTTCCGGCGACTGTCGGACTATCCTTTTTCAGTGTTTCGTTGGATTGTATTTCGACCATCATGGCTGCTAACATATCTTTGGACATATCGTCCGTTTGTTTCGTTTTTTTTAGCTTCTCGATCTACATAGTCCGGCTTCTTCCTCCGTCGAAGCTTCTCTACAGAGCTTCATCTGCGACTCTCAGGCTTGTGGAGTTATATCTCTTCGTTCTACCGGCTCGTCGAGGACGAGCGCCTCCGGTGGGTTTTGGTCAGCTCTGAAATCTGGCCGGCGTGGAGCTTCCAAGGCGTTTGTGGTTTCTGATGCAGCAGAGTCTTCGGCTTCTCTTCGGTGGCGATGACAGATCGGCGGATAGGTTTCGCGAGAGAGATCACGACTCGGGTTCGGCGATTCCGACGACGTGCCTCAGCGTTTATCGGACTTGCATGCCGATGGATACCAACGTTCTCCACATGTCACTGTTTTGTCTTGGTTGGACATCCGTTGCCACGTCGTGCAATGTTGTACTTTTGTCTTTATCTCTTAACGAGCCTTCTGTATATTTGGATCTTAGCGGTCAGCGGTTCTAAATACAATTCTGTGTTGACAAAAAATACTAATACACATGGACATGCACATGCATCATCATCTTCATCATCGTCACCCATGCACGTGCTCCTCACATAATGCTCTCGATCTACATCGCTTTCCAAAATGTCACAAAACAGAATAATTATGATTTTCATCATAGAGCTATAGTTTGTCCTCCCGTACATTGTCTCCCAGTTATAACCCCACAACACAACACACATCCACATATATCTATTCATATGTGTATGAGTGTATATATCTCCGGAATTTCTCAATGGTTGCATGAAAAAGCCTTTATATTTTTCATGGACGATAACTAAGAAATATCTAAAATTTCTATACTGTTTGCTTTTAGAAAAAAAAAAAAAATCCAGCAAATACTTTTTTCTTCGGAATAGTGATTTGAATTTGTATTGGTATACAAAATATGAACCTTTTCTTAAAATAAATAATTTGTAGTTTTATTTGAATAGCAATAATTTAGCAACATCAAAGCCGTCTCAAAAATATTTTTAAATCATATATACTAAAAATCGATATAATAATTTATAAGAGAGATTTCAACTAATACACATATAAAAAGAAGTAATTAAAAATCATCTACAGATACAGTACTATTTCACAGACCTATTTTTTATGATTAACACAACCGTAAAACGTTATTCACATATCTCTAATTATGAGGAACCACAGTTTTCCATTGGAGAGATTTAATTAGTTTAATACTAACAAATAGTTTTTTTTGTATATGTATTTCGAGTAACTTAATTCTTCTGTGCGTTTTATACTATTGAGGATTGTAAAGTATAATAACATATCTTAAAAACCATAAAATAGGTTAATGTATCAAATTATATACGAATATGTATTATAGATATTCCAAGGGGGAATCATTTTATTTGTGACAAACAGAATGGGATGCTTATCCCTTGGCTTTAAAAGATGTATACGTCTTTGACATGGTTGATAATCATCCACGTGTAATAAAATAAAACCCTATCTAGACTTATTAGGGCTTTGTTCCTTGTAAAAAAATATGCAAACGCCACCTAAAGTTTTGGAATTATGTGTCGGACCTAATTTTAACAGTGCCTCTCATATTTTAGTTTTATTAATTAATTATCCAGGTTTATTGTAATTTTAAGTTGGAAAAAAAAAGTTTAGATGCTTTTGCTTCCAATCTCATTGGATACCATCGCTTTCTTTGACATGAGCCTGCCCCCGTATCTTTATCGTTAACCATGGATCCCGACATTAATTAATAACACAAAAACTTAATTAAAATCTGTTTCTTTTTCCTTTTTTATATTTTCTTTCCTGCAAATATTTTTATATTCTTTAGTCAAAAAGATATTTTATATTCATTCAAACGAGTGTAGTAGGGAAAACAAATTCAGACAAGTATAGACAAATTAAAGAAAACGACAATATTTAAATATGTCCTAGAACCCAGCTAGCATACGATCACGTCAAAACAAAAGGCTCTACCATATATTTAGGAGTTACTACGTATTTAGTATACTACCTATATATATGACTCCTAGTCCTAGCCCATTAAAGTATAATTATCACGTCCCGCAAATACATAATTCGTTATGTTATTTTTTCTTCATGATAATTGATCTACTGTAATTATCACGTCCCGCAAATACATAATTCGTTATGTTATTTTTTCTTCATGATAATTGATCTATTGTTTGAAATTTGGGTCAACTTAAAAAGGTAGATACTTTTTCGTTTATCTATATCGTAATCAAATGGTTGTATATATCAACTTTTAAGTATATGTATATTGAAGTTTTTTTAGGTAAAAAAAAAAAAAGTTTTTTTAGGTCAACATATGTATTTTTTTTTTGATTAACCTGGGGGTATCCCGAACCTATAGAAGGGCTCAGACTAATCCCCAAGGGGAGGTGCAGCCCATGGATAGACCTTCTCTCCGGGTATTCAAATGGGCCCCTAAAGCAAGGCTCATATCCATGTGGGTGTGCTTAAACAAATGTGACTTAGTTTCGCATGGAAGGAGGATCGAACCCGGAA
This sequence comes from Orychophragmus violaceus, assembly GCA_030180135.1. Classification (NCBI taxonomy): domain Eukaryota; kingdom Viridiplantae; phylum Streptophyta; class Magnoliopsida; order Brassicales; family Brassicaceae; genus Orychophragmus; species Orychophragmus violaceus. The sequence continues at coordinate 6,227,335 of CM058229.1, forward strand.
CGTGTTAGCGTCCAAGGCCCGTCCCCAACCACTTGACCACAAGAGCTTGGACAACATATGTATATTGAAGTTACACAACTTGTACGTATCTGTATATTGAAGGTAAACAACTTGAATCAATACAAGTTGTTGTACCGTGTTACCCTTGAAACGAATGTGGCATGATAATATGATATATGATATTTTTTTGTCCAAGTGACGAGCAGATTCTCTATAAATTTTAGAACTGAATAATATTTGGATTAAGGATTGACAACACATTTGTTAAAATAGGAATTAACGATCAATAACACATTTGTTTCTGTATCTATTAGCTAATTTTATCAATACTTGAACGTGATTGTGTACATTAGAGCATACCCATTGAGAGTTCTTAGGGTAAGGTTCTTAAAAAAAAATTATTAAAATATTGTGGATCCTACGTGAATAGTTAAGAACCGGGTTCTAAAAATCTTTAATTAAGAACCCGTTTCTTACACTATTCATATGACGTGGCGGCTTCTGATTGGTCGCTTTATTATTATTTTTTTTAATTTTTTTTTTAAAACCTGTCTTGAAAAAAAAAATTAAAAAATAACTTAAGAACCCCACTAGGGGTTCATGGATGGTCATGCTCTTAGCTTTTGTTTTCTAGAGTGATGACGTATAATCATATATAAAATATAGGAAGGAAAAAAAGTTAGTTTGACCCTAATTAATCAGTTAATTACTAGATTAACTCTAATTTTATTTTAATCATTAGTCTGTTTTTGTTACCTATTTTGCCCATAAATCATTTGTATTCGAAAATCGTATTTACAAAAATGCCATTACTATATCTTCCAGGTCAGCAGAAAAAATCAAAATATTACGAAATTGCCATTTCATAGACTTATTTAATCGTCGTTACGTGAAGCAACAGACTTATTAACATCCGATTTTTTTTTACTTAAGCGACAAACTTAACTGGATTTGACTGATTTAATTAGGTTTCTCCAAACAAATTTATTATTCTTTAGCGACAAACTTATACCAATTTGACAGACTTATTAAGGATTCATTGATTTGTTTGTTTTGGCGACTGATTTACTTGATTTTGACAGACATATTAAGGTTTCGACAAATTTATTTCCTCTTTGAACACAGATTTATCTAGATTTGACAGAGTTTTTAAGGTTTGGACTGATTTATTATTTCTTTAACCACAAATTTATCTAAATTTGCCAGATTTATTAGGTTTTCATAGATTTGTTTTACACTATGGCGACAAACTTACCTATTTTTAACAGATTTGTTTAACCTTTTGACCACATACTTAAATAATTATTACTAAATCAAACCAAACCACTGTTTAAATTAACAATTATACCAAAATCTAATTTAAAGATAAACCATGTAATTAATAAAACCAAACCATAACTTAAATTAAACCAGGATTTAGGATGAAAATCCCTAACCGTATTACATGTTTAATTTTGGTTTTCATTGGTTTAATTCACAGCTTGAGATGAATACTTGAAAATTCGAGTGAGAATAGTGATGATGAACACTAACGGAAAAAAGAAGCAGAATGATTGATCAGTTGAGTTTGAAACCATTTTATTAACAAGTTAGCATATGATGTGACGTTTTCATACAAAAACATAATAATAATTAATAACTCAATATAACAATCTGCATCATTACCAAATTGAGACTGGACTTAGAAGAGTTCAGTTTCCTTGTAGGTATGGATCACACAGTCTGACTGTGGGTAAGCCACACAAGTCAAGACATAACCTCTCCAAGTGATCATCCTCAAGACACGAACCATCAGACAGGTCAACTTGACCTTTCTCGATCTTACCAGCACATGTAGAACACGCACCAGCTCTGCAAGAATAAGGCAAGTCAACTCCTGCTTCATCAGCTGCATCCAATATGTACTGGTCATCTGCTACCTCGAACTCGTTTTCTTGGCCTGAAGAACTTTTACCTGAAGAATGGGATTTAAGTCTCCAATTAAAGCCTCGGAGACAGCCGAACACGAAACGAAGCTCGACGGGAATCGACGGAGACTACAAAGCCGAGACTTACGGCTGAGATATGCACTACGGTGTCTCCGGCGGCGAGTTTCTACCGATTTTCGACGGCGTATTCCAACGGCGACAACCAACGGCGGGATACGAAGGTGATAGTTGACGGCCGATTTGAATTTCATGGAAGTTTTCGACTAAAAACAGTTATTGTTTGTACTTCAAATTTTGTTTCTTAAAGTCAAAGTTTTTTTTTATTATGTTGTTTTAATTTTATATTAAAATCTGTTATTTGAAAAAAGTAATTAAAATGAGATAATGGCATTGATGTAGTTAATTTGATAATAGCAGGTTTATAAGTCTTTTAAAGCTCTTTTGGTCATGGGAGTGTTGGTGAGAGTCAAACTAGTAATTAATCAACATTTGGGAGTTATTCTGAGTACATTTCACTAAAATATATTATATATTGTAAAGTCCTAATTAACGACCATGTATAACCTCCACACTCGTTCGTAAACCTCTACCGATGTTTTGGCATGTAAATTCTATCATTTCCGGCTGTGCTGTATCTCTAAAAACTTAAAATATTTCACTACAAGAAAAACTGTTTTTAGCCACGAATGAGCCACGAACAGTTCGTGGCTAAGAATTTTTCAGCCACGAATAGCTACGAACTAGCCACGACTACAAAAAAACAAGGTTCGTGGCTAATTCTTAGATATTTGTGGCTATATAGCCACGAATTACATTTCGTAGCTATTCGAAGAAAATTAGCCACTAAACCCCAAATAAACCCTAAACCCAAAATAAACCCTAAAACCCAAATATAAACAAATATTTGATAATTAAAACTCTAACTACATTACTACATATTGTAAAACTTTACAAAAAATAAAAGCAATAAAAGTTAATTAAAAATCCTCAAATAAACCCAAACCTTAAAGTATAACATCTCAAACCATATATCTCAAACCCTATATCTCAAATAAACCATAAAGTATAAATTTTATTCTAAATTTCAACATTAACTAAAAATCTTAAACTACAAACTTTAAACCTTAAACTATAACCCTAACCCCTAAATATACCATAAAATTTCAAACTTTAAACCTTAAACTCTTACTCTTAAACTATAAAATCAAAACAAACCTTAATTATATATATGTATATATATATATATATATACATACATAAAACTATTATTTTCAAATCCAATACTATAATTATATAACATAACATGTATACATAAAACATAAACCCTAACCCTAAAAAAACACCAAACCCCTAACATATAAAAAATATAACATTCCAATTACTATAACATATCCAAAATTAAGATTATTAATTAGTATAAACAAAACAAAACTAATAACATACAATTCTAAACCCTAAACAAACCCCAAAAGTCTAAAGTATATCCAAATTAAAACTCTTATTAATAACATTTTAAATACTATAACATATTGAAAACTAATATTCAACTCTTATATATTAACTTTTAAACCCTATACCCTAAACTATAATCACTCTAAACTTTAATTTTTAATCATAAATTATAAATTTAAACTCTTACCCTTCAAACCCTAATTTATATTAAAAAGAATTATTATTATAAACAAAAATCTAAACAAACCCTAAATTATAAACAATAATCTAATTAATAAACTACTAATTACTTTAAACTCTAAACATAAACCAAAAACTCCTATATCCCAAACTTTAATCTTAAATTGTAAATTTTATATTTATGAACCAAAATCTTCATACTTATACATTAATTAATTAATCCTTAAATTTCTCGTTAAAACACAAAATGTATTTCTATTGGTTGTCAAATGATTTTATAAAAAGATTTTATAAATAGCTTAATTTCTATTGGTTGTTAAAAAATGGTATGGATTGAGCTCTTTTAGTATGAACCATTGATTAATCCTAGATCTAATGGTCATAAACTAATCTTCCTTAACCTAGTCTCCTCTTCTTCACCTTCAACCCACACCCCACGCCGTTCATCCAAACAAACCCTCTTCCTCTTCACTTTTTGTTCTTTATCAGATCGTGATAGTCTTGGACTCTTGGAGCTCCGAGCGAAGCAGATGATGGCAGAAGAAGCAGAGACCTACGGCGGAGGCGCTGTCGATCTCGTCGTCGGACAGTGGCGGGTCTTGAGTTGTGGCTCCTCCTCGTCTTTCTCTCGGTGTTTGAAAACCCTCTGCTAACCTTCGTTGCCGCCGTGGAGCTTCCTCATCGAACCACCTTCGTCGCCGCCTGGAGTTTCCGTATCGAACCACCTTCGTCGCCGCCGAGGAGCTTCCCCATCGAACTGCCATAACGCAGAGGAGAAGGAAGAGCAGATCTGTCCAGTACAAGCTCAAGACGGCGGAGACAGAGCCATAGGACGACCGACGGTGCTGCGGTGGTGCCGTGGTGACGAAATCCGACTACATGGCCCAATCGCCACTCGTCCGGTTTGTGTAGCGGCGGCGTCGTCTTCTTTAGTTTAAGGTTTTTTGTTAATTTTTTTTTAATTTTTGTATTACATGTATATGTATATACATATTTATATGTATATATGAATTTTATTTTATTTTAATTTTATTTTATTTTATTATTTGTATATATATATTTTTATATGGTTAATATCTACGAACCAGGTCATGTTCATTTGTGGCTATATTTCCACGATTTTGGTTTATAGCTATTCGTGGCTATTCCGTAGAAACTTTGCCACGAAAAGCCACGATAACACATTAGCAACGAGCGTGGCTATTCGCGGCTAACGGTCGATTAGCCACGGATAATCGGCTATAGCCACGAAAAAATCCATGGCTAAAAACAGTTTTTCTTATAGTGTTTGTGGGCTTTTTTTTGAACTAAGATACCTTCCATAAAAAACTAAGTAGTAGTAGTCTTACACATGAGTCTCAGCTCTAACAGAAGAAACCAAATTTAGATTACATAAAGCCTTTTTAGCTAGATAGTCCGTCTCCTTGTTCTCGCCTCAGGGAAGATAGGAAAAACAGATGAAAGAAAACTCATTCATTGTTTCTATGTCCTTGAGTACTTCGTAGAGTTCCATTGGATACTCTTTTTTGGTAAGAGTACGGATCAAGATTAGTGAATCCGAAGACAACATCACTTTATTCCTCCTAAGTGATCTTGATGAGATAAAACCTCTAAGCAAGCTAGTGTCTCGGTCATCAAAGACATGCAATCTCACTTTAACCTTTTATATCCATCCTAAAACCTTCTCTGGTCCATCTTTTCCAGAGCTGCTCCAGCCCAGTCCAACTCTTCCGTTAACCGTCTCCCATGCCGTATTGAGGGTAAATTTTTTAATGGATAGAGATAAAATTGAAAATTTATTTTAAGGTTTTTTCACACTTTTTAAGAATACAATCAAAATTCTTATTTTACTTTAATTAATTACAATACATAATGTGTGCACAAGAATTTTGATTGTATTATTAATATATGTAAAAAACTTTAAACGATATTTATATATATTGCAAGGGAGAGTATTATTTTCGAATTTTAACCTCTAAAAACACTTTTTAGCATGTGTCATTTGGATTAAAAATAGCTTGATACGTCTCCATATGATGAGTTATAAAAAGTATAAATGTACTTGGTGAAATAGATAACAAAATCAAAATCAAAATTTTAAACATGATCACCTGTAGTTCCATAGTTTTAGGAAAACGAGGTTCTACAAATACCTCCACTACAATCTTTATTGCTACCCGAGACTATTATTCCCAACGATGTGAACTTTATGCTCCACATTCACCTGGATTTGACTTTAATACCAAGATGTCATGCTCCGGCCATCATTTTGTGTGGTTTTCCATGCTCATTCTTTGTTCGTAGATTTCACTATCTTGATCGGATAGTTTCTGCGCTATTCCAAAAAAAAACTCAACTTATCAACTAACTTCATATCCCCACAAAAACTTTTTGCGTGTTTTTATCAATAACATAATACTAAAAGCCACTCCATGCATATCGTCCATATGTGTCATATAATTACTCTACATCATGTAAGCTTAATTATGCAATCTTCTCAGGCCTGGCCATGAGACAAGATAAATAAGTATGTGCTTCATATGACCCTCATTTTTATAAACTAGATTTGATTTTAAATAAAATATCTTTAGTCTAGTGAAAAAAAATATAAATAAAATAAAAATATTTCAAGATATCATGAGTTTAATATTATATAAATCAGTCCAATTTTTTAGTTTGTAGTTTTTGAAAACTGAGAGCCTGCATGCTTGCTCGGGATGGATAATATAAGCTATAAATTTTTATCTTCTTCTTTTTTGTTAATAATCATTCATTTAAAGTATTTCTGCTAGTATTTTCTACAAAGATATATATATATATATATATATTTTTTTTTTCCTTTAGTATTTAATGAAACATATGTAATACAAATTAAAGCAATTAATGTAGTGAGTGCAGTCCTTAATAACAAATGTTTACAAAACAATTTTATGAGAATCTGAGTATTAATACTCATATATATATATATATTACGAAATTGGATTCTGGTGTGTGTGACACCCATGCAACAAAGGTTACAACCATGATTTATAACTTGGTTTCCATAAAACTTGTTGATCTGGTTTATTTTTATGTTGAAAATACACATAAAACAGTCATTTTTTGTTAATAAAGACACACAAATAATCATAAAATCTATTATTTATACAAGGTTGAAACTGAAAATATATTATAGTCATTTATCTAAGAAATATATTAATATGCTACAAATATTATATATTTCCGATTATTGTCACTTTCCACTCAATTATTACTCTCCTTTTATTTATAATATTTGTTATTTGTTATTGAAATGTTGTTCAACTTTTTCACAATAATAGTCTTACACTAGTTAGTAGTGATGAAACTGAAGGCTGCTAATGTGATAAGTTTTGTGTCAGTCCATAAAGCCCATAAAACACATAGTGATAAAAGACATATCTAGAACGTTTCATTTTTATCCTACTAGATATAAAATAATATATCATAAGTTATTTTTTTATTGCCAAAAAAACCGTACTCCTTTAGTTTTGTTTGTTTTTTATATTGCTGAGAAGATGTCAAATGACAATTTCCAATGTTTGACGAGATGAGAAAACATGAAGAAGAGTAGATAAATACTATTGTTGTTCAACAAATTTATTTATTTTTAAAAGCTTCCTATAGAATATGATTGTTTTACGTAACTACACAAACTAATAACTTAAAGTAAAAGAAAAACTAGGCAAACCAACTTTAAAAAATATCATATATGCGATATTTGATATGACATTTAAACATTAAGGTATTTAGTTTTTAATTGTCCAAACAATGCACAATAACTTGATAAGTATGTTGCTATAATCTTAACTTCATCACAATTAGGGTAGAGAAGGACAAGAACGACAAAAAATTTCAAAATTCCTGAAATAACTATTTGGATCCAGATTTGTGGCTCTTAAATATCCGCTTAAAAAATCAAGATATCCATATCCATTAAAAATTAGTATTAAATAAAATTTTAAAATAAATTTATATACTACTTTAAAATCAAATCAAATGTGTTGTAAAATATAACTAAAAATTAAAATTTGTATATAATTAACATAAATATATACAAAATAAAATATACTTTAAAAAATAAATATACATGATGTTTCATATTCAAATCCAGATATTCAGATCTCAAAATCAAGATATATGAATCTATATATGATTTCGAAAAATCTTAAAATTTACTATCCGAATCTAGATGCGCCTCATCTAGACATCCAGATTTTTAAAGTGATTAGAACAGATATTATCCCAAACAATAGTTCCACCTGTAATCACAATCTCGAACTACTCAATAATTTGATCTAAACGAGTGACAATCTCTTCAATTTTACCTTTATCATTGTTAAATACTAAAGGAATAATCATAGTCAATCTATCTTATATAAAAGAAGGTATAGTTGTTACCGCATGAGCTCAGATGCATTATAGCTATCACATCCCGTCCACCAAATTATAATCAGTGTCTCTAGCTGACACAACCTGGCCTAATCAATGATTATATCGTCCAATTATATCGTCCAATCAATACTATAAAAGTTGAATTGCATCTCCAGAGACTGACAACTCAGCCATTTTGATTAAAATCTATGACCAATGAAATTAAAAGGTTTGTACACTTCAGATCCTACCTGTGAAGAAAAAAAACAAATTAATAGTATTGTTTATGTTCATTCGGTAAAAAACAAAACCTAGCCTTACACTTTACGAATGGGCGTCTTCTGGTTTCTCTGTCTTTCTCTATCTCTCTCTATCTCTCCGATCTCTTCCTCGCCATTGCGATCGATTAAGGTTTTCTCAGCTTCGATCTTAGGCTCTGTGGGCTCACAACCGTAGAACCAGTTTCCTTCGATTTCTAGGTTGATTTCCTCCGATCCTTTGGTAGAAATCTTCGCATCTCAGAGACTGTTCTCCGCCGGTCACTGTCGGAGGTTTATCGTCGGATATTATTGTTGCATGTCACAACCAGGTAACGATCTGACTTCATATCTTCATCTTATCACTTTAGATTATTCACTTCTAAAGACGCGTTTTTGTCTTACTACTTTTCTAGATCTATTCGCCTTCTACAAATCTGTGCTCCGCCGTCCGCAAGCGTTGTTTTTGAATCGGTTTTGACAGTGACCATGACCAAGGCCAGGTAAAAGATCCGACTAAATTCCTTCGCTTTTCTTGCTTTTGATTCTCGAACCCTAAATCGTGTTTTCTTAACTTCGCTCTTAGGATAGTCCAATCATCTATTCGTATGATTGGGGTTTTTATCTATTCGGACCACCGTTAGAACATCTATAAAAAGGTTTTGTGATCCCTCTTTTTCCTTTTCGATTTTCTGCTGTCGTCTCTTATCTTCTTTATAATGAAGAATACATTGTTACATTGAAACCCCCATGATACAGGCTAGATGTAAGGTTGGATGATTCTAAGCTAAGAGAGGCCTTGATATAAGTGAGAAGATACAAGTCCGACCTCGGGCTTCATCAAAATGCAGAGGTCGTGGTTGAAAAAGTATCAATGGTGTGACAAAAATCTCAGCTATTGGCTGCACCAGTACCCTCTGCAAAGCTTTAACTTGGTGTCTCTGCTAAAAAGGTTAGTGTTTACTTATCTTCTCATCGTTTACGATTTATATATTACACTTGCCTTCATGTACAAAACGTGGATCTTGGTTTTATGTTCTAACCTGAATTATGCGTACTATTATTGATTTCTCTTTTCCTGAAGGTTGCATTTATCTAACATTTTTCATTGATGACCATTCTTCTTTGTTTATACTTCAGGGACGTCTTCCTGGTGAACAGATCAGGAATGGCAAATGTTCTCTACTGATGTAAGTTCCTCTTTTTTTTTGGATGCTGGTAGCAGACCCCTGGTGAGCATAAGATGAACATGAGGGAGTTATTTTCCTGTCAGACTAGCTGTTTTGGGGTAGAGACAGAGGTAATTTTAGCAAATGTCATGTTCTGTCTGATTTAGCTAGGACTGATTTTATGTATTGCTTTGAAAATTGGCTTAAGGTTTTTAGGACTCAATGTACATATCTCTATTAAAAGAATATATCTCTATATGTTTCATATTTTCATTTTTTATCAGCATCTGGTTATTTTAAAAGAAACTTAAACACTTTGTTAACTTATTTTAAAAGAAACTTAAACACTTTGTTAACTCAGCACACTGATCTATTAAAACCTTTTCGAAAATATGTCTTGACTCTCAAGCTTGACCATCTTATATTTATTACCTATGATTATCTTCTTTTTTGCTAATTTCAAAACCTTTTCCAAAATATGTCATGAATGTGAAGCTTGACCATCTTATATTTATTAGCTATGATTATCTTCTATTTTTGCTAACTTTATTTTTTTTTTGATCCCTAGGCATCATTCCTCCCCTCGCTATCTCCAGGTTTGTGACTCTTAATCTATACAGTCAACAACCACGCAGTTTTAATGCTCATTTTAATGGTTTAGTCATGTATTTTGAGAAAATCATTAACATAGTATTAATTGAATATTGAACACGGAAATAAATGTTGAATATAGAGACTTGTCTACATTATAAATATCATCTATCAACTCGCAATCATGAAAACCAGTTGATATCTCTTCTTCTTTTTCAGTTTAAGAACAATAGTAACGTCCTTTATTCATCTAGATATGGAAAGTGGAAACACCAACGCTCCAATCTCATCCTCATCTCATGATCAGATGTCTACTACAAAGGTTAGTTTCAAAATCTTTATACTATTTGTTTTCCAGAAACAGATTTGAAATATACATTTCACTTGTATATTGTTGACATGTTTACGCCTGAAATTTGGATGCAGGAATCCTCAAGTGTTATAAAAAAACCGGACTTGGATGCTCTTCTTTCCTCAAAAATGCATTTTGACGAGCTTGAAGCTGGGAAGTACAAACAAACAGTTCTTGTGCGTTTGCTACGTATGTGGGAAGCTAAAAACTTCAAACTTAACGGTGCTTTCATGAGCATTGATTTGCTTCTGCTTGATGAAAAGGTGAAACGTTCTTGATTGAATTAGCATAATTAGTTGTGTCATCCTTTTATTGTCATCCGTATGTAATCCTTCTGTTATGTTGAACGCAGGACAATCTTATCCAAGGTTCAATTTACTTCAGAAGGATCCATATGTTCAAGGATTTGCTGAGTGAGGGGCATTAAAAATGTTGTCTACAAAGAGATATTCAACAATCTTCAAGAATCAAAACGAGGTATGAGTAAATATAATAATTATAAAACACATGTTATATGATCCTTATACTAACTAAACAGAGTTGTAGGGCAAAGGAAGCAGACACACACCAATGAATGACATAGACGTGGTCGTGGAAGACAAGAAAGAAGGAAAGCAAGACAAATAAATATAATGTTTGTATATATTTTCTATTAAACATTTTATTCTTATTTTTGTTAAGCAGAATTCTATGATTTTCAAATTCATTAACGCCTTCAAATCATATTAAAATACAACATTACAAGTTTTATTTACTTTTAATTAAAGTCATACCCAAAAAGATTATGAAAAAACAACCCCGCTGCGTAGCGCGGGCCAATACCTAGTTATTGTTAATCAGTCCAATACACACTCTCATTCAAACTGAATATATTAATTGCCATATGTTTATGCACACTTTCTTTCTGAAATTTTCAAACCTTTTCTCAAAGGAAAACATCAACATGTTGTGAATTAGTTTGTTCTTTGTCTTGAGAAAACCAACCAAGAAATCGTCTCCAGCAATATGTATATTCGACTAAAGCTGATTTAACAAAAGAAAAACAATTAGTCTACATTTTCCCTTAGAGCCAGCCACATTTTCATACTAGGAAAAAAAAGTAATCGAAAAATAACCAATGAAAAGAATGTATACTATAAGTGTAATAATCAACGTTTCTCTACCTGTTATACAAATTTAAAAAGTCTGGAAAACTGTATTCAGTTCAATACAGCAATAGAGAGAGGCATCAGGACAAGACAAAAGGTAGAAATATAAAGAAAGAAAATGAGAGTGGTGGAATGGTGGAAGAAACAATACAAATAAATGATAAACAAAACAAGTAACTATCTTATTGGAAGGTTTTCGCCAACTTGAACTTTGGGAACCAGTTGTCCATGTGTTGCTGCACCCTACTCAGTGCCTCTTCGAAATCAAAGATCGCCATTGGATCTTTCCAGATCTTCCAAAATTACACATGTTCTTGATCTGATTCCTTTTCTTGACGATTATTTGCACACGTTTGTCAGAGCGTCTCCAGTTGTATCCTTTATATATTTTTTGTTGATTCTTCTAGCCGAAGCACATTCTCAGTGTCAACATCTCTGACCACCTGAAACGATTCCAGTGTAAAAACGATCCCATTTAATTTAGTTGAATCTATAACGATTGAAGCCTCTTGTGGATTCTGGTCTAAATTCAAATGGGCTCAAACCCAATCGTTTGATGTTTACAAGGCCCAATAAGTTATGTCCTTAAGTCGACGGTTGGAAGGAAGAACTCTGAAGCTTATCACTCTCTCTAATGGCGTCATCATGTCGCGGATAGTACAAGTAGAAGAAAATGGAGGCACGCGAGGGAAATCACGTGAAGTCGCCGCCTCTATACCTTCGTTAGATTAGTTAGACCTTTCAGACATAGCAACCAGGTTTCATAATTCATAGTATCCAGGTTCCTTTACAGCTTTCAGAATTCAGTCCATTACTTGTTAGGGCCCGATTTAGTGGGCTTATCTATGGGCCTAATAAGAGAGCGACGGTAAAAAAAAAAAAAAGAGCTTTTCAGAAAATCATTTTTTTTTTTTTGCCAACAAATTTTCATTCAGAAAAGCCGAACAGGGCAAAAGAGTACAACAGGCCCAAGACAATAAAAACGACAGAGAAAATTACAACCGGCCCAACAGAGCCCATTTCCCTCAACCGAAAAGGATAAGGACAAGGAGTCCACGTGTCAGGCGTGAAAGGAACGCCGCCATGCAGTCACCGGAGAAGCAGATTCGCCGGAAAAGATACACCGCGACGCGTTTTCTCTGTGGAGATGACAAGCCGTGTTGCAGATCGAGCCTTGCCATTAGGATACCGTTGACAACAAACCGCCAAGAAAGGAAAGCAGCTTCTTCTTCTCACCGGACCATAACACACCATGGAGGCTCCACCGCCGGCCAACTCAGAGAGATGACCCTTAAACGTCCATAGGCTGTCGGACTTGAGCGACGAAGATATTAATCCACAAGAGTGAGATGACCGACAAAGAGGAGGAAGATAATCGGAAGCTTCAACGGGATGAACGCCAGGGAAAGACGATCGATCAATTCCGATATTAATCGGAAAAAGCATCAGATGGGAGCTTCACCGGAGAAACCGAGAACCTTATTCGAACAAACGAGAAATCCGAGCAAAGTCGGAAAGTATAAACAAGCAAAACAAACAAACGACGCTCAATCAAATCTGTTCTTCTGAAAGATAAGGGTCGGGGAAGAAGAACGGAGAAGCTCGAGCCCGAGAGAGAGATTCTCTCACTAGGCTAGAGAGAGAGCGTCTCATTTTTATCACCTTTATTTTCTTTCAAATTATACAAAATAATAAATGTCTAATTTCAATATATTTTTTTCCCTAACATAGCTTGAGGTCCACCATAAATAAAGAAAGGGACCATCTATATAAGAAAACAATACTCAGTTTTAAATATCTTTGTTTGTTCGTTTTAATATTTCTAAGTCACATACGTTTGATTACTATTGCACTCACGTGACGACTATATAATTTAAAATCATAACAGATTTGGACCACAAAACATAAAGATATCCATTATGCAAAAGATGCAAACATTTCATTGTCTAAGAAATACGCATCTTGGTCTGTGGTAAATGCGGTAGGGAAGTGGAGGGAAAGTTAGAGTTCAAAAAACAAATAATGGACCACCACCACACACACACAGTAAATTTTGTATGATAATAAATTGGGAGTATCTCTTTTTTTATTTTGTCTTGAGTGTGTGTGTAGCTGTGTGTTTGAATAATTTAGAACTAGCTTTATGGTTTGTGGATAAACATTATTATTAGGGTCATGACTTCTCGTTAAGTCCATCTCTCCTCTCTATCATTAGCATTTTTATAGGGGAGCCATTATGAAACTTTATAGTAAGTCAAATAAATTAATGACTATTTTCATCGATGCCAACCAACCAAGTTTTGAATTCAAAACTGGCAAGGCTCTCATTTTCTAATAATCACATGTTGTAACTAATTTCAAAATGAATTATCATTGACTCATCATGAGATTCAAAAAAGGGAATTGAGAAAAAATATTTTTGACTCATCATACACTTACATCTTTGTTTCCTCCAACACTTCTTTAAACTTTCGTATTTTCTTTGACAACCAAAATTTCAATTTTCATACATTCTTTTATTTTAATAAGCTGAGAGTACACCTATGTCAATATGTGTATAGTTTAAATCTGTAATGGATGAAAACATTTTTGTGATATATTTATGTTAAAAATAAAACGAAACAAAAACATACAACATAACCGGATAAATCATATTTACAGTTGAAAAACTATAATAGTGTTTTAAGAAAAGTTCAATCCGGCTATATAATCATATTATATAATTTTGAAAACAATTTGTAATTCTCTCCGTTTTAAAATAGATGTTGTTTTAAAAGTTTTCACACATATTAACACGACATATTAAAATTTCTATTATCTCTCAATTAATATATTATATAAATTCACCTCTTATATTAATATATTAAATTAATAAGATTAAGATTGAAATTTAATTTAAAATTTTGTACTGAAAATTTTAAACGCAATTAATATGAAACCGAGAAAGTATATAATATGTAAATAAATCATATTATATAATTTTGAAAAGAAAACTGTAATCAAAATTCTAAATTATAAGAAAAACAAACTTTGGGTTAAAGAATGGTTCATTAGTGTTAGAATATACAATGTCATGGTTTAAACGTATAACTTAACTTCTATCATTCTGATTGTCACTGTTTTCTTCCCCATAATGTTTTGTTCTTTCTCAAGATTACTACACAACAGCAGCATCAAAGTATTGACAAGGTAACATCAACAAAATTATAAAGAGGAAGAAGACGATCGAGGATGGCCTGGTGGAACAAGCATTTAACATCCACCAATATCAATGAATTTTTCTCCTTGTTGGGACCTTCCCATTTGGGCTCATATTCAATTTATTTCCTCATTAAGAGAGTTTCTTCCAAAATTGAAAAAAAAAACACTTGAACCAAAAGGAAAAGTAAAAACAAAAAGTTATAGTATTAATGGCTAAGAAATTATAGATCGGTTGCTTTTCATTAATTAGTAAACGGTGAGTTAATGGCATATGTGCCCACTGTACCTGTGAGGATGATAAATGTGGCATTAGTGTATACAAGTAATAATAGAAACTTTTAATTATACAGATCTCACGGAACGATTAAACCAAATCTATGTTTAAGTTAACTAAATTACAAAAATTAATTAGCCACTAATTGAAGTCTCTTCCTTTTTCTCGGGTCAACATGTCAAAATTTATTTACATAATGTTTTCTTTTTGTAAAACACTGTTTTAATGTCGTTACTAAAGCTTTTTGTTTTCCTTAATTATTTATGAAATGTGTCTGTCTTCTTTATCGTTTAAACCCACACTAGCGCTCCGTCTCGTTCACTGCCAAAGACACTCTCTTTCCCCAAGAGCGGATTTCACCATTCTCGATCTGGTCAAGCTCCTTCTTTTCCTGAAGAATTTTCTTTCTAGGAGCTTCGCAGGTCCAATCTCAACCTTTTTCACTTATTTTGCTTATGAAAAGATTTGATATTTATGTTCATGCTTACATCTACATACCTGCATTTCGTTTGTGTGTTGAGCCGCCGCTTTTCCGACGAGTTTTTTTTTACTTAATATTTGAAATTTAGCTCATGCTTGTACATCCGTGTACCTGCATTTCAAAGACACTCTCTTTATGAGATCTTTCAGAATTTCCGTAGATGTTGCAGCTCTGATTAATGGGTTTGCAAGGGTTTCTCACGATCTGCTCGTTTTCTCGAGAAAATGCGTCTGGTTCTCAAGAGAAACTTCGATTGCATTCTTTTTATGGGATGATATTTATAAAACCCAACAAAGAAATAAACAGTAGTTAGATTCACGAATATTTGTTTTCCCTAATATTTTTTGTACCAATATTTTTCTATAGATTTCGCTATAAGTTTGGTATAATATCTCTACATTACTGTTTGCATTGTTCGATAAGGAAATTAAATAACTTTTGATTCTACTACCATTGAATCTTACCGAGTTTGATAAAGTTTGAAGCTTTGAACTTGAAATGTATATCTCTTTGATATTCTTGGTTCAACGGACTAATTCCCTTGGAAAGTATATATATGCATTGTTGCAGATGAGCAATTTCCCCTGTATAGTGATCTTTCTATTGCCTTAATCTTTGTGTTCTCTTGACTTCAATCTGACAGATCGGAGGAAGATGATGCAGTCCTGAAACTCAAGACTTCAAGGCTGTGTCTTCTAGTGGGATTTCAAACATGGGGAAGGAAAATGCTGTCTCTCGTCCTTTCACTCGTGCTCTTGCGTCTGCTTTGCGCGCTTCAGAAGCGGCTTCTACTACACAGAATCAACAGAGAGCAAACACAAAAAGACCAGCCTCGGAGGATATGAACGTCACTGCACCAAATAAGAAGAAGAAACGAGCGGTTCTAGGGGATATCTCAAATGTTAGCTTCAATGCAGCTAAGCTCGAGGTTGTTAAAACTGCATCTTGTTTGGTTTCCTGTGATATCTGTGAAGATCTTGTGAAGTAAAACATGCATCTCTTGAACATAAGTTTTGCCATTTCAGGCCAAAAACATCAAGCAGGTAAAGAAGGGACGGGGATTAGCGAGTACATCCCAGTTGACATATTGTGTTACTTCAGAAATCACAGATCTTCAGTCCGCGACCTATGTAAAACCTGATGTTGTATCAATGACAGAAGGAAACACAAATGACACAGCTGATAACTGTATTGAGAAGTGGAATTTCAGATTGCCTCCAAGACCTCTTGGGAGATCAGGTGATCCAACAAACACAAATCTTCATGTGATTTTAGCTTCCTAATGTTGAAAGGTGTAGTCTTTAATGATTTATCAACCTTTGTTTTTGCAAATGGTTACAGTTGAGAAAAGTGTTGTTATTGGTAGTTCAACTGCACCGGATGTTCCAAAGTTCGTAGACATTGATTCTGATGACAAGGATCCTTTATTGTGCTGCCTCTACGCCCCTGAAATCTACTATAATTTGCGTGTTTCAGAGGTAATTCCTAGGCTTGATAGTCTGTAAAGAAACTTGTTAAAGCCTAAGCATTCAAAGTTTGATTCTTTGTGCTTCTGTGTCACTTTCTCCTAGCAGCTTAAACGCAGACCGGTTCCTGACTTTATGGAGAGGATTCAGAAGGACATCACTCAGTCCATGCGGGGGATTCTGGTTGATTGGCTTGTGGAGGTTAGTGTTTAGTTCTACTTCTGATGCTAAGTTTTGCAGCTTCTGGATTCTCACAAAAGTCTCATCTCACTCACAGGTCTCTGATGAATACACCCTTGTACCTGACACTCTTTACCTCACAGTGTATCTCATAGACTGGTTCCTCCATGGAAACTACGTGGAAAGACAGAGACTTCAACTACTTGGCATCACTTGCATGCTAATTGCCTCGTAGGTTCCTCTCCAATGTCTACTGTAAATCTCGTCTCAAAAGCAAATCAAAGTTTTAACTTTTCTTTTTCTTCAAACTTTACAGGAAGTATGAGGAAATCAATGCGCCACGCATTGAAGAGTTCTGCTTCATCACGGATAACACCTGCACAAGAGATCAGGTATACCAAGATTGCTCTCTTAACACCTCAAAAGAAAGAAAGTGTGCAATGTACTAACATTGTGCGATGTGCAGGTCCTGGAAATGGAGAACCAAGTACTTGCACATTTTAGCTTTCAAATATACACTCCCACTCCAAGAACGTTTCTAAGGAGATTTCTCAGAGCAGCTCAAACCTCTTACCTGGTAATGCATTTTGCAATTTGCTCATCTATCTGTTCTCTTTATTACCAGAAAGATTGAGAATTTATCTGTGTTTTGATTGCCGCCTCTGCAGAGACCTCGCCCTGAACTCGAGTGTCTAGCCAGCTATCTAACAGAGTTGACGTTGATAGACTATCATTTCTTGAAGTTTCTTCCTTCGGTCATCGCTGCTTCAGCGGTTTTTCTTGCAAAATGGACATTAGACCAATCAAACCACCCATGGGTCTGTAATGTTGCTTCTCTTTCTTTATATCCATAC
Organism: Orychophragmus violaceus; assembly: GCA_030180135.1. Taxonomy (NCBI): domain Eukaryota; kingdom Viridiplantae; phylum Streptophyta; class Magnoliopsida; order Brassicales; family Brassicaceae; genus Orychophragmus; species Orychophragmus violaceus. The sequence continues at coordinate 6,245,260 of CM058229.1, forward strand.
ACAGTTTAGTTCCACAAATCTTGGATCTGTAACTTTTTTTCCTCTGCAGAATCCAACACTTGAGCACTACACAACGTACAAAGCGTCAGATCTGAAAGCATCTGTTCATGCCTTACAGGATCTGCAGCTTAACACCAAAGGTTGCCCTTTGAGTGCTATACGCATGAAGTATAGGCAAGAGAAGGTAAGTTTATATACACAAACCCGGTTTGGTATCGTTTGAATCCGGTTTTCTCGATCCTCATTGGACCTTTTTGGATTTGCAGTTCAAATCTGTGGCGGTTCTCATATCTCCAAAACTACTTGACACCCTATTCTGAAGGGCTAAACCGAACGGTTTAACTCCTAACCGATAATAGATCTGTGACATTGATGGTCCGGTTCGTCTTCATTCATCTGTTACTCTTTTGTTCATAAAACAGTTCCCACAGTCCCGCTCATCTAATACCTGATTAGAATTTGGTTTAGCTTGGCTTAGTCTGATCTGGTTTTGGTTCTTCCAAACACCAGACCTGGTTTAATCTAATCGGTAATAAGAGGTTAATTTAATTGTATCGAGAATGTACATTTTCTCCCATCCTGAGGCTTATGTAAACAATTTCGGAATTTCATACTATTAATCCGATGAGGTAGTTTAAATATTTACATATTTTACTACTATTTCTTACTTTTATTTATGTCATATAGAAACCACCTTAACACTTTAACCAGTGACGAAAAGATCAAATGATTTTTATTATAAAAGATAAAGCAATTTTCTACAGATCGTCTACTTCAAAATTTAATTTTGGAAACCTTTGATTCCCTTAATAAAACATATGTTGAAAATATTCAAATGAGATTTATGTATATTAAGATATATCTAAGGCTGACTCATATTCCATACATGACTAGAAATATCGTTCATTCTTTATTGCTTGATCTCTTCATGATCCTTAACCTCTTGCATGATCCGATGAACATTCTGCAAATAAATAGTTGTCACACTTTATTATAAATCAATTTCATGAAACATAACTAATTGAAAAATATAGAGGAAACTGAAAACATACCCCCAAGGAACATCACCAACGAGCATCCAATCTCCATCCTTGTCCTCATATATTGGTACGCATTCACTTTCCTTGAATGTATCATCTTCAAATTCCATATAATAAACATTATAGTTAGCATAAATGTTTTGATCATTAAAATCATAAAGACTCATTATAGAAACCAAAACTAACCAAAGTTGATGAAGCATCCGAATAGAATTTGCAGAGCGGAAGCGAGTTCTTGGTAACATTTATACATTTCCAAATCGATCTTCCTTAGAAATGCAGCTCCGTCTACACTCACTTTCACGTACGAAGTCTTGGTCTTTTCAAGACTGTTCTTTCTCCTGAACGAACAAACAGGTGGCCATCCAACAGCTTGGCTCTTTGTCGCCGGTTCACATTTCAACTCACTCTCTACTTCCGGGGAAACCCTCTTCTTTCCGGTGATGGTCTTATCGGAGATTGTTACTTCTCCGGGAAGACCTAGACGTAGTTCGGTGATTTCGAGTCCAAGATTGCTCTCATTCGCCATTTTTGTTGTTTAAAAAAAATTGAAGATGTGTTTTCATTTTCATATTGTTGGGCGTTTTATATGTTTTCATTGGAACCGTGACGGTACCGTTTGAGACAAGCTTGTTTAGCATTGATTAATCTTGTCGGCCCCATTCGAAGATCTTGTCGAAATCTAAAGACATTTTATTTTCGTTCTTTAATTTTGCCGCTTCGTTGTTCAAAGGTCGACAGTATGGATTCGTTGTTTCGACAGATCAGACGGCTATTATTTGTTACCAGAAAAGCGGGATTTTTTTCTCAGCCGTTAGATTAAACAACCCATGTTATGTGTGATTTGAGATGTCTCCGGTTGTTTTAAATCAACGACATAAAAGTATGACACCGTATTCATGGTCGACTATATGATAATGCATTTGTACATTAGAACTTACGCATATTTTATTTATATATACTCATGTTTCTCGACAACCGAACACGTTTTACTCAAGGTCTATGACAAGTCATATAAGTAGAACACCACACGAAGCTATGTTACATCTAGCTACATACATAAAGTTCATGTTTTATTACACATTTATATATATAATTTAATATATTTACGATTATGTTTCGAAATATTTTCTCGGGAAATTTAGAATGATTATCATTGCTTCCTTTAATTACAAGAGCCAATACATTCGAAAATTAATATACGGCCGAATACTTTCTGTTATTCATGCATGTGCCCGATACTTTCATTAATTACATGCATGTACTCATGAATAGTTTCATTATTTACACAATTACATGAGGCTTTTGCTATTCACACCACACTTACCTTACCGGATACAAATGCTATTTACACACGTACAATACTTTTGTTCTACAAAAAAGATACTATATTAGAAACCAAATTGATGTGTGTAATATTAAGATATATGAGCTTCCAACTTAAAACTAATTGGTGATAAGTGGAGTGGTCTATATCCTTTATATATTACTAATGATCCCTTTCAACTATCGATGTGGTACTTATGTTCCTAATACGCCCTCTCGAGATAGTAGTTCTTTGACCGTTAATCTCGGAATGTTCGGGCTTGGATCGACGACACCAATTTAAGCCTGATTTGTCGATGATTGGACCAACTTTGGGTCGGATCGAGTTAGAATGTATGGATCAGGCTCTGGTACCATATTAAGTTATATGAGCTTTCAACCTAAACCAATTGGTAATAAGTGGAGTGGCACATATCCCTTATATATTACTAATAATCCCTTCCAACTATCGATGTGGGACTTATGTCCCTAATATGTAAGTCCCTTATTCCAATGGTTCTATACCAAGAAGTTTCAAGTTCAGTTCTCCAAAACTGCAATTCTGTAGTAAGAAAATCTTCAGTGTGGTGTATGTGGAACCATTTATCATGGTGATAGATTTGGAACCGTTTACGTGATCGTGAATTCTGGTAAAACAGATTTATTGTATCGTTCATGGAACGTATTGAGTTATTTGTTAATTTGTCATCCTATTCTCATAATCTGTATGTGCTTAAAAAACAAGAGACCAAACTTATCAAAATATTTTCCTTTTCTCCGGCAGATATTTCCATATTTCTGTATCTCTCCAGTCCAATTGTACCCTTTTTTTTTTGGAATGTGCATATGTTGTAAATAAGCTAGCTTTCCATTTGTGTGTAAGTTAAATTTCCATGTACGCATTTTTAGGGTTTCATCGATCATGTAGAGTATATATATCCTCGACTGGTTTTAGCCAAGTAATAACACAACCGTGCAAGACTTGGTGATAATGGAGCGTGAAAACCAGTATGATAATGATCAGCACATCATCGACATTCCAAACGACCACGACTCTTCATCAGGATTGTCTTTTATATATTCTTCAGCAAGATCGTCTCTGTCTACGGATGATAATGATAATGATCAGCACATCATCGACACTTCGAATGACGAATTTTCGTCAAGTTTGTCTTTGTTTACGGACGAGGAAACGTCAGATGAAGTTTCAAGATTGTGTACGGTTAATATCTGGGATACAATGGAATTTGTATTCACTTTTGTCCAGATCGTTACGGCGTTAGTTGTTTGGATTCTAGCAAAAGATGAACATCCACAAGCACTATTGTTAGCATGGCTCATTGTCTACACTTGTGGTTGTATTACCGGTACGCTCCTTCTATCTTGGCCCAAATTTAACCAAGTTGATGAATGGACAAGGTATAATAATAACTCTTGCTTTGTGTTATAAAATAATGATTTATGTTTACCAAAAAAAAAATAATGATTTATGTTTTTTTTTAAAACCTAACCGATATTGGTGGCAGAGTGGATAGGGTGATAGAGGAACTGAAGATTGTGCTTGAATGTTTCTTTGCTGTGTGGTCAATTTATGGAATTTTGTGGATTTGTTTTGGATACTCATCTCTGTCTGATGCTCCTACTCTCTACAGGTTTGACTAACAACCATGCGTCAAGAGAAAATTAATTAAAATCTAATGAATTGGTGATTCTTGATGGTCCTTTTGTAGGTTATGTGTAGCCTTCATTGCTTTCAGTTGCATTAGATTTTCTGCTGCACTACTTCTTCTATTATGCGCAGGTATCTGCCTCTTCTTGCCTTGTATGTTCACAAGAGTTTGGAATGTTACTTCTCATATGTTGTGGATAAAATGATGTAGATTCTGTAGGGGAAACAGATTCAATAGGGGAAGGTCAAGGAGGTGGGTTTGTGTTCCAAGAACCGATTAGTGATGAAGTGAGTATGACAACATCACATCTTATTACTCTTGTCTTAAAAAGCCATTTATTTTCTTCTTGTTTTGACTACTTGTAATGGGGCTCTATGCAGTGTTGTTGCATATGCTTGGAGAAATATGGAGGGAACAAGAGAGTCATAAGGAAACTTGAATGTTCACACATATTTCATTTAGATTGTATAGACGAGTGGCTGATAGTCAAACCCACATGCCCTCTCTGTCAATCCCTGGTCGGGGAATGATGAGAAGAGAATGGCAATGGTACAACAAAAATCGCGTTAGAGACTTTAGAAACATGTTTACTGACACACACGAATTTTCTGATGCTTGAGTCTTTGACATATGGGTTTGACTGGTATGTCAGCTGAATAGTATAATAGCGGAATAACTGAACGAACTGAACTAAATGAACTGAATTAAGTTTCTGCAGAAAATTACAAAACGCCGAAGTAGATTAATCGTGTTTTGTTTTTTTCTAATTATATTTTTAAAACGCTAGTTATATATAGCGGAATCACTTTTCAAAAACGTGAAAAAAATGATGGATATTACGAATGATAAAAAATAGCGGAATCACCTTTTCAAAATGTGAAAACGTGTGAATAAGTAGTATACCATTCTTTTTATAAGGTTAAGACACATTGTAAATATTAAATGTAGTTACCATTTAAACTCATTTATGGTCTAAATTTCTGTACTTCCCATCTTCTTGCTTTCTATAAAGAATGAAAAAAATAGGAATAATCTTGGTATTTTACTATTAATATCACCTCATGATCAAGATTATAATTAGAATGATTTAGGAAAGCCAACAAAGTAATCAGAAAGCTTTATGTTTTGTATATCTGCAAAAATTTATATGTCCACTTTCATTAATTTGTTCTATCGTGTTAGAGATGATGAGTCTAGGCACCCTAACAGATACTGGAAAGTTGAGTTAGATCATACCACTTTGTTCCAGATTATTTCTGCCATAGTTGTTCTGAGTGTGAGTGCGGCAATAGATGAACATCCACAAACGCCATTGTTGTTCTCTCTCGCTTCATCGCTCTCTTCTCATGGTCCTCCTACTACGGTCACAGGTACGTCTCGATATCCAATCTCTGATTATCTCTCACAAGCGAATTTTTCACCTTGTCATAGAGCATTTATAGCCGCGGTAACCTCTCATGTCGAGCCTGTGAACTTTCGAGATGCAATACAAGACGATGTTTGGAAATCATCCATGCACGATGAGTACTCGGCACTCGATCTAAACCACACATGGGATGTTACTTCACTTCCTCCGGGCAAACGCGCCATTGGTAGTAAGTGGGTGTATAAACTTAAGTTTCACTCTAATGGGAAGATTGCTCGGCATAAATCACGTCTGGTTGCTCTTGGAAATAGACAACGCGAAGGACTTGATTATACAGACACATTTGCTCCGGTTGCCAAGCCAACTACTGTGCGAGTTCTACTTGAAATTGCAGCTGCTAAGAAGTGGGAAATTCATCAGATGGATGTCCACAACGTCTTCTTACATGGCGACTTACATGAGGAGGTTTACATGAAGTTTCCTCCAGGTTTTGAGCATCCTGATCCTACCAAAGTATGTCGTCTACGGAAGTCCATTTACGGTTTAAAGCAGTCACCGCGGTGTTGGTTTGCAAAACTCAGCACAGCTCTACTGAAATATGGGTTTAAGCAGAGTCGACCTGATTACTCTCACTTCTCCTTCAATAAGGGTGCGACTTGTTTACACATTCTTATTTACGTAGACGATTTCATTATCGCTGGAAACGATCTTTCCACAATTCAGAAGTTCAAAAATTATTTGGGCCAATGCTTTCACATGAAAGATCTGGGAAACTTGAAATACTTTCTTGGTATCGAAGTGGCTCGTAACAACGATGGCATCTTCATTTCTCAACGAAAGTACGCTTTGGACATCGTTGCCGAAGCTGGACTACTCGGCTGTAAGCCGGCTGCCGTTCCTATTGAGTTGAATCATAAACTGCAGCTTGTTCAAGGTACACACTTCGCTCGACCTGAGGCTTATCGCCGGTTAGTTGGCAGACTAATCTACCTTACATTCACGCGTCCTGAGTTATGTTATGCGGTTCATATCCTCTCACAATTCATGCAAACTCCTCTCGACGTCCATTGGGATGCTGCCCTCCGAACCGTTCGTTATCTTAAGGGAAGTACGGGGCAGGGGATCCTCTTGCGATCCGACTCAGACCTGCAGCTCTCGGCTTATTGCGACTCTGACTGGAGCGCGTGTCCCGTCACACGTCGCTCTTTAAGTGCGTACATTGTTCTGCTTGGACATTCTCCGATCTCTTGGAAGACTAAGAAGCAGGATACCGTCTCTTTATCGTCCGCTGAAGCAGAGTATAGGTCCATGGCAGTTACACTAAAAGAGCTCAAGTGGCTCAAACAACTTCTTACAGCGTTCGGCGTTCCTCATCCTAAGCCCATGCGCATGTTCTGTGATAGTAAATCCGCACTATACATTGCTGCTAATCCTGTTTTTCACGAGAGGACGAAGCACATCGAATCTGATTGTCATATGTTCGAGACGCGGTTATGGACAAGCTTATTACAACGGAACACATCCACACGAAAGAGCAACCAGCCGACATTCTTACTAAACCATTGCCCGGACCGACTTTTACTTATCTTCTCTCCAAGTTAGAGATTCAAGACCTTTCACCTCCAACTTGAGGGAGGGTATAGAGATAGCTAGATAATGATAATAATATCTTTGGTGTAATCTTACTATACGATTCTAGTCTATCTTCTTAGGATCCTAGTATATCCTCATAGGACCTAACTTGTATATATACTCTTGATACGATGTGAATACGATCACGCCTTTACAAACTATTTCAGTTATACTTGTGGCTGTACTGCAAATCTCCCTGTCCTCTATTGGCGTTTGCATACTCTTAACCAAGATCCCTCCGAGTCTACAGAACTCGCTGCTGCAGATGAAGAAGTTAACATTCAACCTGTTGGGGATGAATACTCAGGGACAAGGTATAAAACTCCCTTCTTTTGGGTTTAGTTATCTAAAAAAACAAACATAATCTGTAATTTAGATGTAATCCTTGTTTTTATTGGTTGTAGAATCCATAAGGTGATGGAATATTTCAAGGTGACCCTTGAAATTTTCTTTGTTGGATGGTTTTTGGGGTATCAATGGTTCTTTTATGAAAAACCATCTTCTGATGATGATTCTCTAATATACTGGTGAGCATCCACCAAAAATTCCCATCATTTCCCAAAAAATAAAACGTTGTTGAATTTTCTAATTCATGTATGCTCCTTTAAATTTTGTTTCCTCATTTGTATCTTGCAGGTTAAGTATGGGTTTCCTTGCTTTCAGTTGCATTAGACATTTGTATATTATTGTGTCATTGTTTTATGCCTGTTTATTATTACCTGTTTATATATGTCTTCACTCGGTTGTGGGAGTCGTTAGACTTATTATCATGATTATCAAAGCATTGTATGTGTGCTTTTCCAGAGCAAAAGATGTAGATTCTGAAGTGGAAGGTGATGAAGATATTGTGAGTAGTAATTATCATATCATCAACTTAAAAATCTTTCATTGCAAATCATATCACCAATTAGGGTTTGGTTGACTTGGCTTCTACGTTTCTGCAGATTTGTTGCATCTGCTTGGGAAACTGTGGAGAGGAGAAAGGACCAACAGGGAAACTTCTATGCTCGCACGTATTTCATGTGAAATGTATAAGAATGTGGCTGAAGATTAAACCCACATGTCCTCTCTGTCAATCACAGATTAACGTGTCTCCAATATTCTTTACTACAAATAAAACGGTCAAGGTTGAGTTTCCTAAACCTTTAATTCTGTATCAGAAATAATCCAGAGATGTCAATACTAAGACATGTAGCTGGCTAGTGATTTGTACTAATGTCGTAGTTGCTTAATAACTCAATGGTCACCATCAGGATTCAAACCAGTAGTTGATATTTGATTTTAATTTTACTTGTAAAGGTTAATTTACTTGAAAAGGGTTTTGACTTTTGGTGTAGATTTAGTCTTAAAAGACTAATAATTTAGCAACAAATAATTGGGGAGGTTCAATGCTTTTGAGTTTAGGTTTTAAAAGACTAATAGATTTTGACCCGCGGTTAGAAAGCGCGGGTTTACTTTTCTTTACAAATTTAAATTATACTTATTTTTTATTAATAATTAATTTTTTAATTATTTAATCTAATTTTGTTTATAAAGGTTTATCCGCATTATAAAAATAAATTAATAATTTAGGTTTAAGGAAAGAAATGTGTGTTATTTAGGATTAGATATATAGTAAAAATAAAGAGATTGAAATAGCGATTTTGCATTATCAATTTTAACCGTGTTGTATCGTAAGATCATGGTTTGAAAATATTTTTTTTTTTTATCAAAACAACTATTTTAAAAGTTATATGATATAATTTTAATCTTTATTATATTTATCTAAAATATTTTTTGAAAAGAACACACACACACACACATATATAATTTATTATGTTTTTAATATTTATATAATTAAATATTTACAAAAGTAGAAATAGAACAATTTATTATCTATTTGAATTTATTTAATTTTTAATGTTTATATAATTGAAATTGGTTAATTCGTTTTAACCTTTTTAGTAAGAAAAAATTATTTTTAATATTTTATTATCAAAATTGGCTAATCTATTTTTCAGCAAGTGTTGTAGTGGTATATAGTTTGCAAATAGAACAACCCGTTAAAAATACATTAAAATGAATCAGAATTTAATGCATCAAATATTTGATTAATATAAATATTGAATATTTTTATTTTTTTATTAAATCAAAAAGATATCAATTGAAATTAGTTTATATATATATATATATATATATATTATAAACTTGCGCAAAGTTTTTTGTATAAAAAATTTAGTCTTGGATAATTTATTTTCAACCTGTTTGTAAAGATTTAAATGTTTTGTAATTTGATGCATAGCCCGTTAAAAAGTGTAATTTAAAAAAAAATGCAGGTTATCGGGATGATGGATATCATAAAATAAAAGAAATTAAAATAACGATTTTGCATTATAATTTTTAACCCGTGTTGTATAGCAAAACCATGGTTTGAAAATAATTTATTTTTTATTTTCTTATGAAAACAATCACTATAAAAATTATCTAATATATGTTTCATCTTTATTATATTTATCTATAATATTTATTTATAAACAAACTTATATTTTTCAACCCGTTCTTATAATAGTTTAAATATTTTGCAATTTGATGGAACAACCCGCTAAAAAAGGTAATCATGAAAACAAAATTCTTACGAAATAAAATAATTTAATATATTTATAAATTTATTATAATATAAAAAATAAATATTTATATTTGAAACAAAAAATAAAGAAGATATTAAAATATATTATAAATGAATTTTGAATATAATCATAATTAAATATTATTATCTTATATAAAAATAGTTTCATGTTTAAATTATTAAGTTATATTATTAATAGTTTCATGTTTATATATATATTTATTTTTATTTTAATTAATTAGAAAAGTAAAATCCATTATATTTAGCTTGTTTGGATACATGTTTAGTAATTGTCTTGTTTGGAAACATGGATAGTAGAGAAAATATTATATTCCTTAATTACCCTTAATGAATATTAAAAACATTCTTAAATCTCTAATAGCACAAATTGTAAATAACACATGGGCTAAAGGTTAGTTTTCTAATCACTATAATTTTTTAATAGTATTGATATAACTTAGCACCAAAACAAGTTAATAAATATTACATTTGTTAAAAGAGTATAATTTACTTAGAATTGGTCTTGGTGTAGTGTTGGTCTTAAAATAATAATATGAGTACAAAAGATTTAGAAAGGTTCAATATATGCTTTTTTGTCTCAAGTATAAACGCAGAATTAGATGAACTTCTAAATAAAGTTATCAATGGAGGGACCTTTGTTGACCAAGAGTGAGCACATTGTTGACATTACAAACGATGGAAAATCTTCATCGGTGGATGATCAAACACCGGATGAGGTTGTTGAACCGAGTGATCCAAATGAACCTTACATTTTTTGGAGTCCAATCGAGTTTGTTGCGACTATGGTCCAGATTGCTGCAGCAGTAGTACTTCTGATTCAGCCAAAAGACCAAGAACATCCACAAACAATATTGTTTATATGGATCATCGGTTACACTTGTGGTTGTATTGCGTCTCTTCCTATCCTATGTTGGCGTTTTTGGTATTATAACCGGTGTTTTAGGTACGAATCTGCAGAAGAATACCCACGAGGAACAAGGTACAAACTGTGATTCTATCATTTCTTTTTTGAATGCATTAGAAACCGGATCGATATATAATAGTTTTTACCGGTTTGCAGAATCAACGAGGTGATGGAAACTTTGAAGATGGTGCTTGACTATTTCTTCGTGAGTTGGTTTGTGGTGTTTATATGGAATTATATGGCCAACTCATCATCTCTAGATGATACTACTACTCAATACTTCTGGTACGCATCAAATGAAATTTACTACTATGTTCAAAAAAGAATTGACATCTCTAATATTAATTAGAGAAAAATCATAAAATAGCACAAAAACATATCTTATCATAAATATAGCACTAAACAAAATAATTCACATTTTTAGCATTATTTTTATTAGGATTTAGAGTTTATTATTTAGGGTTTAAGGTTTATTATTTAGGGTTAGGGTTTAGTATTTAAGGTTTATGTTTTATTATTTAGGGTTTAGGGTTTAGTATTTAGGGTTTATGATTTAGTATTTAATGGTTTAGAGTTAAGGTTAATTTTGTCTTATTACTTTAATAAATACTATTTTTATGATTTTTTCTCCTTGTTGTTATATTTGTGACAATACATGTTTTTGTGCTGTTTTTTGCGATTCGTCCTATTAATTAACACACACACACAATTTGTTTTCTTAATTATCCATTTGCAGGTTAATTACGGCTCTCCTTACTTTCTGCTTCATCAGATATGTACTTGTGAATCTAACATGTGCAGTGTACTGTTACTTGTCGCCTGGGATCTTATGTGTTCTGGTCGCTAGGGAAGTCTTGGAAGTCATAATGACGCTTATCGGTGGATTCCTTGAGTGCATCTGCAGTTAAAAATGTCGGATCATATTCTTCTTCTTCTTTTTTCCTCAGTAATTATTGTAAATACAGACAAAGCTTTGATTTGCATTTTCAATATCCATCTTCTTTTGTGTGTCTTCTTACACTATTTCCAATGTATTACTTCAATATATTACTCCAATATACTCTATAAATTGAATATTTTACATATTTTTTATATATTTTAGTTATAAAATTTAGTTTCTAAAAAATATAAATATATTTATATAATAATTATTATTGTGTTGGCAAAAAATATAAAATAATAAAATTTAATAATTAAATGACAATTTGCAAATAAAATATGAGTATCCTGAATAAGTATTCTCACATTTTACTTCATTTTGAAAGAAAGAAAAAATGGATTATGGTTGAAACAAATTTATTCCATAATAGTATTTAAAATGGAAAATGAAAAAAAAAAAATGGATGTGTTGGAGATGTCATAACCTAACCACCCTTTCAAACTTGTAGCTGTTGATTGGTATGCATTTGGTCTTTCAAAAAAAAAAAATTCAGCGAGGTCAATGCTTTTTGTTTATTTTTTTAAAGACTATAACTTAGCACCCAAAAATATTTATTAATTATTACATAGTAAAAGATTATTAATTTACTTATAGTTGGTCCTGGTGTAGAATTGGTCCTTAAACAATAGTTTAGCACCAAAGAATTGGAAGGTCGCTTTGTGTTTTTCATTATAAAATACTATAATTTAGAGATTGGTGTATCTTTACTATATATTGTTCAGTTTGGATGTACATTTTTTGAAATAAATTCGAGACAACAAGGAATAGTCAAGTCTATATAGGATTTGTGTTTGATTGTAAAAGACAATACTTTGGCACCAAAAAAATATAAAAGACTCTAATTTACTTAGAATCTTGGTGTAGAGTTAGTCTTAAAATACTATTCAATAATGTAGCACCAAAGAATTGGAAAGATCTATGTATGTTCACTTGAATTGGACGAGAAACCGAAGAAACCAAAAAGTGATCAATGGAGGGCCCTTTGTTGACCAAGAGTGAGCACATCGTCGACACTACTATCGATGCCGATTCTTCTTTAAATGCTGAGCACACGGTTAACATTACAGTCAATGGCGATCCTTCATCATATGATATTGATCAAAGAGCATTTATTAACGACTAATCCTTATGTTTTATTTAACAACGAGGTTTCAGTCTGTCCGATGATGGACCAATGTCAAATGTCAAACCGGAACTAGGAGTCAATTTGGTCGGTTAAACTTCTTTTATTAATGTGTTTGGAATTCGTTGTTAAATAAAACATAAGGATTAGTCGTTCAACAAAGTGGACGTGCCGGAGTGGTTATCGGGCATGACTAGAAATCATGTGGGCTTTGCCCGCGCAGGTTCGAATCCTGCCGTTCACGATTTTAATTTTTCTTCCTTCTCCGTTTTTCTTTTGTCGTTTTCAGTTTATCATCACCCTAGATTTTTATTGATTTGATATTGAATCCCGCTTTCCCAAAAAATTTCAATTTTCAAAACCCATAACCACTCTCCATCTATCTCTCTGCTCAAGTCCAATCGGAGGGGAATTTTCCGGTGGTTTAGATGGCTGATCTGGCCCAGAGTTCAACTTTAGAGTCGGATCCTCTACAAGCTTACTCAGGTCTGTCGTTGTTCCCTCGCACGCTGAAATCCATGTCCATTCCTCTTCCTCCTCTCTATCAATCAGACGATCTACAGCAGACGCATGCTCTCCTTGAATCTATGGTAAATTCTTCCCTCTTAATCTGCTTGATACTTTGATCTGATGCATTCGGTTAGCTTTTATTGCTCCGTGTGAGTAAATGCGGACATGGAGTTGATCGGTGATTTTACGGCTGCGAAATCAATGGTAAAATTGTATTTGTGCTTTCTTTTCTGCTCATCCGCTTCTGGGTGTTCCCCCCATTGATGGATATTAGGTATTTTGTTTGAACCCGCGTACCAAATACTGGACAGAGAGCCGGAAGTATGAGAGTTTGCTTCCTCTTCTTCCGTGTAGATTCGTGCTTGATTTCTAGGTTCTCTTCAAAGTGTGTAAACTGCAGATATTTAGCAATTACCCAGAAAGTTTAAGATGTCTGGTAACGCCGTAACGGAGGACCTTGAAATTTGGACGGTTATGATTTTTTTTTTTAATATCAAATTCAATTTCTCAAACTAAACTATTCGCTGCCAAATCCTTGTCACAGCCGTTTGAAGTTTCAAAAGTGCATCAGGAGCAGGCAAAGGCTATCTTAGATAAAAGCTCAGGACTTTTAAAGCAAGGCGTTGGGACCAGTGTAGCATCCGAAGATACGAATGCAGGTGTCAAGATGAACCCTATCCCAAATAGATGGGAAAGAAGACCAGCATTAGACCGTAAGCGAGGACACTTTACTTTCAAGCCTGTGATAAGGTAAACATCAGTAATAGCAACTGCTGCACTGATTTATTAGAGCGAGGACTCTTTTCTTTCTTTAGTACTTCATCTGATTCCAATAAAGAGTTAGTTGAAGCCTATAAATATTCTCGTTGCAGTCAACCACCTCAGAATGAACCAAGCTTTGATCCTAGTAAATATCCAAAACCTGAAGAGTACTTTGCTGCGTATGAAAGATTTCTAGGTGAGCTATACCTTTTTCTGATGTTCATAGCCTTATCTTGTTTATTATATAACCATCGTAAAAATCTTTTCTTGAAATAGATGCTAAACGAGAATGGCAGAAACAGACTGGCACCTTTGTAGCAGAGACGCACCAGAATCAGCCATCAAGGCGCCCTCGCAGGCCAGAACTTCCAGGGTATGTACTATGCGCAACTCTGTTATTGCATGTTTCGAATTTTGCTATCTGTTTCCCTTAATACTTACATTTTCAATTCCAGGAGAAGGCGGGGTTCATACAAGCATACTTATACGGATAGTTATTTCACTGACCTGAAAAATTCAGAAAAGGAAAACCACATTCCTTCTGAACAAAGCTTAGAGGAAAACACAGCTGCGCATGTTAAGACTGCGGACAGAGAAATAGATGGTGAGTGAGTACTTGTAGTAGAAAAGAATGTCATGAGCTACCATTTTGTAAAATGATGTTCTCCACCATTTTGTTAAGTCTGATAGCGATAAGCCACTTTGTTCTGCAGATTCAACCGTGGACACAGACAAGAAGAACTTAGAGAATATTTTGACTGAGTTACTTGCTTGCTCTCCGGATGAGCTTGAGGGGGATGCTGGTGTCAAGCTTTTGCAGGAACGCTTGCATATCAAGCCCATTGACAAACAAATGCTGTCTTTCCCTGAAATTCCTGAATTTTCAGATGTCAGAAGAATAGACTTGAAGGCACCTAGAAGGAACTCATCAAAGCCAAGGACTGCGCTGGCAAATATACAGAATTTGTTAAAAGGGATCAACAGTGATGCAACTCGAAAAAGTAGCCACTCATCACCAACAAATCCACCAGAGGATCAGTTTTCATTTCCAGACAAACTTAATTTGCCTCCAGGAGATCGACAGCCTAGAGAGGCTGATATGTCAAAGGATTTGAATGTCTGTTTGAGATCTTCATTGGCCAGCAATGTTGCTAAAGTAATAACTAATGCATCTCCTTCTAAAGTGGCCACTGTAAACGTTGCTAGCGATTTCAACAGCTCAGTGCAGAAGAGTTCCTGTGAAGGTGGTTCTGGTACTCATTCTGGCATCCATAGATCTCATTCAAGTCCAGAGAGGAATGCAGATAACTGTGTGGATGATAGCATCACAAACATAAATCAAGCCACACTAGAGGTGAATGTAGATATGCAAACAAAAGAAAATGAGGGAGATGTGCCCATGGGTGAAAGTGAAGCAAACATAAACACTGGCAGTAGAGAAAATGATGCTGATATCAATGAAGAAACCGAACAGTTAGACAACCTGGTTAGTTTCCCGCAACTGTACATTACCTTTTGTCTGGTTGGTCACATCTCATGTGAATTTGTTTGCGATATAGGCGGAAGTTGCGTCTGGAGAGGTTGCAAGAATGGATCCTTTTACTGTAGAAGAGGAAAGCATCCCATATCAGCAAGGTATCATAAGCTTTTCTACCTTCAAACTATAGTGAAATCTCAAAATCTAAACAAGCAAATTAACATAGCTTCTAATGTAACTTGTTACATACTTCTCTATTAACAATCTTAGTTCACTTAAAAGTTGTGGCCCAAAGTTTTCCGTTATGACGTTATTTTTTGCCTACAGATGAATCCGCGGAATCTCCAAACAGAACACGAGAACAATACAACACAATGGATGAATCCATTGAACATGAGGAGCACACTCAAGAACAACATGGAGAGGAAAATGATAACACGGACACAGCTTGTGGACTTCAAGTAGAAAATGCTCAGGTTAGTTCCCCATCATTGTCTATATTCAACTCTATGTGACCTTGCTACTAAGTCGAGGTCGGTTCATCTTCATGTGTTCAAGTATGAGCTTACTTAACAAAACGAATATGAGAGTACTTCATTGTCTTTTCTCAGCAGGAGGCTCACAACTCTTCACCTAAACAGACAAATAAACGAAGAAAGAGAGGATCTTCTGATAGCAATATGAAAAAGCGAAGCAAAACCTTGCCTAGTGAGAGTGAAAATAACGAGCAAACGAACGAGAGAAAGAAGAAGACAACACTAACACGTGAGGGTAAAATGTTCTCTCGTAGGAAAAGCCTTGCAGGTAACGTTAGACATGCCAAAGAAACTAAACTCAATTCATTACTCATGCTTCAAAGCTCTATCGATTGAAAGTATATACTAAACTGACACTTTTATTTTGGGCATCTCTCTCTCAGGTGCTGGTACTAAATGGGAATCTGGTGTGAGACGAAGTACAAGGATTAAGTCGAGACCACTTGAATACTGGAGAGGTGAAAGATTCTTGTACGGACGTATTCTCGAGAGTAAGTCTCATACTTTTTTTAACCACATCGATTTCAATTTTTGAGTGTTTTTCCAATTCATTAATTTATCATCTTTGTTTTTTTTTGAAGGTTTGACAACTGTTATCGGAATAAAGTATGAATCTCCGGGGAAGAAGAAGGGAAACGGCGACACGAGGGCATTGAAGGTAAAATCATTTGTCTCTGATGAATACAAAAAGCTGCTTGATTCAGTCGCCTTGCACTGAAGAATCATAATCCTAAGGTGTGGGGAGGGAGACTGTTAATAATAGATATGATGTTTCGTGTCTACTACTATTCTCACTTTGGATCCAAAACATGTCACAGTTTCTTTTCAAACCTCAACTGTTTTAGAATTTCAATTGGTTTCTTCTTCCACGTTACGAAGTCGAGTTGATTAGTCTCAAAGTCTTTGGTATTCTTTTCATGGTACTTTTTTGTCCCCCACCTCTTTTTTTTTTTTTTTTTGACATCTTGTCCCCCACCTCTATTGGTTCATAATCGCATTGACTATTATTATTATAATCGAGACTCAAATATAATAACTTAGTGTGGTTATTTATTCCAAACTGAATTAACTAAAAACCAAAATCAAATTGTGGGTCTACCACAAACGTAATTTTTTTTTTATAATGGTTCGTGACTCTATAACCTTCAAATTTCAAACTGAACATAATTTTCTTAATATTAGTTTAAATATAACGTATATAATGTTAGTCTTTTAATAACTTCGATAATTGATTTTATTTTGTTTTTTTCTATTAAATAGTAAATTGAAATTCAGCTGAATAAAATTTAAGGTTTTAGTTTGATAAGATCTTCTTTTCTTATCCGTAATAGAAACCAAATCAAAAACGAAATGACGACTTTGAATCAATCAACTGTTTGTACTTCTTTTACTAGGAACTCAATATTCGTCCCAAGTTGGATCCACCTTTCTTGGATCGTGCCACGAAAAATGAAAAAAAAAAATTGAGTTGGAATCTCCTTCTCGAGCGTCCTAATCTTTTGATAGAAGCATCGTGGTTTTGTACCAACCATTTTAGGTACTATGCCAATATTGGAAAAGAAGTCACAAATTTGGAAGTAACATCTATAACTAAAATGTAGTAACGATATTACTTCTTTTATACGCTTCAATTTTCTACCGAGCTGAGTAATTAAATACGCCTCTGTCTGTCTTGGGAGGGCCTTTCTCGAAGTTCACCGTCCGCCTTTTACGCTTGACTTCTGGACAACGACTGACAGAACACAAGCAGACAGGAAAAAAAAACCGCTGAAGATATAAAAAAATCAAATTATCATTAAAACAATTTCTAGTCGGAAAATCATCACATCAGCAGATTAGATAACGATGAATTAATTATCGATGAGACAAAATATATAAACAAAATACAAGTTGATGATATTTATTCACTGGATATTTACAAACTTTTTGATTTTTTCAATGTGATGTCGACCGTACAAAGTAAATACGAGCCATCCTTTTATCCTATGACGTATTCTGGATTTGCTTTTATTTTTTACTATATGTAAATGATGTAATTCAGTATCAAACCAGTCAAAATAATCTGCTTCTCTGTCTATGATGCCTCACTTTTTGTATTCGTTTGTTTATTATGTTGACCTGAAGAACCAGCCGACGATGCTTCCCTTGAGGATATTGACACCTTATCGTTTGTTATTGTCCCTATGCTAACCTTTAGAATATGGAGAGTGGACAATCTAATTTTTTTATTCTTCTTTTCTTAATTAATTGCATTTACATATGGTAATAAATGCATGAAATTATTCAACTTACAATACAAATGCATAAGGATATGTTCTTGGACTTGGAGATGTGGTGGACCCTTGAACGAGTCCAAAGTTGCATGGAACATGCCATTTTGTTATTTATTCATATAAACTTGATAATGTTCTTTGAATGCTCCAAAGATGATAAAACGGAATAAATAGTAGGAATAGCTTTCAAAAGATAAAAATAAAAATAAAAATAATAAAGAGTGTGAAACTTTTTTAAAAAGATGAACTGGATGAGGAAAAGAAAGAAGCACCCGAATATCAAACTTTTCATCTATTTAGGCTCTAATTGGTGACCACTAAAATGAACTAAAGGAACGTAAAAAAAAATGGACAAAATGTTATTTGAGAAATTGAATCAACAAAAAAATAGGAATGTAGAAGAATTATCAAGGGAATTTTTGTTCCTCGTCAAATTAGTAGGGGAACTTTTTTGTTCTTTCATTCCTTAAACATGAGGAAAAATAAAAAATATTGTGGGACTCATATGTCTGAATTTTGACAAAAAATTCCTCTTAATTGGTAAAAATTTTGAGGAATTAAAAATTCATCATAATTCTTTTCCTAAACTATGGTCACCAATTGGAGCTTTATGTGTCGTTTATTTTTTAAAATACAATTTTACACGTTTTTCCAAGTACACTTATAAAATTTTGCTAATCTATACTGTTAAATAAAAGATTAAATTTGTAAAAAAGAAGAAGTTTAAATCATAAGTAGTATTTAATTAGAAAGGTACTTGATTCTTTTCAGCTTTTATGTTTAAACAAATGAAAATGATTCCTGGCGTACAGTTTTTTTCCTTTTCTTTAATAATAGTGTCATGCTTAGAAAAATGAACACACACTGCTTACCAACAAAAATACGAAAAGAAAATTAACACAACGATATTATATATATACAAAACACGTTCGAATTATGCCTTCTTTTAGAACAAATGATATACTACTTAACAACAGTGTCAATGACAGCGACAAGAAGTTGCCTCTTTAAAGTCGTCTTAGTGTATACCTTCTAGAGTTTCTGTAATCGTATTTTAACTTGTGTGGCTTGTTTTCAATTCGATCCAATCAAAAGGATTATTCCTTTTGTATAATGAAAGAATTTTGTTTTCATTATATGTTCAGACAGGACATAATTTTTGTCTTTGTTAAAGCCAAGAGAGACATACAATAGAGTAAGATCGGGATGATCATGAAAAAAAATTTAGTCTGTGATCAACGCGGATTAGTCTGTGAGCGGTTAAGACCGCTGCGGATAAAGTGCATACCAGTTTTATAAAGCAATAAGTGTGGTCCGCAGCGAACTTTGTCCACTCTAAAAATAAAACAGTTTGGTCCGCATTTAATTTGTCCACTGTGACCGCAGTTACCATTCGAAACCTTAGGCAAGCTAAATGGTCTATATAATGAAAATTTAGTAATTATGTATATTAATTGTTTGTTATGATCTTCGAGCTTTTATGATGATTGTTGTCGTCCCAGAGTACTCTTAGATTGGCACGTGGAATCCATAAACCTCTCAAACCCGACTTGTGTAACTAATTACATTATTAACTATTAAATCCTTATTCAACCAAATAAATAAAAACGATAAAGAGGAGAAAATACATGTATATTTTCAAATTCTTTTTTTTTTTGTCAACAGGCTTGGAATTCATGGACCAAAGCGAAATAGTACAAGTGGACCGTAGCCCAATTACAGTGAAATAGAAAACGCATAAATTAAAACGAAAGCCCAATGCGGAGATAAGGACGCCACGCGTCGACTCCAGAGAGAAGGCTTCATGCAAGCTCCCACGCGAGCTTCACGCGTCATTCACTGGACAAACCGCCGGAGACTTTAGCCAACGCGGAGGAAAACGCCGTCTGGCCTCGCCGGACCTATCACCGTAACGGCCGAAGACCACCTGCCGATCTAAACTTCCCAAAGACGCCATCACGAAATCCCTGCATCCAAAGAAACCCAATGATTGCAAACCCACCGGAGTTCACAGGAACCATGGAGACGCCCCTGCCGACAGGTCCAAAGAACCTAACTGAGTCCACCTTGTGCTTGTCCTCGAAAGCGGTGGCACAAAGACGATGTTATTCCAGATGAGGCGGAGAATCCAAAGCGGAAAAGAGAAAAATCAGGGATCGAACAGCGAAGAGAGAGAAGGGGAAGGAAGATCGATCGAACCCGCTAGAGCGGGAAGAACCGGAAGAATCCGGTGAGTTCCGATATCGGAAAGAAGCTAGCCAGCCATAGAAGACAAAGCCCACGATTTATTGGGGTAAGTTATAAACAAAAGCACACCCAAAAGAACTGAGCCGATCAAGAGCACGGATCAAAATCGAGGAGAAATAACTCGATCGGACTTTAAAACGAAGGGGAAAAATGATTTCTCTCACCAACAGAGATGAAATTGAAGCAGAGGAGAGCAAATCAGAAGAAAAAAACCCCTATTCCGACAGCTTCTCCGCCTTCTGAAAGATCAACATCGGTGAAGAAAGTGGAGAGAGTATGACGGAGAGAAGCAATCTCTCTCTAGAGAGGAGAGATCGTTATAACCCCACTCCCTTACCATTATATTTTCAAATTCAAATCTTCAATTATGACACAATAATAATATGAGTGATTTATATAGTGGATCACTTTGTGTTTGCAAAGTAACAAATTAGTCACTTTATCTATATAAAGGAAATTTTCAACTCTTTAGTTTTTTAAATGTCAAACTAGCCTATTAAATCTCTTATTAGTTTCTAATGTGAATGACTTAAAGATAGGAGTTTTTATGTAAGTTGGAGACCATAAAATTATTTAGTTATTTATTGATTTTTGTAAAACATAAAATTATTTTAATTGATTCTAATAATTATAAGTTTTTTCTTTATACTTTGACACTCGTTTTGATTTATTTTTGTAGATTTTTGATAAAAACTTGTACATGTTAAAAAAGTTATAGCATGAATGACATAGATAAAATATCATGGACAAGAATTTTTAAACATAGATTTTTGGACAAATCGAGATGGACACTATTTTGGTAACCTGTCATATTTTACGATGTCTATCATTCATTTTGTGTATGTGTCCATATGAATGGTTTAGTCTGTAACTTGTTGTTTCTTAACTAATTTCATGGATATTTTCTGGGTTTTTAAATTCATGTTGTCACTTTTTGTAACTAGTATCATACGTCAAATACACTTGTGGATATATCCATGTGAATGATTTATTTGTTTTTATTGGAATTTAGATATCCATTTAAATGTGTCCATACATGTATAATTAAAATGGAAAAAAAGATGGAATATAGATGTCTATTTTACATTGCTTATTTTGATGTAATTAACATATGGAACTAAATTGAAATATATGTCCACTTTACATTATCCGTTATACTTATATATTGATCTAAAAACTTTGTTTATTGATCTAAAAACTTCTTATGATGGAAAATGTTAGCAAATCCAGCTTTGGAATAGACGTCAACTTAATGGAGTGTATATATGTTCGCAGTGAATAGTCTTTAAAAATGATGATTGTCTTTGAATATGCAAATTATATCCACACAATATATATTAAAAAAGATAATGGCATAGAAATTACATGTTCATTTAAAAGACGAAATAACTATGAATTATGGTGGATATATAGATTAATATGTCTATTAGATATTGTTCACAATAACATATTTAAAAATCCTCATGTTTTTAAACAGAATATAAATCAAATGTTTATTTATATATGTCTATATATATAATAACATGAATATTTTAGTAGGATATATAAATATCAAGTGTCAACATAATAACAAGTGTTTAAATGAATATCTAAACATAATAAAAGTAAATCGGGATCTATTAACATATATTTATGAAATTAATATGCAATGTCCATTATAAATTAAATTTTTGATGTTTTGTGTATTTTCATGTGAGAAATTAAACCAAAGAATAAAAATGTAAAACATTAAAAGGGTGAAGTAATTAGAATAAAATGTTTAGTTAATATAAAATAAGGATAAAATAGTATTGTCTTTAAGTCAAAATGCTTAATAACATCAAAATATTTTTTTATGTAATACATAATTTAAGAAGCAACAATACACATAAGTATCTCTAACAATAGTAGTACAAAGTACAAACCATTAGAGCATATCGTGGGTACGTGATACAAAATCCTAGGCAAAATTATTAAACAATTAATATAATTAAGTGACTCATTTTAAGAAAGTTTCTTAAGACTTTTAGACACCGGTTCTTATACTGTTTGTGACACATGTCAATTGGTTATTGGTTGTTTTTTTGGATTTTTTTTACACTATATCCAAAAAAAATATTAAAAAAAGTTTTTAAGAACCTTAGACGGGGTTTCATGTTCATGCTCTTAGGAACTTGTATGCTCCAATCTAATAACCATCCGTTTATTGATGTGACATCATATAATATAGTATTATTAACATATACTTAACCATTTGGATTTGGGTGGCTATTGGTTAGCATGTCTTCGTGAATAATTAAGCCACATGGTATCACATGGACCTTCGTAAAACTATATATTTCGAATATTTTAACTACCATAGTCTTGACTTTTTCATTTTTTATTATGTCGTTATATAGCATTGATTTAGATCCCTACATCTTGTACACTTTTTATATACCCACCACTTCTCTAATCTTATATTTTATTTTATTCGTCTCCCCTTTCAAGCTAATAATAATGTACGTAGAACATTTTCATTAACACGTTACTTGAAGGTTCTTTATCATTTATACATATACTTAAATAATTATGGCACACGGTAACGTAAGTTTCACGTCAGGCATCTTAATATAACTAACTTTCCCATCTTTCGCGAATCCAGCTGATAATTTCAAGAACGTGATTAGTGGATTAATCAGCTAATTAACATCGTTTAATGTAAATTTCGATTCAATACATAAGTAATCTATCTATATAATATATATCCAAGAAAGAGACATGTGGAGTTCGATTAATTAATTAGTAAAATAGACAGTCGACAATAGATTAATTAACAAGACTTTCATTTAGCTAATCAGATTGCTTACAAAACAGCTGGCAGATCTAAATCCAACGGCCATCACATCATTCAAGTCCCAGATGTCCCAATTGGTACAACGTCTCCATCACGTAACCAAAAAAACGCACACTGTTTCTATTAACCGATCGATCGGTGCATCACCGGAATTCCGTTACCATCTCCTATCACTCAAAAATTCAGATAGTTTCTTTTATAAAACACTGTTTATATATATATATATATATATATATATACTCCTAAAAGCAAAGAAATTCAAACAACATATAACTTTTCCTTCTTTAGGAAGAACGTGTAATTCACGTTTCTATAATATTATGTAACCAATGTATTCAATTAACACAATAAAATAAAAGTTATATATGAAAGTATTAAAAATTTCACTTTCAGTTTATAGCTTCTAGAAGACTTATCTCTATAAAGTGGCAACACTCTTCTCTCTCATATCATCATTCATATCCCAACCTGAATATTATTTCTGAAAAAAAAAGAAAAAAAAAATCTTCAACCTGCTTTTTTTTTCAATCTTCAACATTAGTTTCTATGACAATGGAGCTTATCCCTGATCTTCCCGAAACCGTAGCCCGTGAGTGTCTCCTACGCGCCTCCTACCAGCAATTTCCTCTGATCGCCTCTGTTTGCAAACGTTGGCAGCGAGAGATCAGTCTCCCTGATTTTTTCCGTCACCGGAAAGCTTCGGGACATAGCCAGGAGCTTGTTGTCTTGTCTCAGGCTCGGGTCTACTTGAGTTCAGAACTCGGTTCGGGTAAAACCATCCCCACGCCAGTGTACCGGATCTCTGTTCTCGAACCAGAGTCCGGTTTATGGATCGAGCTGCCTTCTGTTCCCGGCAAATCCAACGGGCTGCCTCTGTTTTGCAGATTAGCTTCTGTCGGGTCGGATCTTGTTGTGATTGGTGGACTTGACCCGGTCACATGGCGGACCTCTGATTCGGTCTTCATCTTCAGCTTCTTGACTTTCACGTGGCGTAACGGGACGAGCATGCCAGGTGGACCACGTTCCTTCTTCGCATGCGCTTCGGACGCTGAACGGAACGTGTTCGTGGCGGGTGGCCACGACGAAGACAAGAACGCGCTGGCATCAGCTCTCGTGTATGACGTGGCGGAAGACAGATGGACTTTATTACCAGATATGGGCCGTGAGAGAGACGAATGCACGGCGATTTTCAACGCTGGAAAATTTCACGTCATCGGTGGTTACGCCACGGAGGAACAAGGGCAATTTTGTAAAACTGCTGAATCGTTGGACGTCACCACGCGGCGTTGGGGACCAGAAACGAACGAGTTCCTTTCTCCCGGGATGACTACGTGGCCTCCGGTCTGCGCAGCCGACGAAAACGGTGAACTTTACGCTTGCTGTCGTCGTGATCTGATGGTGATGAGTGACGACACTTGGCAGAAAGTTGGGACTCTACCTGATGACGTGTGCAATGTATCGTATGTGGCGGTAAGGAGGTCCGGGAAGCTGGTCGTGATCGGTTCGGCCCGGTACGGCGAACCAAGCGTTGGATACAACTGGGATATGAGTAATTATCGATGGGTAAAAATGGAAACACATGAAAAATATGTAGGTCATGTTCAAGCTGGTTGTTTCTTGGAGATATAACAAATGGGGTTCCGAATCTTTCGATACGTCGTTAATGACGCAAGATTGGTCGGTTTGTTTGTTTTTTTTCAGGTGTGATTGTATAAATATTCTATAGATATATTTTTAAAAAAGGTTTGAATGTAAATTTACTGTTGATTGATTTTTTTTGTGTTTCAAAGTTTCTTGAGTGATGTTACTAAAATGAGCGGTAGATCTATTTACTTGGATAATTTAATGTTATACTTATTACTTTGGTACCTTATGGTTTGTGTAATTCAAAATCATTAATTATTACTTCATCATGGCATGAGAAGTTTTTTCTTTTTGTCAAC
Organism: Orychophragmus violaceus; assembly: GCA_030180135.1. Lineage (NCBI taxonomy): Eukaryota > Viridiplantae > Streptophyta > Magnoliopsida > Brassicales > Brassicaceae > Orychophragmus > Orychophragmus violaceus. The sequence continues at coordinate 6,270,429 of CM058229.1, forward strand.
AGGCTTGAGAAGTTGGAAAGTGATAAATTGAGAAATAAATTTGCAGTATAAGAGAAACCAACAAATAGTAATTTTCCTGCGTAAATATATATAAAATCAACTAATACCAAAGCGTATAATCATCCCTATCTTATATAGATCTAATTAATCTGGTTAAAATGTATATATATCCCAACTGTATCCTTCAGTTGCGATATTGGATGCATTTGTTGTTTTGAATAAGTCTTTTGAATCTTCCTGAACAGATGCAACAACTATGGAACGCAACAAAACCTAAAAACTAGGAAGTGAACTATTTGAATGGGCTGGAAATGGAGATATTCATCAGATTTGGATATACAAGTTGTTTGCTGGGCTAAGACTTTTTTTTTTTTGGCATCAAAAACATCTTTTATTAACCATTCAAAAAGAAGCTAATATCACCTAGCCTTTGAGGGGAATGTTGGTTTACAAGAGAGAATAGTTCATCACGTGCTTTGACGCTTTTTGCAAGGCCATCCGCACGGACATTTAAACTTTTAGGAATAAAACAAAGTCTAAAGTTTCGAAAATCTGAATGGAATGAATTGAAAGCATCCATCTCCGACGCTAGAGCTGGCCATTCTTCATTTTTATCAATCAGACATGAGAGTTGTTTGCAATCTGTTTCAAACACAATGTCTTGGAGTTGTCTCTCTTTCATCACTTGCATTGCTGGGCTAAGACTAAGGGGTCCAATAACTCTAGATACGGCTAAAATAAATCATCATATTGCCCCACCTAGAAATAACCCTATCTCGAATATTTTGTTTTTCATTATATCCTAAGGTGGGACTCCTAAATAAATAATTATATAATAAATATCTTTTGTTTTTGTTGAAACCCTAGCCAAAAACCTTATTATACTTTCCTAGAGATTAGAAAATCCTGATGGATGGTCCAGAAGAAATAAACAGGATGAAGAGTAGTTGCAAGGTTCCAGAGGAGATAGTTGTAGAGATACTAGCGAGATTACCATTTAGAAGCATAGCGAGGTTCAAGGCCGTGTCCAAAACATATAGATCGCTAATGGAATCACTTTATTTTCGTCGTCTATTTATGTTTGCTCACAGAAATTCTTCCTCGTCGTGGTCAATCATGATGGGGACGTTTGGTTGGTCAGGAGGAGGAGTAGCAGAGTTCTATGGATGCGAGAGATATGGGCTGCCGCGTCCGCTGGCTTCATTCATCCCGCCTCACGAGACACGTGACAAGAATAAGATCATAGCATGCACGGATGGATTGGTTTTGCTTAGAACCGTAACGAGCGAGGAAGGAGAGACGCACAGTGTGGGTAACCCCGTGTTGAACCAATGGGTTCGGCTCCCACCTCACCCTTTGAAAGGGATCAGTTCATCATACGTGGCAACAGGTCTGGCCACCCGTGTGGAAGACGGTGTCGTTATCGAGTATAAGGTGATTTTCATGGATAATGAACTCCGTTTTGAAGTTGAAGCTCTTAGCTTTGATATATTTTCGTCGGAGACGGGGATGTGGACCCACAAAGACGTCCGTTGTACTCGTCCCATTGTTTATTTGCGTTACGACAAATGCCTGAATCTGAACAGGATGCTTCACTGGCTAGACAAGGTTCATCTTTCTAATGATCATGTGGGAGCCATTGTAGCATATGACTTCTATGCAGATGATGAGCAGCAGAAGTGTCGGGTGATTCCTTTTCCGGACGAAAAGTCTTGCTTTAGAAGAAGAGCCTACACTACTTCCCGGGGATTCCTCGTCTACATCAATAAAATCCATCTTCTTTTGAGGCTCTGGCGGCTCGAGGAGTACACGAGTGATTCAGGGAGATGGCAATTCATGCAAGAGGTCAACCTAACATCTTTTGGATGTGATCATCGTTACTTTCCAATGGCAATGCATCCCTTTGAAGCCCATACCATCTACATGCATGGCACCTTGGACAACAGATTGGTCTCAATTGACTTGAAGAATCACAAGCTTACACTCCACACCAAATCATCAACTTATAGTGACACAATGCTTTCCCCCTATTTGCGTATTGTCTATGCTTTGTCAATTTCTGATCAAGCCGTTTTCTACACACCGCAATTTATACTCCCACATTGGATGGGGTCGGTCCCTCGTCCACCTTCAAACATATAAACCCGGTGCTCTTATGTTCAACCCTGTTAACCACGTGAGCGGTTGGAAACCCTCAAATAAGATTGCTTATAGTGGTTGAACAGTCCGCACTTGTGTAGTAGATTCAGTGGAAAATGAGTTTGCATGACTATATCTAAAGGTCATTTCATGACTGCTGTAAACACAATAAATTTGAAATACTACATTGGTGTTATTTTGTCAATGCTAAAGAATTCAGGTTCACTCTGGTGATGGAAAACTGTTTTAGGAAGTGCAGATTCTCCATTTTGTTTGATTAAGAACATTATTGGATACATTTGGTCTTTTAAGAACATAATTTGAAAAAGAATATATTGATTACTTAAAGATGAAGAAAAATAAAACTCAGGCTTTGTTTTTAAAAGTTCTTTTTGTCAAAAAATGTGTGGCCAAATTTCATGATTCAAGAAAAGAAGAAGAAGAAAATGACATGAACACAAGTTTCATGATCAGACAAGAAGAAGAAGGAGAAGTAAGAGTCAACGACAGCAGAGGAAAAGTCAAGGAGGAAAAGTCATGATCCGAAATAACAATGTAGCATCTAAGGTTCTTCTTGTTTTCACTTAGAACAAACACCATAAAGAGAACAAGAAGAAAAGAGAGTAAGAGTGAGAAAACCGCTGCAAGAAAGATAAAGAGAGAGAGATGAAGTTGTAACATGAAACCAAGTGTTCCAACAACAACAGTAAAACAGAGACAGAAACAGAGTATAAAGATCAAAAGTTCAACAAGGACTCAAGTCAGTTTTCTTCTCTTTTCTGAAGCTTCTCCTTGCTCTTGTGCAGTGGAGCCTGTGTGGAAAAGCAGTTCATCTGATTGAGGGAAGTCTGTGCTTAGAAGCGTTTTCCAGGGTTCTCTGTTGAAACTCGTAATAAAGTCGTGAAGTCGTTGAAGAGTCTCAGTGGAGAAAGTCAGTTTGTGGCGGCTGTAAAAATACAAAATTTTAATATACAATTATTATGAAAGTGAGATAAAAGTGAAAGATAACCTGTAAACCGAAGCAGATCGGTTTTGAGTGAAGTCGTCAATAGCCACAATATTCCTGTTTCTGCCTTGGCCTGTCTCCGTCTCTAAATAAAATTGTGGTATTATTGCCAACTATGAACAAGAAAATAAAGCATTTAGTCAACAACATGATCAACATATTTTAATAAATAAATATTTTCAAAAAAAAAAACATACCTCTACTTCCATAACACCATTTACGAAACTGAATTGCATGGAATGTATGTTATCAACTAAAACCTCAATTTTCCTTATTCCCGTCTCTTGGTGATCGAATTCCCAGACAAGCTTTTTGGAACCACAGTATATCCGAGCTTTTAGACCTTCTATTAGGGTCCACTCTCCAATTTCAATCTTATTTATATGGAAAAAAGCTGCTTTCGGAGACCGTCGTGTCTGCGATGTCGACGACTCTGCCGTTGGAGGATTCTCTCTTCCACTTATCAAGGTTCCTGACAACTGGAAACAAGAAACTAAGGATCAACAACAAGAAAAAGACTAACAAAGAAACTTGAAAAACAGTAGTGATCGAAAACGTAAACAAATTCAGGAAGCAAGACACCCCAGAAATTCACGACGGCGAGAAAGGAAACTAGACGTGTGATCGAATGTATTAGTAGAAACTGTGTTCAAAAGAGGAAGAGTAACAGTAACAACCCTCAACGCAAAAGAAGATTAACGAATTGAATGAGGCGGAAGCAGAGAGGAATTCTGGAATTATTGTACGAACAAGAACATACCCTGCAGCCGTGGAAGAAAAAAACTCTTCGGTGCACAAAGACGAAATTAACGGATAATACTTGCAACTTACGAAACCTTTCGAAGATATATCTCTATTATATACTAACAAATGTATAGCACTCAGTTTTAACTCTCTCTGTCTCTCTCTCTTTTTTAAACCCATGTACGGATGTTAAAATGGGTAAAATAACCCAACCCAAACCCAACCCACAAAAACCCAACTAATAAAAACCCAATCATAATGAACCTAAATACTTTTTTTTGTCAATGGGTAATACCCATGTATAGCTTATTGAGTTTTGGGTATACCCATGGGTACCCATCCATACTTTGATACTAATATTGTTTTGTACTAAATGTTAACATTTTGTCACATTTCCTTAGTCCGTTTATTCCGTTATTTTTTTTTCAAAAAATTTTAAACGGGTTTCGTACTTTTAAACGGGACTAAACGGACGGGCCTAAATGCGTCTAAATATAAATGGACCTAAACATACCTAAATATAAACGAGTTAACGGACGGGCCTAAACGGGTTTAAATATAAACGGGCCTAAATGGGCCTAACCAGACGGGCCTAAATGAGCCTAACCAGACGGGCCTAAACGGGTCTAAATATAAACGGGTTTAACCGGACGGGCCTAAACGGGCCTAAATGGATCTAAATATAATTGGGCCTAAATGGGCCTAACCAGAAGAGCCTAACCAGACGGGCCTAAACGGGTTTAAATATAAACGAGTTTAACCGGACGGTTTTAAACGGACATAAACGGGCCTAAACGGATCTAAATGGGCCTAAATGGGCCTAAACGGGTTTAAATATAAACGGGATTTTATGTTTTTGGCGGGAAAACAAGATTTTACGTTTTTGGCGGGAAAACGAGATTTTACTTTTTGGCGAGAAAACAAAATTTTACGTTTTTGGCGGGAAAACGTGATTTTATGTTTTTGGCGGAAAAACGGGATTTTACGTTTTTGGCGGGAAAACGGGATTACCCATGACTCACTTGACAATATTTACGTATGATTTGTTTTTCTTTTTGTGCTCAATTTTTAAATTTGTTAAACAAAGATATGTATACGACACTCAAAAACACAAAGTAAAAAAAGAAAAACTCGTAAATTATTACTATTAGGATTCGTATCCCGCCAGTTTTGCTTTTATATCTTCTATATTTCTTGGTTCTTTTTTTTTTTCATCTGAATGTTACTTGGTTCTAATTATTGTTTATTTAGTATTGCATTTTTTGTTTTATATTCCTTCTGTATTTTTTATTTGTTATTATAATATTGTTTTTTTGGCATTTTTATCCATTTGTCCATAAGCAATTATTAATTATTGTATATAATTTGTTTTTCATTTTTATATTAATATGTTATATATTTTATTTTTGGTCCATTTATATTTGAACTTTTAATATATTTTAGGTAGATATTTTTTTGTTAAACTGAGTATTTGTTTGGACTGTATTTATACTTTTTGTTGGTCTTTTTTTTTTTTGACAACACTTTTTTGTTGGTCTATTTCGTAGATTTATTTTTTTGTTTATATGTTTTTATTTCTTTTCTCAGATTTTGATTTTTTATTTTTAATATATATCAAAAATGGTACAAATAATACATTAAATACAACATGAAGTAATTTTAAAAAAAAAATTGCTTAGGTCAAAGTTTTTAGTTCAAAAAAAAATTGCTTAGGTGGACACCTGAAGAGTTGAAAGTCTCCTATTATATACATTTTAATTTATATGTTGTTCTCATGCAATATTGTTATTTTATTTATATTTTACAACAGATCAACATGCGTCTTATCTTATCTTGATGATAAAAAATTTCAATAGAATACAATAATCTGTGATAAAGTTTTTTCAAGTTAGCACATATGAAGTTTTAAACTTCAGTTGAACGTAAACTTGAATCTAATTGATATCAACATAAAAGATATTACATAGTTGAAACGCGAATTGGCGAAAAATATTATGTAATACTCAAACATGAAAGTATCACTGTTGAGCTGTGAACCTGATCTCTCTCTCTCGGATGAATGGAAGAAGACAACCAAGCTCAGGTCGTTGAGCTGTTCTGATTCTTGGCGGTAAAAGCTAAACCAACATCACATTTTAAACCTAGTCGGTTTATTAGATTCTATTAATTGGTTTAGTCTTAATCGTCCGGTTATGTAAATCCCACCGTTATAAGGGATAGTCGAATTAGAGCGGGACACGTGGACAACGAGCCGTTATATCAACTCGTTGTCATCGTCTTCTTCCGAGTGATCTCAAGGTTGTTGAGAGCTCGATTGTTGATTGATTCTAGTGGATTGCCGGATCCGTCTGGCCCCAGTGAGTAGCTCTCCATATCGGAGGTGAACACTGGGTAAAATCGTGTGTGTCTTGTGTGATCTTTCTCCTTTCTTGAATTCGCGAATCTATCACCGAGTCAAATACTGAGTGAGTGAGTGTTATCAACTCGTGAGGTCAATAGTACGAGGTTTTCGTCGCAACAAGTGGTATCAGAGCTACGTTGGCATCTGATTGATCTCCGATGGCGATTTCAACAAAGCTTCGAGCGGAGGTAGAACTCTTCGACGGTACATGAGACTTCTCCCTCTGGACGATACGAATGATGGCTCATTTCGGAGTATCGGGACTAAAGGAAGTTATTCTCTCGGATAACTTTGAAATCGAAGCATCGACGACTGGAGAAGAGAAGAAAGCTACTGAAGGTGATGAAAAGACGGCTACCGAACTGAAACCAAAGGTAATCCTGGATCCAATCAAGCTGGAAAAGGATGATAGGGCTAGAGATATGATCATCTTGAATATTAGCGATCACGTTCTTAGGAAGATCAAGCATTGTACGACTGCTGCAGCGATGTGGTCACTGTTGGAACGATTATACATGTGAAAATCGTTACCGAATCGGATCTTTGTTCAATCACAGTTCTATACGTTTAAATGTGATGGATCAAGATCGATTGACGACAATGTTGATGACTTCTTAAAGATCGTCACAGAGATGGGAAGCCTAAATGTCAGTGTATCCAATGAGATACAAGCCATTGTGTTTCTGAGTTCTCTTCCCACTAGCTATGATCAGCTGAAGCACACGCTTAAATACGGGAAAGACTCATTAACATTGGAAGAAGTCATCTCAGCAGCTCGATCCAAACAAAGGGAAATTAAAGAATTAAGCGAGAGTGACAAAGGAGGGTCAACAGCCTTATACACAAATGACAGAGGAAGATCAAGTAACAGGGATCGACAGAATGACTCTCATGGAAATCGCAGCAGGAGCAAGTCAAAGACTAGGAAGGTCACCTGCTGGTATTGTAAGAAAGAGGGACATGTTAAGAAAGATTGCTTTGCTAGAAAGCGAAAAATGGAAAGTGATGATGATGGCGAGACTGCAATAGCCATTGATCAACCTGCTGCTATGAATGCATTAAATGCATCAATGGATGAGTCAAAGGACAACTGGGTGATTGACTCCGGATGCACTCACCATATGACGTCTAGAAAGGACTGGTTTGTGAGTTTTACTGAACAAGGAGCAAGTAGAATCTTACTTGGAGACTTCCACACAGTAGACACTCTGGGTACAAGGACCATAAGGCTGAACACCAGAGGAGGACCAGTCAAACTTCTGCAAAACGTCAGGTATGTTCCTACTCTCCGTAGAAATCTTATCTCAACTGGTACTCTTGACAGGTTAGGTTTCACACACTCTGGAGGGAATGGAGTGATCAAGTTCCAGAAGAACAACAAGCTTGCATTGAAAGGGGTCCTGAAGAATGGTCTATACATACTGGATGGTGAAACCATCACAACTGAATCATGCCAAGCAGAGAGCAGTAATGCTAAGGTATCTCTATGGCACAGTCGCTTAGGTCATATGAGTTACAGGAATATGCAGGTACTGCTGAAGAATGGAATCCTAACAAAGAAAGACATTGGGAAGGAAGAACTGTGTGAACACTGCATAATGGGGAAATCAAAACGAGTCAGTTTTGATATTGGTAAGCACACAACAGAACATGTCTTGGACTATGTCCATGCAGATCTCTGGGGTTCTCCCAATGTCACACCATCATGGTCAGGTAGTCAATATTTCCTGTCTATAATAGATGATTTCTCAAAGAAGGTTTGGGTTTATTTCCTTAAGTCTAAAGATGAAACATTCTCTAAGTTTTGTGAATGGAAAACCTTGGTAGAGAATCAGGTAAATAGAAAGGTAAAATGTTTACGTACTGACAATGGCTTGGAGTTTTGCAATCTTGCATTTAGTGACTTTTGCAGGTCAAACGGGATATCCAGACACCGCACATGTACCTACACCCCACAGCAAAACGGCATGGCTGAAAGGATGAACCGGACAATCATGGAGAAAGTCAGGTGTTTGCTAAATGAGTCCGGCTTGAAGGAGGAGTTCTGGTCAGAGGCTACTGCAACTGCAGTATACATGGTCAACAGATCTCCCACAGCAACCATAGGATTCAAATCACCTGAGGAGGTCTGGCTTGGGAAACTACCTGGTTACAAACACATGAAACGTTTTGGGTCTGTGGTATACGTTCACATGGAACAGGGGAAGCTGAAGCCAAGAGCCATAAAAGGGATATTTTAGGATACCCACCAGGGACTAAGGGCTACAAGGTCTGGTTATTTGGTGAAGAAAGGTTCATTGTCAGCAGAAATGTTAAGTTTGATGAACATAAAGTATACAAAGATGTTCATAAAGATGACCCTGAGCCAAATGAAAAGCAAGCAGAAACTAGTAAGTCAGGACAGCTAGTTTATGATGAGGATGGAGCTCAAGGTAAACAACATGAGCTCAAGATTTCAAGTCATGATGAAATATCTCAAGAAACTGCAGAAACTGCGAATGACTCTCCTCAGCCAACCTCAACACATAGTCCAAGCCCCAAAAGTCATCAGTTGGTAAGGGACAAGCCTCAGAGGAAGAAACTACCACCTGTGTGGCTCAAGGATTATGATTGTTCAGAGGAGGAAATTGCGTTTGCATTAACCATGTCTGAGCTAATGGACATGGAAGAACCTAGTAATCTGACTGAGGCAAAAGAGAGTGAAGATTGGCATAAGTGGAAACTGGCAGCAGATGATGAGATAGAATCCTTGATGAAGAACAGTACATGGATTCTGGTTGACAAACCAAAGGACAGGAAAATCATCAGTTGCAAATGGATATTCAAGATAAAGCCTGGAATTGAAGGGATAGAACCAAACCGGTTTAAGGCTCGGTTAGTGGCAAGAGGGTTTACTCAGAAGGAAGGCATAGACTATCAAGAAGTCTTCTCACCTGTGGTAAAGCATGTGTCTATTAGAATGTTGTTAGCTTTAGTGGTTGATCAGGATATGAAGCTGGAACAAATGGATGTCAAGACGGCATTTTTACATGGAAACTTGGAAGAAAACCTTTACATGTACCAACCAGAAGGGTATGAAGTTGAAACAAAAGCTGATCAAGTATGTCTCCTGAAGAAATCCTTATATGGACTTAAACAGTCACCTCGCCAATGGAACAAGAGATTTCATCAGTTCATGTTATCCCAAGGGTTCAGGAGAAGTAGACATGATTCGTGTGTTTACATCAACGGTGACACACAAGAAGACTACATATATCTATTATTATATGTAGATGATATGTTACTTGCTTCAAGGAGTACAGAGAGAATATCTCAACTCAAGGAAAAGCTGAATTCTGAGTTTGAAATGAAGGACCTAGGAGCAGCCAGAAGGATCTTAGGAATGGATATCATCAGGGAAAGGAAGAATGGTGTTCTTAAGCTTTCTCAGTCAGAGTATTTGCAGAAGGTCATCAAGAATTTCAGAATGGAAGAGGCAAGGACAGTAAGTACTCCCATTGGTGCTCATTTTCAGTTAGCATCTGTAAAGGAGAAGGAGGAGTGCATTGATACTGAGGTATATCCATACTGCTCAGCTGTTGGCAGTATCATGTACTCTATGGTCGGATCAAGACCTGATTTGGCCTTTGGCATTGGATTGGTGAGCCGCTTCATGAGTAAACCAGGAGAGGTTCACTGGGAAGCTGTCAAGTGGCTTCTGCGTTACATAAAGGGATCCATAGACACTCACCTAGTGTATACAAAAGCAAAGGAGTTCAAGGTCCAAGGCTACTATGATTCTGACTTTGCAGCAGACTTGGACAAGAGACGTTCAACATCTGGCTATGTGTTCACAGTTGGAGACAATGTGATCAGTTGGAAGTCAGGACTCCAACCGGTTGTGGCGTTATCTACTACTGAGGCTGAGTACATAGCGTTGACAGAAGCTGTGAAGGAAGCTATATGGTTGAAGGGTCTTCTGGAAGATTTTGGAATTGAGCAGAAGACAGTAAAGATTTGGTGTGACTCACAAAGTGCAATTTGTTTGTCTAGGAACAATGTGTTTCATGAACGCACCAAACACGTTGCAGTCAAGTACTACTTCATCAGAGACATCATTGACGATGGTGAGGTTGATGTGCTGAAGATTCACACCAGTAGGAATCCGGCTGACATTTTAACTAAAGTTGTGCCGGTGAGGAAGTTTAACTCTGCGTTAGACTTTCTCAAAGTCATGAAGGCTTGAGAAGCTTTGACTTGCCAGACGGGAATCCACGAGGGTATTTGTTTGAAGAGAGGAGGAGTTTGTCGAGAGTTCAGTTCAAGGAGGAGTTTGTTGAGCTGTGAACCTGATCTCTCTCTCTCGGATGAATGGAAGAAGACAAACAAGCTCAGGTCGTTGAGCTGTTCTGATTCTTGGCGGTAAAAGCTAAACCAACATCACATTTTAAACCTAGTCGGTTTATTAGATTCTATTAATTGGTTTAGTCTTAATCGTCCGGTTATGTAAATCCCACCGTTATAAGGGATAGTCGAATTAGAGCGGGACACGTGGACAACGAGCCGTTATATCAACTCGTTGTCATCGTCTTCTTCCGAGTGATCTCAAGGTTGTTGAGAGCTCGATTGTTGATTGATTCTAGTGGATTGCCGGATCCGTCTGGCCCCAGTGAGTAGCTCTCCATATCAGAGGTGAACACTGGGTAAAATCGTGTGTGTCTTGTGTGATCTTTCTCCTTTCTTGAATTCGCGAATCTATCACCGAGTCAAATACTGAGTGAGTGAGTGTTATCAACTCGTGAGGTCAATAGTACGAGGTTTTCGTCGCAACAATCACCTTTGCTCTATTTAAATATATGCAATCAAAAGTTCAAAAAACAAAACTTCAAATTCGCTGCCGGGCACAAAGGTATTCCACATCCCCAGTGATTGTATGGGAATCCCACGTAGATTTGTTGGTGCCAGGTTTGTGGAATCTTTCAAATATCACATCGTTTGAATCATGCAAGTCAGATAGAAAAGACTTAACTTAGAATTTAGCTTATGTGATTTTCATGTTTCATGAAATTAATAGCACTACAACTTTGTTTAATGAATAATAGGACCCATACCATGCTTACCATGCTTAGTACATAGTAGCCTGAAAATGAAACACAAGACATAAAGAAAGCTCCAAAATAACGGTTAGTCAAACTTGGCAATCCCAATATGACAATGATTAGCTCCTCGAGTTCTGGAGCAAAGGAGCGTCGGATAAACCTAATGCAAGTTGACGAGCTTTCTCTCTCTTGTTTTAGAGAGAGAACTTTTTCTCTCGATCTTCCTTGTTCCCCGATTGAATCTTCTACAAGGATGAGCTCGAGCTTGATCTCGTGATTTTGGTTAGGGGTTTTTTTTTTCTGAGTTCGATCCCGGGCTTCTCTACCTCTCTTCTTCGGATCGAGTTCTTTTTTCCCCTTTGTTTGATGGATTTCGATCGAGGCTGTTCTTTGTGGTTCCTTGTTGTTCTTCGATCGATTTTTGGGTTTTCTTTTTGGTTTTCGCCGGATCTCCTTACCGGCGATTTCTCCTCTCCGGCGTTCACCGGATTTCCGATCGCTTTTCTCTGGTTTTCTCCCCGTTGTACCGTCCGCTCTCTTCGTTGTCTCTTTCGGAGGCTTTCTCCTCTTCGAGTAACTCTCTGCAGCTTCTCCCACTGACTCTTGGGAACTTAATTGGTTGATCACTACTGTGTGTTGACCGGCGGCGGAGCTTCGTTGGTGTGGCGTTTTCCGGCGGCATGATTGGAGCAGCTCTTCTCTCTTGACGGTTCTTCTTCGGCGGTATGTTCTGATGGAAAGCAGGATCGGTGGCGCTAGTTCTCCGTTTCGATCCGAGTCCCGGCCATGGTGGGGTTTTTCCGGCATCTTTCTCGGCGCTGACTCAGTTCGGCGGTTGCATGCCGTAGACTCCCTGGAGCAGCCACGTGTCCCTCCATCCATATCCGTAGGCAGGCTGGTGGGCTTCTTGGGCCGGTTTTGTTTTTTTTTCTTTTTTGTTTCCTTATGTTATTGTCCTTCTAGGCTTTTCAATAAAGATCCAATGTTAAAAAAAAAAAAAAAAACCTAATGCAAGTTGACCGAAACAAATAGACGAGATTAAATAGACGAGTCTCTCACTAAAAAATTAGTTAAGAATCTATAAGAAAAATGTTACCAAAGCCCAAAACCTTGGTCTAAAGCCCAAACATGGTCGCTCATTAAAATGATAATGAAGTCGGAGTGGCCAATTAACGAATAAAATGGTTTGGCGGGCAAATGCCAACGAATATCGAATATTCCATATATGATCTGTCATTTCCCTTTATTTGATAAACAACGAAACAAAAGAAAAGAGAGGACAAACAATTGAGTTTACATCAGAAAACAAGCTCTTGTATCATTCCAATCCTTAATAGACAATTTGAGTCAGATTTTATTATTTTAAAAACTGAAAATTTCGAACAAATTAACTTAGTTAATTATGATGATGATTCTGAACAAACGAGAAAACAAGTTACCCACACTCGTGTCGGTGAGAGACCGAATCAGAGGAATTGTTTAGTGAGAGACATATGGAACGTTGGCGCAGAGGAGGGACCCATACACCCAACAATCCAAGGGTCGCGATCTATTTGAGTTGGTAATGGACCCCAACTTACCCGCAGGAATATTATGGGACCGCTCCTTAACTCTTGCAAGCTCACTTGGTTTGGTCTGGTGTAATAATCCCTCCCTTCTCTCTTCAACATAAAGCCATTCCATACAAATTGTTATTTTAAGACATGATTTCCCCAAGATTTCCCATCTCCCATTACGCAATTTTTAATAAAAAATGAAGATATTATACTTTTATATACCAATAAGTATCTGACACTAGTCAATAGATAAAATAATAAATTAAAAGGACCATATCTTCTTATAATATAATTCAGCTCAATAAATCAAAATTGTTATCACATAACAAAAACAATACAAGAAACAGCAATTACACAGTTTATTGTGATAAGTATATCACGAAGATAATGTTTATCCTTAAAGATATACTCTATCGATGATATACTCTATATTTGATAGGGATAACAACAACTTATGTTTATCCTTATGGCCTTAGGATTCTTGTTAGTAGGCCAAAGGGTCTTATATAAGGCATTCATGCCATTCATTAATGTAATCTAGTTGATCGATCAATAAGTTCCACATGGTATCAGAGCTTGTAGTTCAATAACCAATCCAAAAAAAAATTTAAGCTTCCGCAACAATGTCGACAATCGACACTGAACGCAAAGATGAAGAAAAGTCTTTGCCATCACCATACTTGTTGGCAGCTTCGGATAATCCAGGTGCAAAAATCACCTCGGTTCAATTCAATGGTGAAAACTACAATGAGTGGTCCTTGGAGATGCTTGATGCACTTCAAGCTAAAAGAAAAACATGTTTTATCAATGGAACATTAAAGAAAACATTGAAAGACTCTGAAGATTTGGAGAATTGGCTTACTGTCAACTCCATGGTGGTCAGATGGATCCAAGCTTCCATAGAACCAAAAGTCAGATCGACAATTACATATATTTCATAAGCATATCAGCTATGGATATTCTTGAAAGAACGCTTCTCTGTGGAAAACATAGTAAAAATTCATCAGATTAAAGTTAATCTTGTCTCATGTAGACAAGATGGTCAACCTGTTTTGGAATACTTTGGGAGGTTATCTTCTCTGTGGGAGGAATTACAGATGTATCAGCCTATTCAAGCTTGTTCTTGTGGAGCAGCAGACACAATAGCAAAAGAAAAAGAAACAGAGAGGATACATCAGTTCATCATGGGTTTAGACGATGCTCGTTTTAGAGAAATTGCATCAACTATAATCAGCAACGATCATTTGCCTTCTCTTGGTGAGATATACAATAAGATAGTGAGAGAATAACAACGGTTGTCTTCTCGTAAGAATCGTGAGCAGCAGGAGGTGGTCGGGTTCAGTACTCGGCGAGAAAAGTAGACGGAATCTACTGATAAAACCAATGAACAAAGTGCTACAACGATTCTGCGAAGCAGAATGCTTTGCTCACAATGCGGAAAAACAGGGCACCTAAAGAAAGAGTGTTGGGAAATCATAGGGTTTCCGGAGTGGTTCTATGAACGTGGTCGCGGTAATGGAGCTCGCGGTAGAGGAGGTCGTGGTGCTTCCGGGAGAGGACGAGGACGTGCAACTGTGGCTCATGCAACAAGCTCAAACTCGGCGAATGCAACGATCTCAAACTCCTCATCTTTTCTGGAATTCACAACCGAACAGCTGAGAGTTCTTACTCAAATGATACAAGAAAAATCAGGAGCTAATGTCTGATAAACTCTCAGGTACAAATAAACTTGGTGATGTGATACTCGACACAGGAGCTTCACATCACATGACCGGGATGCTGTCGTTACTGACAAACGTGGAAACAATCGCACCTTGCTCAGTAGCGTTTGCGGATGGAGGAAAGACTTTTGCAATGAGCAAAGGATCATTCTTGCTTTCCAACAAAATAACACTCTCGAATGTTCTTTATGTTCCCGCATTAACTGCACTTTGATCTCCGTTGCGAAACTTTTGAAACAATCCAACTGCTTAGCAATGTTCACTGATACAACATGTGTTTTGCAAGACCGTTTTACAAGGACTTTGATTGGAGCCGGTGAAGAGTGTGATGGTGTGTACTACTTTACAGATATAGTCTCAGCTAAGAATCATCGGATTGTAGGTGTTTATGATCAAACTCTATGGCATCAACGTTTGGGACATCCTTCTTTTTCAAATTTTGCCGATTTATCTTTGTTTCCTTCTACATCAGCTAGCTTTAGTCCATGTGACATTTGTTTTAGAGCTAAGCAAACTAGGGAAGTTTTCTATGATAGTATGAATGAAACAACATAATGTTTTTCTCTTATACATGTGGATGTCTGGGGACCTTCCATGTTCCCTCATCATGTGGAGCTGTTTATTTCCTCACCATTGTGGATTACTTATCCCGAGCTGTATGGACGTTTCTCATGCTCGAAAAATCTGAAGTTAAAGATCTCTTGAAGCGGTTTATTGCTTTCACTGAAAGGCAATTTGGCAAAATAGTACGAATCGTCTGTAATGATAACGGAATTGAATTCATGGTGCTCGCAAAGTTCTTTCAAGAACTCGGAATAGTCCATTAGACTTCTTGTGTTGCAACACCTCAACAGAATGGCAAGGTAGAGAGAAAACATCGGCACATACTTAATGTTGCCCGAACTTTACTCTTTCAAGAAAATCTCCCAATCCGGTTTTGGGGAGAAGCGGTGCTCACTGCAGTACATCTGATAAATAGAACTCCAACATCTATTCATAATGGCAAAACGCCATACGAGATACTTCATGGAGTCGCCCCTGATTATACACAACTGCGAGTCTTCGGTTCCGCCTGCTACACTCACAGACGAGACAGAGACAAGGACAAGTTCATTCCACGCAGTCGCCTTTGTGTCTTCATGGGATACTCATTCGGTAAGAAGGGGTGGAAGGTGTATGACATGGAGCAGAATCAGTTTTTTGTCTCCTGCGATGTGTATGGCCTTAGGATTCTTGTACACATCCCATCAATAAGTTCTACACAGTTAAACGGAAATTACCCCGCTTTTACCATATTTTCAATGAATTGGAATCCCATTTTATTTGTCACTAGCATATTCGAGTCTAAGCCTCATGTAAAATTCATGTTTTGATGGAGTTTTCCACATTTTTAATAAGATAGACTGGTACGTAGCACCATTTTATGGCATTGACAATATAAACATAGAGAAGTTTTGGTGAGCTTTTGTTTACCTTAATTAGAAGAAAACATAATAATTGCGACAGCGACGATAGTCTCTAATCATAATCATGGAAAGTTCAAATTATGTTACCGTGTAAAATCATTCACTTCTTTTATATTCAATTATTGTTACTTTTAACTAGTTGGGATTGGTTTGAGTTCTACGTTTACATCTCACCACTATGGATAACATATGCAATGTATCATTACATAATTTATAAATAAAGAAAACTAAATCGGGATTGATAGGTCCTAATGTCATCGACAGCTTGGAAAGACTTTTTATTGAATGGTAATTTTCCAGATTCATTAGCAAACCTGCAAAAAGGAACAAGAGGGAGGAAGATAGAGCATGAGTGGTCACTACTACTCACTGAGTCACTGATACCATAAAAATCATAATTAATGCTAACAAAAATCCACTAAAATAATATTTAAGATATTTAAAAAAAGAAGAGGATTTATCCGACTGGAGGGTTGCACACCATTCAATACACGTAAATACGTCAGCCGCTCGAAAAGGCCTCCGCTATCTCCTCTCTCACAACTCTTCTTGTTCTTCCTCAAGAGGAAATATATTACATACGGTAGGGTGCACCGTATCTTTGTTCTACGCCTCCTCCCTCGTATACGAAGATAAAATAAGCTCTTTATGAGGTTTTGGAATCCAACCATAATCGAACAAATGCCAAAATAATTTAGTACAAACGTTGAATCAAGTCGCCAAAGTACTGTGTGTGTGTGTATAAAGTACTGTAGAATCGATTCCGATAAGACAAATACGAGTTTTTATTCCATTCTAAAATTGATCGAAAACTGAAAAATAATGTCCATCGTATATACATATCATTTTATATTTTGTGATTACCTATATATTAATCAGCTTACGCCTAATTTATTTTTTTTTGATAAAAAAGCAAACATATTTCTATAAGTATAATCATATTGTTTACGATTATCCACATGGTACAATAAAACCTTTATATCTTAATAACGTCAGTATAATAATAGTAATTTAATAATTTAATAAAATATTAATTTATCAAAAACAATTAGATAAAAATAAATTTAAAACCAAAATGTTAAATTTAAAAATATTAATTTATCGAACTAATTTATAAAGAATGTTATAGTTAAAAATGAGATTTACTATTTCTTTTTTAATTCAAAAGCTGGAATATTGGATTTGATTGATTGCTGGTGTAGGTATAATATTATGAGGTAGGTTTTTTTTGCTCTGATTTTAAATTTTTATTGTTGTAGAGTTATTACTAAAAATATCTAAAAGACTAAATATGAATTTATAGAAAATTTGCTTCACAGAATTAATATAATTTTTTAAAAAAAAATATGTTGGCTTAAACTTGTTTTAAAGGTAAAGTATGACTGATTCATATATAGAATGTAAAAAAGAAAAATGAGCTGTCTACAGTTTCTACAGCTCCTTCCAATTATTTCCATTGATAATTTGTTTCCATTTTATCTTATATCAAATGATTTAACCATACACATTGAATCCCCCTTTGACAATTATTATGGTGAGGATGTAATGATATAGTTAGTCTAAATACACCCAATAAGGTAACAAGACCATTAGTTTCCTAAAAATACCCGAATATACCATGAATTATCTTTTTTGTCAATGGATAAGCATAATCTTTCACCTAACTAATTAATTTTCTATCAATGTAAAAAAAGAACTAATTAATTTTGACCACGTAGACGATTAATTAAGAATCACAAGTGCTTATCCTGTACTTCAGCATCGGACGGATATTAGCGCATCGATGCACACGTAGCTGTTGTCTTAATCCCTAAAATCAACAGCTAGTATTGACTGAAGGCGTTACTTTGCCTTCGTGTCTGATAACTAATTGAAACGAGATTTACATTCCGACAGTATAAAGCGTGAAATTCACGCGTCTTATAAAAATTTTTTTTTTAAAAAAAGGGAAAATCCTAGGGTGTAGCGTAAATAACGGTGTAACTAACCGTACCGGATTCCACCTTCCATTGTAGATGGAGCATCCAAGAGGAGAGGTAGTGTTATAAAACGACACGATATCCTCACCAATTTCCGCCTCATTGTCTCTCATCGTAACACTTTCCATCTCTCTCTCTCGTTCTCTCTCTGTGTTGTGTGTTGTCTCGGAGGAGATGGTGGCGTCGGCTTTTCTTCCGGAGCTCTGGACGGAGATCCTCATCCCTGTTTGTGCGGTGGTTGGCATCGTTTTCTCTCTCTTCCAATGGTTCATCGTCTCTCGCGTGAAAGTTAGTGCCGACCAAGGCGCATCGTCTTCCGGTGGTTCGAACAATGGGAAGAATGGTTACGGTGATTACTTAATCGAGGAAGAGGAAGGTGTTAACGACCAGAGTGTCGTCGCTAAGTGCGCCGAGATACAGACCGCTATATCGGAAGGTAAGATCTTGTGTAACTTGATTCAGATCTCACGTTGGTTTTCTTAGATCTGGCTCTGTTTCATTCTGTTTTGTCCTAGGTTTGGTTAGGTGTTTGAAATTACTGTATTGACAAGGATGTTTTTGGAATGTTTTAGAACCTGAAATGATAGAATCTACTCTTGTCAGAAAAGTGAATGAATTTGAGATCTGATTGGTGTGTGGGAACAGGTGCAACTTCATTCCTGTTCACGGAGTACAGATACGTTGGTGTCTTCATGATTTTCTTTGCTGCTATTATCTTCGTTTTCCTCGGCTCTGTCGAGGGATTCAGCACAAAGAACAAGCCTTGCACTTACGACGACACCAAGATTTGCAAGCCTGCGTTAGCCACTGCAGCTTTCAGCACCATTGCTTTCATTCTTGGTGCAGTCACCTCTGTTCTCTCTGGTTTCCTTGGGATGAAGATTGCAACTTACGCCAATGCTAGAACCACCTTGGAGGCAAGGAAAGGTGTTGGAAAGGCGTTCATTGTTGCATTCAGGTCAGGCGCTGTGATGGGTTTCCTTCTTGCTGCCAGTGGTCTGTTGGTTCTCTACATTACCATCAATGTTTTCAAGATCTATTACGGTGATGACTGGGAAGGTCTTTTTGAGGCTATTACTGGTTACGGGCTTGGTGGGTCTTCCATGGCTCTTTTTGGACGTGTTGGTGGTGGAATCTACACTAAAGCAGCTGATGTGGGTGCTGACCTTGTCGGTAAAATCGAGAGGAATATTCCAGAAGATGATCCAAGGAACCCTGCTGTAAGTACATTATGATAAAACCCTACTTTTTTGAAGAAGTTTTTGACTTGGTTTTGTCGGTTGTGTTACAGGTCATTGCAGATAATGTGGGTGACAATGTTGGTGACATTGCTGGTATGGGATCTGATCTTTTTGGCTCGTATGCTGAAGCATCATGTGCTGCCCTTGTTGTTGCTTCTATCTCTTCCTTTGGTATCAACCATGATTTCACTGCCATGTGCTACCCACTGCTCATTAGTTCAATGGGTATCTTGGTTTGTTTGATCACAACTCTATTCGCTACCGATTTCTTCGAGATTAAGGCTGTCAAGCAGATTGAGCCAGCGTTGAAGAATCAGCTCATCATCTCAACTATTATCATGACTTTTGGTATTGCTGTTGTGTCATGGTTTGGCTTGCCTTCTTCCTTCACCATCTTCAACTTTGGAACACAAAAAGTTGTCCAGAACTGGTAAGACCCTTCTTTCTTTGCTAATAGATTGTATGGTTGCTTCTGTCCTCTCTACTACGGTGCAATATTCTAATTATGGTTCACAATTTTGGATTCCAGGCAGCTATTCCTGTGTGTTTGTGTTGGTCTTTGGGCTGGACTCATTATTGGTTTCGTCACTGAATACTACACTAGCAACGCCTACAGGTAAGAAACTACTTTCACCATCTTTGATTATCCAGATGGTAGACCAACTCTAATGTCTCCATGCTCTTGCAGCCCTGTGCAAGATGTTGCAGATTCATGCAGAACTGGTGCAGCCACCAATGTTATATTCGGACTGGCTCTTGGCTACAAATCCGTTATCATTCCAATCTTTGCAATTGCTATCAGTATATTTGTTAGTTTCAGCTATGCTGCTATGTATGGTGTTGCTGTTGCTGCTCTAGGGATGCTCAGTACCATCGCCACTGGTTTGGCAATTGATGCTTACGGTCCCATCAGTGACAATGCTGGTGGTATTGCTGAAATGGCTGGAATGAGCCACCGCATTCGTGAAAGAACTGATGCACTTGATGCAGCTGGAAACACCACTGCTGCTATTGGAAAGGTACGGGGCATTCTTAACTGCTTTCTGAAGTTTGGTTGCTTGTTTTGATGTGATATGATATGTAATTCTGTTTTGTGGTGTACAGGGATTTGCCATTGGCTCAGCTGCGTTAGTCTCCTTGGCTCTGTTTGGTGCCTTTGTGAGCCGTGCAGGAGTCCACACCGTAGATGTTTTGACCCCTAAGGTTATCATTGGGCTGCTTGTTGGTGCCATGCTTCCTTACTGGTTCTCAGCCATGACAATGAAGAGTGTGGGAAGTGCAGCTCTTAAGATGGTTGAAGAAGTTCGCAGGCAGTTCAACACCATCCCTGGACTCATGGAAGGTACTGCTAAACCAGACTACGCTACATGCGTCAAGATCTCCACCGATGCATCCATCAAGGAAATGATTCCTCCTGGTTGCCTAGTCATGCTCACACCTCTCATTGTTGGTTTCTTCTTTGGTGTTGAGACCCTCTCTGGTGTTCTAGCTGGCTCCCTTGTTTCTGGTGTTCAGGTATAATCCTTTCTCTTGTGAATAACTTAATATTCTTAAAGATATATGCTCAACCACGTTTGTGTTTCATATAAACAGATTGCTATTTCTGCATCTAACACTGGTGGTGCCTGGGACAACGCCAAGAAATACATCGAGGTACATAACTGATTGTCTCTTATAGTTTAAATCAAACCATGTTAGGAGATGAATCAAATCCGTAGTTAAGCATTGTGAGTTGTTTTCAGGCGGGTGTATCAGAGCATGCAAAGAGTCTTGGACCAAAGGGTTCAGAGCCACACAAGGCAGCTGTGATTGGAGACACTATTGGAGACCCATTGAAGGATACTTCAGGACCTTCGTTGAACATCCTGATCAAGCTCATGGCTGTTGAGTCTCTTGTCTTTGCTCCCTTCTTTGCCACCCACGGTGGTATCCTTTTCAAGTACCTGTAAACTCAACCCTGAGTTTAGAAGAAGGAGATGACGATGATGATGATGAAGAAGATGGCGGCGATTGATTCAAAACATATCTTTTTTACCATTCTTATTTTCATTTTGCGTAGGTGGTTAAAAAAAAACATGTTTTTGTTGATGGGGGCTCGTTGAAAGAACCAACCAAATGATGTTTCTCTCTCTCTTTATATCTTTTTGTGCTGTCTAGAATTTAGAAATCCACCAAGTATTTGAGACTTGTTTTTAGCCGTTACTTCTGCCGGCTTTGTTTCTTGTCTTCTTGTCTTCTTGTCTTCTTCGAGACGGATGGGAATTAGTTCTGTCTTTTGTCGGCTTTAGGTGAGTGAAACCAATTATCAGTAAACTAACCAAATTAGTGTTGTGAAAGAGACGTAAATAGTCTTGATTCGTAGTATCGGTTGTATTTGTTTCAAACAACAAAATGAACCATTCAAATTTTAAATTTAAAGTAACCATATACGAATCAAAACAGCAAAATGAAGAAAAAACAACATTGATTGTAACATGACTTATTGGAGTAGCAAACAAATACTCTTATGACATTTTTTTTTTCAACATGATCCGATCAATTTTGGTAAAAACATACCAAAATGCTTTACAATGGACTTGTTTCAGAAATGTCACGATATTGTCCATTCTGAATTTGAAATTTTTTATGACTATTGCGAGATAACGAGATCACTTATTACTAGACTAAAATGTAAACAATACCAGGAGAAAGTGCTATCAAGACATTCCCAAATCTAGCCTTTATCACTAGACCACAAATATTTGGACAATCTTGTTACGTTGAAACAAAACACAATTACAAACCAATACATATGTCAATGTTCTTGCAAAATCATATAATGATATATAAACATAAATAATAGAGTAATAAGACAATTAAAAAATCTAACTAGTATTCTAGTGGAAAAAGTATATCCTTAAAGAAAGAATTTTATTTGTTCTTCATTTTGACCTCATTCTTCATTTCCTTTGTGGTACTTGTGGTCGTGGTGTATTTATGCCTCACCACGTTTTTGCACCTTCTTTCATCATTGTGTTCTTTCAAGAACTGGGGGCTTTGCATACAAACTTGTCGAAATCAGCAATAATATTTTCAACACCACCACACAATGCTGCTCCATTTTTCTCCGGCGAAACCCCTCTTTTCTCCACCCAATCTCCGCCAGAATTCACCCGCATTCCTCGTTTCTCCACCGAGATCCCTCCGAATTAGAGCCATCGACGCCGCTCAGATCTTCGACTACGAGTCCCAGCTCAAATCCGAGTACCGTAAATCCTCCGCTCTCAAAATCGCCGTCTTGGGTTTCGGCAACTTCGGCCAATTCCTCTCCAAAACCCTAGTTCGACACGGCCACGACTTAATCACCCACTCCCGCTCCGATTACTCCGACGCTGCATCCTCAATCGGCGCTCGTTTCTTCGATAATCCTCATGATCTCTGCGAACAGCATCCCGACGTCGTCCTCCTCTGTACCTCAATCCTCTCCACGGAATCCGTCCTCAGATCCTTCCCATTCCAACGCCTCCGTCGTAGCACTCTCTTCGTCGATGTTCTCTCCGTTAAGGAATTCCCTAAAACCCTCTTCCTCAAATACCTCCCCAAGGAATTCGACATTCTCTGCACTCACCCGATGTTTGGACCCGAAAGCGGTAAGCATTCCTGGTCTGGTTTGCCTTTGGTTTACGACAAGGTGAGGATCGGAGACGAAGCTTCTAGAAACGAGAGGTGTGACAAGTTTCTGAAGGTTTTCGAGAACGAAGGTTGTAGGATGGTGGAGATGAGTTGTGAGGAGCACGATAAGCACGCTGCTGGTTCGCAATTTGTGACGCATACCATGGGAAGGGTTTTGGAGAAATTCGGAGTTGAATCTTCGCCGATTAATACCAAAGGTTATGAGACGTTGCTGGAGTTGGTGGAGAACACGTCGAGTGATAGCTTCGAGCTTTACTATGGTCTGTTTATGTATAATCAGAATGCTCTTGAACAGTTGGAGAGATTGGATATGGCCTTTGAATCTATCAAGAAGGAGCTGTTTGGGAGATTGCATCAGGTTTACAGGAAGCAAATGTTTGGTGGTGAGGTTCACTCGGCTAAGAAAACAGAGCAGAAACTGCTCAACAATGGTGTTGTTGTACCCATGAAAGACTCATCATCATCATCTTAAAGTTTTGGGGTTTGTGTGTTATAACATTCATGAAAAAGTTGGTAATAATTTGCTCTCTATGTTGGGTAATTCTCAGACTAATGTATCAATGGAGTAAGTCAATACATTATCTATAATCAAACCAAGCAAGCTCTGAAACCCATCTCTAACTCCTCCCGGTTCAAATTCTTGCCGATGAAAACGATCTTGTTCGTTCTTGTCTCGTCTTTTTGCCATAACCGGTCTGGTGATCCTTCAAATATTTCATGAACTCCCTGTCCCAACCATCAAAGACCAACAGACGTCAGAACCAAAAGCATCCGACGGTCGGAATAATATAAATATCAAAATAATGATAAAAGATGGTCACCTGAAACACGAATCTCTCGTCCATGTCTTGTACAGAGAGGATACCTTTCATTCTGTAGATATCCTCACTACGCTGGTACAATAGCGCTCCAAGCCACATGTTAGCCTGATCCATTGTCAAAACTAGAGGTTAGATGATGCAGGTAATAAAATCGCACATCTAAAATTGAACCAAGACTTATCTTATGTTATACAATGTTGAGTCATATTGGTTATACCTTCTCGAGGTCTAAGTCTCCTTGGCAAACTATACTGACTGAAGTAACACCAGGGTCATGGGTATGATCATGAGAATCATGATGCCCTGCGGTTTCAGAAGCAAACTAATCAGTGGATGTAGGCGATCAATATTAAGTACTAAGGCCTTTCTTTGGTAACCATATAAGCATACCGTGTTCATGATCATGTTCATTGTGGTGATCATGGCAGTCATGACCATGGTCATGGTGATGATCATCGTGATCTTCCTTCTCTTCTTCATTCACAGAGCTCTCGATTCTGGATGGGTAAAATAGTTAGCCACCATCAATAAACCAAGTAATCAAACCAGGACTTCCATAGCAATTAGACCGTAACAAATTCATACAGCTACAATCCACCTCCACATAAGTTGTCGGGATGACTCGTAATAAGATGACGTAGAAAAAAAACGAACCTTTCTAGATCAAAACCTCCAATTCCAAGAACATAATCCAGGTCAACCTTCCCATACTTCGTCCGCTTCATGTTAGCCATGCTGTTTATGGTCTGAAGATCACCAGAGCATAAATGTAAAAGCGAGCAACGAGAATAAATAGATTTTAAAAGAGAACAAATTCAGAAGCAGCAGAACCTACTTTTACCCGCTGCATCACTGAAGCTAGTTCTACCTCACCAACAAGATCAGTCTGCAACATTTTTCAGCGTTTTTGATATGTCGATGAAGAATAATACACAGGAGACCATGAATAAGTTTCTACTACAAGCATCCACCGTATGTTTCAAATACAGTTTTTAATGGTGATGCTATTCATAAAAATTTGGCCGAAACAAAAATAGAACCTCGCCATACCTTGTTAACTATGATACGATCTGCGTAAGCTATCTGTTCAACCGCCTCATTGACATAGCCATCGGGTTTGACCTCATCTAAATGCAAACGAGCATGTTTAGCATCAACCAGAGTAACAACCCCGTCAAGTTTGACGTCATTGAAAATTTCATCCTCAGCATAAAAAGTTTGTATAATCGGGGCCGGGTTTGCCAATCCTGAAAATGATAAATATATAATATACTCATCACTCACTTTACAGAACCTGTAAGAAAACAGTACTGGGTTCCTAACGATTCCAAATCTAATTTTTAACTGAAACAAAAGACAAGAGAATGATACAAAATAACCGGACCTGTTGTCTCAATGACTATATGGTCGAACCTTCCTTTCTTCTTCTTGACCAATTCAGAAATCATCCTGACAAGATCACCCCTGACTGTGCAGCAGAGACATCCATTGTTAAGCATGATTATATCCTCTGCTCCAGCAGTTTTAGCTGCCACAAGCGATCCATCAATGCCGACTTCACCAAACTGTGAATTCACATGTTAGTAGCACGAATTAGAAATCATAATTAAAAATTAAAAACCATTTCTCAGACACACAGACTAACACAATACCTCGTTCTCAATCACGGCTATGCGCTTCCCATGATCTCCCGTCAATATATGGTTTAGCAATGTCGTCTTGTCCAAAAAAAAAAACCCAAGCAAATCAGCATTTGCTCCTTTTGAAGATGGAGCTGAAATGAAATAGCAGACATAGTGGAGCCCTAGAATTTAGAAAATCAAACAAGAAGCCTCACCTTACCAGAACCCAGGAAACCCGTGATTATAGTAGCCGGAATTCGATTGTCAGGGGTGTTCTCAGTGGCAACATCGAAGGAATCTTCCGTTTCCACAACAGCCAGAGTGGAAGCCGAGGCAGAGACGGAGTAGAACCTCCGACGGCTGTCAGAGTGAACCGCCGCCGAGGAGTAGAATGGCGAGGGTTTCGTTCTGACGGAAACTGTGGCTCTCCTGCGACTAGCAGAAGCGAATCGACTGTTATGGGCACGGGGAGCGTTGAAAGCAAGAAAATTCGAGGCTATGTCGAGTCTCAACATCGTCGCCATATTATTGTTAGGGTTTAAGCTATCGCCTGAAGATTATAGATTAGACGAGCTTCACAATTTATGCTCTTCGAACATTGGAAACGTGTTCTTGGATCCAACGGTCCAGAATGATACGGGTTTTCCCACGTTATTGTAGAAATATCCTTTGAGATTAAAGTAGTGATTAAATAATGTTTAAATTCTCATGACATTGTATCTAATTTTGTAAGTAGTTAAATCTTTTTCGGTTGGAAGTTTTAATATAATAATCTTTTAGACGAAAAAAAAAAAAAAAAAAAAAATCTCTTTCGAGTCCATACCAAACTGAATGGTAGTTGTCGTTTGAGAGGCTTAACATATCCAAAGACTATAAGGGAACTCTAAGATGACGATGTTGCCAATTTAATCTGCAAATTATGCAGTAACAAAAAAAATTGAAAAACACTTTTAAGTACGTTACCTATCGAAACAGCTTCGAGTTGACTAATAGTTTTTAATCAGAAATTCGATCAGTCTTCCAGGAAAATGCTAGTCTGCAAATGCTTTTTAACTTATAACTTACGTGATCATTAATTAATGCTCTTGTTATAAACAATAGCCAACTCAAATGATATTCTTGTAGGCACATACAGTATTTAAATTAATTTTGTTAACAGAACATATCGATCAGATTAGTTCCTTGCGTGCATCAAAATTAGATAGAATATGTGAACTGCGAAGAAAAGCGTAGTCCTCAACACCAAGAGTAGTTTTTTTTTACCATCTCACTTTAAATTTTGAGACATTCTTTGGGAAGAATTTAAGAAGATTTTTCAACAAAAAAATGTTTTTACTATACATTCATGAATTGATGGAGATGGTATCTTAGCAAAAAGAATGAATTGTGTTTGCAATTCATATGAAATAGTTTGGAAGGAGAAATGAATTATATAAAATCTTAGAAAACTTTTGGATTTTACAAAAAACACATACAAAAACGAATAAATTAATAATAAACATTTGCATATATTATCCAAATCAATTCCGAACCACCAATTTAAATGATTGAAATGATTAAATTGTTTTATTTATAATTTGTTATAAAAAAAACTAATTTTGTGGCTCTGATTTCAGTTTTTGAGAATTAGCTTGGATGCAATCTAAAAATACTTTTAGTCAATTAACATAACAAGTATACCAAATTTGGAGTAAATATAGACCAACTTCGTAGATATGTTGATTTTCTTATTTATTGCAAATCTAGGATGACTGTTCACAATTACATTTTTTTTTTTTTGACATCCAAAATATTACAATAAATAAGAAAACGAATAGAGCAACACTTATCATAAAACATTAATTAATCACTAAATTAAAAATATTTTCACTCGTAATTTCATAATTTCAAAAATATGGCTAATTTGAACTATAAAAAGAAGTTTAAATATTTAAACTCAAGATAAAGTTTTTTAATGCAGAAAACGAAGAGTCAAAGCTGTACGAATTATACGTTTCACTGATAATTTTTTTTTTTGCCAATGAGTTTGCTGATAACTACAGTAGTTATTTAGATATGTTTCTATTTTCTGAAATTAAAAAATAACAAAATCATCATCAGTAGAAAATAAATAAAAACAGATGCAAAGGGCAGTCAGAGCTCGACGTCGAGTTCGCCCTATTTCTCAAAAGCTCTCGGGTTCATTTTTCGAGGAGCCGCTCTTCTGCCTTCTCATCGCCTCTCCGGCCGGCGTTTTCTGTCGTCGCCGGAGAGGGCTCGTCTCGTCGTCGTTGCGCTGCTGACCTCCTCAACTTTGTTCGTCCTTTTACGACGGTTCGCCGGTCCCGTCCTTTCGCCGCCTCACCCGCCTTCTCCTCCCATCGCTGCCAGTCTTCGATTCGTCGTCTGGTGCGTGACGTGCGCGTCTGTGGAGTGGCAGCCGTCGATTCCTCTGCTCAATCCGGTGTTCATGCTCCCGTCTGTGGTGAGCCCGCGTTTCTATTTCGATCTAATATCTCCGGTTTAGCTTTGGTTTAGGGCTTGTGTTGTGGTTCTTGAATCTGTGGTGGGCTGGGTTTTAGGTTTAGGCTTGGTTAGGTGCTGGTTCCGGTTTCTGGTCTGGGTCAAGTTGTGGGTGTTTCGTTTGTAGAATTTTACGCTTAGGTACCTCTGCTATTTTCAGATGATTGTTGATTCAAGTTCGGGCTTGTCTTGCGTTGTTGCTTTGTTTTATTTCGTTGCGGATGGTGGGTTTGGGTGCTTTCTTTCCTTATGATTATTCCCGGGTTAGAATTCGGGGTAGTTTAGGGTGGTTTGGCTTCGTTCGTTTCAAATCTGTGGAGATTTGGGTTCCTTTAGGCTTCTATCTAGGTGGTAAATGGGCGCCTTGATGTGCGTCGCAACCGTATCCGAAAGTGTCGTAGGATTCTTTTTAGGAGTTCTTCTTGTCGGGTTATGGAGTCTTGTTTCTTTGAGTCTGAAAGAGGGTCTTTCAGCAACTTATCGGGAAGTTGATGTTATCGTTGGTGGGCCGTGGGCAACACCGGTAAATCTCGCCCTACTACCTCCGCACGGATGAAGATTTGCAGTTTCGTTTTGATTTTGTTTGGTTTTGGATTGTATCGATTGGTTCTGTTTTAGTTGTAGGTTTTGTTTCCGGGGATATCCTTGTTTTCCGCCGGTTTAGTTTCCCTATATGGGTTTTGTTTCCGGAGAAAGTTTTGTTTTCTGCCGGCTTTTGTATCCCAAAAACGCATCCTACCTTGTTTAAATAAAATGTATAACTTCAGATGAAAAAAAAAAAAGAAAATAAATAAATCACTGAATTTAAGTGAGGTCACTATTAGTGGGACCCGGCGGCCTTCTTTATTCTTCCATCTTATCTCAAAACGCATTTGATTGTTCCAAACCCAACTCCGAACCATCCTAAAGGTGATTCACCTTACACGTGTCAAACGATGGTAGGTTCAGAACCAGGTTCGTGTCACGGCCACTTTGCACATTTCTATACTCATCTCTCTTTCTTCCTCACCGTCTCGTCAAAATCATAACAACAAATAAAAGTTTGATCAAAAGAGAAACACTGTTAAACCCTCTGAAATTCTCCTCAAGAGACAAAGAATCTCCGATCGATCGCCGCGATGATTAGGTACGTATCGGCTTAGTTTCCGTTTGTGTGAAAATCGATCAATCAGAACAACTGTTTCCTGGTGAACAGTTCCTTTGTACTTGTTCCCTTACTGTCTGATTATGAAGCTACTGAAGTCTTTTACTTTTATGAGATCGTGTCTGAATTAGATATACTTTGGTTTCTGGGTTTTACTTCTGAGACTTAAACCTTTCCTGTAGTGTCGATTCAGTCTTATCTCATCTCTTAGATCATTGCTTGTGCTTGTTTCTTTCAAATGATCATTGAAACTAGTGCTTTTATGTATAATTTTAAGTAACGACCTGCAAAATTGAATAAAAAGTTCAAGTATTTTTCCATTTATGGGAGGCTAAGAAAACTATTGGGTCTTGGATAAGCTAATTCTGACGTGAGCTAGGGCTAACATTCATGCTCTATTTCAGTCTCTAAAGAAGGTTGATGATTTTTGGTCACTTAATCATGGGAGGAGCTTGTTCAAGGAAGAGAGATCAAAATGTTGAGGATATTCTAAACAGAGGTGCCTCTGGAAAATATAGCAAGAGTTCAAGTTCGAAATGGTTGGCTACTTCGCTCTCTAGGTCCGGCTCAGATGTTAAACGCAGAAATGGAGAATGTCCGTCCCTTTTGGAGTTCTGTGTCCGTAAGATACAAGAGGTATGATTTTTACTCTTGTCGGGCTGTACTTTTGGTTCTTTTTTTTGCTAACCAGATGTATTGCATCACAGGACGTAGATAAATATACCACATTCTCTGACCTACCCAGAGATATAAGTCAGCAGATTTTTGATGAACTGGTGTGTTCTCAACGATTAACTTTAAAGTCTCTTGAGGCATTTCGAGACTGTGCAATCCAGGTAAAGTCCTTTGTATTTCTCTTGTAAACGATTTCATGCTTGTTTCCTATTAGTGTAGTGGATATCTTTGGCTGAATCACAATTTTTGAAAACAGGATCTTTACTTGGGAGACTACCCTGGAGTTAATGATGACTGGATGGATGTCATCTCCTCGCAAAGTACATCACTGCTTTCTGTTGATTTTTCAGGGTCTGATATCACAGACTCTGGGCTGGTTTCTTTGAAAGGTTGCAAAAACCTGGAATCTTTAAACTTTAATTTCTGTGACCAGATATCAAACCCCGGGCTGGAGCATCTTAGCGGTAAACTATGCTCACTTCAGACATTTTTAGTTGAAGCAATGTGTTATACTATTTTTATCTCTATTTCTCTTATCAAAGTTTTCTTGTACTATGTATTTGGATGTTTTCTTAAGCTACTTACTGCATTAGAGTTATACCTGATGCACTATCTTTCATTTTTATGATGGAATGATAACTATTGGCACACAATTTTCAGGCCTCTCAAATTTGACAAGCCTGAGCTTTAGAAGAAATGCTGCAATCACCGCACAAGGCATGCATGCCTTTTCCAACTTGGTTAACATGAAGAAACTGGATCTTGAGAAGTGTCCTGGGATTCATGGTGGCCTCATTCACCTACGAGGTAAGTAGCTACTTGTTGTAAATGGTTGGCGTTTGACTTTTGCATGCTATCATCCATTTGCCTAAGCAATGTCTTTTATTCAATATTCTTTAGCTTTTCTGCAATTTTTTTTGTCTTTTCCAGGTTTAACCAAGTTAGAGTCCTTGAACATAAAGTGGTGTAACTGCATAACAGATGCAGACATAGAGCCTATCTCAGGTAGCAAGAACATGCAAATGCAAGCACGTCACATAGTTTCTATACATTGTCTAATAGATGTGCTTACTACCTTTTTGATTCAGAACTTACAAATCTGAGGAGCTTACAGATTTGCTGCAGTAGGATTACCGATTTTGGTATCAGCTACCTTAAAGGTACTTGAATTGGGAGGTTTTGACCATCTTACTCCCTTTTCACCATTTGTCTCACATCTTCTCCTCGCACCCTTAGTTGGTTCATCTAAGCACCTTATCCTTTTGAATTCATTTGCTCCACATTCTTGCTTCAGGGCTAAACAAGCTTAATTTATTGAACTTGGAAGGGTGCCGTCATGTTACTGCTGCATGCCTGGACACACTCACAGGTTTGTATAGCCATCCTTCTAGTATCTCCGTGATTGTTCAGTCAATTGGATCTATGATACTTTTTGGACAACACATCTGATGAAGTCATACTAGTCTTCTTCTATTTTCTATAGCTCTTACAGGTTTGATGTTCTTGAACCTCAATAGATGCAATTTTACAGACAATGGGTGTGAGAAGTTCTCTGGTGAGTCTTTCTCATACTTGTTTTGCTTTGAGAAAAACTCTGCAATTCTCTGCGGGTATATGACTTCGTTTCTCACTCCTTTGCAGAGTTGATTAATTTGAAGATCTTAAACTTGGGAATGAACAACATTACAAATTCATGCTTGGTACACCTGAGAGGTTGTCTCACTTTCTTACTATGTTCTTGTTTCCATTATAATTTTTTTTCATCTATATTGTGGTGTCTGAGAAATGACGGCTAATTAGGTTTGACAAAGTTGGAGAGCTTGAACTTGGATTCTTGTAGAATTGGTGACGAAGGACTGGTACATTTATCAGGTGATTGCTTCTTGCGTTTCTAACTCTTATCAGGAATGATCCGATATTCAAACTATACTCATGTGGTTTTAGGTATGCTTGGGTTGAAATCTCTTGAGTTGTCTGATACCGAAGTAGGAAGCCATGGGCTTCGCCATCTCTCTGGTAAAACATTTTCCCTTCCTTTGTCCTTTCCATTTTGTATCTTTTGTGGTGTAAGCTCACTGCACATAATCTATATGTCAGTACTGATTTTGCGCATATATGTTACGGTATAGGTCTGTCGAACCTGGAGAGCATAAACCTATCATTCACTGTTGTGACGGATAGCGGTTTAAAGAAATTGTCTGGTTTGACATCTCTTAGAACACTGAATCTGGATGCTCGTCATGTCACTGACGCTGGTCTTTCCGCGCTCACAAGTAAGCCATTCCAATGCTTGTCGCTCCAGTTATTTGCATTTGTATGATGCGGTTACAGGTTCCTCCGAGTAGAAGACAAACTGTTCTGTCTGTTTTTGTTCTAGGTTTGACTGGATTGACACATCTTGATCTCTTCGGTGCTCGTATAACAGATTCTGGAACAAATCATCTACGAAGTAAGTTTTCAAATACTAGATACTCATCTTGTGCTTCCTAAACATTTTTGTTGGGTTTTGATACAGACCTGAAGAAACTGGAGTCACTTGAAATATGTGGTGGTGGATTAACTGATGCTGGTGTCAAGAACATAAAAGATCTTACATCCCTGACACTCCTCAATCTATCACAAAACTCCAATCTCACAGACAGAACACTGGAGTTAATTTCCGGTAAGATTCAGAATCGTCGTCTCTTAAACTCAGCAGACAAGTCATATATACTTGAAACCTGAACCATGATCTCACAAAACCCGCAGGATTAACCGGATTAGTCTCTCTAAACGTCTCAAACTCTCGAGTATCAAACTCAGGACTGCGTCACCTTAAGCCATTGAAGAACCTGAGATCTCTGACCTTGGAGTCCTGCAAGGTCTCTGCTAACGACATCAGGAAGCTTCAGGCAACCGATCTGCCAAACCTAGTCACCTTCCGTCCTGAATGAAATATGTGTCAACTGGCAAATTCATAAACTCTGTAAATAGATCGATCTCTCCTGGTCTCAGACAGAAAGCCACTGTCTTCCTTTGTATGTAAATAAAGTTATTTGCAGCCACTGTCTTCCTTTGTATGTAAATAAAGTTATTTGCAGAAGAAACTGTAAATAAGCTATGGTTTGGACAAAAGAGTCATTGTTGCTCTTCTATGTGGTCAGCTTTTGGGATCTCTTTGGTTTGTTTATTACTGAAGTGAACCAACAAAAACTGTCGAAAGAAACAGATCGTTCTTGTTAGTATATGTAAATTCTTTAGTATTGTCTGTATTATACAGATTGAAATTTATTTGTCTGGCACAAAAGAAAATCTTTGGACAGTCAAATCTCAGATAAGGAAAAGAGAAGCAAACTTGACTACTAAGTCACTATGAAATGATATGTTACATCTAAAACATGTTAGAAACCATTTGGTCACAAGTCTTTCTACCAAAAACTACAAAGAAAGACTTTTAAAACGAAAAGGAGAATCGAAGAGGAGAGAGAGGTGACTCGGATCAGATCATCTCTGTGGCTGATCTGAGGCAGAGGCTCCAACAGATGGTGCAGTCACTGCACCGCTTGCTGACCCGTTCTCAGCAGGTGGAGCCACTCCCCATTTACCTTCTGACTCAACTGGTTCAAATATGTGAACTCCTCCGTCTGAGAGTCCAACCGCAAACATGTTAGGTTCTTGCGGATGTGCTGCAATCACCAGTGGATGTACGTTTGAGTTGCTGCATAAATGAAACAAACAAAGATTCATCAAGATTCCTGTTTTCTTGTAAGATTCTTTTTGAAAGATTCATCTGTTGTTTACCTGAGACTAGCTGGTAGATACGCAGAAGGGTTGACTCGGCAACGCAATCGCAAATTTGCAGAGCTAAATACACAGATCGTTGCATCCATAAAACTCGCATAGACCAATTGACTATCACATGAGAACGTGGCATGAGTGATTGGAGCTGATGATTCTCTTACTGGCCACTGAAACAGACAATCTCTAATCAAATGCTAGTCACTGTAGATCTTGCAGAGAGTGAGAAGAGGACTGTAACTAAAATACCTGTTTCATGCATTCAAGCTTGGTTGTTTCGTAAATAGCCAGCTGTGTCTCGTGCACAACGAGGAAGTGAGCTTGATCTTGATGGAACTGAACACGCGTGTCTGAAGGTGCATTGTTTGGTCTTCCCTGTGGGAGTGGCAGAACCTTGCTCCTCTGTTTCTCCCATCCATCTGTGTTCCAAACACAAAGCTGCAACGAAAAAGAAAACACCAAATTGTATAAACATACTCAATGATTCTCAACAACAAAAATAATGGTTTTAAGGCGGGAACCTGAGCATCTGCTCCAGAAGAAACCAGAACATTTAATACGTTGGAGAAGGCAAGACCAGTTATTCTCTTTGAATGACCTTTAAGCTTACTCTTCACCTGCACGAGCAATCAAGGAACATATTGACTAACCATCATATTAACAAACAAAACGCTGCTTTCGATTCATTACCTCATCAACACGGACGTTATAAATCTGAATAGTACTATCATCCATTCCGATAGCAATGATATTATTGTCTTGAGGGTGGAAAGCAAGAAAAGTTGCAGCAGGCGGTGGTGGCATGAAAGTAGCCATCGTCTGCAAATTATCAGCCATGAACAGTCAGTCAAAATGCATATACAAAACATCATACCGTGAGCATCAGTGTGTCCCCACTACCTTAAACGTCATCATGTTAAATAAAGAGATCTTTCCTCCAGAGGCAGACATTACATACGAATCATTCTTTGATAAAGCAAAACAAGGTACAGCTTCCTCGGGATTGTTTTCAGCAGCGTCGTTAGTCATGAGGATCCCACTTGCTGGTTGCCATTGCTGAGGCGGTAAAGAAGCTGTCGCCTACAAGAATGAATCAAGATGTAAACATCAGTGACAAATTATCATTATCTGACCAAGAAAGAGACAGTCAACTTCACCTTTCCAGTTGCGTTGCGGTCATTCCGCTGCCATTTCCATAGAAGATGAATAGCGTTTGATGCCAAAGCCAAGATAGCGTTTCCTGAATTCGTGAAAATCAATCTTGATATCTGCAAAAGTTTTCCGTTTATCATCAGAAAAGGAACAGAAAAACCATATATGTAGCCTGTACATTTACATACCTTAGCGACTCTCAGATTCTCAGGGAGTCTCAGTGACCTGCATTGAGAAGGCTCACTGACTTCAGTAAGCTTCCATATCTTAGACTTATCATTTGGTTCTTCTGTAATCACTGGCTTCACATCCACCATACTCCGCGAATCTCCATTCTACAAAGGTTAAGTGATGATGAATGATGGAAAGTTAAAATAGATATGAGTGAAAGAACAATTATTACCATTCCTTGGATGGAAACTACATTGGCTGATCGATCTGTGAGTCCAGCACTCGTAGCAGCAGCAGCTGCTGCCGCTGCAAGGCTGTTTATTGCAGGCTGCAAATGTAGAACAGAGGTGTTGAAGAAACTTTTCAATTGCGCGTGAGTAATATAAAGCTTAGCTTAGATTTTAAGTACCTTGGAGGATTCAGATGAAATGTTGTCAAAAGTGTGCAATAGTCTTAAACCATCTGAGTTTGCCATAACCTTGATCACATTCTCGTTTCCAGACACGGCCAAGAGTGAGCCTTCCTTGTTAAACCGGATACGCGGGCTTGCCTAGTTTAACATTAGAACCACAATTTAAGACCAAACTCCAAAAGAATATCTGAAAAGTTTCCAACTTCAGCTTTTTTGTTCATGTACCTGGAGGCCTCCATCTCCATCAATCGCAGTTAAAAGCTGTACACTGTCCATATCCCAGAACTTGATTGAGAAGTCATCACCGGCGGCTAGATAACGGTTTTTAGTTGTATCAAACTGCACAACACCGAGAGAACGCTTGTGGAATCCTTGATAAGTTCTTTTAACAGCTCCTTCACTTTCATTCCACTCAACTATGTAAGACTCTCCATCTTTACTAGTCCCACAAGAGAATAGCCTAGTTCCATCGGCACTGTAAGCCATTGTAGTACACCAACGACCAGGTGCATCATAGTCAACTCGAGAACCCATATTATCATACAACCATGCCTTGATTTTTCCATCTAGAGCTGTTGAAAATATGAACTTGAAGACGAGAAGAAAAAAAAGAAAAAAATCAGAAATCTATTACATGTAACCGAAGGGAGGGAGATCAATAAATA
Source organism: Orychophragmus violaceus (assembly GCA_030180135.1). Classification (NCBI taxonomy): domain Eukaryota; kingdom Viridiplantae; phylum Streptophyta; class Magnoliopsida; order Brassicales; family Brassicaceae; genus Orychophragmus; species Orychophragmus violaceus. The sequence continues at coordinate 6,306,373 of CM058229.1, forward strand.
GTTAGCTAAGCTTACTTGAATGTTTTCTTTGTAGTGAGGACAGACGGAGTAAACAGGAGCTTCATGTCCTTCAAAAGTATGCCTCTTGACACCCGTTGCAGCGTCCCAGACCTTGATGGTTTTGTCATCACCACAGGTTATCACACATAGTTGCTTGTTTGGAGTCGAGAAGGAAATATCGTTCACACCTCCAACATGAGCATCAATCTGAAACAATCACAATATTACAAGACAACCTCTAGGCAAAAACAAAGTGTCAAAAAAGAGAGTTGTCAATGTTATGACACCTCAAGGTGTTGCCTCATGTCTTCACCTCCATGATAAGAGTATAGTTGTACAATATGTCTCGAGTAAGCAACTCCTGCATTCGATAACGTATGGTAGAGTTATATAGTTGCATTCTTGAGCACATATGGATTTAAAGGTGAGTTCTTTACCGAACAAGGAACCGTCAGGGCTCCATATCACACGGTTGACAGATACGACCGGTTCTTTCACCAGAGCAGCCTGTAAGGGCATTGAACATTTGCTTATATCCCAGACTTTGAAGGTCTTCTGTACTAATCTTTCCCGAGAACCAACTTCCCACAGACCGATATCCCCTACATTTGTACCAACTGGTACAAGGATGCAATCGAATTTAGAATATTACTGATGTTATTATTATAACATGGAAGCTCATACGCAGAGCAAGAAACATACCTAGAAGCAGAGTCTGTTTAATTGGATGGAAATCCATGCTCATGGGAGATGAGCCCTGAGTCAAAGTTCGTGCAACTGTCTTGGGCAAGTCATCAGGTGCTTTGAAAGCCGGGCTGTGACCATGGGCCTGCCCTGGAAACGACATTGGCATCATGTTCACACCTAGACTCACCTCGTCAGAGATTCCCATAGGCCTTGTTCTTTTTGAGACATGTTCAGACTCTGCTGATGGGTAGTCTAAAGCAGCATTACTTGGAGGAGTTCTCGGATGCTTCAATGCCGCTGTAGCAAAATAGGAAAGGAGCTCCATTGTAAGCGCATGGCATGGATCACACACACACACAGTTTATATGAAAGAAACACAAATTTGATAAGGAACTAGTACCTGGGATAGATGGACCACCAAGAGCAATGGCTCCTGCAGATACAGCTGGATGTGGGACAGAGGATGGACTAGACATCCAACCAGCAAGAGGCGTTGGAACGGGTGAGGCGGTTGGTTGAAATGGCTGGAGTCACAAAGAGATTCAAAACACTAGGCCTCAGGAGAAAGGAAGTAAACAAAAAGATAGAGACTAACTTACCCCGTGCGCGCCTAAAGGAGGAAATCCTCCAGCTTTTGGTAATCCTCCAAGCAGTGGATTGTTAACAGGAGATGGAGCTCGTGCACCATTTGGAGGGCCACACGAATGATCCACAAAAAGAGTCTTGATATCAGGATTTGGCCTTGGGTTTTTACAGAGCTGATGTTGCCAATTTAAGCTGCAAGTTATGCATCAACAAAAGGAGGAGTGTATTAATGACAACAACTATGAAATGAATAAGACAAAACAATTACAGGACAAAACAACAAACCTCTGGTTAATCAATGTCCTCAGCCTTGAATTTCTAAGAGTAGGAAACTGCAATTTATCACGGAACAACGGATTCGCCTCAATCAGCTTTTTGAGTTCCACCAACATGATCGATCTTGCGGACTTGGTGTCCCCATACTTGGATAACTGTTCATTCTCCCTAAAAAGTTCATTCAAAACTCAAAACACTTAATCCTCTCTGTCTTTAAGCTTTGTACTACGGCATTAATCAAATATGACTTTACCGGAAGTTCTCTAGAGTCAAGAGCTGAGTTATTTCTTTAAAAAGCTCCTCGTTGAAAGTTGAAAACACTTTCAAGTCCTTCACTAGTATATCCACAGCCTTGGGACGATCATGCCTAGTAAAAAACAAAACACAAATCAAACTTTTTTGTCTTTTGTTATCTCACTTGGACATAAGGAAAACAAAGACCATCACTTACTTATCCAAAGCCTCGAGATATTTCTGCTTTCTTATCTCGAAGAATATCTTCATTGAGTATCTATTATCATCTACTTTTGTGAAACCAGATAGATACTTCTCAACCTCATCCCAGTTTCCATTATGCACCTCATCCTCAAAATACTTCATATTGAAGAAAAAACCAGATTCTTGTTCAAGCCTAACATGACAGAAACATTTCACAAACCAATGAGCATTAACACAACACATGTGAGCAATATTAGATCAAAGGAGGCGCGTGAGAGGACAAGACTTACTTGTGAACAGTCTCTTTAAACTTCTCTTCATCTAGAAACTGTAAGATGAGGAACACAAGCTCTCTACTAAGAGATGACATGTTTATGACTTTTTCAACTCAGATGCACAAGACCCACCAAAACTATCACCAGATCTGCAAGAAATGAGCTAAAATCTGCCTTATAACTAGAAATTGAAACTATATTATCCATAAACTTCGCATCTCTGAATATAACGAAAAATCAGGAAAAATTTAGGTCTTCCTGGAATTTGAGATGGGAATTAAATAACTTTAAAAAGAGAATTTTTTTTTTTAAAACTAACATGAAGAAAAGCAAAGTAATTATCAGAAAGGAGAGAGAAAAAGAAAAGCAAAACCCAGAAAAAGTTATGATTTTTATAAAAGAAAAAAAATAAACAGCTAGATACCATTAACAAAGAAGCAAAGGTAGAAGCTTGAAGCTTACTTACCATGAAGGAAGAAACAGATCGATGAAGACGACCAAACAGGTGATAAATTGATCTTTGGACTCTTTTTTCTCTCTACCGAAAAAAGGAAAGAGAAAAAAGCTTTCTTCTTTTTCTCTCTCTATCTATCTATCTAGAGAAGGGATTTTCTCTCTCTTCAATATATATAGGGGACATTAAAACTTGCAGAAATGGAGATTTTAATAAGAGAAGGTGACAGATAATTGGTTGCTGATAGGTAAACTAAGCTATCACTCAAAGAAAAGCTAACTGCAATAAGCAGGAGTGATAAGCACACTTACTTATCCCTAGGAGTTAATCGGCTACATGTCTCGACGATATCGGCTCGGAATATTAGTTGCCAGCTGTACTTCACGAAGGGGTAATCTTCTACGTTGCGATGGGTTTACACTTATATAGACAACCGTTGATTTCGTACGATGGCGCGGAGGACAGTGATCTAACGGATAGAGTTTCATTCAATGTGTCAGACTTGTCTGAGATCCCTCGTGGCACGACAAAGCTTTTTATCTTTGAGTTCTTCTTACCCTTGAGTTTGACTAATATTACGGATATGACATTGAGAGCCAATTGCTCTTGAGATGCGGTATTACATCGAACATCACGTGATGGAGAAATGTTCAACTAGTAAAGAAGATGCTATAAGGTTTTTTTTTTCCCTACGTCAACCATTTGACTAAACCATATTTTGTCCGGTTGAATGGATGTATTGAGTCATGTTTTTAATCAACACAATCTGGTTTATATGTGAAAAAATTACTTTCCTATCACAAACTTTTCTGTAAGAGAATCCGCTTCAAAAATTATGTTTAAGCTACAACTTTTTCATATCAAAATATACAAATGAAATTTATACTCTACTTTTTTAGGAAATATCACGTTTAAACGATATGGTTACCAGATAGGAGACTTTAATAATCCAATGAGGTTCATATACAAACACACAGTCACATGAGAATAATTTATTTTTCTCTTTCAATATTTAAGTATTGCTGATCATTTTTTGTCCAACATATTGATTATGATTTTTTATCCTTTTAACTTATTCAATACAGGCAACTTTAGTGTCTGATTGGCTACGCACATTTTTTTTTTTTCGGCTAAACATTGATTTTATATTGATATTACAAAGTCAATATACAGAATTTTTGGGAAACAAGTTATTACATAAACATATATATACGCCACATAGTGAACAAGATACTTTAAGAGAAGTGATTTTGACGATGCTTTCCGTAGATAAGCCTTATTCGCTAACAAACTACTGAATCTGTTATTATCCTTCTCCATAATTGATCTTACTCTGATGCGATGAATGAGTAGCGTTCCATAGCTAAACCTCGAAGTTGTACACCGCATGACAAAACCCGATGCTTCCACGAACAATTCTGAAACTTGGATAGTCTGATACCAACACTTCCGTATCAAAATCCTTTTAATAAGTGTTGACTTTGTTTTTCTTCCATTTGAAATCAACCCTTCACATTCTATAACAATGAAATCTTCCGTAACATACTGGTTCCATGGTGGTTTCCATTGGGGTCGATGTTTCGAGAACAAATCCATTAAGATTTGTACAAAGCAACGATGATTTATTGCACATGTACAATAACCACCACCTAATACCCCAAATCTAGCTATAGAAGTTAGGATGGACATAATACTGGTGAGAGACACCAGACTACCACCGGCACAATTACCGGAATACATACTTGGGTGAGACAAATAAACTATCCGTAAATGGCTTAACATGTACCCACCAATTACAATCAAGGAAGAAAATTGACGATGAATAGATGTGAACGAAGTTTTAATCAAGCGAAAGTGATATTGACTTACTGTAACCACCGCCAGATTACAAAGAAGATGAAACCATCTTCGAAGGACTCCAATTAATGAGTTGTATATAGACTTGTACACCTCTTTTGGATCCATTTATTGAAAAATTAAGGATTGAAAATAAAAAAGAAGAGTACGACCGACGTCGGAGCCGACGTCGGCCGGGAAAACCAAAGACGTGGGTTGTGTTTCGATCGTACGCACAGTCGCTATGGGAGAGAAGAAAAGGAGAGACGGTTCACTTTTGTTCGTTTGTCATTTTAATTATGTTGGCTACGCACATTTCTATACAATAAAACGAGAGGAAAAGGATGTGAATTGTGGACTGTAGTTCTTATTTTTTTAAAGAAGAAAAATTACATGCATTGACTATTATTGTTCGACAAAATTTCACACAAACCTTTGAATCAAGACCTCTTCTTGATCATCGTATATAAATAACAACTTTACTATTTGTTTTTTGAAGTTTAAAAAAAAAACTATCCTATTTTTTTCGAATTATCAGTTTCTTAACAGAATTTCTACTAGGAGCCCGTAGATCCGAATGAGGTGGACCATCATCTCGGTTCTCAACGTTAAATAATGGCAGAAGAAGAGCGGTTGAGGTAGTCCAACTGGTTGAGGGGCTCGTGGTGGCTAGACACCACCCGGGTTCGAGCCCAGACGAAAACAAAAATGCCTCCTCTGCTCACCCACATGGATATGAGCTCATTGCTTACGGCCCATTTGAATACCCGGAGAGAGGGTCTATCCATGGGCTGCACCTCCTCTTGGGGATTAGTCTGGGCCCTTCCATAGGCCCGGGATACCCCCAGGTTAATAAAAAAAAAAAAAAAAAAAAAAAAAAAAATAATAATGGCAGAAGAAGTACAATATGGAGTTAGAAGTTAATAATTACATAAAGATTAATTTCTGTTTTAAAAAATGTATTGTATATATATATATATATACTAAATAATTAAATAGAATAAAATTAGGGACAAGATTTCGATGCAGGATGGGCAATTAATGTGACTGGGGTATTATTATTATTATTATTATTATTATTATTCATCTAAGTGACTGGTGTATTTACTATTTAGAGTCGCACGTTTGAGTATTTGACATCTATCCCGTCCAAACACAAACACTGTAGTGTCGTCTCACCATCACCACACACGTAAAGTGAAACATGTATACTACTAGAGAGTTTTACGCCAAAAGGCACTTATAAGACCTTTTCTTACATGAAAAGGCACCTACCCTATTTAGGATACCTTACCCTTGTGTTTTGACTATTTTAACCCCAATATACAACTAACCCACTAACTAAATTAACAAATGTTAACCAAAAAACCAAACCAGATTTTAGACACAAACCAGGTTTGGACCAAAATAATTACCTTCTCTCTAGTCAGTTTTTATTTTCGTTTGGTATTAATACACCTCAGTAATTATTTCCACATCCTAAACCTAATCCCATACTTCTTCTCTCTCGCCCTCCGTCGACCCTACACAAAATCCTCGCCGTCAACCCTCCCATCTCTCTCGACCGCCGTCCTCTTCTGTCCTTTTTCCACCGTCAACCCTCCCGTCGCAGTCCCTTTCTCCCATCTTTACTAGAGTCTCGAAGTTTCGCTATGACAGGTAAAGCTTAATCGTGTTCACCTTTACTGATTTCGTTGTTGTCTTTGTCCTTTTGTTTATATTTTTTCTCTGGGTTTAAGATCCATTAAGATCCGCGGTTTTCGATTTTCTACTGGCTTGGTGACTTTGATCTGAAGAAAACCGGAACGTTTTTTGTTTTAGATCTTTAAAATCTGTGTCTTTTTAACTTCAATCTGAAATAACGACTATTTTTTTACTTCGATTTGGAAAAATAAGCTAGTATCTTATATATTTTGACTTAGATCTGAAAAATAAGTGAAATTTTTAACCGGATCTTTGTTATACCTAACTCCGTGTACACCAGAAAACTAGCTAGTTTCTTATTTGGTTTGTTTCAATTGTGGACATATATGATCGAGCCCTTAGGTTTTTCCGTGTACGTTAGGGTTTTGTTACCGAAGTTTATCATCGATGATGTGTGTACCGTTTCGTGTGGATGGTTTTCCTTGGACATGTACGTTAGGGTTTTCTTAAACCGAGGTTTGTTATCTATGATTTGTGTACTGGTTCGTGTGGATGGTTTCCCGTGTACGTACCCTGTGCCATTGATATTGGTTGAGTGATTTGCGTGGAGAAAAGAACCATTTAAGGGAGAGATGTATTATTGCCAGAACCATCCTTTGTCTCATATGTGTATGGATATTCTATGAATGTCATAACCATCCTTTGTGTGCTTTTCTCCCCATTTGAACCGTGTGTATTGTTTGCGTGTACTGTTCTCGATGGACGCTCTATTTGTTGTTGTTCTTTTTGAAACTGTGGTTATTTTCTGTGTACACAACCGGTGATGGTGTACTGTGATTGGTGGACATATTTTGTTGTTTTAATGTGTTTTTGTTGTTTATTGTTTCTCAGATCCCCTGCTGCCAGATCGCTTATTTGCCACAGACCACTATCCAACGAGCAGACTAAATGTCTACGCGAAGCTTGACCTGCTAACTTTTATCCACCACTACATGGGCCACATGCCAGAGTTCCAGATCATTCTTGATTCCCAGTTTGGCAAGCTTTTCAAAATTTATGCGAACATGTGCCCCACATCTACCAAACTTATCCACGAGCTTTTGTCAAGGCAGTTGATATCGAAGAAGCGCTGACGAACGGTGTGGAGAAAGCAGAGCCATATCCAAGGTCGTCACTGAAACTGAGCTTTAATGGTGAATTAGATCCAAAAGGTTTCCGTTGGTTGTTGGTTTTGTTGTTGGTTTTGATAAAGAATGTCTTTGTTGGTTGTTTCAGGACAGTGAAAGAGCTCAAGATCGAGTGCTCCACAAAACAAATGGTCTTAGTTTTGATAAAGAATGTCTTTGTTGACCATTTTAGTCTACAATTCTTCTTATGCGATTGTGGACATTTGACTGTGGATATTGAGATTGTGGATGTTGTTTATGTAGATATTGAGACAATCAAGCAGCAGGCCAGGCCCCTCTCTCTCTCTCTCTGTCCATGGGCTAGGAAGGCTTCGGCTCTTCAGAGAACCTTGCTTGCCCTGAACCATTTAGATCGAAAGCTCTCTAGTTGCAGAATTGTCGATATTTATCAAAAGAAGAGCTTTGGTAATGATGTCAAGAACAACAACGAGTGGACATCAAATATGTGGACATGTATTTTTAGTGTTTTTTTCATTTTAAACCTTGTTTATTGTGTACTATAATAAATAGATATGTTATACGAAATTACACAATATGTTTGTTTTTTCTTTATGAATGCTTATGGACATCGTAAACTTATCGATTGAAGTTAACTATGTACATTATTTGCGTACATTTAGAAACTACTAAATTATGTATTAAAGAATCTTGATCTCTTTGTGGTTTTAACTGTACACGAGGACACAAGTTTAGTGGACAACAATTCGATCTTTCGTGGACAATCAATTGAGTATTTTTTTAAAAGATAGCATATGATGTTAAAATTGTGGATACATTATCCACCTTAGTATTGTTTATAAACCAATAACGTCCACAAACCCTTATCGTCGATAGCGTCCATAAACCATTAACTCATTTCCACTTCAATATCGTTTATAATATCATTCATATTTAATATCGCCAATACCTTATCCACTAGATTATATCCACCATTATAATTGTTTCAATGTCCACGAACAATATGTCGGAAACTAGCACACTTACTAAAATGAGTGTTTATGTGTTTGTTTGAGTGTAACCTTATCGCGATGGAACGCCCCATGGACTTTGTGGATAACCGAGCCGTCGATTCCAAATTATAGTCTAGATTCTGCAATGTGTACGAATGTTTATAGACATCATAGAATCACTTCGCTATATTTAGTAATGCCCACCAAACAATATCCAATATCAACCGAAACAATGTGTATAAATTATAGTACTAGATTCAGCAATGTGTAGTAGTGTCAATGTCCACCAAACAATATCCATAAATATAAATTATGCCAATGTTATACCAAATTTGTGTCTCGTGGATAACATTTGAGTAATTTTTAAACGATATTATATGTTGCTAAAATTGTAAATATCGTTTGATGGACATAAAATTAGTTTTTTAGTATATTTGGAAATTTTCTAGTTCTGTGTACACCAAATCATGTCCACGCCATCACCAAATCCCGCGTAAAATATCGTGTCTGCAGTTGTCGCTTTGGACAGAGACATGAAGGTAATGCAAGAAAGAATGGCGAGTATACTTGTGTATGATATCGTATGTACGAATTGTAGACATCGTTTGGTGGACATAAAATTTGTCATTTAGTCTATTTAGATATTTTTTGTTTTCATCATTCAGTTTTTATACCAAAGGACGATCAATGTCCACAAATAAATGTGGACAATAGCTAAAATGCGAACAACCATCTGATGTCCACAGTAGCTAAAACGTGAACAACCATCTTTTGTGGACATATCACTTTGTGTATTACGATGTCCACTAAATTCTATCCACAATTATATAATATATCATACTATGCTTTTTTAACTTCTATAAAATTTGATAAAAAAAATAAAAAATATATCAAAATGGATGTCTAAATATAAAGAAAAAATCGATGTAACTAATAATATGAACAAAAAAAAAATTACATTTACCAAAAATCTTAGAAATAGAGAAATATATGAGAGGGGGGAGAAAAATGAAAGAAAAAAAAAAACCTAAACGTGTGGGAGAAAGAGAGAAAGGAGAGTGGGACCACACAGAACATCAAATCAGACAGCTATTAATGTACATGTGTACTAATCGCAGCCTACCATCCATAAAGCAAGCGAAATTCGATGGCTCTTATTCCCTACTATTCGAATTGCCTCGTTTCCCGTCCATGAATCCCTTAGCTCCACAGCCACACCTAACTAAATCTTGAGTCTCCTAACCGAATGGAAGCTGAGTTGAAGGGCAATTTTGGCAGAAAAGGGCTGGCTTTGGTGAACAGTAATGAAGGTGTCCTTTGGTGTAATAAAGACACCAAAAGGTGCCCTCTCATGTAATTTTCTCATACTACTATTAAAGTACAAATATATATAGGGAAAAATACCAAAAAATATTCAAACTATTTCTCTCACAAAAAAAAATCCAGACTATATGACTGACAAAAAATACTTCAATTTTGATTGATTTTTTTCGAAAATACTCAAACTTATGGTTGATTTGGTCAAAACAACACACCGTTATCTCATCTGTTAAGATGAAACGATGAATCGTTAACGGTTCTATTAAGACAAAACGACGTCATTTTATCCAAAATTTTTGTTTGGAAAAATTACCAAAAAAAATACATGAACTTTGTAATTTTTGCTAAACAATACATGAACTTTTTAATTTTGGCCAAAAATATGTAAACTATAGAGCTAGCCAAAAAATACAAAAAAAATAAGTTTGAAAATAATTTCACACCATAAGACTTAAAACTCATGTTACATTGAAAGTGTGCTTTACCACTAGGCTATCTCGATAATTCGAGTATTATTTAAAACAAATAATATATAACTTAACCGTTCAAATCATATATATAATGACCCAATTAACTAAACCTGAAATTAATGAGATCTTTCAGTATATTTTCTAGTCGATTGTAATACCCTGTCTCGAAATATGGTCAACGAGCAATTCAAATATCAACGGAAAGTCATTATAGGTCATTTGTGCAATTTTTAGAAAGAAAAGCGAAAGATATTGTCAACGAACAATTCAGATGTTAATGGAAAGTTATTAGAGGTTATTTGTGCAATTTTCAGAAAGAACACCGAGAATTTTGACGGCCCAAGTGATTCTCTTTTTATTTAAAAAAGTTATTTAGAAAACGGAGAATGCAGAAAACGGAAACATTATTCACTCAGTGTGTATACTGTTTTTTTTTTTTTTTACAACAGTCCAGCTTGTGTATATCTAGCTATTTATAGTTTTTTTTTTTTTTACCATAGTTGATAGTTGTCATTGTCTTCTTCCAGTAGTAACAATCACGGTTCACGAGGGACGTTGCAGCTTGTGTATATAGTACTGTTCAAAAAGTAAATTGTTTGAACTCAAAAAAGCAAAGCATCGTAACGAGAAAATTGAATACAGATACCATACATATCTATACAGACTATAGTTAACAGAGTAACAGACAATCAAATTGTCAGATAGCAGAAGAAGAAAACAGACTCCATTTATTTCGTTAATAATACTCCCCTACTTTTAAGTTTTTAACATATCTACTTAAATAAGCATTCAAAATCACTTTACTATAATCCTTATAAACCTTTTCTTATGATTCAACAGTACTATTGTAAGTAAATACATCAACTGACATATAGAAAATCAAGAAAATATATTTGAAAGCATAATATAACGATTCAAAAAGGAGAAAAGAAATGCCGACAAAAAAAGCAAGAAAAAAATAGAAATGTTACTAATTTATTGCAACATACTAAACATGAGCGGTTGAGGTAGTTCAAGTGGTAGAAAGGTTTGAGGTGGCAAACACCACCCGGGTTCAACTCCAGGCGGAAACAAAAATGCCTCATCTGCTCACAACGGGAACCTTTTCAGGTGAAGCTGGTCTGTGGTCTGACTGGACCCAGGAAGATTAGTCTGGACCTTAGTCTGGGATCCTCCCTGGATTATCAAAAAAAAAAAACATACTGAACATAAAATTCGAACTAAAAGAAAAAAGTTGAATTGTAAAAGGATAATAAATAGTGAGATTTGAGGGATGGTGGTTGCATGCTTTGCTTTACAATATAGTATTATTATAAAATAAAAATAAAAAAGGCTCCGGCCAAAAGCAATGAAGGTGGGTCCAATGGGGGAGGCGTGTCCGTCCAAAGATCTCACTCTCACGAGATAGGTGACGCTTTGATGAAGCTCAGCCCTAATTATTGTACCCACTTTTTTTAGAACCTATTTACGATGTGAAGCGCGTCACACCCACGCGAATTAAATGTACCAAGTACAGCAGAGATTCTCTATTCGTTTCTCCAGATACTTCTTTGATCCCACTCGAATTCAACTTACTAAAAAATTTATTTTTGCTTTTGGCAATTAAATTTATTTATTTTGTATCGTTTCATTTAGTCGGCAATTAAAATGTTTTTATTTAGCTAACAATAATGCTAGGCACGGGACTTCGGTTCGGTTACGGTTTGATTACTCAATTTTTCAGTTTTTGTTTTTTTTTTTAAATTGCCGATCGGTTTTTGTTCTTCCAATCAGTTCGGTTCGGTTCATTAAAACTTCGGTTCGGTTACGGTTCGATAATTTCAGTTTAGTTTTATATCCTAAAGCTATATATATATATTGAAAGATTGAAACTTTTATGAAAATCAAAATCGATCGACAACTACAAATCTACAATAATGATAGACAAATGCCACCTTTATATGATGACCAAAACTAAGAAACGACAAGGAAATACGGCTCCATGGTTTCATGGTTTCAAATAGGCCTGAAACTTCGGTTCTTCGGTTCGATTATTCGGTTTTTTGTTTTTTTAAAACTACCGATCGGTTTTTATTCTTTCAATCAACTCGATTTGGTTCATTAAAACTTCGGTTCGGTTTGATAATTTCGGTTCGATTTTATATCTCAAAACTAAAAATGATGATTAATTGAATAAGTCTAGTACAGTAAGTACTAATAATAAATAGATATGGGGAGTTGGGGATTGGTCACTTTCCACTTATGTTTGTGTTCCCTTCTCTTACACGTTCTCACATTCACATTCACATTTTATTTTCCGAGATGTCTTATCGATTGCTTTACTTGACCATCAACACCCTTTTCCGATATTTAAGTTTATGTTTTATTTATGTAACTTGCTATTCAAAAAAAAATCTGGAAAATAATATAATCAACTACTCAGCCAAATAATCCTACTAATTATAATAGTTTACCCCCCGAATTTAGGGTTTTGTGATGAACCATCCACGTATCCACTATGGCACTATCCAATACAATTGTTACTATTCTTCTCGGTCAACCACCAAAAGTTCTAACCGTTAACTACATATTGAGGAATTTGACTAGTAAAACCCATTCTGTTTTTTTCTCTTTGTAATTCGCATGTGATGACAATGACACATTTTTTTTTTTTTTTTTTTTTTTTTTTTTTTTTTTTTTGACGTCGGATTAAGTTTATTCAAACAAGGCAGCGGAGTTAGCTTCTAATGCTAACAATGCCTCAGTTTCCGTGGTTACAAAAGTAAAAGGAACTGCTCGAGCACGAGCACCTTTCGAAAGGCCGTCTGCTCGGATATTTTGAGATCGTGGTATGAAAGAGATACTAAAATCATCGAAATATGTCTTGAGATCTTTGAACTCATCCAGCTCAGCCGCGAGGGAGGGCCATTCTTCCATCTTTCCAAGCACTTGAACCAGTTGCTTACAATCAGTGAAGAAGTGCATCTCTGTATATCGTCTCTGAGCCAGGGTCTCCATAGCCCATAGTAGTCCCGATAATTCAGCTTGTAGCGCCGATTTGATCGCTCTGCCTCCCTTAAGTCCTTGCACCAATACCTCGTCATCTTTGCTGAGTATGAAGCTGAAGCCTGTCATTGACTCCTTCGCGATCCAGGATGCATCAAAGTGGCATCGCCATGGCTGTGTCCTAGTCGGAGTCTGCTCCACCGTACTCTCACTTGTCGGTTCCTCAATGAGCTCGTCTAAGGTTTGCGCCATTTTCCAAGAGTTTGCCTCCGCCATAGCTAAGTCGACAGTATCCTTTGGAGACGTATCTTTACCTTGGAAGATTTTTGCATTCCTTGCTTTCCAGATGTACCAAGTTCGCCATGGAAATATCTCAAGTTGTTGTTGTTGCGCTCCTTGCTCCCTCGCTCTCCACATGAGGTAATCCATATTGTTAAAGAGAGAAGTACTCGGGAATAAGCCCGGATTCGATGGCACCGTGGAAAGGGCCCAACATTGAACTGCTGGCGGGCACTCAAACAAGATATGGTTTATGGACTCTACTTCTGCACCACATCTTTGACAAGCCCGGTCTTGTGCGCAGTGTCTATTCACCAGGTTGTTTGCGGCTGTGACTTGTCCGGACAAAGACTGCCACAGGAAGTGTCTCATCTTACGTGGTGCCTTGATCTTCCACACCTGCTTTCTCAGTGCAATGGTGCTCGGTTCGGTAATGCATCGGAGCTCATCTTCTCTCTTCAAGGCTTGTGCAACTTTGTATCCTTCTCGGACTGAGTATTGTCCCATTTTAGCGCAATCCCAACTGTAACTATCTCTCCTATTCGATTTGCTAGGTCTTATATTCGAGATAAGCTGGACGTCTTCCTCCGCGATGATCTCCCTAATAAAGGTCATGTCCCATGTTTTCGTCGTAAAATCAATCAGGTGGTGGACACGAAGATCTTTGTCCAAGATCGAATCTTTCGCTTGAGCCGGTCGTCCGGGTTCCGAGTCTATCCACCAATCCTCCCACACCTTCGTGTCGGCACCATTTCCAATTGATTTCCGGAGGCCCTTTGCTATAATTGGTTTAGCAGCCATAATGCTTCGCCAACCGAAGGAGGGGTTATTGGACTTGTCCACAATCATGGGGTCCGAATATCGGTAGTATCTTCCTTTAAGTACTCTGGCTAGGAGTGATTCCGGGTAAATGAGCAGTCTCCACAGTTGTTTTGCCAAAAGGGCTAAGTTAAAGTCGCGGAGATCACGAAATCCCAGCCCGCCCTCCTCTAGGGGAATACACATCTTGTCCCAAGTGGACCAGTGAATACCTTTGGTCGCTTCTTTCGAGCTCCACCAGAATCTAGCCACAGCACTCGTTAATTTCTTTGTAACTTCCACATGCAAAAGGAAGCATGACATCGCATAGGTGGGGACCGCCTGTGCTACTGACTTTATTTGGATTTCTTTGCCTCCTCTCGATAAGAGTCGTCCAGACCACGAGTTGATTTTTCCATTAAGTCTCTCTTGCACAAAAGAGAAGACTTGTTTCTTAGATCCACATATCTTCTCTGGGAGTCCTAAGTACATTCCCATCCCACCTTCTTTGTGAATCGACAGTGATCTTTTCAGATCTAGTTTTGTGGATGTTCCTACCTTGGAACCGAACAGAACTGAAGATTTAGATTTGTTCAGTTGTTGTCCCGAGGCTTGACCGTAAACATCAATGATTCGCATGAGTTCTTCACATTGATATTGCTCCGCTTTACAAAAGAAGAGACTATCGTCTGCGAAGAGAAGGTGGGAAACGGAGGGGCAGTTTCATGCAATCTTTATTCCTGTAATCTGGTCTTGTCGCTCCGCTTCTCTAATGTGAGATATGAGTACTTCAGTGCATAAGATGAAGAGGAAGGGGGAGAGATGGTCCCCTTGCCTTAGTCCCCGACTCGGCATGATATGTCCTTTGGCCTCTCCATTAATAAGAACTTTGTATGAGACCGATGAAACGCAAGTCATGATCCACGAAACCCATCGTTCATCAAATCCCATTTTTCTCATTACGGCTTCCAGGAACTTCCATTCAACTCTATCGTACGCCTTGCTCATGTCAGTCTTAATAGCCACGTACTTGGACTTGCAGCTTGGGTTTGTCCTTAGAGCATGGAAGATTTCCTGAGCTACTAGAATATTGTCTGTGATCAGACGTCGAGCCACAAAGGCTGATTGTGTCTCCGATATTAGTGATGGCAGTATCTTCTTTAGACGGGTCGATAGAATCTTGGAGATGATTTTGTAACTTACATTACACAGGCTGATCGGTCTAAATTCTGCCATGCTAGACGGTTTTGACACCTTCGGGATTAAGCATATGTTCGTTTGATTCAATCTTTCGTCCAGCTCTCCCTCCTCAAAGAACGCAAAAACAGTATCAATGACGTCCTTTCCAATAGTATTCCAGAACCTTTGATAAAATAAGCTCGTCATGCCGTCTGGCCCTGGTGCCTTGTCCGGATTAATTGCAAAAACAGCGTCCTTAATCTCCTTCTCGGAAGGGCGTCTGGTCAGACGTTGGTTCATATCATGTGTAACACTCGCGGTAATAAACCGGATTGAATCCTCAACAGTAGTTGGATCCATGGTCGAGAATAGAGATTGGAAGTATTCCGTGGCCACTTCCTCGATCTTGTCCTCCGTTTCAACCCACTGATTTTGGTTGTCTTTAAGTTTCACAATCCTATTCCGAGCTCTTCTCTGTTTTGTCATAGCTTGAAAGAACTTAGTGTTTCGATCCCCTTCTCGGTGGTAGGTGACTCTGCTCTTTTGTCTCCAAAACGTTTCTTCATCTCTAAAGGCTGCACATAATTTCCATTTGAGGTCGAGTTCTTCCTCGTTTGTAAGATCGTCGTCTCCTTGCGCCTCGTCCAGCTTCACTTTCAGTGTGGCAATGACTTTTTCATTATTCGTCTGATTGGATCTTCGCCAGCGCGAGATTATCTTTCGGCACTCGCCAATCTTGTCCACCAAATCAGTGTTCCTATCGGTAGATGTTGCGTTCCAGCCCATTTTTACGAGGTCAGCGAAGCCATCTTTTGAGAGCCATCTTTTATCAAACTTAAAGCCTCTTCTCCGTCTTGGTTCATGTGACCTAATTCTCACCAAGATAGGTCTATGATCGGACCCCCATCTTAGTAAATACTCCACATCTGTGTGGGAAAATAAATGATGCCATTCTTCATTCCCTACTGCTCTGTCCAGACGACATTGTATACGTCCTGCTCTCCTTCTTCCTGCCCAGGAGAACGAGTTACCTTTGTAGGGGAAATCCAACATGCCACAATCCATAAGCATTGTTTTAAAAGGGAGAAAAGTTGATTCAGCTCGTTTCCTCCCTCCTTTCTTCTCTTCATTGCTCACAATCTCGTTAAAGTCTCCTAGAATCATCCACGCCCCATCCCGTTCAGTACCAATCCGTGTCAGGCGCTCCCAAACATTTCCACGGTATTCAACAACCGGATCTCCATACACAAAAGTAATATATACTTTGTGTCCTTCTATTCTTGCTTCCACATCAATCATGCGATCATTGTAGAAAAGAATCTTAACTTCAAAATCATCAAAGTAAAACAAAGCCAGTCCACCGCTTCTACCAATTGGTTCCACGGTGAACAATCTATCATAACCAAACTCAATCTGAAAGTCTTGCAAAAAGGAAAAATTATTTTTTGTTTCTGAAAGAAAAAGAAAACTAGAATGAAAACAACGGTGCAGCTCGCGCAGATGCTGCTTCGTCAGGTACGCTCCTGCCCCCTGACAATTCCAGGCAATTGTACTCATATCTGAGTATTGGGTGGTTTCTGGGACCCCACCGAACCAAGTTTAGACGACCTGTTTCTGCGATTAGAAGCAGACGGGAACACCTCATGACGAGGGAGTTGAGACGTAGCTGGCTTGCGTTTCAGCAGACCCCGTCCCTGGGTCGGTACTTTGCTGAGGGGAGAGCCACGTCCCCTGAGTACCAGCTTCCGAGATACCTTGTTTCCTCTTACATCAGGGCTTCTCAGGATTTTTACCTTCACTGGAGTGCTTCTTTTCTTCGTTCGTGCATTGATGCTCGCCTGAGGTTGCCTAATCTGATTTCCGGAGGGTATATGCTTTATATGCTTGCGATTATTCTGTCCTCCCGGACTGTTCTCGGGCGATAAGTGAGTGAGAGCATCAATCCGTGGTTCTTCAGCGCCAATGAGGTTCAGTTCATCTCCCAGGAGATCATCATTCTCTACCTGTTCAGCATCCATTCGGTTGTCTTCTTCACCCAACTCTGTATCCATAGCTAATAGTTTTTCCATTTCTGCTTCCGTCAGCTCTTCTCCTTCGCTAATTCCTTCCTGGTCTATTATCTCATCACCCTCATGTTCCGCCAGTGGGTCAAGGTTCTTCTCGAGCACCATATCACTTCCTTTTGTCTGGTTCAGGTGCAACGGTGTTACAACAAGGCCTCCTTCCATCCGGCTCTGTTCAACTTCTCCTCCTCGGGGTTCAAGTACCTTTTCCGAGATCACAAGAGGGCCTGTTCTTTCGCTTGCACGTAGTACAGCTTGGACCATCCGAGCTTCTTTAGAGACTTTAGGAGCTTCCACCGCTATGGCCTTGCCTTTGATACGTCGGATACGCTCCTCCTCCGACTCAGTTTCTCCTTGTCTCTCTCTTTGACCCGTCCGACGTTCTTCAGCATCTTCGGTCCTCCTCACAGGTCTCCATTCCAGACGAGGACGACGAGTTGAGGGCTCCTTCCTATGATTGTATCTTCCGTACTCATGGTGAGAGCTTCTCCTATCCGAGACGGTTCACTGAGAGTCCGGGGGTGATCTGGAGTGTCTTGCTTGGGATGTATCATGTCGATCATGCACTTGTCTCTGCTCCTTACTGTTATCTTGGCTTTTGTGCATGTCATAGCCTGGTCCACTGAGAGGTCGATGTGGTGTTAGTTACTTTAGAGCGAGAATCATCCCTTTGGTTCCGATGGTAGGGATGATACTTCTCCCGATCTCGGGGACGGTAGCTCGTTGTTCTATCCTCAATACGATTCCATACATCCCTGCTTCTACTTATCCTTTTTTCCTGCAAAGACCTCCTTAAATCGGAGTGTCCCACATCATCTACTCTCCTTTCGACTTGCTTTTGGCCCTGTGTTTTAAGAACAGCAGGGGCAGGGGCTTTCGGCTGGGATAATGGATAAGCTTGAGGGTTCGAGAATGCTTCTCTAGCCGCCCTTTCTTCTTGACGAAGTTTCTCCAGACAAAGTAATCTATTCTGTTCTCGCTGTGCATCTGTCAGCTCCGGGCATGTCCCTTCTTCGTGTGAAATTCTTTTGCATGTGTAACAGTACCTATGAAGATCTTCGTATTCGAGGGTAATCTTGACTAAGTCACCGTTATCGAATTCAATCTTCTTTGAAACTTTAGCGGAGCGTCCCCATTGATCTCCACTCTTACTCTTCCGCTGTCCACTTCCACCGTGTCAACTCTCCCCAATGCTCTTCCAATTTCACGGTAGGTCTGATCCTTCTTGTAGTGGATTGGAATCCCTGAGACCGTAATCCAGAAGAGCAAGGTGTTTGGGAAATCTTCCTTGACACATGGGATCCATCTCTCTAGAGCAAAAGTCCATTTATTGAAGTGGCAAGGTCTGCGTTTTAGAACTTTGAGCAGATCTTCTTCAGAATCAAAGTCGAAGTGAAACTTATTGTTCCCCAAGTTCGTACCACGCACTCGGCCTTCGACGTCCCAGATACGTCGCTTTGGCATGTGCTTGATCAGTGCTTCCACACTCCTTCCATCTTCATGGAACATTCTCCCTATCAGAGTGAGTTTGTATTTTTCCACCAGATCGGAGAAGTCGAACGCCGGGATTTTGATTATGTCGTCATCTTCCTGTAGTTTCCATCGAGCCGACCGAGCTCCGTTGTTCCGAATATTGTTACCATTCGTTTGAGACATGATAACCAGGGTTGAGACACCCTATAGGAGGGGAACTGGTTACCGATGTATCACACGTTGCTTCCAAGAAAGAGCCGAACTATTCCAAGGGTAGAGATATTCAAGCAAGGACGGATCTAGAGCCAAATCTCTGTGCACACAGTACGAGCAGCAACCAAACACAGTACAAGCAGCAAACTAACAGGACCGAATACACCCTATCGAAGGGGATAATAGAATACAAGGCGTAGATCGCACTATTCCAGTACCTTCAAGGTGAAGCAAGAACTAGGGTTTTGAGATTTCTTACAGATCGCCGGTCGAACTTTGCAAGGTGAGAGATGAGTGTGGAAGTCTCCCTCTCTCAGTCGCTTGTCGGAGATGATCAGAAGAGGATGGTGGCCGCGGTTGAGGGTTGGATCTCGAAATCACCTTTGCCATCGCCCTAAACCCTAATGCGGCGCTGCTTCCCTCTCTATTTCGTAGAAGTAGTAACGATGACAATGACACTCAAATCTGTATTTTTGTTTTCTGTTTTTTTTTATTAATCTGTTTCTTTTATTAGATAATTTATTTTATGTTAATGTTCCTGTTGAAGGAGATATACTCTCTGGTTTAGATCAAATTAGCTTTCTTTAGCTGGTTTAATCATAAGTGAATTAGTCGGTTTAGTTCAGTTGATTTTGTATATAACAGAACTGGTTTGTTGATCAGATTAACGAATGAATTACATTTCATTTATAACAAACTTTCCATCTCTTCTCTCTCTCTCTCTCTCTCTCTCTCTCTCTCTCTCTCTCTCTACATTTCGAGTTTCCGTAATATGGTATTAGAGCTTATAAGCTCAAAACTCTCTTCAAATTCACCATTCATGATCTAAATTTGTAGATTCTACCGATTGATTTCCTCTCGAAATGGTACATGTGAAGAAAACTCAGCGAAAATCAGCTCGAATTGCCAAGAAATCCACTCGCATCGTTAACTCGACTGTTTTTTTCTCCGGTGAAATCTTCGATCGATAGCGAACACTTCGATCGACCATCGCGAAAAAGCACGATGACGAATGTCTCAGATCCAAGTCAACATCCGTTGTATGCACATAATTCCGATCATCGAGGTTTGCAAATCATTTTGCTTTGTCTTGATGATTTCAATTACGATGATTGGAGTGCAGTGATGCTTATCTCTCTAAATGCGAAGAACAAGATAGGTTTCATAGATGGTTCGATCACTCGTCCACATGAACAAGATCCTAGTTCCCGGAATTGGTTTAGGTGTAACAACCTAGTCAAAGCTTGGATTCTTAACTCTGTCTCTGAAGATATTTTCTGAAGTATCTTGCGTATTCCTGATGCATATGATATATGGAAAGATCTTTATGATCGTTTTCACAAGACGAACCTCCCAAGTACTTTCAATTTGACTCAAGAAATTCAGGACTTACGATAAGGATTGGTGTCTTTATTTGAATATTTTACAAAACTAAAGACCTTGTGTAGTAGCTTGGAAAGCAATGATGAACGTGATGTTCTTTGTACTTGTGGAAAGGCAGCTCGTATGCAATTGAAAACGGATAGAGCATAAATCATTAAATTTCTTGCATGACTTAATGAATCTTATGCTACTATTCGAAGACAGATAAGGTTCTCCCATCCTTAGCAGAAATATACAACCTTTTTGACCAAGATGAAAGTCAGAATGGTTTATCTTGAGTTATCACTCCACCATATGCATTTCAAGTTTCTGAGAATCTGTCATCATCTCAGCATGAACCAGCAATATGCTATGTTCAAAACGGTCCTAACAAAGGTAGACCAATTTGTTCCTTTTGCAAATGGGTTGGTCACATAGTAGAGTGATGTTACAAGAAACATGGATATCCTCCGGGTTTTACTCCCAAGAACAAACATTCAAATAAGGGCCAAATGTCTCATTCAGTTGCTGCTCAAGTTGCATTGGTTCCGTCTGCTTCTCCAGTCCAATCAGCTGGTATTGAGAAACTTTCTGAAACATATTGAGAATCAGTATGGGACTACAGTGAAGTCAGTAACGTCTGGTAATGCACCAGAGTTAAACTTCACCAAATTATTTCAAGAGAAAGGAATTGTTTCCTTTCATTCTTGTCCTGAGACGGCTGAGCAGAACTTCGTAGTTGAAAGGAAGCATCATCATCTTCTAAATGTTGCTCGTGCATTGATGTTTCAATCAAAAGTTCCATTATGTTTTTGGGACGACTGTGTTTTGACAACTGTGTTTTTCATCAACAGGACTCCCATGCAATTGCTTTCTCAGAAATCGCCATATGAGGTTCTTACTGGTAAGCCTCCTCAATATGATCAGCTCAGATCTTTTGGTTGTCCATGTTATGGCTCTACTTCACCAAAACAGAGAACAAAATTTCAACCGAGATCAAGAGCATGTTTGTTCCTTGGTTACCCTTCAGGCTACAAAGGTTACAAATTAATAAATTTGGAAAGTAGTCAAGTCTACATATCAAGAAACATTACCTTTCATGAAGACATATTCCCTTTGGCAAAATCATCACAATTAGATGAAGAATCTCTCATTTTCTTCACACCAACAAATTATGTGTCTTCAAGTAATAACATTCCATCTTCTATATTCTTACCATCAAAAATTTCTAAAAAGCAAACCAAAACGCCCGCTCACTTGCAAGATTATCATTGCTATTCACTCCAAACAAACACTCATCATCCTATTTCATCTTCTCTTTTATATACCCAAATTTCTCCATCTCACCTTGCTTATATAAATAACATCACCAAGATTCTTATTCCCTCAACATATACTGAAGCACATAAATCTGAACAATGGTGTGAAGCAATGGATAAGGAGATATGAGCTATGGAATCTACTGGTACTTAGGATATTACTTCATTACCTTTTGGAAAGAAAACAGTTGGCTGCAAATGGGTTTTTGAAGGAATCTCTAGCAGTTCCTAATCCAATTAGGCAATCCTGGTCTAAATTCCGAGCCTAGGATCTAGGGCTCATGTAATTGAATCATTGGGATCTCAGAATTACCTGGTGATTAGCAGCGGAAGATTTGCAGATAATCGAGATCTAGAGCGCCTCAAATGCTGCGCCTCTACTGGTATCCACACGCACACAAACTGAACAGCAGGGATGCTAGTGCCTATGGAGATCTAATCTCCAGAGAGGTTTCTATCTGTGTTCTGGTGGCTGTAAATTGGGTTAAGTTGGAGTTTAGGTCGACCATATATCTTATATATGTCGACTTAAACCGCTACGGGATTAACCAGCGATTAAACCGAATTAACCTGATTAATCCGCGAGTGCATCGATCGATGCACTCTCTGCAACGATCGATGCTGTCCCAGATCATTGATATCGAATGCATATCATATATGCATTCACTGGATCATTACATTAATGATCAACCTCGTCTTTAACGCCCAGTTTGCTTAGGTGTGTAACCCTGTAGGATCATATAACACTAGCAATGAGTTCTAAACTCATTGATCATAAGTGGCTTCTAGCAAAGCATTATGACTACCTAGTATTATATTATTGTCTCATCTCGACAATACAACTATCACTTAGAGTAAGTACAATAGATTTCAGGACATTCCCAACAGTTTTCACCTTAAAGTTTCATGCTGATGGAAGTCTTGAGAAGTACAAGGCGAGGTTAGTAGCTAAAACCTACACACAGAAGGAATGTTTGGATTACAATGAGACTTTTTCACCAGTTGCAAAGATGGTACTAATGAAACTGCTCCTGAAAATATCCGCTTCAAAGAAATGGTTCCTGAAACAATTGGATATCTCGAATGCATTTCTAAATGGAGGCTTAGATGAAGGAATATACATGAGACTACCTGAAGGTTATGATGATCGTACATGTATTTTTTTTGCCTAAGAAACCAGTTTGCAGATTGAAGAAATTAATCTATGGTCTGAAGCAGGCTTCTAGACAATGGTTTAGAAAATTTCCAGATTCCTTGATTACTTTGGGGTTTGAGAAAGGCCATGAAGATCATACTCTCTTTATAAGAAGTTCTGAAGATGACTTTGTCGTGATATTGGTATATGTGGATGACATTATTATAGCCTCCACAACTGAAGATTTAGCTAAGAAGATGACAAAAGATTTACAGAAGCTTTTTAAGCTAAGAGATTTGGGAACTCTTAAATACTTCTTGGGGTTAGAAATTGCTCGATCTTCAGCAGGAATATCAATATGTCAGAGAAAGTACGCATTGGAGTTGCTTTCATCAACGTGAATGCTTGGAAGTAAACCATCCTCTACTCCTATGATTCCAAACTTAAAGATGTCTAAGGAAGATGGAAATTTGATTGATGACAGAGAATTATAACGAAAGATTGTGGGAAGGTTGATTTATCTAACGATTACACGACCGAATATATCATTTTCAGTAAACAAATTATGCCAATATTCATCAGCTCCTTGTACCTCACATTTGAAAGTTGTTTAAAGAGTCTTACAATACATTAAGAGGGGTGTATTGAACTAAACATTTGGAGTGATTTGAAGGTTTTCTTAAAATCCACTGTTATTCAACTAAGGATTTTAAAATGTCTTCTCAAATCCAGTGTTATTGAATATGAGATTTATGTAAAATCACTCAAAATCACTTAAAATCCTATGTTATTCAAACAACAATTTGTTAAAATCATATCAAATCCACTATTATTGAAAATATTTTAATTATTGGGATTTTAACGACTGCAAGGGATTTTAGAAGATTTTAGATGATTTTCTTAGTTAAAAATAAAAAGATCCAAATCTCATGGTTTTAGGTGGTATTATAGAGTATTTTAATATAAATTCACAACAACTTCCTTAAAATTACCAAAAAAACCATCAAAATCATCTAAAATCTTAATTAAACTCAAATCACTCCAAATGTTTAGTTCAATACACCCCCTAAAGGTATTGTGGGACAAGAGATGTTTTATTCTGCTGATGAAGATCTTTATATTTTTCAAAGCCCCGTAACTCTTCCTCAGCCACGCCGTTGTTGACGATCCTTTACTCCGACAGCATCTAGGGTTCCTCGAACAATGTGAATTGAAAGGATTTGTAGACGCTAATTGGGCTTCATGTCAAGATAGTCGACGTTCTACCACATGCTTCACAATGTTTCTTGGTTCTTCTCTGATTTCTTGGCGGTCCAAGAAACAACCTACAATATCTCGATCATCTACAGAAGCATAATATATAAGTTTAGCTCTTGCTTCATGTGAGATGATGTGGTTGAAGCATTTGTTGCGTGATCTACAAGTTCATGATCCTGATCCACAAATTTTATATTCTGACAGTACTGCAGCAATATACATTACTACAAATCCAGTTTTCACGAAAGGACAAAACATATCGAAATTGATTGTCATACAGTTCAGGAACAGCTGGATAAAGGATTGTTGAAGACTCTTCATGTTAGAACAGAAGATCAAGTAGCATATATCCTTACTAAACCGTTATTCCCTTATCAATTTGAGCATCTCAAGTCCAAGATGAGCATCATTAACATATTGTGCACATCTTGAGGGGACATATTGAAGGAGATATGCTCAATGGTTTAGATCAAATTAGCTTTCTTTAGCTGGTTTGATCATAAGTTAATTAGCCGGTTTAGTTCAACTGATTTTGTATATAACGAGGACTGGTTTTTTGATCAGATTAACGAATGAATTACATTTCATTTCCAACAAACTTTCCCTCTTGTCTCTCTACATTTCGAATTTCCGTAATAGTTTCTTATGTTATAGTGTGAGTCCATCATGTAAATAGTGTAAGTAGTAGGTGTTGAATTGAGATTAAGCGATTTTTGAACCACATCGAAATAATCAATATAAAAACTAAACTATAACAAAAATCAAAGCCGAACTACCAAACTGAGAAATCTAATATATATATATATATATATATATATATATAATAATAATAATTTAAATTTGAATCTTAAACCAAATCTGAACCAATCCATATATAATATTAAACACCTTGAAGTAGTACTTGTCTATTAGTATTTTTTCCATATGCTTTTTTTTCTTTTTAGTTATATAAGATGGAATGCGTTTTTAAGATACAAAAGCCAATAAAAACAAAATTTTCTTCGAAAACTAAGTTCAAAATGGAAAATTAAGCCGGCGTAATAAACAGAAATCCTTGAAAACAAACTTATATCTAAAACATAATACAATCGATAAAATCCAAAATCAATCAAAGGGAAACCGAACTTGAATAACAAGACCCAAGCGGAGAAGTCAGAGCGAGATTTACCGTTGTCGCCCATGGCCCACCAACGGTAACATCATCTACATGAACAGATGCTGAAAGACCCTCTTTCAGACTCAAAGAACCAAGACTTCACAACCCCACAAGAAAGACCCTAACACAGACCACTAAGAATCTTTCGAATAAGGTTGTAACGCAACTCTATGCGCCCATAAATACATAGATAAAATTTTAAAAACCCAAATCACACAAGATTTGAATCAACTAAAGCCAAACCAACCTAAACTACCTCGAATCAAAACAAAACCCCAAAAAAATTCAGATCATAAAGCACACACAATAATCTCTCACAACAACTAAGAAGCATAATTTTAGATGACAAAGACAGATCTATGAACCCACGATAGTCTGAATAGAAGATGTAACTTAACATTAACTTCTAAAACCGGAAGACCCACAACTCAAACCCTAACCATAAACCGGATCCAACATCCAACCCAAACCTAAACCTAAAGCCCAGCCCACAAACCAAACCACAACAATACGAGCTGCCACACAAGACCCAAAACCAAACGCCAAAGATTACTATAACGAAGGTAAAATCACAAGCTCACCACCACAGATGTGCACATGATTCCGGAGCTGGCAAGGGAAACATCGGCTGCAACTTCAAGGGCTCGCACAAAACGAACCATACGAAGTGAAGACAACCGGCGACACGATGATGAAGAGGCGGCGATAACGTGCGGAACAGAAGAACCGTCGTAAATGGCGGACTAAGTTGAAAATTAGTCAACAACTAGACGGCAGCAGTGGACTAACCCTCCCCAGCGACAACAGAGGATGTCGGCCGAGGAGTAACCGGAGATGCTGAGGGAGGTGGCTGCCTCGAAGACATGGCTTGGGAGCTTCTCACTCTTTATTTTTAGGGCGAACACGTTTTCTTGTTTTCTTCACACATCTGTGCTTGTCTATTACTATATACTCCAAGAACAAAATAAAATGTTTGTTGAATATAATTATCAGCCTAACATCTCAAAATAAACTCAAAACTAATGATCCTTTATTATGATTTTTTTTGGCTTGAAAAAACCCCAATTTCAATATTTGGACATTTTATATATTGTCCATTTTAATTTAAATAGAATAATTCTAAATGAAATTGCATTTTACTTAGTCATAATCCTTTTTATTTTAAAACAAAATAATGAATATGATTATTTTATATTTGGAGTAATCTCAAAAAAATTTATTTTATAATTATATATGGAATATAATCGAAAAATCCTATTTGAAAATAGAGTTTGAAGTGAAAAGTGAAATAAAGTTGGAAACAAAATGTTATGAAACATTTTTTTTAAAAAAAAATTCACAGGTCTTTAAATGTGCATATATGTTAAGGATAATATTACCCCTTTGTGACCGGAGGATAATACATTATTCATTTCTTTGAAAAACACCTGACAGATGAATTTTTACTTTTTCCAAATAAACAAATGAACGTTACGAGTGATCAGGTAAGATTGGAGTTTTGAATTCTGTGATGCCTCAACAAAAAGGTGATCAAAATAAATAAATACTCGTAGTGAACAACAAGTCTTTGAGCCTAATAATAAAATGTAAAATTACTAAAAATCAGGGAAAGGGCTTTTGACGAGAATAACGAGGCTTTCCATACTATACTACTACTAATGTTTAATATTTAATACAACACGACCTGTGTGCGTTCTCTGTCTCCAAAATCCAAAAGGATCAATAAATTATTAATCAATAATGCATAACTTATTATACTCAAATGAGTCAATTATTTACACTTCCAGAGAGATTCTTATAAACTACAATTTGAAATAGAAAAATACTAAGAGAGAGATTTCAGATCCAAAAATAGAGCCATAAATTCGCCGTTATATAAACGAGGACTTAGCAAATGATCTACAAATTCGCCACCCCACCTTTGACTTTGACAACACAAATGAAAACGGTTTAAGACAAATCGGAATAAATAAATTATTAATTTATAATTTGAAACAAGCTCTTAAATAATTGGGTCAGTGATCTAGAGTTTGGTTCCATTTTGTGAAACCGATGAATATATTTTATAAGGAAATACCGAGTTAATTGCACATGTTATACCTTTTTAAAAAGTAATAACAATTTTGTTTTTTTCAAAATTTTATTGCATTTTTGTATTTTTTTTTTTATCTTTTTTAGTGGTTGTTAATGAACATTTAGTTTTAGTTTTTGTCTTATAGTTATAGATAGTTAATTCAACCACCTATCCACAATTTACCATCCTATCCATCCGATTTTTTTACTTTTCTTAATTATTTTCTTTTCTCTTACATTCTATTTCTTACTTTATAACTTATTTTTTATCCCTCATTTTTTCAACGGTGGATAGGATACGGGAGGTGATGATTCCGACAATATAGACCGCCAGAATGAAAATAAAATACGCCGATATACCAGAATTCAAAAAAAAAAATCGGACATATTATGGAATTGCGAATGGATAGTTTAGAGTAGATGTCTATAACATCCAGCCACGTGAATACTACCACATCTCATGCTTAACAAGATGCTTACCATGGGTAAACGTTTATGATGGACAAGATGCTTAACAAGATGCTTAAAAGTATGTTGGACGATCACATCTCATGCTTAACAAGATGGTTTAACATACGATGGACAAGATGCTTATCATGGGTAAACGTTTATGATGGACACTAGTTAACAAGATGCTTACCATGGATAAACGCTTATGATAGACAATAGGTGGTCAAGAGTTAACATATTTGTGATCCGTGGATACAAAAGTATGTTGGATCGATTATTCGTGGACACTACCACAATTATATCACATGCTAAACACTTATGATGGACAATAGAATGGTCAAGAGATCACACTATCGTGATCCGTGGACATAAAGTATTTTGGTTCGATTATTCGTGTACACTACCATGATTTATATCACATGATAAACACTTATGATAGACAATAGAGGTATGTGGTAGTATCCACGTGTATAGATATTGTGGACACTACTCATAACTATCCATTCGCAAATTTTTTCTTAAGTCCAATTTTTTTTTTTTTGAATTCTGGTAGATCGATCGATTCTCTCTCCATTCCGGTGATCTAAATTGCCGAAAATCTTACCTATTGGATCATATCCACCATTCAAAAAACAAAAGGTAAAAACAATGCAAAAGTAAGAAAGAGAATGGAAAAAACAAAACTAAAAAGAAGTGGTTAATTTTCGGTAGGACTAAAATGGTCTTTTTATTCGTGGGTCATACAAAAAAAGATATATTAAAGCAAATTTTTTTTTGAAAAGATACAAAACTGAAGTAAAAAATAAATAAAAAGATACATCTGGTGCAATTCACCCGGAAATACCTTACGTTTTAAATCGAAGTGATGTCATAAACAGTTTACATACCCTGGTGTCGTTCGTAAAAAGTCTATATATTTTAATTATAATGTCATGAAACTTTGGAGTCGTAATGTTTTGTTTGTTTGTAATGTTGACAATTAAAGCATCACTGTAAAATGTCACAAAGACGGAGGTTCAACTAGGGCTGGGCATAATACCCGGACCCGAAATACCGAACCGAACCCGAACCGAAAAAGTAGAACCGAACCCGAACCCGAACCGTCAAAATACCCGAACGGGTCCTAAACTCCTATATCCGAAGAACCAAACCCGAACCCGACCCGAACCGAGAACCGAATGGGTATCCGAAATATCCGAATTACAATTATATACCTAAAATATTAATTATATTTAGACTCAATATAACAAAATTATCCAAAATTATAATTATAAACTTAAATATATTAGTTATTTTTAGGCTAAAATAACTAAATTATCAAAAATAAACAAAATATATAAAGGGTTTTGTTATATTTATCAAAATTTAACGAATTTTTATTTAAATATAACTAATTTTTATTTTTGTTTTATGTTTTTCGGGTACCCGAACCCGAACCGAACCCGAATGGAACCGAACCGAACCCGAACCGAAATTTTAAAATACCCGAATGGGTTTATATCTCTAAACCCGAAAACCCGAAAACCCGAAAAACCCGAACCGAACCCGAACGGGTACCCGAACGCCCAGGCCTAGGTTCAACTAACAACAGATCACCAAAACTGATATCAGGATAACATAAACAATCTCGCCCCTTTACGGAACTCTATTATGTAGCCAAGCCGGTCGATCTAAAGCAAGATAAGATAGATCATCTCCAGTGACGCCTTTGGCAATAGCCTTTGAAAATGGATTTTGTTTTGCTCTATACAATCTGAAATAAACATAGATTGAAGAAAATTATTACTTGGGCCACTTCAGATGATAGGGTTCCGCAATATAATAGGATTTTTTTTTTCGCATGGATGAGAGAGCATCTGTCACATGAAAAGATTCTTAGCCCATTAGATAATTCTCTTACAAATAAGTATGTATAATAACATGTTAGATATATACTTCCATTGGTCCAGAAAGAGATCATAGTGTTCCTATTTCTTCAAATATTCTAAAGAATCAAGGCAATCGCCAACCGCCTCCTCTTCCTCATCAAATCTGGCTGGGAGTTGTAATATATCATTTATAGAGACACTGGAGAGAATCCATGTTGCGGCGATGGAATCTAAGCAAGGACCATGATTTTGACGAGCAGTTGTGATTTTGGCCGATCGATTTAGTTAAACTCGCCATTACATATTTGACATATCGAATCCACCACTAATTGTTCTGCCGATCAACAACTGCTCATGCAACAAAGGTGAAGTTCCAAGCTGCTAAACATCCTGATCTTTGATGAGTTAAAAGGGTCTTCCAGCAAGTTATTAATTTGGAATAAGGGGATAATGCGAGACGAAGACGAACTAGTAACCACTTTTTAGCGAAAAGCATCCATTCTTAGAACCTTTTATATATACTCGTTATGTTTTTCAACGATATAATATTACAACATTGAAAATGACTAATCATTTCTTGCGAGGAAAAATTAGCAAAACTGATTAGTATATTTAGATCGAAAAAAATTAAAACCGCGTGAAAACTAATGATGTTACTATATTTAAACATACACCAGTAATTATTAGATTATCATAGTTAAAACACATGTACTTATTCAGGGAACCAACAACATACTTTGGAAGAACCACACAACTGCCTGATGTAAACTTCATCCTCGTACAAAATTCAATACAGCTTTCATATATCCTCTCTGTTGGGAGCCATACACGGAGTTGTTTTAAAGCATAATACATCATTACCTTTTTTATTCCAAACCTATTAAATAAAAATCATTAATTATACGATATATATAAAACAAAAATACATAAAATAAAATTTCATGAGACACACTTTTATTATCTTAGATTTATAGCTAAAATATAACAAAGGAAATAAATGTTATTTTTGATTATAAGTACAAGAAGATAACTCGGAAGATTATGTCCATTTTCAGCTCTGACCCTAAGATACATTTTGATTATGAAGAGAATGTGCATAATGTTATCAAAAGGGGAAATATCTATTAAGTACATGATATAGATCAGAATGTCTTATATAGTTGTAGAGTCCTCAAATTAACAACTAGAGCCAATGCAGACTATTTTTGTGGGTGAGCAGATTCCTTGATAAGAGCTTCTCGCAAGCCCACCACATATTTAACACCTAGACTGAAGCTTACGAGAGTCCAAGTGACTCATGCTAAATAATCTAACTCTCAGTGAGAATAAAAAATTCAACCGCACAAAGATGAGATGTATGCAATCTCTTTTCCTTAGATTCTGGTCCAACTATCACCAGGCTACCTCGTTTGGGTTAATTTGATTAGATTTTTGATAAGTCTTTTTCTAAATGACATAATCAGAATCCCCTAAATTCCACAAGATTTCCAAACGATTTTTTTTTTTTGTAAAACACCCAAAGCAAAGTTGATTCCAAAAAACTAGTATTACACTGTTTAGTTTAAAAAGACAGTAAATGGCACAACAGATAGAATAAAATACTGACCCATAAAACAAAAAGAAAGATCCCATCCCACTGGTGTTTGCTCCTTTCCCCACACCGTGATTGATGGTCACTCTCCATTGTCCACACTAACTTCTCGATATTCTACAAACCACTCCCATCTTTTTTAATTTCTCACTTTTTAAAAAGCTGGCAGCAATATATTCTTTAATCTAAGTTTCACTTTTGACCCTAATATTTTCACTTTGATCAAATTTGGTTCCCTCTTCTTTACGCTTCAACTAACTTAACGACGAAGCCCTCACTCACTTTCCTTTTATATATACCTCCACGCGCACGACAAACAACAACTTCCCTCACAGAACACAAATGGATTGGTTTTCATGGCTGTCGAGAACAAATCTTGAACCTTGTCTCATCCACGAATACGGTCTTTCTTTCTCCAAGAACGAGCTCGAACACGAAGACATTGCTTACTTCAACCACGAGTTTCTCCAGAGCATTGGAATCTCCATCGCTAAACACCGTCTCGAGATCCTCAAACTCGCTCGTCGAGATCGCAAGAGATCTCCTCTTCTCACCTCTCGTTCCATCTCCAGAGTCGTGATTGCCATAAGGAAAACCGGTAAGTGTTTCTCCGATCACTTACGCGCATGGATCCGCCGCGAAGAAGAGTCTTCTCGAGCTCTGGTTCTTGTACCGAAGAGAAGTAGCAGCACCGGCGTCGGGAAGTGGAAAGGTGGGTTTCTGAAGAGGAACAAGAGATCTGTGATGCCGAGCAATGGAAATGGAGGAGATAAGCAGCAAGAGAGGTTGCTGTTGACCAATGGGACTCCTTGTAGAATTGATAGCTTCTCGAGTCCAATGGTTTTCGATTACAGTTTCAGGGAGGAGATGGTTTATACGCAGAACAGCCAAGATACTTATCTTGAAGAAATCAAATGGGATTCAATGTTTCAGAATCTGAAACCTACTTGATGTTCTGTTTTTTCTCTTCTTCTTCCTACTTATCAGACTGATGGTGAGAGATGATGTTTTTAGGGTTCGTTCCACCACGAATTTTTGATTATTTTTTGCATCTGTTATTGTGCTTGGAGTGTGTGATTATGTGTTGTTGTTAGGATAATTAATTTTCTTAATTAAAAATTAAAACTAGGATTGAGTGCAGTGTCAGGTCAGGTGAGTGTGTGTCATCATGTTGTGTAATGAGTCTGTCTCTTCATTCTTTGCTGTTTGTCTAAGTCTCTGTGCCAGTCAAAACTTCTTTACAGCTTTTGCTTTACCGGTTTACGTTGACCAAAAAAATACTTTACCGGTTTACAAATCAAAAGTTGACCACTTTACAAACTGTTTGACACACGTACCCACCACAGTAAGTGATCTTTACTCTTGAGGTAGCCTATAAGATCTTGAGCCATATAGAGAACGATAAACCGGTCTTATCCTAACAGTCGGTAACCCCCCGAGGATGGCTGCAACCCCACAGACACAAGCCAGGATCACGAAAGTCAGTTTGAAACACTCTGGTCCATAACAAATCGAGCTTCCTTGTCTAGTAGCCTCAGCATCATACAGCCGACCAGCTACTAAACCGGAGACGAGCACTGCCCCAGTTGGGATTCCTAAAATCATGAAACTGTAGATGATGCTGAAATGTTCTAGCCCAAAGAGCTCAGATGCTGTAGGAACCATGAGAGAGTACTGAAATCCGTAGCACGTGCCTAGAAGATCGGTTGCTGGATAGAGAGTGGTGGATGAAGAGAGAGCATAGAGAATGAAAGCAAGTACCATAAGAATCTGCGCTAATGTCATCCACACGGTTCTTGGCATTGCTCTTGACTTGACAAAGTGTTCTGAGATAGCTCCTGAGCTAAGCCGGCCAACAAAGTTAAAGAAACTAAAGAGGCATAAGAGGACTGTTGTGTTCTCAATGCCAACGGCAATCCCAACCTGAGCCAAGTTGTTTAAAACTGTCACTCCAGAGCCATCTTTACAGGAATGGCAAGAGGAGACACCAGAAGAACAACCACTAAACCAACCAGTGTATATCTAACGCTACTGCCTACTGAGATCACATTGCCAACCACAGTGATAGTTAGAACAATGACAGCAGCTAAAACAGCCATGGCTTGAGTGAAAACGAAATGGACATGCTCAGATGAATCCACTCCAGAAGCAAGAGCACATGGTCTAATGAAGTACATCATAGCAAAACAGATAACCGGAATTCCGAGAGCAAGGAAACGCAGCAAATCCGTAGAAGATTGATCAAGAAACACATTATATATCACAGTGTAAACCGCTCCACCTATTGCAGCATACCCTTTGAGGATTCCGGCAACAGTGCCTCTACTAAGCGGGAAATTCTTCATGTTCGTCACTAAAACTGCTGTCCCAAACCACGCATTGCTGTTAGTAGCCACAATAAGCGCGATCCACAACTGCAATTCCCAGTGAACAAAAATATCATCATTTCTTTCTTTGCATGTCAAGCGATTCACAAAACGCATCAAGATTAGGGCTTTAAATCAGATCAATCCAAGATTCTCAAAGAAAAAAAGGTGAAGACTATGACTCACCAGCCAAAAGGGAAGACCAGGAAGAGTCTGAGTAACGGAAAGCCAAATGAGTCCATATCCCACGAAGCAAGCACAAGCACCGACAAAGAGGACCATCCATGGCGGAAGCTTGCTGCATGCGTAACCTGGAAGCAAAGCGACGCTCTCTCCGACATCATTGGCAACGCCAAGCATTGTGAGCTGTTGCTGGCTGTAACCCAACACAGATTTTAGAGCATTAGAGTACAAGGGGAAGTTGTAAGCGTTTCCGGCAGCGATTTCTACCCATACCGCCGCCAATAAACCAACCCACGGTGGTCGGCTTCCCAACTTGATCACTTGCTTTGGCATTTCAGTAACCGCTGTAGAAAACTGTTTTATATATTTACACATAAGGATACTTTTTATAAACTGTTTTCTGTATTTTACACCTTGAAGTTTTAAGATCACAAAAACCAAAGCCACTTTATCGTGACAAAGACGAGAAATAAGTATAGAGCACACCAACGAGTTATACAATAATAATGGAAAAGCATTCGGTAATACAACCATAATATTATTGAAAAATATTCAGTATTACAGTATATAAGCTTTGACTAAATATATGAAGCTCCCAACCATAATGGAGAAGAAAAAAACTTATGGTATACAACAAAACGTGGCTTTTTTTTTTTACATGAAAACAGTAAAAGTCATAGTGATCAAAGACTTTTGACAAGTGAATCACATAATTACCATTAAAGACATGCATATACGATTCAGGAAGCGGCTACAAATTTCTCCCAGGTACCGTATTTTGAGCTGAAAGTTCCACCACCAAATTGCTGTGCGTACTCACATATCACAGTCCGAGCGCAAGCGTCCCATGTCTTGGCTATGTCTTTGAGCGACATCGGCTGTGACAAACTTCTTAGCAATATATTGAACCTTGCCATAGCTTTGGAAGAGAGGTCCTCGTTCTCTTTGCTGTTCAAGAAAACATACCATGTTAAGGTAAGAAAATAATCCAGTTTCTTGTAGAAGGGTTTTAGAGACATACCAGACGATTTTGGAGAAGATTAAAACTATTTGATACAAGTGTTGCTTGACTCAGTTTGAAAGGTCTATGTTTCTATTTATTTGAGACTGAAGGATTTTGCTTGTACCTGGTTTCAACCGGGAGTTTATCCAGGAGAGATGGAGAACCGTTGGGGTAGCTACAAGGTACCAGTAGACGCAATGGTTGTATAGGAGACTGTAACAGAAGCACAAAACATATCTTAAAAAGGCTAAACGAAATGATTTTTTTTTTTCCATAAATTTTTAACCATATGACCATGCTTACCATTTGGGTTGATGAAAGATGAGCCTTCAAGGCAGGGCTGAGAGAGACAGCTATAAACGAGAATCTTACTGTTGTTCCTTCACACCCTTTGCTTGCTGTTGCTCCCTCACTAGGATCAGCAGCATCTTCATCATCACTAATCTCAACAACTGTATCTATCAGCCGCTGGTTTATTTCCTTGATTTCCTCCAAAAGGGCATGCTCGTTCTGCAGTCCAAGATTCAGTCGTCAATTTAAAAAACTGAAACCTTGTACTTCCGAATCTTCTTTGTTGCGTGGGTCAATTTTCAGACATACCTAAGGGAACTCTAACTGAAAACCATACCTCAGTTCTTGCCTTCTTGCCAACAGAAGTCGCAGTAGATTCCAGATCTGATGTTTCCGAACATGCAAACTGCTTGCAGTTATCACCAACGCTTCCTCCTAATGAAGAAACGCTCAATGGCATTGCAGTTGTGTGACGCTTCATTTTCTTGGTTGCCATCATTCCCTCTTGCGACATGAAATTTCTTGCTTGGAGACGACACTTCGTCATTGCAACCAAGTCCTCGCCAACTGAAGCTCTTGAACCGTTTCCTGGGGCTGAACCAGCTATCCTATCAACCATGCTTACAACAGATTCGATGTCACTTACTGCAGAAGAAAGTGATTGTGGTGAGATGGACTTCACCTGAAAATAACAGAAGCCATACATCATGATCAGAACAATGCTTCTACTACAAAAGATGGATGGCAGCAACAACGCCGTCCTGTTGCAATATAAAAAATTAGTAATGTTACTTACGGCTCTAATAAGGCGTTCAATAGGCAGCTCAGTAGCACTTGGTTTTCCAGATGTACTTGTCAAAGGATTTAAATTATTTCCATCAGGACTAGTGAACTCCTGAAGGAGAGGAGAGGCAGAGATCCCTGGAGTGCCAATTGCAATGGATTGAACTACACCTTGCATGCCAGTTGCTTGTAGGCGTGCAGTATTCCCCATTGACAACGAAGAAGCTCCAGATGGTTTCTCAGAGTCAACTTGCATAGGGGACGGTGCCAAAGGGGTTGAAGGGGATGGGACAACAAACGGGGAGTTTGCAGGTTGCAATGGAGTTCCCATCTTGTTGACAGATGATATTACATTTCTCTGGTCGACCTGAGGAGACAAATGTTGCTGTGTCATCTGAGGAGATGCACCTGGAAGAAGTTGAGGCGACGTAACAGGAAGCTGGGATCCTGGTTTTAACTGTTGAAGGGGATAAGCAGCACGTTGACCCTGCAGAGATTGTTGCTGGAACATCCCACGACTGACATTCATCCCTTGCCTTGATGTCAAATCATTCATATCATTTTGTGCAGCTTGCTGTCTTGCTTGCAACTGTTGCTGCTGCTGCTGTTGCTGAATTAACTGCTGCTTCTGTAGCTGCTGCTGCATCTGGCGCTGTTGAAATTGCTGTTTGAGCTGCTGCGTCATTTGTTGGTCTTGCTGTTGCTTCAGGTGCTGTTGTTGAAGCAAACTGGAACTTAACTGGCTTTGATTAACATTAGACTGCAGTGTACTTAACCCACTTTGACCAGAGGCAGAACTGTTATTTACTTGGTGAGAAGTATTTTGTTGCATGGATCCAATGGAAACCTGCTGGCCATTGTTCAGTGCATTTCCTTGGCCTGACTCTAAACTAGAGGCTGATATGGAACTGGGAATGTTCTGCTGTGGAGCTGACACTCCAGGACGAGATGATAGAACATTGTTATGCATATTTGCCAGACTACTCTGTTGTGCCCTTGGCCCAGAACCTGGCATGCTCATTGATTGCATCTGCTGATTTGCTTGACTATCATGAGATTGGTCTTGACCATTCTGAGATAATTGTTGCTGCATAGGCTGCATCTGAGACTGCGGAAGCTGCCCTTGCTGTACTGGCTTCCTCGGCCTGTGCATATTTAAGAAACCTATAATCTGCTTCTCATAAAAAGCCACCTTATCCTTCAATGCAGGCATGATATTGCTCTTTGAAACCGATAGGAATTGTATCATTCGCTCCAGCATTGTCTTGAACTGCTTCAATTTCTCAAACTGCTCTGATCTTTGCTGCTGCGGATGAGAATCCTGCTCAACAGAAAAAGGAATGTGTTCAATGCGAAAAGAGACAAGCACATAGATGCAAGCTACAACCTCTAGTGGACAGTCAGTAAGAAACTAAGAATATGAGTCTCAAGGTCCCAAAGTTGTATGACTTTTTTTTTTTTGCAATATCAAACATATTTTGCATTACAATTCATAGAAATTCTCTTCAGGTACTTACTACTGTTACGGAGAATATATACAATACAAAATATTCTCCTAGTAAAAAACCGCAACTTACTTGCTGCAACTTGGCTGCAACTCTTTGGTAGATTTCATTAAGATCTGGTAAGTACGCCTCTTTCATTGTTTTGATCTGCAAAGACAAGCACCAATGGTCACACGATTACTCATTACGGTGATATCTATGTAAGATCACCTGCCTTGTTGCATCTATGTCTTGTAGACAGAATTGGTAAAGATATAATAAACTTATTTTATCTACCCCAGACACTTCTGGGTCTGACAGCAAGACTAAGAAACCGGAAGCATTACCAAATTAGGAAGAGAAATCTACCTTTTGGAAAACCTCCTCTTGCCAATCAACCCCATTTCCACTTTCCGTCTGTGCCGTCGAGTCTAGCGATGCTAAAATTTATAAAATACGGTTTATTCAGCATCAGATTCTGCTGAGGGATTATGTAAAGCATCAGAACCTAAAGTATTCACAAAGATGTAAAAGCATACATGATGGCATCTCCGGAAGGGTTCTCTGGGATTGATATAGTTGTCTCTGTTGGTCCACAACATTTTGCGGTGGCAGCTGGGAACCTGTGACTTGGCCTGAAGATTGTAGCCTTTGTTGCACATCCTGTTGTAGCAGATTAGGTTGTTGTTGCAAACCTAACTGCTGATGATGCGACTGAACCGGCATCATCTGCTGTTGAGATGGCTGATTTTGCGACTGTTGGCCCTGAGAAGAAAACAAGCCATGGCCAGCCTGATGTGTTCGTTGAAGCCCAACCGTTGGTTGTGATAACATGTGTACCGACTGCTGGTTAGCCTGCAAGTTCGAATTGCCAACCTGGGAACTGAGCAATTGTTGTTGTGGTTGCTGCAGTCCTGTAACATTGCTTTGAGTGCCCAGAGGTTGCTGGTGCGTAGCCTGAAGGTTGTTTTGTTGAGACATTAATTGTTGCTGGGCCGGTGGCTGTTGCTTCTGCTGCAGCGGTTGCTGCTGTTGCATGTTCATAACATTATTTTGTTGGTTGAGTAACCTTTGCTGATGTTGCTGCTGCATATCCCCAACAACATGCTGCCCCATCATCTGCTTTTGTTGGATGCCTGAGCCATTTGCAGCTTGTTGCCGCATCATTTGGGCTTGCTGCTGTTGTAGGGGAGAAATTGACTGCTGCGGCAATGAAGTTTGCTGCAGATGGATGCCAGAGGCTTGTTGTGTTTGCGGATGTTGCCTTAGCAGTGAAGATTGATGCTGGCGAAGCATAGACTGTGTTGTACTCTGCTGAGCAGACAATTGAGGACTTGATTGCTGATTTGTGTGGAGACCCTGGAGAGGAGCTGAGCTCACAGCGGAGGGCTGAGTCGCAGATGTCTGAATGCCAGGCTGTTGAGACGAATGCATTTGATTGGGCTGCAGCACATTTTGTTGCTGTTGTTGTATGTGCGGTGGCAAAAGCGAATTGGGATTGGGAACATTCCCTGACTGAAAATTCTGCTTAAGAAGTTGCTGCTGTAGCTGTTGCTGATAAAGATATTGTGCACTCTGTGGCTGCTGCTGCTGCTGCTGTGAAGACATAGTATGCGGCCTGCCCAACATCTGCCTTTGGGATCCAGAAAACATGTTCGATGAAAGGCCATGCTGCCCAGATGAATCTTGCAACATTCCGGATACATTTTGCATATTGGAATTCTGATTTACAACGCCTGGGACGTTATTATTGGTTATGGAAGAAACAGGCGGCATGGAAGATGGTAAAGCAGTAGAACCACTCATTCCAGAGGCTGTATTACTCTGCATGGTTTGGGATAGTAACGGCTGAGATGCTTGAGATTGATTGTTTGGTAACGATCCTGAAAGAAGGTGCCCTTGATTGGTGGGCACTAAAGGTTAAAGAGCACCAAATTAGAGGAACAGTCATCCAAAAAATCAGATATAAACAATACGTGCTTGAGAATTGTGATTACTTGAATCCATGGATGTGGCATTATTAGTGGTAGGGATAGATGAGGAAGAGCCAGTAGCATTTTGCGATCTAGTCTCCATAGTCAGCATCTTCATGGATATCTTCCGAAGGTAATCAGTCTGAAAATCGAAATACAAAGAATATCAAGATCAGGTACACACCTTCCAGGTACCAAATTCGGTTCTTTATCCATGTTGTGGAGAGTCCATTGCCTCAATAAAAAGAATATCAAGAACATGTTCTTTATCCGTGTTCTGTATTACCTGGTTAACAGCACCGCTGAAAATTTTCTCCTCGAATCTGGCAGCAATTCTCCTGAGCTCGTTGATTCCTTCTGGTCCGGAAAATGGAAGGTGCTTCTTTAGTGTTTCCATTCTGCCCGCAAGTGGCAAGTAAATAAAGGGGGAGAAACAGAAGAATTGGTAAAAGAAGTGTAACACCATTAAAAGCTTGTATCTGTGATGTAAAACTATGCAAGTAATATGAATTCACTTACATCTTGTTAACGATCTTCTGGCGTGAGTCAGGCGGCAATTGATTTCTCCATTCACCAGTGTCCATGGCAGGTTCTCCATTTGGAATGGAAGGTCTCCAATTGTTATTATCCATCAAGTGTGCTAAGAACGAAAGAATCAAAACATTGTGTATAAGATTAACCAAAACATAACTCTTATCACACCAACAAAGTTAGTTCATCAATTCTCCTAATTAATAAGAACCGAGGAGA
Organism: Orychophragmus violaceus; assembly: GCA_030180135.1. Taxonomy (NCBI): domain Eukaryota; kingdom Viridiplantae; phylum Streptophyta; class Magnoliopsida; order Brassicales; family Brassicaceae; genus Orychophragmus; species Orychophragmus violaceus. The sequence continues at coordinate 6,346,529 of CM058229.1, forward strand.
ACCACAATCTTAATAAGGTCGATTGTCATCCCGATCACAAGACAAAACTCCAAAAGCAACAGAACAAAGCCAAAAACAAACGAGATTCGGAAATTTCACCTCAAAAATTCAGAGCGTATCGAGGTGATTTCGCGTTTGATACAAATGATTATGGTATGGATTTAGCCAAAAGAAAGGAAAATTGGATGCAGATTAGGGTTTAGGTCGATCGAGAACAGAATTGAAGGATATAAAAGTGGCACCTTTCGTTCCTTCTGGGTAAACTTCTTCCGTCCGTCTTAAATAATTTTCTACCGAATGAGTCGTCTCGCTAAATGTCTACGCGTAGCTATGAAATTACAGAAAAGCCCTCCAACTAAAGAGAAAATACACAATGTACTTGCCAATGAAGTTATATTCTTTTCCACCTCCGTTGTGAGATTTGTAACATAGTAGCGGTAGCGAGTATAACTCTGAGTTAAAGAAAACTGTAAGTGATATAATTCTATTAGTAACTCCATTAAAACCTTCAACATAAACAAATGAAGTGGGAAAATGAATGTAACTGAGTTTAAATATCCATATATTACACCAAGGAAATGGATTAAAATTAAGCTTCTGCTACTACATGAAGGAATTCAATCTTGGAGAAAGAAAGTCATTTACCTAGATTCAAGGTTATGTTGTTGCTGGCAGCAAGGACAGATATCTTTGCGGATATTTGGCCAAGGTAATCGATCTGGATGATTGTATAAAGAAGAATATCAGACCAAAAAGCAAGACATGACATAAATCTAGCAAGTATACATGGATTTCAAACCTCATAAACTGAGGCTTAATATACAACAACAAAGCATGTTTATGTGTGAAGTTCAGTGCCTTAGAAGTCTCTATAGTTATCACAATAATGAAATAGATATTGATGTTGAAGAGACAGTGAATCTTCAGTTACTAAAGCTAAGGACCTTAGCTAAATAAGTTATACACAATGGGAAAGATTTTTCCTTCTGGCACGATCACTGGTTCGATCATGGAAGACTATCAGACCTTTTAGGAACTCGTGGTACTATTGATATGAGAATTAATAAGGATGCAACTATGGCTGAAGTTTTGTGTAACTATCCTCCTTAATGATATTGAGAATGGTATAGATGAAAAGAGGGAACCTGGCATCTCTGTTGAAGCTGACATTGATCTATGGAAAGCTAAGGAAGGGAAGTTCAAGAAGGTGTTCTCTTCTAAATTAACTTGGGAGATGACTTGGATCAACCATCCTCAATGTTCTTGGTCTGTAGCGATTTGGTTCTGATATAATACTCCTCAGTGTGCATTTATCCTATGGACTGCTATGCATAACAGACTTGCAACAGGTGACAGGATACTTGCTTGGAATCCGAGGGTTGACGCTTCTTGCAAATTTTGTTCGGGGAATTTGGAATCAAAGCAACACCTATTCTTTGAATGTGCTTTCACTACTACGGTTTGGGAGAATCTGGTCAAGGGATTGCTTCAACATTCTTATACAACAAGCTGGGATGAGATAGTTACTTTGTGTTCAGGCTAACCGTTGCTGTCCACAAGTCAATTCCTCCTGTGGTACACATTTCAATCTACGGTTCATTCTATTTGGAGAGAACGGAAAGCTAGAAGACATGGGAATCTTCAATCAAATGAGCAAGCTATAATCAGGTTCATTGACAAAGCTGTTCGCAACCGAATCTCGACCATCCGTGATGAGGATGCTAATCCCATGGTGATAAACACTACTGAAAATTTTCGCCTCCATTCTGGAGGCAAATCCCAAGAGCTTGTTAGTTCCCTCTGCCCCGGAATTGTGCTTCTCTAATCTCTAGTGTATCCGTTGTACACAAATCATTACTATAATAATAGGAGTGTCTCTCCTGGTGTTGACACCTCAGCACCCGTATTGCCTGAGGTGTTGACACGTCAGATTAATGAATAAAATCTGAAACCAATCAGTTTAAAACGTTCGTCCACGTCATGATCTCTCATGGAATATATCGACCTTTATCATAATCAATCCATTATTTTTCTCTGTTATCCCTAAACCAGCCTCCTTCTCTCCCAAATCTCTCTCAAAGAAACCAGATCGAAGCTGCTTAATCGACTCATCAAATACTCCTCGATCCATCTCAATCAAATCCTCTCCCCGATAAATCCTTAGCCGTTCTAATCGATTACTCTCATGTCGCTTTGCCAAATCCAGATTCGCCTGTAATTGGAGCTACGAGAGCCTGCCATGTCGAAGAGATCAGGTTCCTCAACACCGTAATCATTTTTCTTAAAAAGGCTACGTTCTTCTAGCGACCTCCTTCCTATCATTTCTTTCTTCTTATCTCTTTCTCTCTCCCATTCGCCAAGGTCTCACTTCTCCCATCGCCATTTGATTACGGTACGATTCAGCTTCTCTAACTCTCTATTCGGTTATTCTCTGTCTCGCCCCTTTTAAAGTTTCCCAAACAAAGATTTTTTCGAGGTTTTACACATTTGTCTGCTTGGACTGATTTGTTTGTCTGCGTGTTACATTTGATTGTGGTTGCAGGGAGTGTATTGAGCTAAAAAATGGCTCTACTACAAATTGGAAGTATATGTTGGAGTATTCCTCCTCAATTTGCAGTGAGATCTTTCACTCTGAATTAATGAGGCTTTTTACTCTTCAAGTTCTAAGATCTACTTTCCTTTTTGTAGATCCAATACTTTCGCGCATCTCTTCGTGTTTTTGAGGTTTAAATCCACCCACACCAGCGGTGAAGGTTCCTACCGTGTCCTTAGCAGCTCCATGTATCATAAGGTACAAAAGCTTAACATTGACTTTCAGAGACACAAGTATTTTTCCCTAAAACTTGATTCGTGTATATCTTCTTCGTGTACAGTACCTTGACAGCTTCATTGTATGATTACCTGAATCCAGAGCCTTATGCGATTTGCAGCTGGAAAAAACTTCTAATAGGCAAGTTGTCAAATTTTGCTTTATCATATTCCTTGATTCCATGTATGCATTTTGTCTTCTACGATTATGTGAACTTGGTTTTGTTGTATTTTTCTCTATATAGATGATAGATGGATTTATATTTTTGGTGGTGCAGATAAAGACATGGAAGGATGACAAGGGGCCTAAGTTATACGATCCTGGTTATTTAAACCTCAGTCTGTTTTAGTTGGCTAAGAGCAGCACTTTCATTGAGGTTTCTTATCTCCTCAGTAAGTCTGTTCATCACCATCTTTAAGATTTTTTTCATGTTGCAGCTTATTTCATTTTGAGGCATTAAAATTTTGGTAAAGCAAAGGTTTGATCTTAGTCTCGCTATTGAAACAGAAAAGAAGTATATGAATTTATCATATTTCTGGGTGGTCGTGCAGATTTTCGTCCCACTGAGGATAAATATTTGGACTATGATTTAAAATTCTTGGTGAGGATCAAACTAATGCGCGAGTCAAAAGGGTTTCAAACAATCTGAGTTTAGGGAAGGTTTGATCGAGCATCAACTTCTGCAGGACATTTGGATACTTGGACAGCAAACGGAAAGTTCTGCAAGACCTCATGCACTCGATCAAGTCAAGGTAAGATTCCTCTCCTACTTTGCTCAAAATCAAAGCTAACATATGATGTGGCAAGTCCATTAGGTTTAGGGAGAAAGTGGATTTTTTCATGGTTAAAAGAGAAGATTTTTTTGTACGAATGAAGTTTCAGATACCCACAAATACTACATATTTATAGTAATGCTTGAACGATAACTATTCATGCTCCCCAGCTTATTGGGAATCTCAATAATTATTCTGACCTTTGACCATCATAGAAACATAAATTCCTTTAGACTTTGCTAACTTTCATTGGTTTTATTTTCCTAGGCATTCACTGCTCCTCTTGAATCTCTCATGGTATATGACTGTCAACTTCCAAATTCATCTTTTTCATAACATTTTGGCAGTAATGATTTCATATCATCGCATTAATGTAGGGAAGAACACGGAATCGCATGCAAGCAACAAGTTCTTCCATGCCACTGTATATATATACCAACTTCATCTTGCCTTACTCTTGCAGATTCGAAAGCTATTTCAAAGTTAAGGTATACACTCTCGCCCTTAGTATTATCTTTTATAGTAAACCAGTTCAAGTTTGATCTCTGGATCACTAATCTTATCTACTTTTTTGGTCTCTGATCCAGTGTTCGACATTACAATGTCCTCCGAGCAGCTATCTAAGGATGGTCCAGGATCTGAAGTTGGTCTGTCAGGCTCTTCTCACAGCCAAGTGATACCTACTAAGGTCATTCGAATCACTCCGTCCCAACTTCCTCAACACAGAAATTCTAACTGAAAATGAGAACAAGGAAAGTCAGTCTGTGGAAGAGGCACCAAATGGCAAAAAGACTGTTGAAAAGAAGGCTAAGAAGATGCGAGTGGAGTAAACAACATCGGGAGATCAACTTTTTATAATTCATAATATTGAACCACAGTTCTATTTGTTTCAAGTTAGTTTCATGCCGTTTCTTAATTAATAAAATAAATATATTGTTTGGATTTCAAATTTTATAAGTAAAATAATTTGAAATAAACTCCAGTTTGGTTATATAAACTAATGTCTAAATCACTACATTATTCAATTTTCAGTATCTCAATAGATAATATCTACACATCTGAATAGTTAAAGAAGAAAGATTATTTTCTTATAATTTCCCAGCAATCAAGAATAGCTCATTCAAGCAGTCAAATGATCATAGTCTAGAGGTGTTTATAATGTATCCACCCTAAGACGACTTAAGTTAGAGGTGTTTATAAGCAAGGAAACATGCTTTCAATTCCATTCACTTTCACTGTTCATATTTTAGTGATACATTACAACATTACTATATTTTATAAAAAAAAAAAATACCAAAAAATAAAATTTAAAAAATTCCCGCTGCGTAGCGCGGGCCAATACCTAGTGATAAGTAATTGAGTAAAAAGAATATAATTATTGGTGAAACGAGATATAACACCATAAAAATAATATTATGTTTCTAAAGTATTTAACATCAAACTGGCTTGAGAAAAATGATACTAGTTGAGTAAGATGACAGCTTTGAACTTTCGACATAAAAATCCCATATAATTTAAACTTAAATGGTCCAAACAAACAGCCACAAACTTTAGATACAAGTTCTCTTTTTCTTTTGAACAATTCCTTTTGGTTTAACTAAAGTCACAGTGACAAAACAATCATCTAATGTAAGTTGAAGAAATCAGTAGATGTTTAGAAAATAATTTCTAGGCTTAAACAAAAAGAGAATGAAGGGCTTGATTGTTAGTACCCGAATTCAAGGGTGTAGTATTATTAACAACATGGATAGATGTCGAAGAATCAGCTGCATTTTCAACTGTGGTTTCTATCGTCAGCACCTCTACGGATATTTTGCGAAGGTATAAATCTAGAAGGCATAAAACAATGCAATATATGCATACCAAATGTCAGTTCTTTAATGCATTTATTTAAATATCGCTTTGTTTAGAAGTTATAACACACAAAAAAAAAAGAAGAGATTTTCAGTGAACAGGATTTATCAAGTTAACAGCATTGGTGAAAATTTTCTCCTCAAATCTAGAGGCAGTTTTCTTGTGTTTGTTAACTCCCTATGTCCAGAAAATGGAAGGTGTTGTTTCTCTAGTGTTTCAGCTCTGTGTTAATGTCAAATTGATTTGTTAAAAACAAAATAAACGACACGATGAAACCATCAAAACTTGTCCATGTGATATACATTAGATGACTAAGCATAAATCCAAAGAGGACAACAAGCCTTGCCTTGCTTTACATGAGAGCAAGGCATGACTTCCTCCACAAGAAACCTTTTATCGTTACAAACGCAGTTAAAAATTTAGAGGCCTTCTAGCTCTGTTCTTAATATTGTTATACACCTAAAAGTTCCTAACGCCACCTTGAACGCAACTGACTTAGTCGCCCTCTTTCATAATCTGCATCTTTAATGATATTTTCCGAAAGTAATCCATCTGAAACTCGAATGACATCACGAAATCACACATAAAGCTTAGATTTATTATTCCACTGTTTTACCAATGTTAGCCAAATATAGAATGAAGAAGAGGAAATTGAAACCTGGTTTATAGCAGTGTTGAAGATCAACTCCTCGAAACTGATAGCAATTCTCCTGAGCTCTTCAATTCCATCTTGCCCAGAATATGGAACATGTTTCTTCAGAGTTTCCATCCTGCTCAAATGTCAAAAGTATTTATAAGTCAAGGCATTATGAGAAAAACGTGACAATCTTATGTTATCTACAGAATATAATCATTAAACTGGCTTTGGAGAAGGACTAACGAACTTACAAATTGTTGACATTCTTCTGGCGTGAATCCAGTGGCTGTTGAGTTCTCCAGTCAACTGAGTAAACAAAATCCATCTAAGTGTCTAGTCTAGGGTATATACAATCTTATTTAACTAATGATGGAAAATGAAAGTCCTTATTTACCAAGGTCGATGGCGAGGTTGTTATTAGCATCAGGGATAGGTGAAGGAGAAGAAGAACAAGCTGCATTTTGCGCTTTAATCTCAATAGTCAATTGAGGACTTGATTGCTGATTTGTGTGGAGATCCTGGAGAGGAGCTGTGCTCACAGCAGAGGGCTGCGTCGCAGATGTCTGAATGCCAGGCTGTTGAGACGAATGCATTTGATTGGGCTGCAGCACATTTTGTTGCTGTTGTTGTATGTGCGGCGGCAAAAGCGAATTGGGATTGGGAACATTCCCTGACTGAAAATTCTGCCTGAGAAGTTGCTGCTGATAAAGATATTGTGCACTCTGTGGCTGTTGCTGCTGCTGTGAAGACATAGTATGCGGCCTGCCCAACATCTGCCTTTGGGATCCTGAAAACAGGTTCGATGAAAGGCCATGCTGCCCAGATGAATCTTGCAACATTCCGGATACATTTTGCATATTGAAATTCTGATTTACAAAGCCTGGGACGTTATTATTGGTTATGGAAGAAATAGGCGGCATGGAAGATGGTAAAGCAGTAGAGCCACTCATTCCAGAGGCTGTATTACTCTGCATGGTTTGGGACAGCAACGGCTGAGATGCTGGAGATTGATTGTTTGGTAACGTTCCTGAAAGAAGGTGCCCTTGATTGGTGGGCACTATCCAAGGAAAGGTTAAACAGCACCAAATTAGAACAGTCATCCAAAAAAAGAGATAAACAGAGTTAAGCAATACATGCTTTAGAATTGTGAATTTGTGATTACTTGAATCCATGGATGTGGCATTATTAGTGGTAGGGATAGATGAGGAAGAGCCAGCTGCATTTTGCCATCTAGTCTCCATAGTCAGCATCTTCATGGATATTTGCCGAAGGTAATCAGTCTGAAAATCGAAATACAAAGAATATCAAGATCAAGTACACATGGATTTCATGCTCTGTATATTTGGGCAAAAGCGTTCCAGGTACCAAAGTCGGTTCTTTATCCATGTTGTGGGGAGTCCAGTGCCTCAATTAAAGAATATCAATAACATGTTCTTTATCGGTGTTCTGTATTACCTGGTTAACAGCACCACTGAAAATTTTCTCCTCGAATCTGGCAGCAATTCTCCAGAGCTCGTTGATTCCTTCTGGTCCAGAAAATGGAAGGTGCTTCTTTAGCGTTTCCATTCTGCATGTAAGTGGCAAGTAAATAAAGGGGGACAAACAGAAGAAGTGGTCAAAGAAGTGTAACACCATTAAAAGCTTGTATCTCTGATGAAAAACTTTGCAAGTAATATGAATGAAACTTACATCTTGTTAACGATCTTCTGGCGTGAGTCAGGAGGTAATTGATTTCTCCAATCACCAGTGTCCATGACAGGTTCTCCATTTGGAATGGAAGGTCTCCAATTGTTATTATCCATCAAGTGTGCTACGTTTACAAACCATGAAGAGCGAAAGTATCAATAGTAAGCAGACTGATTATAACTCAATTAGGGCCAGTCATTCCAGAGGCTGTATTACTCTGCATGGTTTGGGAAATCAACGGCTGAGGTGCTTGAGATTGATTGTTTGGTAACGTTCCTGGAAGAAGGTGCCCTTGATTGGTGGGCACTATTCAAGGAAAGGTTAAAGAGCACCAAATTAGAGGAACAGTCATCCAAAAAACCAGATATAAACAATACATGCTTGAGAATTGTGATTACTTGAATCCATGGATGTGGCATTATTAGTGGTAGGGATAGATGAGGAAGAGCCAGTAGCATTTTGCGATCTAGTCTCCATAGTCAGCATCTCCATGGATATCTTCCGAACGTAATCAGTCTGAAAATCGAAATACAAAGAATATCAAGATCAGGTACACACCTTCCATGAACCAAAGTCGGTTATTTATCCATGTTGTGGAGAGTCCATTGCCTCAATTAAAGAATATCAAGAACATGTTCTTTATTACCTGGTTAACAGCACCACTGAAAATTTTCTCCTCAAAACTGGCAGCAATTCTCCAGAGCTCGTTGATTCCTTCTGGTCCAGAAAATGAAAGGTGCTTCTTTAGTGTTTCCATTCTGCGCACAAGTGACAAGTATTGGTCAAAGAAGTGTAACACCAATGTTCGCAAACATGAATGAAACATACATCTTGTTAACGATCTTCTGGCGTGAGTTGGGTGGCAATTGATTTCTCCAATCACCAGTGTCCATGGCAGGTTCTCCATTTGGCATGGAAGGCCTCCAGTTGTTATTATCCATCAAGGGTCCTACGTATACAAACCATGAAGAGCAAAGTATCAATAGCCAAAACATACTCGATCACACCAACAAAGTTAGTTCACCTACTCTCCTAATTATTAAGAAGCAAGAAGAACCCATATCTATTAAGGGCGATATAGTATGTCTTGTCGAGAATCCCGATCACAAGTAACAGAACAAAACCCAAACAAGAAGATGAGATTCGGAAGTTTCACCCCAAAAATTAAGCGTGTATCGAGGTGATTTCGCGTTTGATACAAACGATTGGGGTCTGGCTTTAGCAGGAGAAATTGGATGCAGATTAGGGTTTAGCTTGATCGAGAAACGAATTGAAGAATATAATTCTGGGCAAACGCTGAGGAAGGAAAGTTCTCCTTCGGTCTTTTATCAATTTCAGCCGAATGTTTCTTCGGAGTACCATCCATAAATGCCACTAACTCCTAAAAAATAATCACTAACTAGATTTTGACCCGCACTTAGAAAGTGCGGGTTTAATTTTCTTTACAAATTTTACTTTTTATTCATTTTGTTAATAGTAGTTAAATTTTTAATTATATAATCTAATTTTGATTATAATTGTTTAACCAACATTATAAACAGTGAGTTAACAATTTAGTTTTTTTTTAAAATGAATTATGTGTTATTTGGAGGAGATATATCGTAAGGATTAAGAGATTAAAATAACGATTTCGCATTATATATTTTAATATGTGTTGTATCGTAAGATCATAGTTTGGAAAAAATATATATATGTAAAAACAACTATTATAAAAGTTATGTGCTATATGTTTAATTGTTATTATATTTATCTAAAATATTATTTTATAAAATACATGTTGTAGTCGTATATATAATTTGCAAATTTGATGGAACTATCCGTTAAAAACTTCATTCAAACATAAAGCATAATTTGACGCTTCAAATATTTGAATAATATAAGTATAAAATCATTTTATTATTTTTATTAAGTTTAAAATATATCAACTGAAATTATTTACTATATGCGAATTTTTTTATAGAAAATTTATAATCGAGATTGACTAATTAATTTTTCAACCCGTTTAATTAATTAAATATTTTTCAGTTTGATGGAAAAACTTGTTAAAAAGTACAATCGTAAAAACATCAATCGTAATATGTATATATATATATATATGTTTGAAAAAAGATATTAAAATATATTTTGAATATATTTTGAATTAAATCATAAATTATAGAATCTTAATTTATATATAATAGTTGATGTATAAATTATTAATTATATTTATCAATTAATTTGTTTTGATTTTAATTAATTAGGAAAGTGGGACCCATTAGAATTTGGTTGTTTGGCTACATGTTTAATAATTGTCTTGTTTGGAAACATGGATTGTAGAGATAATGTTATATTCCCTAATTACTCTTAATAAAATTTAATTAAATCATTAATATACATTGTTTTACAGTTTTACCCTTAATGAAGGATACAATTCCTAATAAAATTAAGGGCAGATTTCGGAAACAACATTTATGTACCATGGTCAGTCACCTGTTTTAATAGTATTGATGCCACTCTCTGGTAAAATTACAATTTTACCCTTAATGAATTTCCAATGATGTTTGTCAAGGTTAAATAGCATTGAATCGGTATAGGTTTCAGTAATACACGGTAGTTCAGTGGTTGTGCGCGTTCCTGAACGCGCGTCGCGCCCAGGGTTCGAATCCTCCTATGCGCGGTACATCTGGTACAACTGAAGGATTATTTTGACTGGTTGTACCAGTACATCTGATGGTACAACTGGTACAACTGGGGGTAGTTGTACTATTGGTACAACTGGTACATCTGGGGGGCAGTTGTACCACGAGGATGGTGAGTTTTCACTTAAAAATATTCAGGGTAATTTCGTCAGTTCACTAAAAACGAGTGGCATGTTGATCATAGAGTGGCATGGAAGATTATTATTTGGAAGATAGTGGCATTTGTGACATTAATCCGTTTCTTCGCAATTCGCTTATAATTTCTTTGTTTTTTTTTCGGGAATAATGTATTCGCGATTAAATTACCAAAAAGCCCTCCAGAGAAAGTACACGTTGAACATGCTAACTATCTATCCAGTATGTACTCACTTCTCATCCACCTCCCAATATATTGAGAGAGTTTTTTTTTGGTAACAAATGTTAAACATGCGAGGAACCTTTTCATGAGAGAGTTTCGGGACCGGTCATGAGCACAACCGGATGAAACATTGGCATCGGCCCTCGAAATTCATCAAACTAATAAAATTAAATTTTTGTAGCTTCCAAATTACGAAAGAAAATTTTGTAGTAAGTTTTACACTAAAACGTTTATAGCCCTAAAATCTCAGGGCCGGCCGTGGAGAGTTTCTTACCATGACGAACACGATAGCTGCAGTGATATAACTCTATTAAAAACTCTATTAGTTTTTGTTTTTCACCAAAAAAAAAAACTTTTTCCATTGCAGAGAAACGAGAAATCACTCCGATGGATACACTTGACATGTTTATTCATAACTCTTGCAGGTTTCTTGAAGTTGTGTTCTTTATATTAGGACATAATGTCCCATAATGTCCCATATTAAGTTCTATGGACTTCCAACCTAAAACCAATTGGTGATAGGTGGAGTGGTCCATATCCCTTATATATTAAGTGAGATCCCTTCCAACTACCGATGTGGGACATTATGTCCTAATACTTTATATACAAATATGTATATGAAATTGCTTTTCTCAAAGTTGTAAACAGTTTTGAACGCTCCTTGTTGACTTAGCTTCCCTATTCCATACTCTGCATCTTTAAAGATATTTTGCGATAGTAATCCACCTGAATCTCAGAAATGAATTATGAAACACAACATCAGCTCAAAGAAAAAACAAGGGAATGATTTCAAGAAAGTAACACATTGAGGTTAATCAAAAAGTGAAACCTCATTTCTCGCGGTGTTGTCTTCATAGGTGACAACAATTCTCATGAGATCGTCAATTCCTTCTTTCCCAGAATATGGAACATGTCTTTTAAGTGTTTCCAATGAAAGTGTATAAAGCTTGATGATATTCTCATTGATCACGTTGAACATATATACAAGCTAGAGTATCTTTGCGTAATCGTAACTATACAGAATATACTCAAATATGCTAACCGAGAGATAAGACCATATCCTATGGATAAGTCTATATCCTAACTAACATCCAATCTGCTCAAACGACAAAGTAGTTTCTCTATCTATAAACATATTCACTAGGTCAAAGCAATACAACAAAACGTTGTAAAACATTCTATTTCTACAAAATTTTATCATTAGATTTGCTTTTGAGGGGGAAATGACTAGCAAGAGTGGGAAAATATGACAACTTTGGAGGAGGAACAAACTTACAACTTGTTGACATTCTTCTGGCGCAAACTTGGTGGATGTTGACTTCTCCAGTCAACATATTTTAAACTCCACTAAAACCATCAACATTAACATATGAAGTGGGAAAATGAATGTAACTGAGTTTAAATATCCATATATATTACACCAAGGAAATGGATTAAAATTAAGCTTCTGCTACTACATTAAGGAATTTAATCTTGGAGAAAGAAAGTCATTTACCTAGATTCAAGGTTATGTTGTTGCTGGCAGTAAGGACAGATATCTTTGCGGATATTTGGCGAAGGTAATCGATCTGGATGATTGTATAAAAAAGAATACCAGACCAAAAAGCAAATTATTTCATAAATCTAGCAAGTATACATGGGTTTCAAACCTGATAAACCGAGGCTTAATATACAACATCAAAAGCATGTTTATGTGTGAAGTTGAATTGCCTTAGAAATCTCTATAGTTATCACAATAGTGAAACGAATATTGATGTTGAAGAGACAGTGAATCACCTGGTGATCAGCATTGTTGAAAATATCTTCTCCATTCTGGAGGAAAATTCTCTGAGTTCTTTATTTCCCTCTGCTTCCAAAATTGTGCGTTTCTAGTGAATCCATTCTACACAAATGATATGACACCATGAAAATAACATTCTATTTCTAAAGGATTTAACATCAATCTGTTTTGAGGAAAATGATACTAGTTGAGTAAGATGACAACTTTGAACTTTTGAAGAGACAAAACAAACTTACATGTTGTTAACAATCATCTGGCGCCTAGCAGGTGGCAATTGAGTTCTTCAGTCACATGTGTTCACGACAGGTTCTCTGTACATGGCTTTCAAGCCATGTTCTTAATATTATTATACATGTGGAATTGCGTGAAAGTTCCTAACGCCCCCTTGAATGCAATTGACTTAGTCGCCCTCTTCCATAATCCGCATCTTTAATGATATTTTGCGAAAGTAATCCACCTGAAGCTTAAATGACATCAAGAAATCACACATGAAGCTTAATCAAAACAGATTTATTATTCCTTTGTTTCACCAATGTTAGCCAAACATAGAATGGAGAAGAGGAAAGTGAAACCTGGTTTATACCAGTGTTGAAGATCAACTCCTCGAAGCTGATAGCAATTCTCATGAGCTCTTCAATTCCATCTTGCCCAGTATATGGAACATGTTTCTTCAGAGTTTTTATCCTGCTCAAATGTCGAATGTGACAACCTTTTGTTATCTACAGAATATAATCATTAAACTGTCTTTGGAGAAGGAATTGACTAGCGATTGAGAAAAGATAACAACTTTAGATGTGTCATTTAAAATGTAACGAACTTATTGATGATAAACTTTTATCTAGGTTTTAACTTAATTTTCTCAAGTTTTACTCGTATCATTGTAGTACTTAAGATATCAATCCAGGAAAGCAAGAAGAACAATACATTAGGAATGGAAAATAATACTTAAGCTAAGCCAAATAGATAAAAAAAAAGGTTTAACTAACGATACTAAACAAACTAGAAAGTAATAAAGCAAATAAAGAAGGCAAACAAGAAAAATCAACAAAAGTCAACTAAAAGTTAGCCGAGAAAATGCAAGTAAATTAAGCAAAGAAAGCACTAAACAAGATAAAAGCTGAGTCCGAGGATGAGGCTATGGAGACTAGATGGTCTAGAGACAATCAAAGATGCTTCAATCAATCAAACATTGCTAAATAAGGCTAATGATCATAACTAAGCTAATCACATTCTCATGTTCATAACTCATGCTAATTATGCAATCATTCATTTCTCATTTGCAAATTACAAGACAAACATGAAAGACTATCCATCAAATGCATTTTAGTAAAGCTAATCCGTAGGCTAATTCAATCTCTTAGCACTAATCTCTTTGTCTAATCCATAATCAAGACCAAATTCTCATTTGTGATTAAAAGACAAACAAGCATGCAATTTAAGTTCTCAATTTCAATTATCACCTTAGGCAACTAATCTCTTAGGCTAAGACTAAAAATCCTCTAAATTGTTCATTCAAGTATTTTATCAAACACATTGTGAGCATGAGAAAGCCTAACATCTAGATTCAACAATTCCTTGGAACATAGCATAGATCACACCAAATTAAAGAATGATCATGCACAAATAAGTCCTGAGCATCATTAATCACTCCATAAACCACCTAAATCAACATCAACCTAACCTAAAGACCCAAAAACTCTACTCTCTAATCTTCATTGTTCCCCCAAAACCTTTAGAGATAGTATAAGATAACAAAATTAGAGAGATTAGCGAAAGATAACAAAGTACTTAGATAAAACTCAAATCAAAAGTTTACAAATTCCAAAATCATAAACAAGATCCTAAGAGAAAGAAAAAATAAGGCTTATGTAGATAAAGATCATGTCATACCACATATATATTGGGGCCTAAGGTACCAAAAGTCAAATATTTTCTACACGAATCTCACTTAATGAAACAAATATATATTTAGTCAGGACATGTGAATTACCTTGATAATAGCACTGCTGAAAACTTCCTCCTCGCATTTTGCAGCAATTCTTTTGAGCTCGTTAATATCATCAAATGATAGAAGGTGCCTCTTTAGTGCCTCCGATCTGCGCAAGTGGCAAGTAATTCAAGTAGGAAGAAGAACAAAAACTTATTGATCAAGTAAATAGAATAACAAGACCTCAATAACATTGGCTGGATTGTGGGGGATATGATAAGCTTACATCATGTTGATGTTCTCCTTGCGTGAACTATATGGAAATTCAGTTCTCAGATTATCTCCACTTGTGTCCATAACAGATTCTTCATTATGAACAGAAGGACACATCAATATCAAGTATATAGTAGACTTCTATAACTTAATTAAAATATATACAAATGTGATTAGAATATTCATATTTTCTCCTTTGTTAAAGTAATAAAAAACAGGGCACAATAATTTTCTCCCATCCCAACCGGAAGAAAAAAAACATTAAAATGAAAAACTCTGATGTTGTGTAATAATTATTTTGTAAACAAAGTAAAATATATATATATATATATATATATAATATTTTATGAGTAAAGAGATGGAGAGAGACATGTGATGTGAGGGAGATGGAGAGAATGTTTGTTTTTATTCTTTTTAGTTGAGTTGAATTTTACAACAAAAATACATCTCTATTTATAGGAGGCTAAGAACTTGTTCTCCAAATTTTTTAATATTAGAATAATAAATAAATTCTTGGGAGAAAAATATGCTAAATTATCTTTTTGTCAACATATGCTAAAAATATGCTAAAAATATTCTAAAAATATGCTAAATTATCTAAAAATTATATTTAATATCCCAATAAAACAAAACATCACAAATAGCCAGACACCCACACAAAAAAAGAGTTTTGATTTTACACCAATTCAATAGACTTTTTTTCTTTTTTGAGGATCTGTTAAAGAAAGGATAAAATGTGTTTGATAAATCCTCCATGTTTATTGATGCCTTGAACTTTGGAGGTTTCAAGGCCTTCAAGACGTGTTCTATATATATATGGAATTGCATAAAAGCTTCAAACTCAATTGATTTAGTCACCCTCTTTGGTAGTCTGAATCTTGAATGATATTTTGCCAAAATAATCCATCTGAAACTCGAAACACACATAATATTGTATCAAACAAGGATTTGATATCAAGAGACCACACAATAACAAGGTTCATTGGTACCAAAATTTAGAACTTCTCCCAATTGCCTTAGAAATCTATCTAGTTATTCACATTAAAGAATCAAAAGATTTTGTTTGTAATCCATAAACATTTGGACTAAGAGTGATGAAACCTGATCAATAGCAGTGTTGAAAATTAACTCCTCAAAGCTGGTAGCAATTCTCTTGAGCTCTTTTATTCCTTCTTGCCCACAGTTTGGAACATGTTTCTTTAGTGTTTCCTTTCTGCTCAAATGACAAACATTTTTGGCTGTATATAAAACATATTTATAGGTCACGGAAATAGGATAGAACTTACATTTTGTTAACATTCTTCTTGCGTGAATCCGGTGGCAGATGAGTTCTCCAGTCACCTGTGTTCATGGCTTTGTCCATATGGTGACCTATATATATGTTCACAAAACGCATAACATATGAAATGTGATGTTTTTTCAAACATGGATGCAGTTGACACCCAAAAATTTCATGGCTTATACCAGGAGGCAAAGGTAGGCTGTCATTAGCAGCAGGAATAGATACAGAAGAACCAGCTGCATTTTGCGCTTTAGTCTCCATAGTAAACATCTTCATGGATATCTTCCGAAGGTAATCAGTCTGAAAGTCGAAATAAAATAAGATCAGGAAGGTATATATATTGGTGGCTAAGCTTTACAGGTACCAAAAGTGGGTTCTTTATCCAAGTTGTGGGGAGTCCATTACCTCACAAATCTCTTTATTACCTGGTTAACAGCACCGCTAAAAATTTTCTCTTCGAATCTGGTAGCCATTCTCCTGAGTTCGTTAATTCCTTCTGGTCCCGCAAATGGAAGGTGCTTCTTTAGTGTTTCATGTCTGAGCAAATAAATAAAAACAAACAATGATTAGTCAATGAACTATATGATGATACCATAATAAACTTCTTGCATAAGAAAAAATGCCACTAAGAAAGATAACATCATTAATTAAGCTTACATTTTGTTGACAATCTCCTCGCGTGAGTCAGGTGACAATTGAGTTCTCCAGTCATATGTGTACATGGCCGGTTCTTCTTTCGGAAGAGAAGGCTTTGAATCAACATTATCCATATGTTGACCTGTGTTCACAAATCATCAAGAAAAAAATAGGTTTCTAACTCTATTAAAACAGAGAAAACAAAACGCAAAACGAATGAAATGTGCTATTTCAAATTGCAATTGTAATTCACACCCAAAGTTTTCATATTAGCTGTTCTAGTCTAGAGCATTTACGTAGCTTAGAGGGAAAGAAATGGCATTAAATTTATCACACCAAAACAAGCTTCTGCTAGTACATTGCATGAAGGACTTATACCCGGATTTAAGGGTAGGCTGTTATTTGCCTCATTGATAAATAACGAAGAAGAAGAAGAAGAACCAGCTGCATTTTGCCATTTAGTCTCCATAATCAGCATCTTCGTGGATATTTTCCGATGGTAATCAGTCTAAATTTTCAAAATAAAAGAAGGTCAAGATCATATATACATGGCTTTCATACACCGTATATTAGGCCTGAGCATTTTAACCGGAACCAATTATCCGAACTGGAACCGAACCGAAATGGACCGACTCTAAGTCGATTTAGTTACATAGCATTTACCCGGTGGATAATTTATTTTGGAACCATGGATATTGAGTAATACCCGGAACCGAACCGATACCCGATCGGATACCCGAATACCCGAAAAATATATATACATATATATTAGACATATCCTATAATATATAAACATGTGATCACCAATTTTACTAACCCAATTGTTTGAAATAATAAGTCTTAGAAGAAAAAAATTATATTTATAGCTAAAACTCTACGAAATTCTTTTCTTTATTTTCGATGTGAGATTTTTACTTTTTTTTTTCCTCAAAAAAATGATTTCATTAAAAAAGTTTATTAATGGACATTGTATGTGGTGTTATAAATCAATTATATATAACTAAACAAAAAAATTTTCAGTTTTTTTTTTTGTTATGGCACTTGGAACCGAACCGAAATTGACAGGAACCGAACCGAAATCTAACCGAAAATTATAAAATACCCGATGAATCCTAAATCTCTAGAACCGAAATATTGGAACCAAAATATCCGGAACCGAACGGTTCCTATCCGAAACCGAACCGAATACTTGAATGCCCAGACCTACCGTATATTCTGACTAAATAAGCATTTCAGGCGCCAAACGATCATTATCTTACCTGGTTAACAGCACCGCTGAAAATTTTATCCTCGAACCTGGTCGCAATTGTCCTGGCCTTGTTCATTCCCTCTGCTCCAGATGCAAGGTGCTTCATTATTTTCTCCGTTCTGTGCAAGTTCCAAGTGAATGAGACAAAAAAAAATTATAGTATTGTTCAATGAAAACTTAGCAGAGACGTAAACATCAAGGCATATTAATTAAACTTACATTTTGTTGATGATCTTCTGGCGTGAATCAGGTGACAAATGACTTCTCCAGTCACCTGTGTCCATGGCAGGCTCTATTTTTGGAAGAGAAGGTATCCAATTGTTATTATCCATCAAGTGACCTACATTTACAAGCCATGAAGAACATAGTATCAAGAAAAAGTAGACTTATCAGACCTCAATGAAATCAGAGAAGAATCCAAAACATGATGCGGAAATCCCAAGAATTTTACAGGAAACAAACGACATCACAACGTGAATTATATTTACACTCAGTGTGAACCAGATGACAATCGAGTTCTTCAGTCAACTGTGCCCATGAGGGAGCTTCTCGGCTTGGAAAAGATGTCAAATTCAAACAAACAAAAAGGTAGCGTGACTAACAAACCAGATGTCTTATGGTATCTCTAGGGCATGCTATCAGATTGAAGCGGAAGTAGTTTGATATCCCAGAGAAAGTAAAATTTTGGACACTAGATCGATCACAAGAAAATAAACGATAGAGCTAGAAATTTAGAATGATCAGCCTAAATCAGAAAATTCTTCTTTCACATTAGGCTGGGCATAAAAATCGGAACCGAAAAACCGAACCGCAACCGATAAAAATAAATATCCGGATCCGATAAGAACCAAATTTTTCGGATATTTTTCGTTCCTCGGCCTATGTACCCGAACCGACCCGGAACCGACGAGAACCGAACAAAAATAAATATCCATTGGATCCTAAACTTCTGTACCTGAAATACCCGGAACCAAACCGAATATCCAATATCTCAGGCCTATCTCGCATCATAACCACAAGAGAAAAAACGAAATGCAATAACGTCACCTCAAATCCAGAGCCAGTCAAGGTTTGTGACGATCGGAAATGGGAAAAATTCAAGTCAAAACTAGGTTTTATTAATCAGCCGAAACAAACCAAGTTTAGAAATTATGGGCTTAACTCAAAACTAATTGGCACTCACGTCTGTCTATTCGAGAAGAGGGCGAAACCAGCCACTTGTAACGTAAATTATCGTACGTCCATTGAATCGCTCTCATATCATATACGCAATTATGAACTTTCATTTTTTTTTTTTGACAAAAAAAAAAGAACTTTCATTTTTTTAATAAAGCCAATAGGCCATGATTATTTTCAATTTTAAGTGCATAGTATTCTAAAAATGAGCCCAAACAGAGACAAATCCCAAATAATTAAACGACAAAGTTTCTTTTTTTCTTTTCTTTTCTTGGCCTAAATAACTCTGTTGGAGAATCAAGTAAAGTCAATGTGTAATGAAATGAAAAAAGGAAAAAAATAACAGGAACAGTATTTATATTACACAAAAGATGGAAAGTCAATGTAATTAAAAACAAATAATAAAAGAAGAAACGTACCTATGTAATAGATAATCAATAATTATTAGTAAATTACATCTCATCTTATGATAAGCATAAAAAGAGTGGAAAACAGAGTGAGAAAATTAAAAGGAGGACAAGAGCAAAATCTTGCTACAACCTAAGAATTACTATTATCTGTGAGAAAGAAAGAAAATACCAAAAATTCATAAACATTTAACTCGTCTCCACTGTCATTAAAATCCTTATTCCCTTCCAATGACAACGGACGACGATTATCTATCTATAGATTGGTCCATATCATATATATAGTTACAGACACAGTTATGCGTAGTCTAGAACGTGTGGCTGACAAAAGAATATTTGATGTTTGATGGCTTTGTTGTGGTTGGTTATATATCAGCTGGTTCCATAGAGAGAATTTCAGGGCTCGGGTTGTTATCAAGAGGTATATTAAGGTCAGGGAGCAAGAACGAGGAATCATCATTCTTTTGCGACTCAGCAGCCTGCACATAAGATGCCCATCTGTTAAAGATTTCTGTTATATAAGAGTGATCATGTTTAAGGATGGTTTAAACCTTCTGCATTCTCTTTAAGGACTCGTTTCTTGCTCTTTGTTGCTTCAACATATCTCGCATAGTTGCGAGTTCCTGATTCACGTAACAAGTAGAAATATAAAAGATTTGGACTTTGGACTTGATGTTATAAAAGAAGATATGAAAGAGAAATTTTTACATTTTTCAGGTCTTTCTTTTCCTTTAAGAGCAAACTCTCTTCCTCTTTAAGCTCAGCAAGCGTCTGTGTTAAGAAGCCACATACAGTGATTAAACATAACACATAATATTAGATAACGATATGATTCTACCAGAATTTGAAATGAATATTGTTATTTACCTTTTTCTTTCTTGATCTCTTGAAAGGGGTTGTTGTTGTTACACTCGTTTGAGATATCTGCATGAAAAAAAACCCATTAAGAAGATCAGATAGTGGCTTCTCACAACACAAAAAAGCAAAAGATCAAATTCACGTCACCGTCAAGAACCAGTTTGTAATGACGTTGGAAAATAACGAGACAACTATCATTCAAAACAAGGTAATGAGCCTATAATTTCAAGTTCTCATTAGATACACAATAATACAATGAAAAAAGACCTCCCACATTTACAGGATTATCATAAGCATAAAGTGGTCGATTAAATACACAAGATATCCCTGATTAGTTAAAGACACCAAATCTTACACAGTTAAATCAGTATACCGACAAAAAGACATTCAAAGAAAGGAATCTTCTTTCTTGGTCAACTACTTCTACCGCTTCTACCCCATAAAGAAAGAAAAAACAAATATGAACAAAAGTGCCACTTTTTCTTCTTATTACATCGAGACACACCCAATTTGAAAGAAAGAATAGAATCACGTGACTGGAGCGTGACTTTACGCGTGTCTTCTCTTCGACACGAACCCCACACCGATTGTCACGAATTATCCACTTAACCACTTGTCCCTATCACATTTCTTTTCTACAATTTTAAAAACTACTAACCCCAAAAAAATTAGCTAAAACCATAAAGAAAAAAATGCTAAATACACAAGACTGTCACCAATAATATAATCTCACAGACGGAGAAAAAAGTAGGCAGTGAGTGACTTTGACCAATAGATTGCAGTCGAAATGTCGTGTGTGGAAGTTTTTGACTTTTTTTAATTCCACGTCGATATTTACATATGGGAGTTACTATGCGCTACGCCGCATCTGATTACACCACACACGCACCAAACCCAAACCTAATTCGCCACGAAAACGTCTCTCGACCCATAAAAGAGGCAACCCCTCATAATAAGCAATTATAAATAACGCCAGCCATAACTGCTCTAGTTGACCAAATTACCCCTGTACAGACTCTCTGATAAGGGTACTCTCGTCATTTAATTCAGCGACCAGCTTCAGGAACGAAGTCGTGACGCGAACTTGATAAACGAAACAAGCAACTTCTAGAATCTAGATGTGAGGATCTTTTTTGGAACTGACACTGAAAAATTGCAGAAAGCCAAAAAAAAAACAGAGACGATAGACTTTGAGTTCAGAAGAACGCGCAGTTTTACGGTCAAAGAGGATATTGCGGTCAACGCAAAGTCGGAGTATAAGATCGAAGAAGGCATAAGGTTGCGCGGCCGGCGAAGACCGATCCGGATGGAAATGACGAAAATGACCCTAAGAGAAACAAAGTGGCAAAAAATGGAAGTAGTTGCGAGAAAAAAGGAAGACCGAGATTACGTGAAGTGGATATCGCCAAAAAAACATGACTAGGCTTCAGATACAATACGGTGGCTAGCGGCTAGTAACCGGCGTTTTCCGGCCACGTATCCCGATGATAATATTCGTCAAACAGACAAAAACAGAGTAACGCAAGAGTTTCACAAACTATAGAACAAAAAAAACCCAAGGGATATCAATATATCGAAACGAACCTTAGATCTAACGGCCTCTGACAATTTCACGGCGCCGCTGGACTCCTCAACTCCATCAACTGCAGCGGCACCGCTGCCTCCGCCTCCCCCACCGCTGAGAGAGGTGGCGCCGCTCCAGGAAAGAGGCGTGGTGGGACTGTCACGCGTATGATCTCCCTTCTTCTTTGCCGGCACCGCCGCCTTACTCCTCCGCTGTCTCACTTTCCATTTGAGCTTGAGATCGGATCCGCCGCTCTCCTGAGGAGGTGGCGGCTCAGCGTTGTGGAGGCAGATCAGTGCCTCTGCCACCAATGAATCATCGCACATGGCCTCTCGAGTCCAGTCTCCGCCGGTCATAGCCTAGGTTTGGACCGTCAACCGATATGAGAGAGAGAGAAGGAGAAATGGTGGCGAAAAGTGGAGAAGAAGAAAAATCTCCGTGGCACATTAATGGGTGGATTTTATATACATTAGGAACGTTTTCACACACACAGTTAGATAATAGATTGTAATTATTTGGAAAATTGTCTTTATTTTCTTTCTTGGTGAATGTGGGACCCATGAGAATACTTACGTGGCATCATGGAGTATTTGTGGCGTCTGGATCACACGCGCAGTGAGCAAGAGTCTTGTTTGCATGACGGTTCAGTTACATCAACCATTTAGGGCATCTCCAACCCATTGCTATATTTTCCTCTAAATGCTATAATAGAGGAAAATGAGCTCCAACCCACCTCTATATCTTGCTCTAAAATAGAGATTGCTATTTTTTCCTCTATATATAGAGGAAGAAATAGCATTCCTCTATAATAGAGTCAAACTTTTTTGTTTACATAATTCCCCTTTAACTTTTATATTTGACAATTATAACCAAAATAAATATAAAAAAACAATATTTCATTGTTGCTTTTATACATATATACAATTTCTTTGTTTCTTTTTCAAATATTTTATATTTTTATAAAAGTTTTGTAAAATAAAAAAGAATAAAAGGGGTTAATTTGCAACTTTTAAAAACAAAATGTATTATTAGTAAAATAAAAAAAGAATATTAGAGAGAATATTCTCTTTTAGAGGAAAATATAGAGGAATACATTGGAGCAAAACCCACCTCTATTATAAAAGAACTCTATAATAGAGGCAAATATAGAGAAATACATTGGAGATGGTCTTATGCAGTTTCAGGATAATTTTGTGGACGTGTGAGGTCTTTCTTATTGGACACACTTTGATGCTTAGTATGAAAATTTCTTAATTTTAGATGGCATTGTAGTAGTAACAAACAGTGGCGGAGGGAGAGAGGGTGGAAGGGGGGCAGCTGCCCCTTATGAAATTTTGAAAAAATTTGTTTTTACATTGATTTTCAGAAAAATATAAAATTTAAATGGTAAAATATTTTATAATGCCCCCTATAAATTTAGATTTAGGTTTAAATCTAAAATACTCCTTTTTTAATCTATTTTTCCCTTATATTTTTCTTAATTTTTGCTTTTTTGTTAGTGTGTTCCTATTTTAAATGTTTAACTTTCAAATAGATTTAATATCTAAAATTTATTTCTAAAAACATTTCCATTTTACTTGTATTCTTAAAATTATAATGATGAGTCATTTCATATTTATCAATGTTTTTATTTCACTTACATCTCTAAAATTATACATATTTTAATAGATCATTCATATTTTATAACTAAAAAATTTCATATTTTTCTTTATAAAAACAAATGCATTGCATATAAAAAATGAAAACAAATATTGTTTTAACATATTTTCTATATTTAAAATAAAAGTTTATGATGTGTTAATGAAAAAAATTATTGATAGAAAATTTTGATATACAAATTATGCCTCCGATAAAAAAAATATTCTGCCTCCACCACTGGTAACAAACTAGTATGCATTGAACTTTGTGCTTCTTATTGCAGAAGATTTAAAGTTGAAATTATGTATATTGATATATCTGTTCATATTTACTTTATATAATTTTTTTTTTATCGACTACATTTTTCTTTTGACAAAGTTAAATTTAAAACAAAATGACTACAATTCCTATGCGTGGCGAAGCATATTGCAAGCCCAAAGCCTGATCAACAGAGGAGTAAGACGGATTATAGGCAATGGTAATGAAGCTTTAATTTGGGAGGACCCTTGGATTGGAAAGAAACCAGCCCGACCGGTGCAAGCAGTACATCCCCAACAGCCAACAAGACAACATCTCATCTCAGAACTATCTCATGTAAGTTCCTTATTAAAAGTTGATGGCAGAGAATGGAACCAGGTTTTGATTACTGAGTTATTTGGGGATGCTGAATATAGAGAAATCAGTAAGATTAGACCGGGTAGCAATGTTAGCAATGATGTGTACTATTGGGATTTTGCTAAAAATGGAACCTACACTGTGAAATCTGGCTATTGGGTCTATATGAATCTGGTCAAGGCAGAATTTCCACAACAGACCATGTCTCAGCCAAGTCTGGAACCTCTGTTTCAGATGGTTTGGAAGGCAGATGTCAGCCCAAAGATTATACACTTTCTGTGGAAATGCCTAAGTAATTGCCTTCCGGTTGCTGGTAATATGAAACAACGACATATAGCAAAGGACGGAAGCTGCTGCCGTTGTAATGAGGATACTGAATCAGTCAATCACCTCTTATTTACTTGTCCATACGCTCGACTAGTATGGGCTCTATCAGCACTCCCAGCTCCTCTGCAAGGTAACATGGAATCCTCATTCTTCGAAAACTTTCATAGGGTAATGACGATTGCTCCCTATTATCCAAACGAAGACGCAGTAGGGAAGTTAAGCCCGTGGATTATGTGGAGGTTATGGAAGAATAGGAATGAATTCCTCATTAAAAATGTGGACTACTATGCGCTTGCTACAGTAAACAAAGCAAAAGAAGACATGGATGAATGGCAAGCAAGCAAAGATAAGAATGAGAGAGATGTTACTAAGAGGCAAGCAGAAAAGACATACATCAAATGGATTCCTCCACCGGAAGGCTGGGTAAAATGCAATGTCGATGGAGCTTGGGCTAAGGACAAGGAGCATTGTGGCATCGAATGGGTCCTTCGTGATCATATGGACAGAGTTTTATGGACTGGTGCAAGAAGGATTCCAAGCTTAAAATCACCATTAGAGACAGAGGCAGAAACACTCAGATGGACACTCCTGTGTATCAGAAGATTCAATTATTCGAAGATTATTCTAGAATCTGATTCGTAGGGACTCCTTAATGCCATTGCAGAGACTGAAGATCGACTGAACATTCACACTTGGATCATGGACTGTCGATCTCTACTGCAAAATCTTGGAGATTTTAAGCTTGGTTTTGTTAGTAGGAAAGGTAATATGGTGGCAGATAAGATAGCTAAGGAATCTAATTCTTTTGAGGATTGTGTTCCAAGGTTGTATTCTATAATACATTTCTTGTTAACTCCTTGTATTGAGGGTGATAAACCTTGATGTATGCTTTTATTGGTTAATGGAAGTTGATGTTGAGTCAACAAAAAAAATGACTACAGTTCCTATGAAAAGTGGTGAATTAAAAATGTACTCCATTGAAGAAGTTACGGAAATGGCTTCATTGTGACATCATGGATCGTAGTAGAGAGAGTAATGGGCCTCTCACATGTAAAAAACGGCCTCATCGGACACAATGTGTAATGAAAACGAGAAATGTGTCGATATGTAAACGTGTTTCCGAATTACAATATATCCGGTTTATCCTGAACAATTTCTGACTCAAACCTAACCGGGAGAAGTATTTAATTTCAATTAAACCGTATTTACTGTAAATCTGTTATCGTCATCATGGACTGGCGTACACACACAAACCCAAAGCCCTAAATCCTTCGGAGCAGCCAAAATCATGGCGCTTCTTCTCGCCAGACGCCAACGAAGGTTCCAATCAAAACCATCTTTCATTCAGTTCTTCTCTAATTCCTCATCGGACCCACCACCCCGAGCCGTGAACGCATCCGTTGAAAAACCATCCCAGTCACCGTCTTCTCAGTCTCCGTCGGACGTCTCGTACTCTTTTCCCTTCACCGACATCAAGACCACTCTGAAGCAGAAATTACAGCAACAGAAGGATCAAGAGAGTAAGCCATTCATCAGATCCTCCGATGCTCAAGCTCCGAATCGCGGATCGAGTAGGTTCTCCGACAACCAGTCACGCGGGTCTTTACAGGATTTGGGAATTAACCTCGCCAAGTTCCAGCGTAGATCAACCCCTCCACCTTCGAGGGATTCAGGCGGCGTACCGCCATCACAGTTTCGCCCGCAGATTTCCTTGGAGGCGCTCTATAAGCAGAACGTTGTACCAAACTCTTCGGATCTTAGAAATCGGAAAGGACTGGATATCAATACGAGTAACTTACGGGAAAGTTTAAAGAATTTGAAGGCTCAGTCCAACACTGAGATGACAGGTTTGTCTTTACGAAGTTTCAAGAACACTTTGAAGTCGATATCCATTGGAAACGTTGGTTCTAATGTGATCGGAAGAGGAGAAGCATTGCCGACGTCCGTGTTCGGGAAAGAAATGGATGAGAGGAAAGGTAGGGAAGGTGAAACAGAGGAGATGATGACTGAGTTTCTAAAGATTTATAGGGAAGATGAATTGGGTGAGAAACTAAGGATGCTTAGGCCAGAGGGAAACAAAGAAGAAGGATGGTTCTCATTGCAGGAGTTGAATCAGAGGTTGGTTAAGCTAAGGCAAGTGGAAGAGAGAGAGGTCCGAAATCAGCCTGGGAACATTGCCGTAATCAGAAATGTCATTGGAAGACTTCAGAATGACGAAGCCAAAAAGGAGGCTGTTACTCGTACGTTTTGAGCCTTTTGATGACTCTCTCTGTTCTCTCATTTTCGAATGTTTTATAGCAATTACTACTCTGTGAGCTTCGTTATGAGATACTAAATTGTTAGTTTTTACTTAAGATTCGAGTTGTTGAGATATTGGTTTGATTTTGTTGTCTGTTTAAATGACATTTATGTTATCTAAGGAGGTTTCTATGTTTGCAGAGCAGAGTCTGGACATTATGGGCTATTTGGATGGTACCCTTGAATACAAGCATTATCCTCCAAAAGATGATCTAGTTGAAACTGTAAGCTTTTTTCACTCTTCGGCCTTGAAGCTAGTAGCTTTGTCAGTATAATTACTCAGAAACAAAGGACTTCTTTAGTTCTTTTGCTGTTCTTTCGTCTATGACGTTTTCATACAATGAAATGTTGATCTGTTGTGACCATTAAGTAAATTGTGGGTATATTGATCTGTTTTTATGTGACTTCATCAACGAAGTACTTCCACACAGATAATCTGTCTTCTGCGGAGAAGATGAAACTTGAGCTTACAAAAGTCAGGGAAGATTTCAAGATGTCGGAATCAGATTGTGGTTCTGCACGCGTGCAAGGTAAATTCTACGTATAAGGCGAATGGTTCAATATTGGGTTTGGCTATCAAAAGGTATCACATTTCCTGAGATGGTTCTTGGTTAGATTGTTTTATGATGTCTCTGGTCTCTCCTTGCAGTTGCGCAGCTCACTACCAAAATCAAGCATCTGTCCTCTGCTCTGCACAAAAAGGTAAAACTCCAAGTTGTTTCCGATATTCTTATGTACGCCTAGTTTCATACCCTGTGGCTGTATAACCGTAGGACAAGCATTCGCGGAAGGGACTTCTAGCAATGGTGCAGAAACGAAAGAAGCTGTTGAAATATCTAAGACGAACTGACTGGGATTCTTACTGCCTTGTCCTGTCAAAACTCAGCCTTCGTGACAACCCGGATTACAAGTTCTAAGCTTTATGCGCTAGGAACCCCATGGTTCATCTCCGCACTCTTTTGGTTTGGGCAAGGCGCTATTGTGAGTGAGACTTGGCTGTTCAAACCCTGTTAGGCATTTACTCTAGGGAAGAAACTAGCTCAACTCTATTTTGTTTTCACTTTGAGCTCTTCAATCATGCATTTGCTGCAACGAAATGAAGTTGTGGATCTCTTTCCTTGATGTTTATTTTGATTTGTGATAATAAAAGTTACTTAGGAATATACCTTTTCATGATTTCATCTTACATTTTGCTCAAGCTAAACTCATGACTTGGTGCCATTATAAAGCAACGATCAGCTTTGTACCCGAAATGTCACATTGAAGAAGACCATCAAGTTTAGGGGGAGGAGAAAATTATATCTACAGACTCAAAAACATTCCATCTTACAAACCAAGGGCCCCGAGAGGCGTTTTCCCCTGCCCGGCCTCAAAGTAAAAGATCAACATGGCAAGCATTGCGAGTCTAGAGTGCTTAATCTCCGCAACTTTCAGCCGCTCCAGTGCCTCTCTGTCTGGCTCGTAAACACCGTTGACATTCTTCCCGGCGAGACCCAACGGATCGAAGAATCTGCCACCGGGATATCCTTGATCACCGGTATAGTTAGCGAAATTCTCGGCGGTCCTCGACCACGGCGTCGCCCACTCAACTGATTGAGAATCCGGGTTGAAGAAATCGACCCACCTTTTGCTCTCCACCCAACCCATGAGAAGCAATTGGGTCCCGAGAAGTGATCCGAAAGAGAACGGTGCGATCGCTCGTGGATCAGCTCCGGCTTCGAACCATGGCACGCCGCTCCATGCCTGACCGACGAAGATCCCAAGAACTGCTGCCATTGCCCATCGGCCGTGGATCAGCTCCGCCTCTCTGTACCATTTCAGAAAAGCCGGGTCTTTTCCTAAACCCAACGGGTCGAACCCGAAATCTCCGGGTAGCCTGTCAAAACCATTCACATTTGACCCAGAAAGTCAGTGGCTTTCTTACTGTGTTGAGATTCATTCACACGACTAAGAGTTATTAACTTTTGAGATTCAATGCACAAATGATCGTTCACAGAAATCAGAATCATCACTGTTCCATTGTTCATGCTAGTAACGGTTAGATTTGAGTAAATAGACTTACGAGCCATCGAGCCATTCAGGGTCGAGGAAGTTGCCGCCACCTTTAACGGCTGGGATCCACGATTTCTTGGGCTGAACAGCTGCAGCAGCGACAATCAGAGTTTTCCGGCCAACTCTTGCAGCTCCAGTGCCTACGCCGCTTCCCAATGCGGCAGCACTTCTCTTGCCTCCGGCGAGGAATGAAGAACCAAGCCCACTGAGCACAGCTCCGGAGACCGCCATCGCCATGAGATATCTAATATGTCTCCTCTGTTTTTGTTTTCTCTCAAGAGTGGTAGAGAGTGTCTTGTGCTCTCTGCTTTCTGGAGCAAAGATGAATCAAAGGGAGGAGATTTAGAGGGACAAGATGATGAGAATCTATAGATGAAATCTCAGAGGCTGACGTGGATAGATTTCTGACCAATTAGAATTCAGAAACAACTTCACCATATCCACATCACCCACCCTTGTCTACCACTTGCCAACTCAATATTTGCATTTTCTACATTTTTATGTAATTTAATTTACGAGAGATATATAAAGATGACACGTGGATATTCAACTCTGATTATAAACTTATTGAAATGCAAATCACAGCCATAGATTTGTACAATGTGGCATTGCTGCTTATTACGTCTAGCTTACGTTACATATTTATGATTTAACAAAAAGGAGAATTTGAAAATATAGGAAACCAACGATTAATTAGTTAAATGGCGGTGAATCCCAAGAGGGTGGAGGAAGCTGAACCAACGGCTGATTTGAACCCATGTCCGGGTTTGGAAATGGATTTTCCGGTATCGTTGGGATGGACGTAACCGGCGGTTGCTCTGGTGGTAGCCATGGATTCGTTACCTCTGGCGGCGTGGTAAAGACAGGAGTTTGCGGTGGGAAATCTCCTAGGACTGGTGGTGTGGAGAATATTGGAACTATCGGTGGATCTTGTACGATCGGTGGTGTTGAGAAAACTGGTGGGAAGTCTTGAACCGGCGGAGGTAGAATCGGGGGAAGATCTTGAACCGGTGGGGGTAGAATCGGCGGAAGATCTTGAACAGGTGGAGGCAAAATAGGCGGTAACTCTTGAACCGGTGGTGGTAAAATCGAAGGGAGATCTTGAACCGGTGGTGGTAAAATCGAAGGGAGATCTTGAACCGGTGGTGGTAAAATCGGAGGGAAGTCTTGAGCCGGTGGAGGTAAAATCGGAGGGAGGTTTTGAACCGGTGGAGGTAAAATTGGAGGGAGGTTTTGAACCGGTGGAGGCAAAATTGGAGGGAGATCTTGAACCGGTGGAGGTAAAATCGGAGGGAGGTCTTGAACTGGTGGAGGAATAATTGGCGGGAAATCTTCAACTGGTGGAGGCAAAATCACTGGGAGGATTGGTGTGCCGTCAGGTAGTGGTGGTGGCGGAGATAACACTAATGGAAGGGATGGTGCTGGAAGAGAGGAAGATAATGGCGGCGGAAGAGGCGCAGAAGGTGGAGGAAGGGGTAGTATCGGAACCGGAGAAGGCGTTGATGATGGTGTTGGTGGTGGCAGAATTGGAAATAAAGGTGGTAATGGAGGGAGTAGAATCGGTGTAGGGACAAAGATAACCACCGGTGGTAATGGTGGGGGTGGGCAAGGTACTGGTGGAGGTGGAGCTGGTGCAGTGGTGCAAACAATACAAGGCTGAGGAGGAGGCGGTGCCGGAGCTGAGACACAAGTAATGCAAGGCACTGAGGGAGGAGGCGGCGCTGGGGCTGTGACACAAGTAATGCAAGGCACGGGAGGAGGAGGCGGTGGTGGTGGCAATGGTGGAGGTGGGCAAGGAACCGGGATTGGCGGTGGTGGTGGTGGTGGTGGTGGCGGGCTGGGTGTGACAACTGGGGGTGGTGGTGGTGGTAAAGCCAGTGGAGGAGGCAGGAAAGGGTTTTGAGGACAAGGCACAACTGGGAAATTCCATTGACCGCATGTGCCGAACACGCACCGGAAGAACACATCGCACTTAGATGAAATGGCTTCGCCGTTTCTACTTCGGTTTCGTTTTCTGCCTTTGGCTCTTCTGTGTCTTCTAACCAAACCTTTCTTGTCTTGGTCTCTGTGTATCTGTGAATTAGCTATAGATTCTGTTATTGAAACACTAAGCAAAAGCAGTGTAACTAGACATATCATTACAATTCGTTTCATCTCTGTTTTTTTCTTTTTTGTTCCTAAGACATGCAAGAACTGAGCTATGCATGTGTAAATAACTAAATATTTATAGTAGAATCATTGATGGTCGATTAAGTTTTGGATTTTTTGGAATTTTTACGTTTGTCAGTACGAAAGATGGACCTTAATTTTGTAAGGATTCAATTCAATGAATATTTTTGGTAATGAAGGAGAGTATTTATTTGGTTACACAATTCAATGCAGAGAGGCAATAAGTAAACCTGACTCGTAAAATTAGAGCTCTGAGGTGAGTGTTAGCCAGCCCATAGCCAGTCTCTCTGCTCAAAGAATATTGAAGTGAATATCGACAGAACTATTTTGTTTGTGTTGTAGCAATCTTTAAATGCATAAGATCCATTCCGGTTTAGAGTCAATGTGAAACTATTTTGTTTGTGTTGTAGCAATCTTTAAAAGCATAAGATCCATTCCGGATGGCCTAAGCGAGATTTTGTTACGAGATAGAGTTATCTGTTACATCAATAGACCAACCAAGATGATGATGGTTGGATTTAAAACCGGTCTGTTTAATATCCAAAACACAATCGGAAAGGCCGGACCGAAAATTAAACCATATAAAATCATGGTCTAACCGGTTTGATCAGAACTGGTCAAACAGTCACGCCATCAGCCAGGACGGAACGTGGAGATGAACATGAAACGTGGCGCTAATACTTCGATTCTGCTCTGCTCGAGAATTGCTATCTTATCCCACGCCGTTGCTTCAGCTGCTCTTCGTTATTACCTCGTTTGAAACAACCAGACCCCACCCACATTAAAAACTCAAAAGGCCTTATTCTTATTGGGCCAGTTTCTTCAAACTGTCTCTAATTCAGCCTATTAGAATATGAACCGTGAGACGCTTTCCGTATCTATCTATATTCATGAATCATGATTCTAAAGATCTATTGAACATGCAATAAGTAGATGTGCAGGTGCTGGCTGTTATACATGAAATTATTTAGATTTTAGAAGATATCAAAACTGTTCCGTTACATTACATCTACGTACTAGAAATCGATTACACGCGAAAACAGAAAATAGAAGATCATATAACATGATTTGCGTACAAGTGAAGGGGGTTTCATTAACATGTAACTAAGGAGGAATCGGATCAAAGTCCTCCGCCAGCGAGGATTGGCCGGGAACAACAGGAGGAGGCAGCCAAACTATTGGTGGCATAGGTGGAAACTCATCCAATGGCGGTTGAAGAGAGAACATCGGCGGCGGAGGAGACGGTACCAATGGTGGTGGGAACGCTATCACTGGCGGTTGCGGCGAAGGAAAAAAGAAAAACGGTGGTGGAGAGGGAGGAGGAGGTGAAGGAACGAGCGGAGTAGGTGGTGGTGGTGGTGGTGATGGAACTAGCGGCGGTGGATTCGGCCCTGGACGTGGTCTTGGACGCGGTGGTGGTGGTGATGGAACCAACGGTGGTGGACGCAGTCTCGGACGCGGTGGGGAACGTGGTGGTTGGAGAGGGAGAAAAGGGTTTTCTGGTGAAGGTGTTGTAGGAAAAGGCCAACGGCCACAGGTTCCGAATAAGTATTGGTACAGTGGATCGCAGCTTCTGCGTCCACGATTCCGACTGCTACCACTGCGTCTTCCCCTGCTTGTTTGCTTTTGATCTTCAATGGCTACATCTTTTGCGCTTGCGTTATCTTCATGATCAGATGTGGACTCGGTTTTGTGTGTCTCGACTAAAAGGAGTAATGAAAACAAAAAACCAACCACAAGAAGTTGTTTTGCTTTCATCGTCGTTTTACTTTATTCTCTTCTTATGTTGATGAGAGCTTATACGAAGAGGGCAGAAGACAAATTGTATATATAATAAGATCAGTATAACATTAGTCCATTTTAACATTAAAAAAAAAAACAAAGAATATGAATACTAGTATGTATTCATCTCATAGGAAAATGTAGGAACAGTAAATGCTGAGAGGTAGATGAGGACTATATTGATTACACAAATCAATGGCAGAGTGGAGGATCACAAAAGTTAAAGAAATGTGGCCATTATACAAGAGAAAAAAACATAAAATAGCATATAAAACATATTTTATTATAAATATAGCACCAAGAAAAATAATTGATATTTTTAGCATGGATTACAAATTTTTTTATAACATTATATAATTTAGTGTTTAAAATTTATTATTTAAGATTTATGATTACTCCCTACATTTCACTATATTTGATTTTCTAGCATTTTATTCTTATTTCATAATATTTGATTTTATGTAATATAATTAGTGAATTTTTATTTTTTATTAAATTAATTAGTATATGCATTAAATTTTGTTTGACTAATTAATTAGAAACATTTGAAAGAAAAAGCATATACAAACTCAAGTTTCAAGTAAAACAAAAAAAAGTTACTCCATTAGTTATGATAAAACCAATACTTTTTTACCATTAATGATTAACTAAAGTATAATTTAATTACTTCTCAATCTATGTGCAAAAGCTAGAAAATCAAATATAGTAAAACAGATGGAGTATTATTTAAGGTTTAAAATTTAATATTTAAAGTTTAAAGTTTAATATTTAGAGTTTATGGTTTAGTGTAAGGGTTAATTTAATCTTTATTTCTTCAATAAATGTTATTTTAGTCATTTCCCCTCTTTATTACTATATTTTGTGATAATGCATATTTATGTCATTTTTGCTATTTGCATATTATATAACCTTTTATGTTATACAACTTCTCATTTTGATATTCCATTTTAGAGTTTGAACTTTTTTTCCACTAAATCATTCATTTTATTGATCAGAATTCAAATACAAGCATTTATACATGAGAGATACATCAACAATAAACAACCTTAAAACATTTTTACTCATACATAAACCTATCACTAAAAGAACGATGAAGAAGTGAATTTCTACGATGCTTGTGGAATCTGAAGCCTTACTCGCTAATAGGTTGTTAAACCTATTTTTTTCCTTCTCCAGAATCAATGCCAAAATAATGACATCGTCGTTCCTGGTCATCATGGCTATCACCTCCTCTTCGATGAAACTTCATTGTCTTCTAATATTATTGATGATATTCCACATCTCCTCTTGTACTAATTCGTTGACTCTCCGTGAATATACTATACTTGGTTCCCAAATTCGCTGACCAAACCACCATGTGGTTCGATAGTTGCATACATTCCCTTTAATTGAGTTGGATTGTGAATAACGAGCATCATGGAAAAATAAACCATCTTTCATAGAGATAAAAGATTCGCCTTGATTGAAATCAACACATAAATCCATGCAGAGGCGAACCATGAATGAGAAGCCTCCATACTCAGAGGAAATTGCAGGAAACATAATCGTTTCTGCTTATTAACCATATGCGATGCTCCAACAACAACATACATGGAAGAAAGTGAATTATTTCCTTTTGATTTCAGATCTGTCATTGATTCACCTTGAATTACAAATTGATTCAACTGAATCGAAAGAAGAATAGAATCAATGGTCTCCGGTGAAATCACGATCGCAATACCCATCATCAACCAAAGGAATTGAACAGATTGGAAAAGCATCCTTCTCCAATGACCAACACCCATCCGATTTATTGAAACGAATAAGAAACTATAGATACTAAATGAAACTACATGACCACTGGCAACGCCGGCGGCCTTAATCGCACATAACCTCTCTCTTTTTTAACATTCGCTTATATTTTCGCCAGGGGGAGAGAGAAAAAAAAATATATTGTGTTAATTCCAAAACTAGAATTTGATTTTTATTTCACAAAACTGTCCTTTTGTATTTATGATGCAAAAATTTGAATGAAAATTCAGTTTTAACTTTATTGTTTTAATGTATTAATTATAAAGATAAAATGATTTAATTTATTAATAAGAAATAAAACATAATTTTAATAACTTTTAAATGTTTTGAAAGTTGTAAATAGACATTTTTTTTAAACAAAAGGAGTATAATTCATACAACAAACACATAACACAAGAATACAATATAGAATTTGAATCATAGTATATAAACCATAAATTATAAGTTCTAGTTAGTATGTTTGTGGCATATAGATCACATAAAAACACATATCATTGTGACTGTGTTAGTAAATCAGTATTTATATTATCAATTTAGTAGTATGGACTTTTTGTACATCTTTAAAAAAAACTTGAATAATTTTGGAGTATGTATTAAAAGCTTTAGCTGCTTTGAAATTTAGAACAATGTGCCACCGTTGTAATTGAATGCGCTTGCTGCCCCCATTGACTTCATCCTTATCTACCTTGTCTGCAAACTCTTACTTCAAAACGTTTGAACTTCAAATAAACAGTTAAACTATTCTCAAGTTCGAAACTATTGTCTTCATATAATTTAGTCCTACCACGATGCTAATCAACGTTTATTTCTGAAACGACAAAAAAGGATATGGAAATGAAACAATGATACAATTTATGATCCATTTATGGGCCGTAATAAAGACCCATTCTAATATTAAGCCCATTGAACTTAAATTAATTAACGGGACGGTTGAGATAACTCCCAAAGTGTACACGGAAAAAACAGATTTTCCTACACACAATAAAACACGAACTACTGGGAAAGCTTAAAGGGCATCTGGAGAAGAAGAATAAATATTCGATCCAGTCAAGGAAAAAAAAAAACAAATCTTCTTCAGTCTCAACGATGATGTATCACCCTCCTCAGGATCCCTCATCATCACCAGTTCCCAATGCTTCCTCTATGGTAAGAAATTCCGATTAGATATAAAAACTTTCTCTTCGGCCTAAAATCTTCAAAATTGGACAAGCAAAGAATCAGTTTTTAGTGTTTTCGTTTGTAATTTTGTCTGAATCCCAGTGCGGGAATGTAAAAAAGAGGAAAAACCCTTACTCGAATCCCTAACTTGAGTTAGTTAACTGAGTAATTTTTGGTTTTGTTTTGGTTAATTACCAGACTCCTAAGCCGAGGATAATGATACAGAGATGCGAAAATGGATTTAAGATGAGGAAGCTGAATGACGACGTTGAAAAAGACAATGACTCCTCCTTACAGATCGAGGAGTTAAACATGACACATGCACAGCCGAATAAGCTTCTTGTAATTTCCGAACCAGAAGCAGCAGCTTTGGTGCCTCATGCAATCAAGCCCAAAACTGAAGGTAATGTTTTTTCTACACTTACTTGCGGTTTTATAATTATGCTATAAGGATTTGCTTTGTATTTTATTTTAAAGGTATTGAGTTTAGGGGTTTAAAGCTGTTGCTATTGAATGAGAGACTATTCAGTGATATGTTTGCTTTCTTGAATCAAAAGCTAAAAGTTGTCAGATTATCTCTCAGGTTTCGGGTTGTATTTATGATGATGATGATGATGCAACTTGTTTCATCTGTATTGACATCTTGTTTTGTTCTTCAAAACGCATGGTGTTATTCAGAAGGGGCTCAGAAAGTGCCTGCCAAAGAACAGTTGTATAAGTTATGTGGTGTGAGGCATTGGAAAGTACCAGTGTATGAGTTCTGCGACAAAGACGGCCCTGGCAATACCAGATTGTAAGAGGGACATGATTTTTGCACACTCTCTTACTTTTTTTCCTTTTTCTTTTAGCAATAACATGGCTTTTTGTTTTGTTCAGATTTAAAGCCAGAGCTAGGGTTGAAATCAAGGAAGTTTCAGGGATAACGGTTCTGGAGTGTTTTGGGGATCCACAGAACAAAAAGAAAATCGCAGCTGAACAGGCAGCAGAAGCAGCTCTTTGGTTTCTCAAGAATGTGGGTCATACCCTTCAGACTGACAAAGCTTCTGGTCGTGAGGGCAGAAAAAAAACCGCTTTAGAAGATGATGGTAACAGGAGAACAGTGTAATGATCTTTGTCATTAGTAGTCTAGTTTTGTTCATGTTAATTGGCCTCAGCTGATTAGCATTTGATACAAGCTCTACGTAGGGAGCTCCAAAGGGTAGCCTCTACCTCAACATGTTCATCTCGTATGAGACTGTTATTTTGTATCAAAGTTTGTGTATAAGGATTACCCTTTTCTGTAACATTAGTGGTAAGAAGACAGTAAGGTATGATTAGCATCTATTCTCTCTTTTGTGTCTCACTGTAACAGTCATGTCAAATAGTGGATTTCAGATGGCAAAGATATATCCATACGAGAATAAAGGACTACGATTCTTTTTTTTTTTTGTGAACATCAAACACTTAAATTAAAACAAAAGCCATAAGCATGTTACACGGGATCCATGAGGAGAGCCTTTTTTGCCAGAGAATCGGCTTTGATCTTTAGAACAAAGCTTTGATCTTTAGAACAAAGCAGTTAAATGGTGAATATCTATGAGGATGCCATAAAGTTCTGAGATTTGTTCTTTAGATTGCTCTGATGAGCGTTTGAGAGTCGGATTTCAAGCAGATCTTTGTCCAACCGCGATCAATTGCTTGTTGGAAAGTCTCTCGAATCGCAATAGCTTCCGCTGCGAGCGGAGATGCTACGAAAGGTTATGCCCTTTGTCCATGGGCGATTGTAGTTCCTGCATGATCAAAGCTTGCCCATCCTATACCCGCTTTCCTTGATTCCTTTTGCAAGGCTGCATCTGAAAAACATG
The DNA here is from genome assembly GCA_030180135.1 of Orychophragmus violaceus. NCBI lineage: Eukaryota > Viridiplantae > Streptophyta > Magnoliopsida > Brassicales > Brassicaceae > Orychophragmus > Orychophragmus violaceus. The sequence goes on from CM058229.1 coordinate 6,384,150, forward strand.
TAATTAGATATGTTACAATTGGTTGATCTTCCGGTTGGGTTGGAGTTATGGGTGTCAATTTTCCAATTGATTACGCTTCCTGCCATTCTTTTGCATCTCTTGTAGCTTTCGAGATGATTTCGAATGGAGAAGTTTCTCTGTTTTCAGAGTTTAACATGTTTCGTGCACTCCATATTGCCCAGTAGATCCATGGGAAGAGGGGTCCTGCCGCAATTTCAGAGGGTGGGAGTGCGATCCATGTTTTCGATTCCTTTAGTACTATCGCAAATAAGGTGAAGTTCGATGGGTTGATTGGGTTCGAGAAAGGTGTTGTTACCCAGGTTTGTTTCGCAATGTCGCAGTGAAAAAACATATGTTCTTTTGTCTCTAATTCACCGCATCTTTGGCAGGTCGAATTCTCTAGCAATCTTCGGTGCAAAAGGTTTTCCCCCAAAGCCAGTGCTCCATGCTCAATTTTCCATAGGAAAACATGTATCTTTGGGGATGTTTTGCTCTTCCAAATATCCTCAATCCAATTAACCTCGCTACGGTTCGGTCTTTCCTCTTTTTTTTTTTCACTTAACACAGCTCTAGCTTGTTTATAGCCTGATCTTGTAGAGTAAGTTCCAGACTTTTCAGGTAGCCAGATGTGTTTATCCGTACCTTTTGTGATGCTGGGTTTGATGCTTAGAGTCATGGCTTCATATTCAGGTAGTATTTGGCCGATTAAGTCTTTGTTCCATGACCCATTACTTGTCATCATATTGTTAACTGGCCAATTTGCAGACAGAGCATCTGCAGGTCCCTGGGGTTTCAAAGGTTCGTCTAGGGAGAGCCATGCATCATTCCAGATGCTAGTTGATGATCCATCACCAATTGCTTTTCCCAAGAGAGGTTTTAAGAGGTCTTGGCGTATGAGGATTCCATGCCAACCATGTGATGCGATATGTGAAATTGGTACCTCTAGGAAGCTTAAGTTGATGCAGTATTTCCCAAGCAAAGTTTTTACCAGAAGACACATCGGGTTTGTAAGTATTCTCCAACTGATTTTGGCCAGAAGGGAGTCGTTGAAGGCTTGCACGTCCTTGAATTCCAAGCCACCATTTTTGTTTGCTAAGGTTAGCTTCACCCAAACAGTCCAGCACGTTTTTCTTTTACCCTGATTATTATCCCACCAGAATCTTGTCAATGCTGTTTGAATTCTCTTACACATGCTTATAGGAAGCTTGAAACAAGGCATGGTGTAGCTTGGGATCGTTGACAGTACATGCTTCAGCATTTTGCGTTTGCATGCACTAGACAGAAATCTTGAGGACCAGTTAGAGGCTTTTTGGCGTATTCTGTCCATAATGATTGAGAAGAGGTCACACTTCTTTCTTCCAAAATGTTCTGGGAGTCCCAGGTACTTCCCTTGACCACCTTCTTTTTCTATTCCAAGCAACCTTTTTACTTCCTCTTTGACTACTTGATCCGTTTTTAGGAGAAAGTAATTGATGATTTATCTACATTGATCTTCTGACATGAGGCTTGCTCATAATCTTTTAGGATGTTTCTCAGCATCTTACAATTTTTGGAGCTTGTTTTGCAGAAAAACATGGTGTCATCTGCAAATAGGAGATAATTTATTCTTGGACTCTTTGTTGCATCGCGGATGCATGGTAGCTTGCCTGAGGTTTGAGCTTGATTTCAGAGTCCTAAGAGTACTTCTCCACGGAGAACGAAGATAAAAGGGGATATAGGATCGCTTTGTCTAATCCCCCGTTGAGGTATGAGTTTTTCCCTTGTTGTTGATAACAAGGATTTTACAATCCTTTGAGGTATCAATTCCTCAAGCTTATCGTGTAGCCTTGAGGTATCGAACCTTTTTGGGACGGATATAGCCAATAAGAATGCACCAAACCTCTAGAGTCAAATCACTTAATCAAATTTGGGTATCTAACAATCCTAAGAAAGACAATTCGAATAGAAGAAAATAAAAAGCAAGTAAACAAGGTGAATTCTTAACAATCAATGATAAAGATAAGGTCTAAGGGTTAAGGTCAACGGATTGGTGATTCGGGATGATCTTAGGATGCTAATTCAAAACTTCAAAGAAGCTAACCTCCTAGCTAGGAACACAACAAGTTGATTAGTCTAATCTCTTAGTACTAATCTATTTCCCTAATCCTAATCCAAGAACAAAATCTCATTTGTGAATTAAGATCAAGCAAGCATTCAAAAAAGTTCCATAAAGCCAACAATCACTCTAAACATCCATTTTCATGAGCTAGAATGTGAAAGTCCTATCAAAGCTAAAACTGGCATTTCATCGAACACATGGTGGGCAAGAAATCCTAGACATCCTAATCAACATGATCAAGGCTAATTAGGCATTAAGCACACTTTGATAGAAGAGATTTGAAGCAAACAAACATTAGACATTAATTAATCATCCCTAATCAACCAAATCCTACCTAACCCATAAACCGTATGAGAAACTACTCACTAATCATCATATGATTAACAAAACCCATAGAGATAGTATTGATCATTGAAGATTAGAGAAAAATTGAAAGATTAAAGGAAGAAATCACAAAAGAAGTACCAGATTAACAAAAATTCAATCTTGTTCTTACAAAAGGGTTTAGAAACAAAAACAAGCTTAAGATCCAATATAAATTAGGTTTTGGGCTTTAAATAGTAAAGGTGGACGAACCAGGTCAACCCGGGACAAACCGGGTATTGACCTGGTCCAAATTGGCTAAAAGTAGTGCGCAGAGGAATCCACCGGGTACTCTAGGCCGATGGGCAACCCGATGGATTCACTGTCTAAATGAGAATGTGAACGCAGAGGAATCCACCGGGTGCTCTAGGCCGATGGGCAACCCGATGGATTCATTGTCCAAATGATTGTATCTTTCCCTCTTGTGATCCATCGGCTTCTCCCAACCGATGGGCCAGGCCGGTGGATTCACTGATCTTCTGGAACACTCCTTATTTCATCCTTAGGCTCCTCTCAATCAATCCTAGCTCATCCAAAACTCCCAAGCTCTCTAATATCCTGCAAAACACAAGAAACCATCCCAAATGCAACCTAAAATGCAAACTCTAGGCTCTAAATGCAACTAAACTCTAAATGCAACTAAGAACTAAGAAATGTCAAGAATGAATGCTAGAAGGAACAAAAATATGAACTAAATGCATCCCTAAATGCATCAAAAACCAACATTATCAGTTGTATCATTTATAATATATGAGTATGTAACCGTTGACACACATTGGTTGATCCATTTGATCCATTTGGGGTGGAAACCCATTCTTTTGTGGACAACATCAATGAAATCCCACTCTACTCTGTCGTATACTTTGCTCATGTCTGTTTTAACAGCCATTGAGCAATGCTTTTTTGCCTCTGAGATTGTTAGAAAGTGTAGTACCTCATGTGTTATAAGGACATTGTCTGATATTGCTCTTCCAGGGATAAAGGCAGATTGATTCTCAGAGATGATGGAGCTTAACACTTCTTGGAGTCGGCTGGTGAGCAGTTTTGCTATGATTTTGTAGTACACACTACATAAGGCTATTGGCTTGTAGTCAGCCACTGACTTTGGACTTTTGATCTTTGGTATGAGCCTGACATATGTATGGTTTATGTTATGAGGCAGGTGTCCTGAGATGAAGAAGTCTTTGATTTCCTTGACAATTTCTTTCCCGATTGTCTCCCAATTTTATTGGAAGAAGGAGGCTGAGAATCCATATGGACCTGGGGCCATGTCGGGATGAATGGCAAAGAGAGCAATGCGGATTTCCTCTTTGGTAGGTGTTTTTATCAGTTTTGTGTTTGCCTCTGAGTTGATACATGGTTTGACTGCTTGATTCACTATGTCTACTATGTTAGACTTTGTTGAAGTGAACAGCTTTGAGTAGAAATATGTGATGACCTGAGTTATTTGATCCTCTTCATAGAAAGATTCTCCTTGATCATTCTCTATGATTGAGAATTTGTTTATTGCTTTCCTTGTTTTTGATACTGCGTGGAAGTAACCACTGTTTTTGTCTCCTAGGGCCAGCCACAGTTGGCGGCTTCTTTGCTTCCAATATTCTTACTCTGCAGGATACGCCAGCTTTAGCTCAGAGGTGATTTTTTGGATAGAGTCATCCGGTGGGGATGTACTGGACATTGCAGTTTCTAGTTCTTTCCTTTTCTCATCAATGAGTTTTCTATTGTTCTTATGGTGCTCCTTGTTCCATCGAGAGATCTCTTTTCTGCAGTCTGAGATTCGATGGTCTATACTATTGGTTGGTCCCACATTCCATACCTTTGCAATGAGTTTTTTTTATTTCTTCATTTTTTTCATCCTTCTATCATATCTGGAAATTCCTTTGCGTTTTTGTAGAGCTGGCTCGAAGAAGGAGATTAGTGGTCTATGATCAGATCCTTTATATCGGAGGTAGCTGCATCTACCTGTTGGGAATCGTTCTGCCCAAGCACTGTTAGAAAGGGCCCTATCCAATATGCAATGTACATGATGTGAGCCTCTGACTCCCCTCCAAGACAGTGGGTTGCCTGAGTGTTGATGATCATACAAGTCACAGACTGAGAGGAACTCTCTAAAATCGCCAAAAGTGCTTTCAGCTCTTGCTGGTCCTCCCACCTTTTCAGAGTTGTCCATGATCTCATTGAGATCACCTGTGATGAACCATGGGCCATTGCGTGAGTGATCTAGGTTAGTAAGATTTTCCCATACTGCTTTTCTTTTTCAGATATCAGGTGCTCTATAGACAAAAGAAACATAAGATTTATTCCCTTTGTAGGTGATTTCTGTGTCAATGAAGTTGTTACACGAGGTGATGATATCAATGTTGATCGACGTGTCCCATAGCAGTGCTAGGCCGCCACCTCTCATGGTGTGTGGGGGAACCAGAGAGTGATGAGTGTAGCCTAGGGTGTGGAGCTCTTTTAGTACAAATTCGTCAGAGTTTTTTTTGTCTCGACGAGGAAGAAGATATCATGGGAGATATTGGATTGTATTTCCCTTATACACCGGATTGTTTCAGGGTTCCAAAGCCCGAATCAATTCCAACTCGCCACTTTTAAGGAAGAGGATTTGGCTGAAGCCGAAAATCCATCCTCGGCTTTGTAATTGCAGGTACTATTTTACTACTAGGTCTATCAGATCTTTGGGGTATGGTTCTCCTCATTAAGAGGGATGGTTCTTGAGGTAGAAGTCTCTTGAGTTTTATCCTTCTTGTTTGTTTTTGATTTGTTTCTTGGTGAGTTGTTTTTCTGGAGAAAGTTCCTCATACGTAGGCTTGAAGCTGGCATGTTGCAGGGACTTGCACCATATCTTTTTGGTGGCTTGCCTCTGCGTTTATTTAGAGAGATGTCTTGTTTATCAGTTGTTTCTACTGCAGGTTGATCATGGGTGTAACGCCCCTTTCCCATTCTCCGCTGACCGTCGAGCTGACCGGTCAACAATCAAACAAGAACATGACCGATCGAACCCGAGCAAGTTGAACAGGAAAAGTTCGTCACAGGACGAAGCCAGTGACAGATCGGTTTGAGACAAAGGCTCGCACCAATCCAACTCTGACTCCGCTATCCTCGCTTCCATAGTACAAGTCGGCCGTCCTGCACTACTTCCGCGAGTTGTGTCGGTTCGGACAAAACACAATATCAGGAAAGCATATTCATTTCTGAGTAAATCAAACGTTCAGCACAACGTTTAATCGTCACTTTACAAATCATTTTCAACAATAAAGAATCAACACGCAAAACAATACAAAAGTGGCGTCAAGCCGAACCGAGAGAAAACCCCAAAAACCATCGAATCAAAACCCCGCCACAAGCCATCCCGAAACTACACCGAGGACCTCCCGCGTCCGTCGCTGCTTAACCTGAAAAACACAAAAAGAGTCTAATGAGCGATCTAAGATCACCCAGTGAATCGGCTCCCCACTAAGGCTTCTAATCTATCTATCATCTATAGATTCCCGCCCGAAACCCAAAATAACAATCAAGCAGAATAAAATAGCCGATCACGCACAACCACGTCGTGTCGAGCCCACACACAATCAATAGCCAAAGGAAAGAGAAGGCGATTAGAGGAAATCGGGAGCACTGCGGCACATGTCCCCGATTGAGACTCGATCTATCTACCGTGCAACACCGACTACACCAAACACAAAGCTGGGCCCCTACGATCTTGGTAACTTCCACGGGTTTCTACTGTTACCGATATGGCAACTAACCCACGACTCCTAGCCGTCCACACAACGACTAGGACACCGTTCTCTGTCCATCGATACGCGGTGACTCTGACTACCCCTAGATAGCCCGAGCTTCCATGCAGTCCGGCCCTAGGACATGACCCCGTATTCTCCGGACCACACACCTACAGACGTCACTCCATAGGTTAACACCATAACCAGAATCACCACGGTCCGGTTAGGTAACTACCCGAGGATCCAATCGGGTCGGAAGTACCAGAACGTAATCAAACACCTAGACTTGCGGGATCTAACGCACCCTAGAGTCCTAGTGCAGAAATGTAAACACGCAGACTCGCTTGGACTCTAGCAATCAATCTCAATCAATAACAACAATCAACCCCGCATCCCGCAAGTCAACTCACTCACACCACACCGCCCCCTGACTCAGCACCGTACCGAGTCAGCGGTTACGACTCAACCGGTCCCATGACCAGGTTAAGTATCAATACGGATTGCTCGGCCCAACACCGAGACAATCTAAAGGCCTGCACAAAAGATCAACCACAACCACACAACAAGTACAGTCACGCAAACAATGCACAACAACACACGACAGGTCTATTAGGGTTGCTAACATCTTTTAACCAAATTACGCCCGCTACCTTGGGTCAGCCGCTTGCTAACCCGTAGACGGTTCACCAACCACAACACTTCTCGTTACTTAACCAATTCTAATCGTCTTTTAATAACTCCTCGATCCGTCGGTTTAGAGCTAGTGGCTTACTACACTCCCCGACGTCTCATCATTCAGTACTTAATTCATTAACTCGGGAAATCCCGATACCGTTCCATACTCTATACTCGTGTTCAAGGTTAAACCGTATTTTAACTCGTCTTAATTTCCGTGTATAGATTCATTCAATACCGTGCTTTACTTACGTATATATGCATATATAGTCCTACTCATGCCACGACTATATGAATGCATCACGCAATAATACTATCAACCTAACGGCACTCAACAGGTTTAATTCGTTTAACACAAACATGCTTCTTTAACCCTAGCTGGTTTAACGTCAATTCAATCAATCATTCGATTCACAATTCAATTCGGTTTAACACGATCGGGTATGCATTCCTATCTCTACGGTTTCCCATTTATCGATCTATATGAATGTTACGGTGTTTGAGCCGACTCACAGTGATTTCACGGAATGAACGGCACGGATGCGGATACGGTTCCCGAGACCCCGAACAAACCCGAATCTTCCCGAATACCCGAACACGAACTCCCGAACACCCCGAACCACCGGATAACCGTCGAACCGAGCATTGACCGGCTCGTTTTCCGGCGTTGACCGCGTTGACCGGCGGCGTTGACCGGCGTTGACCGGTTGACCGTTGACCGTTGACTTTGACCCGCTTGACCGTTGACCGTTGACTTTGACCCGCTTGACCCACTAAACCACCAAATCGAACCGAACCAGCTCCAATCCAACCGGTTTAGTTAAACCGGTTAGGTCAACCGTTGACCGGCGTTGACCGTGGCTTAACCGGTTTGACTAGACCGGTTTACCAACTGAACCAAGACCAAACCGACTCCAATGCATCCCCATTTCACCCTTGAAGAATCGCTGAAGATTTGACGGCGGAAGAGGCTTCTCCGGCGGCTACTCCGGCGTTGACCGCGGCGGCTCCGGCGTTGACCGCGGCGGCGGCGACTTTTCCGGAAACTTCCCACGGCGAACCGCACACCAATCCACTCCTCTTGATGAGATCTATCTTCCCATGGCTTTGAAATCTTGAAATAAGTTGAGGAGAGAGAGAGATACCAAGAACTCTAAACCGCGACTGCTTCTCTCTTGTTTTCCGGCGAGCTCCGGTGACTTCTGACGACGGCGGCCGGCTGAAACTTGAAGAGGAGACTGAGATGAAGCTACTGGCCTTTGAATCACTAGATTTGAGCCTAAGGTGAAGAAGTTATGCCATTTCTTGTGAAAGAAGGCATGAAGAACATCTTAGAAACCTTGAAGAACTATTGAAGATTCAAGAAGCTTAGGAGGATTTTGTTGAATGTTTCTGGAGAGAATGAGAGAGTGCTGTCGACAGAGAGAGAGTAGAGTGAAGATTCAGAGCACCAAATGATCCAAAAAGAGTGAATAGTTGAGATTCCATGCATGTATCCCTTTTCATTCATGCACCAAATATGGTGGTGACACCTATCCTCCAAAAGCTGTCGACCTGGGGAGCTCACACCTGTCTCTGGTAAGTTTCTGAAGCCCACTAAGGCCCATTGCACTGCCCCAAACCACAAAAATCCTTCCCTTAACTTGTTTGCTTCCTTTAGCTCGGTTTGATCATTTCCCCGATAATTGTTTTAGTAAATAGTAGATGATTCCCATAAATCCCCAAACTTTCATAATCTGATTCTTCCTGCTTTTAGATGAATTTGGCAATTTGAATCACCTCGTTTGGAGTTTCCTAGCTCCCGTTATGATTTTCCGAAGTTTTCCCGGTTTAACTCGGTTTTCACCCGAAACTCCAAAAAATGCATTTCTGCTCCATTTCTTCGAATTCTGATCTTGTAAATGTTCTTTATGATTAATAAAACGAACATTTGGCCCGTCTCGTCTTCCGTCTCGAACTTTGGCAAAATTACCATTTTGCCCCTGGGTTAGGCAAAATTACAATTTTGCCCCTGATGACTTTTCTTCTGCCCGTTGACCGTATTTTTGGATACGGGGTACCACATTCTTCCCCACTTACAGGAATTCGGTCCCCGAATTCTCCGTCACTACCAGACTTTGAATCGGTTCCGAACCTCGAACGTAATCTTGGTTAACTGCTCTGCTCTGATTCTCACTTCGCGCTTCCCCACTTTGTCTCGACCTCCACATTCCTATCCACAACTGTTTGTCTCCGTGAGACACTCTTCAAGAGTCTGATCACTGACTTCCGTCGCACCGCTTCCAATAAGACCCCTGATCTTCATTGCCAAATCTCTTTACTAACTTGTCATCCCAACCGTTTCGATCTTTCCGCTATTCTAGGCTGGCACAATCCCCTGACCATCCATCCTGACAATCCACACTGACCGCTTTACGATCCGATCTCCTTATTCCGCAACGTCTTGCCATTCCATCTCGCTTTCGGGTTCGGGTTCGGTCTCGTATTCGTATCGCATCGTTCATTCCGTCCTACATTCAACACAACAACATTTCACTGGAGCGGTGAATTCAAACTAATCCATCCCTCGATATCACTTCCTCATAGAGATATAGTTAGTTAATCACATACCCAACGGTCACTCATGATTAAATAACTATATTCTATAATTCCGCTTTCTCGCGGATCGACCGTTGATTACAACCGTTCTCGAGTTAGCTCAACACCTTTAAACGAAAGATTCTAATACTTCTATCTCTAATAACTTAACGATTGCAACCAAAATAAACTACTCACCCGAATGGCTTACCACGCCATTCACACTCCGCACATGCTAAGCATGTCACTAGCACTTTCACAGTGCTATACCACTAACGAAACGCAACCCTAATTTAACCAATGCACCACACAAGCACTTAAATCCAAAATACGCAAGCAATTATCGCAAAAACTAACAATTACCACACACAGCCAAGCAATCATCAGATCGCTCCGGATATGTCGTCAGTCTGGGTTTAGGTTATGATGAACGGTCATCAGTTCCGCTCATCATCAGACTTCACATGGTAATTCGTTTGCATCCCAACCCATCATACGCATGCAAACAATTACTACGAAAGTCATAACGATAAGTTGAACAATCTGCATCACATACATACACAAAAACAACAACATACACATGTCCCGAGGTTTATAGAAATACATAAGGAAACAGAAATACAACCACAAGATGTCCGTCATCAACAACCCAACCCACAAACTGCACCGCCATATCCTGGAGATGTTCAAAACAACATACGAAAACCGTCGATCTGGTTACACACAAACAACAACATAGTTAGTGCCCAACTTACCTGGCCTAACTATTCTAACCCTAGCAGCCCCAGCACGACCGGAATGCCCTACACAACCGGCATCGCGGCTCGCGCTGGAACCCACTGGCAGGTGCGCCGGGAGGGTGTGGTGGATGCGCATCTCTAGTCGGTGGTCCGACCTGCTGCGGCTCTGCCATCGGACACAGCTGCGCTACATGACCTCTGCGACCACAAATCTGACAAACCGGAACGGGCGCTGGGCGTGGCCCACGGTAACATGCTGCTGCCTGATGATCTGTCGCTCCACACAGCTGACACGACGAAACTGACCCTGAAGAAGGCTCCTGAAAACACTCCGCTGCTCGATGTCCCTGAGCTCCACAAATCTGACAAACAACTGGTGCTGAGCGGGACCGACGAGCACTGGACCGACGGGAACAAACGGATGCTCGGTGTCCCTCGTCTCCGCACCTCCTACAACTCCTCGATGGCCTCGGTGGCTGCTCCAATGGTGGCTGCGCTACTGGTGACTGCGCAGCTGGCTGCTGAATAGCTGACTGTCTCATAAGTCCACCGTCTCGACGACTCGGACCAGGTCGATACTCCTCAGGTAACGGGGCACGATGCGGCTCTGCGTCTGACATACGAGGTCCGGGCCCAGCGATCGGGCAAATAGGTGCAAGATGGCCGTCCATCCCGCACACCTGACAGTAATACGGAACCGGCACAGGCTGGTATGGCTCATGGTAGCGTGGATCCACTAGTCGGGTACACCAATGTAAATGGAAGCCCTGAACTCCGCAGGCGCTACACGTCCGGTATACTGGCATCTGCGGCACTGAGTCTGGCGTGTCTGCTAGTGGAATCTCCGGTGGTGCAACCGGCTCGGTCGGTGGTGCCTCTGGTGACGTAAGTGACTCAAACTGCGAATCCGATCCCGCCATCGACATCGGCTCAACTCCTGTGGCTGACTCCATCGCTGAGAGTGGCTCGGTAGAACCAGGTGATGGAGCTCCTGACCTCTGCGGCGATCCTGGCTGATGGTGCGGCCCTACATGCTGCTCCAAAACGTCCTCTAGTATCGCCATCTGCTCGTCCAACTGCTGCGCCCACTGCGCACGCTGCTCCGGATCCAACGGCTCCATGTCCATATCGAAAGCTGAGTGTAGCGGATCCAACTGAGAGTTTCCGCCACCAAGTGGAATAAAATCCGACTCGTGCAAACTGAAAGGCATTGGCACGTCATGTGCCTCAAGCTGTATCCCCGGTGATACTATCGGCGCCTCGAACTGTGGTGGAAATGGCGGCAACCCGTAGTCTACGAATCCCAAATATCCCATCGCTCCAACGGTCGGGTCTGCGGTACCTGCGTCGTCCTGTAAGGAAGGCGGTAACGGATCTGGTAATGGCCTCCAATCCACAGCAGCGGCTCTCGCTCCCTGATGCTCACGGGGCACAACTGGCGGTCGAGCTGATATCCGAGAACCCTGCGACTGACCCTGCGGTGGCATCCTCAGTCCTGCCTGATGCTGGTCTACCAAAGCCTGATACTCTGCCCGTGTCATCCGCTGTGGACTCATCCTGCTCGATACAATCTCTCACACCCAATGCACACACCCACACACACACCGTCCAGGGACACTCTGCTGCTGTCTGCAATCAAAAACACAAGGAAAGATTAGTACACATAACACAAAATTTCTACCCCATCCCGATCCCGAATTTACGGACGCGGCTCGGTTTCTTAATGGATGCTTGGGTAAGACACAATTTGACTCGATAAAACCACGGAAAACACTCAGAAATGAACAGCTTCGAAACCCATGCAGAACCATGCTCTGATACCACCTTTCTGTAACGCCCCTTTCCCATTCTCCGCTGACCGTCGAGCTGACCGGTCAACAATCAAACAAGAACATGACCGATCGAACCCGAGCAAGTTGAACAGGAAAAGTTCGTCACAGGACGAAGCCAGTGACAGATCGGTTTGAGACAAAGGCTCGCACCAATCCAACTCTGACTCCGCTATCCTCGCTTCCATAGTACAAGTCGGCCGTCCTGCACTACTTCCGCGAGTTGTGTCGGTTCGGACAAAACACAATATCAGGAAAGCATATTCATTTCTGAGTAAATCAAACGTTCAGCACAACGTTTAATCGTCACTTTACAAATCATTTTCAACAATAAAGAATCAACACGCAAAACAATACAAAAGTGGCGTCAAGCCGAACCGAGAGAAAACCCCAAAAACCATCGAATCAAAACCCCGCCACAAGCCATCCCGAAACTACACCGAGGACCTCCCGCGTCCGTCGCTGCTTAACCTGAAAAACACAAAAAGAGTCTAATGAGCGATCTAAGATCACCCAGTGAATCGGCTCCCCACTAAGGCTTCTAATCTATCTATCATCTATAGATTCCCGCCCGAAACCCAAAATAACAATCAAGCAGAATAAAATAGCCGATCACGCACAACCACGTCGTGTCGAGCCCACACACAATCAATAGCCAAAAGAAAGAGAAGGCGATTAGAGGAAATCGGGAGCACTGCGGCACATGTCCCCGATTGAGACTCGATCTATCTACCGTGCAACACCGACTACACCAAACACAAAGCTGGGCCCCTACAATCTTGGTAACTTCCACGGGTTTCTACTGTTACCGATATGGCAACTAACCCACGACTCCTAGCCGTCCACACAACGACTAGGACACCGTTCTCTGTCCATCGATACGCGGTGACTCTGACTACCCCTAGATAGCCCGAGTTTCCATGCAGTCCGGCCCTAGGACATGACCCCGTATTCTCCGGACCACACACCTACAGACGTCACTCCATAGGTTAACACCATAACCAGAATCACCACGGTCCGGTTAGGTAACTACCCGAGGATCCAATCGGGTCGGAAGTACCAGAACGTAATCAAACACCTAGACTTGCGGGATCTAACGCACCCAAGAGTCCTAGTGCAGAAATGTAAACACGCAGACTCGCTTGGACTCTAGCAATCAATCTCAATCAATAACAACAATCAACCCCGCATCCCGCAAGTCAACTCACTCACACCACACCGCCCCCTGACTCAGCACCGTACCGAGTCAGCGGTTACGACTCAACCGGTCCCATGACCAGGTTAAGTATCAATACGGATTGCTCGGCCCAACACCGAGACAATCTAAAGGCCTGCACAAAAGATCAACCACAACCACACAACAAGTACAGTCACGCAAACAATGCACAACAACACACGACAGGTCTATTAGGGTTGCTAACATCTTTTAACCAAATTACGCCCGCTACCTTGGGTCAGCCGCTTGCTAACCCGTAGACGGTTCACCAACCACAACACTTCTCGTTACTTAACCAATTCTAATCGTCTTTTAATAACTCCTCGATCCGTCGGTTTAGAGCTAGTGGCTTACTACACTCCCCGACGTCTCATCATTCAGTACTTAATTCATTAACTCGGGAAATCCCGATACCGTTCCATACTCTATACTCGTGTTCAAGGTTAAACCGTATTTTAACTCGTCTTAATTTCCGTGTATAGATTCATTCAATACCGTGCTTTACTTACGTATATATGCATATATAGTCCTACTCATGCCACGACTATATGAATGCATCACGCAATAATACTATCAACCTAACGGCACTCAACAGGTTTAATTCGTTTAACACAAACATGCTTCTTTAACCCTAGCTGGTTTAACGTCAATTCAATCAATCATTCGATTCACAATTCAATTCGGTTTAACACGATCGGGTATGCATTCCTATCTCTACGGTTTCCCATTTATCGATCTATATGAATGTTACGGTGTTTGAGCCGACTCACAGTGATTTCACGGAATGAACGGCACGGATGCGGATACGGTTCCCGAGACCCCGAACAAACCCGAATCTTCCCGAATACCCGAACACGAACTCCCGAACACCCCGAACCACCGGATAACCGTCGAACCGAGCGTTGACCGGCTCGTTTTCCGGCGTTGACCGCGTTGACCGGCGGCGTTGACCGGCGGCGTTGACCGGCGTTGACCGTTGACTTTGACCCGCTTGACCGTTGACCGTTGACTTTGACCCGCTTGACCCACTAAACCACCAAATCGAACCGAACCAGCTCCAATCCAACCGGTTTAGTTAAACCGGTTAGGTCAACCGTTGACCGGCGTTGACCGTGGCTTAACCGGTTTGACTAGACCGGTTTACCAACTGAACCAAGACCAAACCGACTCCAATGCATCCCCATTTCACCCTTGAAGAATCGCTGAAGATTTGACGGCGGAAGAGGCTTCTCCGGCGGCTACTCCGGCGTTGACCGCGGCGGCTCCGGCGTTGACCGCGGCGGCGGCGACTTTTCCGGCAACTTCCCACGGCGAACCGCACACCAATCCACTCCTCTTGATGAGATCTATCTTTCCATGGCTTTGAAATCTTGAAATAAGTTGAGGAGAGAGAGAGATACCAAGAACTCTAAACCGCGACTGCTTCTCTCTTGTTTTCCGGCGAGCTCCGGTGACTTCTGACGACGGCGGCCGGCTGAAACTTGAAGAGGAGACTGAGATGAAGCTACTGGCCTTTGAATCACTAGATTTGAGCCTAAGGTGAAGAAGTTATGCCATTTCTTGTGAAAGAAGGCATGAAGAACATCTTAGAAACCTTGAAGAACTATTGAAGATTCAAGAAGCTTAGGAGGATTTTGTTGAATGTTTCTGGAGAGAATGAGAGAGTGCTGTCGACAGAGAGAGAGTAGAGTGAAGATTCAGAGCACCAAATGATCCAAAAAGAGTGAATAGTTGAGATTCCATGCATGTATCCCTTTTCATTCATGCACCAAATATGGTGGTGACACCTATCCTCCAAAAGCTGTCGACCTGGGGAGCTCACACCTGTCTCTGGTAAGTTTCTGAAGCCCACTAAGGCCCATTGCACTGCCCCAAACCACAAAAATCCTTCCCTTAACTTGTTTGCTTCCTTTAGCTCGGTTTGATCATTTCCCCGATAATTGTTTTAGTAAATAGTAGATGATTCCCATAAATCCCCAAACTTTCATAATCTGATTCTTCCTGCTTTTAGATGAATTTGGCAATTTGAATCACCTCGTTTGGAGTTTCCTAGCTCCCGTTATGATTTTCCGAAGTTTTCCCGGTTTAACTCGGTTTTCACCCGAAACTCCAAAAAATGCATTTCTGCTCCATTTCTTCGAATTCTGATCTTGTAAATGTTCTTTATGATTAATAAAACGAACATTTGGCCCGTCTCGTCTTCCGTCTCGAACTTTGGCAAAATTACCATTTTGCCCCTGGGTTAGGCAAAATTACAATTTTGCCCCTGATGACTTTTCTTCTGCCCGTTGACCGTATTTTTGGATACGGGGTACCACAATGGGGCAGTTGATGTTGTTCTTCATCCACATTTTCAAAGCTTTGGGCTTAGGTATTTTCTGCTACCATTAAGATGTTTGCTGCAGTTTCTTCCATGGGACCCCTTTCTTCTCCTTGAATTACTCTTTGTCGTCTTGCAGCCCTTTCAACCGGATCATCACAATTTGTGTGTTGGATTGTGACTTCACGGAGATCTTTCATGCTCTCTTCAGCAATTTGAGGAATTAGAGCAGGGAAAAATCCACAAGTGCAAGATTTCTCTCAAAGGGTTGTTTGCTTGCTCTTGAGGATGAGGGATTTAAGATTTATGCGTCATGGTTGGGTTTTGCTCTCCATTCATACTGAGTTTCACGATTCTTCTCTAAATGCGTTTGCTGTTTCCTCGGGTGGTTTGTGAGATCCCTCTCTTTATAGTCTCTGTTTCGTGGTTCAGAACTCTGATAATCAGATCTTCTTTTTGTAGGTTCAGAGATGTTCAAGTGACTTGTTCTCTCTCTTTTAGGATGAGGATACATGTTATCTCTTGAGTAGTTACTTGGATTATAATCCTTGCTTTGGTCTCTTGTTCCATTATTTGGTTGTGCTGATACTCTTTCGCCGTAAGCCCTTCCATATCTGTCGAGCCGTTGCATGAAGTCTGGTCTTATGTGGTTTCGCAGTTCTTGAGGAAGGGGTTGTCTTTGGGGTTTGACAGTTCATTCCTGGTTGTCCGCCTTGGACTATTATCAGGGAGAGAGTTACAGTCTTTTGCTTCATGTGTTAGTCTGAAGCAGATTTTGCCGTACTTTTCATGATTAGTATAAATCATTATCTTCCATAAACTCAAGTAGGAGAGTGGAAAGTATTTACAAGGAAAGTAAAACAACCTTTGGCTCTGTAGAGAGTATTACATCTAAGCCTAGACTGCACAAACACTTAACGAAGGAAAAGCCTAAATCCTTTCTGGTCCATGTACTGCACTGAGTTTCAGGAGCGAGAAATTACTATTATGGTGGCTTATATGGAACAGATGGCAGGTGCAAGCAAGAATATACTCGTCTTGGTAGCATCTATTTGATTTGTTATTTTCTGTACCTAGGCATAGGCGCTCGGTTTGTTGGTTCAGCTCGGTTTGGTTCTTTCGGTTTTTTGGTTCTTTCGGTTTTTTGGTTCTTTCAATTTTAGAGATTGTAGGATCTATTCAGATATTTAAAATATTCGTTTTGATTTTGGTTTGTTTTTTATTTTTATTTTACGACTCGTTTCGGTTCTTTCGGATATTCAGAATAATCATCGATATTGTGTTGATTGAATTATTATCTCGAACAAAGTGGGAAACTAAAAAGATAAAAAAAAAAATATATACGTATAAGAATACTTTATAATTGTATATATACGATAAAAATACAGTATATATAAATAGGTTTCACATCGAGAAGAATCATAATTAGAGGAAATCAATCGTGTCTATCTCTTCCAATCAGATTTTTTTGCCGCATCTAGAAGCTTACGTTCGTGGTGCCTCTCCTCTCTACTCTTTCCTCTTCTGGTGCTTATTTAATACTTCTGATCTAAATTCTCTGGGATTCTGTCAACAGATGCGTCGTTCTGCATCTAAGAAAAAATCTGATTCAATCACATCTTCAACCACGGATCTCTTTCGCTCAGGTTTCTCTATCTTTAATCCAATCACATCATCTCTCTATCCCTTTTCCCTATCATTGAACTCGTCCTAGGGTATATGTGCTGAAAGTTTATTTCTTTTCCCTCTTGGTTCGAATTTTGTAAATTTTCTTGTGGTTTTTCGTTTTGTTACTAGGGAATTGGATTATAATCTTATCAGCCTGTGATGGGAGCTGGTGGGTGATGACTGAAAAATTGGATAATCATGGAATTTTTAGATAATAATTGAATACTTCAGAATCAGTAGTTGACAATTGAAATCTTCTTCGTCGAACCAAGTCTTCCCTTTTCGAATTCGTTTCTGCTTTGTTATGGCTTTTGTGAAATTGTGTGTTTTTGTTTGTTCTGGTTCAGGTTCGAGTAAGGCCATGACTAAAGAGATGGATCGAATAGATCATTTGTTCAATCAGTATGCCAATAAATCTTCCAATCTCATTGAGTAAGTATCCATTTTGATGCTTGAATCGTGTTTCTTCTAGTACCGTTTTGAGTGTCAAAAGTTAAAATCTAGATCATTGCTTCTGTTATATCCAGTTCCCGCCATAACACTTATTGTTTATCATCTTGACAAGGCAGCTTCTCTAATATGTCTTTCTATTACCTGAACAGCCCTGAAGGAATAGAGGAACTATGCTCCAATTTGGAAGTGTCTCATACTGATATCAGAATCTTGATGCTTGCTTGGTAATTTATTATCCATCAAATAATTCCGTAATATGTTTTTTTATTGTTCTTTTAGCACAATTGCGTATCTTTAAATCTTTTAAACTCTGACATCGCAGGAAAATGAAAGCTGAGAAACAAGGTTACTTTACACAGGTAAGAGCTAGAGATCCTTTTTCCTTTGATACTCAGAATCAAGTTTGGTACTTTACCTTTTTCTGATACTAGCTCTATGTTCATCTGTAGGAGGAGTGGAGAAGAGGCCTTAAGGCTTTAAGAGCTGATACAATCAATAAATTGAAGAAAGCTCTTCCCGAGCTCGAGAAAGAGGTTCCAAGTTTTATGCTTTCGTTATATTGATCGACTGAATCATGCTAAGCTTTTCTTCCTTGTTTTTATCTCTTTTAAGGTCAGGAGGCAATCAAATTTTGCAGATTTCTATGCTTATGCCTTCCGCTATTGCTTAACAGGTAAGATTAACTTCAGCTTCTGCATTATATATCACCTGTTTATGGTTGTATGATCTTGGTTAACTGTTGAATGCAGAGGAAAAACAGAAGAGCATAGACATAGAGACTATATGTCAACTCCTAGATATCGTCATGGGATCTACATTCCGATCCCAAGTTGACTACTTTGTCGAGTATCTAAAGGTCTTCATCACTAAAAATATCTCATCTTTTTCATGTCCAGAATATTTTACTCGCAATCTTATCATCCCATTAGTTTTGTGTGTTTGACAACAGATCCAAAACGACTACAAAGTGATAAACATGGATCAATGGATGGGCTTTTACAGGTTCTGCAATGAGGTATGTTTCCTAATTCGTTTAGTCATAAACTTGGCAGTTTCATCAGCTAACTCTAGAATTGTTTGTAACATTTACAGATAAGTTTCCCGGCTATGACGGAATATAATCCAGAGCTTGCATGGCCATTGGTTCTCGACAATTTTGTTGAGTGGATTCGTGAAAAGCAAGTCTGAAAGCTGGAAATCTTTATGAGTCTCCCTGTACCGGTTTGGTTTGCAGGATCGTTGGGCTCAACAAACAGATTCAGCACAATTTTAATTCAGTTTTCGTCCTTTAAAAAAAAACACATTATATGATTTTTGTTACATGTGATTAACTTCAATAGAGGGAACACATTATGTTTGAAGTAAATCCAGTTCTACTAGGAGTAGTAGTTTAGTAACCAGTGGTAAATTGGTACACACATTCAGACCATTTATAACCATCAGATTCGTTTAAACCGGACGGTTTAGATTAGGTTATACCATTATTAAGACAAACACAGCGAAGATAATTCACTTTGAATATCAGATGTTCTCTTAAACCCTAGGAAAAGACGGATCTTTGCTTCTGCTACGCTACTCTGTTCTTCATCTCTGTCAATGTCTCGCCTCGTCAGATATCTGAGGAGAACAGTGATATCTACTAACTTATCATCTTCGACGTCCTATCAAAATCCTAGGATATGTGTTCAGTCAATTCAAAGCTCTAATTTCTTAATCAACCCCAAGTTTCTAAGCTCGGGAAGTTACGTGTCTGAAATGCGGAAATCGGCGTTCGAGGGTAACATTCTCCGGTTAATTCGCTCTGAGATTCAGTCCGAGCTCGATCACTCGCCTCCTCTTCAGGTATTCTTGTCATTGTTTCGAGCCTCCTCTGTTATTTGTTAATAAAGGTTGGAACTTTTCGGAAATGAAATGCGGCTCCGTAGCTAATATCATGTCTCGAGCTCGAATCATGTTTTCTGCCCAGTGTATTGGGTTTTGTTCTGAGAATCTTAGAGGTTAAATACCATTTATGAGCCCAATTTTTGCATGATCCGACAGCGAAACTGGTTCCTGTCTCAATCTTTCCTGTGTCTACACCGTGTGATGATTTATCTACTTGTCTGCATACGAAATTGCAGCCTGAGGACAGGTTTGGTCCATTCACGGTGGAAGAGCGACCAGGAGAGCAGTGGATTACTTTGAGAAGAAAATATGGGGAGAATGAAGATATAAAGATCGAAGCAACCATGTTTGATGGATCAATTCCATCATCAAAGTCTACAACCACTGACCCTGAAGATGTTAAGCTTCACATTACCTTCATTGTCAACATCTCGAAGACTGGTGATGGTGACACCTTAGAGATCATGTGTTCTGCATGGCCTGATACTATACAGATCTCCAAGTTCTTTGTTCGCAGAAGCAGCAAGAACTCACCAAATGCCTATATTGGACCAGAATTCGAGTACAGTGATCTGATCTTCTTGTTATACATGATGTTTCCTTTGTTCTGATACAATGAGACTAAACTTTGCCTTTGATAATATGCAGGGAAATGGAAGATGAACTTCAAGACTCAGTATATCAATTTTTGGAGGAAAGAGGTATAAGTGACGAGCTTGCTGTGTTCTTGCATCAGTACATGAAGAACAAAGATAAAGCCGAGTATATTAGATGGATGGAGACTGTTAAATCTTATGTTGAGCAAAAGTAAATTTCTTTTACCACAGTTCCAGATTTGTGTGACATGTATTGATACAAATATGTATCAAGCGGATACATCATTTTTTATGATTAAGATTTTTGTTATCAAAGTCAGATTTTCATTCAAATACTCGTATCATCATCAATGTCGCAACATACTACAGAGTACAGAGCTAAAAATCCAGTATAAGATGAGAGAAAGAGATGGTTGAATAAGCTAAACTGCAAAGCAGGGATGAAGTTTGCTGTACACAAATATTTATGTTTTTGATCTTTAGATTCTTTACTAGGACACCAATGATCACAGAACAAATTAACATCATGGGAAAACCAGACAGAGAGATGAATCGAAAGAAAAGGGCAAATTTTACTTGGTTAACCAGTAGATGAATATGAGAAATGTGCATACAGCCGCAACGAGTGAAAGAATAATCGTATCCATCGACTTTTTCCTCTTTATCGCTGACAGAATAGTGTTCACCTGCAGTGGGTTTAACCATATAGTATTGCAGAGTGAGGTATACATATGATACTCAGTAACACGGGCCATAGCCACACGAAAAGAAAGCAAAGGGAAACAATGTTTGCAATTAAGAGAAAGGAAAGCTCTTTTCGTACCGTGGGTAGACGGCTGGTGACATTGCTAAGCTTTGAGTTGATGCCTCCAAAAGTTGAACGCTGAAACATGAGTGTACCAAGCGTTGCCTGAGCTTGTGAAATGACACCATCCATCTGCACCGTTTATATAATAGTCAAGTCATATAAGCCATGGGGTGTGGGTGTGAAATAGCTGTAGAGTTATAACAAATATTACTGGCGTAGGATTTTATTTACATGCGCTGTATTGCGGTTGATTCCCACATTTTCTTTGAGCAGAGCTTGTTCTGTAGAGCCACCCCCTTCTTCTAAGTCTAATCTAGTCCGATCAAATTCTCTAAAGTCCTCAAGAAGTGAAGCATGCTCTTGTTTTGCTTTAAGACTGGAGCGGTGTCGATAAAACTCCTGCAATTTTTGAATGAGTCATACATACACGAACAAAGACTGATATACAACAATGGTTGCGTCATAAACTAGTCCAAGAAAAAGAAAGATCATACTCATTCCATCGCTAATAAGTATATAATCAACCCAAGCTAACAAAAAATTAAGTAATTATTAATTGGTCAAGAGTCAGAAAATGGATAATACATGTGTCAGATCTTGAAGGATCTCTTGATGTCGAGTTAAAGTATGTGAGACCATTTCTGAACCACCTGAAGAAACCCATGCTTGCATCTGCGCATTTACTTGTTGCAGTTGCCTTAGCAGTAAGTCAATCCCAGCTTCAAGATCACTCTCGGTACCATCTGACTTTGTTAAAGCCTTTGTGGAAACAAGTCTGCGATATGAATGCATCTGCTCGTCAAGCTGAGCTTCAATCTTTCTAGCCTGTGAAATCCAAATGCAGATAAAATCACCTTTGAGAATTTAAAAGACCAATAATTTACCCATTTCGATTCAAACCCAGAAGAATGATTCCACAAAACCGAATCTCAATATCAAAGATCTCAGACGCTATTAGTTTCGTGATTCTGTCCTAGAGAACAACCCAGCAGCTTCGAATCAAAACACACTAGAATTTACAGAAAATTACCTGTTTACGTAAAGCATCCCAAGAGCTAGGAACGTCCATTGTGCCCAGCGAATCAGTAAAAATCTCTTCTTTTTGAAATCAGATCGTCTCTTTTCCGGGAAGAAACGTTTTTTTCCCCCCCGAAATAAATCAGTTGCGAATCTTGCCCCAGATCAAAAGATTATTCTCCTCAAACCTCCTCGTGATTAAACCTTCGAATCCCCAAAAGATGCGATCGAATTGGTTCGATGTCGAGAGAAGTAAGAAGGGATCGGATCGAGAGAAGAAGAGAGACGCAGATAGAATTTCTGCGTGCCCCTTCAACGGCAATTAGGTTCCATTTTGCTTAATCAGTAATTAATTCCAGAATGACGAGATTATGGGGCTATGATCCAGTATTTCCCACCCCACACTAAGGTTATATATACGCTGGATAGTTGACCCACACGTGCTAGTCAAACTTACGAAATTATTTGTTTTTTTTTTGGTAGGTTGAAGATACCCGAATGCAACAATAAGTGAACACATTTACAAGACACCGAGCAAGAAATTATTAGTTGTATTGATATTGTCTATTATTTATTTGATATTGTCTTCCCATTTGATGGCCTTTCTTGGTGTTGATGCAGTGACATCTGAACGAATGTTATGGAGGCTCACATTAAAGCATAACAAGAAGAAGACGACTGTTTCTTTCGATGTTACATCACTGGTAAGAGAGTTATGCTTTTGTTTAGTTAATATATTATTCTTGCAGGCTGACGTTTTCAATTTTCTGATCAAGTGGGTGGATATGAATCATTACTCAAACATGAAGAAGCTTCCTGATCTCTCAACTGCCACTAATCTATTGAGTTTGAATCTCAGTTACTGCACAAGATTGATGGAACTACCCTCCACAAATGGAAATGCAACTAGACTCTTGATTTTGAATATCGATTATTGCAACAATTTGGTGAAGATACCCTCCTCTGTTGAGAATATTCCTTATCTCAAGATATTTTTTTGATGGGTGTTCAAGTGTGGTGAAACTCTCCTCTTCTATATGGAATATCACTAGTCTAAACACTTCTAATCTCCAGAATTTCTCTTGTTTGGTACAGACCCCCCCTAACGTGGAATGCCAAGAGGTTCTAGGGGTTAGATATCAGTGGATGATGCTCAAGTATGAAAGCAAAGAAAGAGAGGAACTTTCGTGTACAAATTCTCCTGGCTTCAAGCAACTTTTCTCTGTGCCTGCAGTCCATTTGGAAGGTCCAACCGATTTGACATGGCTATTGTTTGTCTCAGGGTTCTATTGTCTCAGGTCCATCCAGAATTTCCTTTAGAAAAGCTGGAATTACTAAGATCAAGTGATCTGGATGAACTGAAATCAATCTGCTGGAGTCCTCTGGCTCTTCCAAACCTGAAACAATTTACTCCCAACCAAGGCTGTCCAAAGCTACCACTGAGTCTTTCAGACATGTGGAGAGACTAATGAGTGTAAAGGGCTTAGAAAGAGGCTCCTAAACCAGCGGATAGCCATTCACATTCAAGCCTGACCTTGTTGCCAAGTTGCATTCATCAAAGTTGAAAAAGATATCAACTGCATAGACTTCTTTTTGGTGTGTGTTTGTAATCATCTTCCATGTTACCACCACCACTTCCAGATACAATTATAATCTCAAGCAACGATTTCGAATTCGACAAAAGGTGTCGGGCTCAAGGTACGTTATCATTTCTCTCTTTAATTTTTCTTTCTTTAAAGTTTCCACCTTTTCACAAATTTGTCAAGAGGCAAAAGATGGAGACGCAATTCAATGGCGGTGGAGAAGAAGACCCATGGCTTGCTCCAGACAAATTATACCATGTAATATTCTGCTTCTCAATCTCTCTCCTCGTCTCTACTCTCGCTTCCCTATCCCGCTACTCCTTCCTACGACGTCACTCCATCTGGATCGGATCTGCGTTCTCACTCGCCGCCGGTGCGGCTAAAGAAGCCGCCGATCAGTTTGGTTTCTTCCCTTCCGCAGGTGCATCCGCTAGAGACGCCGTCGCGGACGCCATTGGAGTTGTTATTGCAGCTTTCCTACTCTTCATTTGGAAATCTCGAAGATCACGTTCGGATTCGGGTCAAACCCGACCCATCTTGCCCATTTGAATGTACTAATTTTACTGCTTTGGTTACTGTACTGATAAAGACAATTAAATGAAATCTGAAATTTTTTAATTTACAGTTGAGGGTTTGTGGAAAACGATGTTTACTTTCACTGAATTTAAGATAAAGTTCACCGTTGTTCATCATCGAGATTATCGACGAGCACAGAACTGCGCAAACTATCATCGGTTCTGATGTAACATCACTGTTTATAAGATCAAAGGTCTAGTGGGTCGATATTTAATGAAATGTATAGTTGTCAAACATCAGTCAAGATGGCCGAGTTGGTCTAAGGCGCCAGTTTCAGGTACTGGTCCGAAAGGGCGTGGGTTCAAATCCCACTCTTGACATCATTATTATTTTTTTCTTTTTTTTCGTCATTGTTTTTTTTTCTCGTTCTTAAATACACATCACTTTACTGTTTTGCTGATCCCTAAATAACTTACCCTATTGGCTCATTTGCTCAGAAATCTCGTCGGATTCCTCAGTCCTCACTCTCTACTCTTCTTCATCGCCGTGTTTTCGTTCTTTCCCGTCTCACGTAAGCTCCAGGTTTCTTCTATGCTCTGTTTGCATTGTGAAATCTCCCAATTTTTTCCGTATCGTGTTTCTCCTGGGCATCTCAGGCTTTTAACGCTTTACTCACTTCGTCTTTAGAATATTTGGATTTTTCGTTTGGTTCGTTATCATGCACGAGTGATTCCCTTCACAGTTTTTGTATATGCTCAATCTTTTGCTTTATCCGATGTCTAATTTGTTGGGATGGGAGAGGGGTTTAGGCTCATTCTTACCTAGGGTTTCTCTTACTCCTGGGATTTTTGATATATTTGAATCAGTAAACTTTGGTGCATGAAATATTCGGTGAAGTTTTGCTTTCTGATGTGAAACACGCATTTAAGGTCAAAAGTAATTCGATTTCTTAGAGCTTTTCTTCACCTTGTTTGGTTATCATCCTCTTGATTGTTTGTTTCAACTGTTTCACATGTTTATGTTCTTGTCTTAAGATATATTTCAATGGTGTTCCAGGTGAAGCAGGTAGGATGGGTATTTCATCTGATGAAGAGTCTGAGATCAGCGAGTCAGAGATTGATGATTACTCTGAAACACCATACCTGCTGTTGCTGAACGGGAAATACAAGGTTAAGGTGAACGGAATGCTGAGATGTCCGTTTTGTTCAGGCAAGAAAAAGCAAGATTACAAATACAAGGAGTTGTTTGCACATGCTTCTGGACGTTCCAAAGGATCTTCCAACATAAGTGCTAAACAGAAGGCTAACCATCTCGCCTTGGCAAAGTATTTAGAGAACGAGCTTGCTGGTCATGCAGAACCTCTTCCACGCCCTCCTGTTCTTCAGTTAAATGGATCAGAAGCTAAACCCGGTGACGTATATGTCTGGCCATGGATGGGGATTGTCATTAATCCTTTGAAAGAAACTGATGACAAGGAAGTTCTACTTGATTCAGCTTATTGGTTGAAGGAGCTTTCTAGATTCAAGCCTATTGAGGTGAATGCCTTTTGGGTTGAACAAGATTTGATTGTTGGGGTTATTGCTAAGTTTAACAGCGACTGGAGTGGGTTTGCGAGCGTAACAGAGCTTGAGAAGGAATTTGAGAGTGAAGGTTGCGGCAAAAAGGAGTGGACGGAGAAGAGAGGAGATTCAGCGTCCAAAGCCTATGGTTGGTGTGCACGTGCAGAAGACTATCACTCTGAAGGGCCAATAGGTGAATGCCTCTCCAAGGAGGGAAAGCTAAGAACCGTTTCAGATATTTCTCAAGAAATGGCGCAGGATAGAAACAGTGTTCTTGAAGAACTTTCAAATATAATTGCTATGACAAATGAAGATCTGAACAATGTTCAATACAGTTACAACAAGACGGCGATGTCACTGCAGAGGGTCCTAGACGAGAAGAAAACCTTGCACGAAGCTTATGCAAACGGTTTTTTACTGCAAAACTCATATGTTTATGATTCATCTTGCATGTTTTAGGGTATCTGACTATTGTTTCTATTTTATCTCGTCAGAAACAAAGAAGATGCAGCAGATGTCGATTCGCAGTATCCAGAAGATCCTGGAGGATAAAGAGAGGCTAAGCAATGAACTGGAGGCAAAGATGCGAAATCTGCACAGTTGGTCCAGAGAGTTGGACAAAAAGGAAGCCCTAACTGAACTGGAGAGACAAAAGCTTGATGAAGAGAAGAAAAAGGTAAAATCCGTTCGTAGTCAGTATCATGCAAAGGAAACTATCAGTCTGTGCATATGTATAAATTTATGTTTTTCAAAGTGTTAATAATCATTTTATATTTTCTTGGTTTGGCAGAATGATGCTATGAACATTTCCCTCCAGTTAGCCTCCCATGAGCAGAAAAAGGCTGACGAGAGCGTTTTGAGACTTGTCGAAGAGCATAAGGTATATTCCACTCAAACTGTGTAAGTTAATCCCAAAAAGGGTAAAAGCCTTCCCTCATTTGTGTCTTGAGTTTAAAATTCTTTCCTTATTAAACTTCAGAGGCAAAAAGAAGAGGCATTGAGCAAGATCCTTCAGCTTGAGTCACAGCTAGACACCAAACAGACACTGGAAATGGAGATTCAAGAACTGAAAGGCAAATTACAAGTGATGAAGCATTTGGGGGATGATGATGATGAGGCGGTAAAGCAGAAAATGAAGGAGATGAATGATGAACTGGAGGATAAGAAGTCTGAGTTAGAAGGGCTAGAGCAGATGAACTCAGACCTGATGACAAAAGAACGTCAAAGCAATGATGAGATACAAGCAGCGCGGAAAAAGTTAATTGCGGTACATATTTCTAATGCTTTAGTTTTGTTTTGTTTTTTGTTGGGTACTGATACACTTGCATTTAAACATTACATAACAATTTATAACAAAATGTTCCTGAGAATTTTTTTTCTTTTTCTCGCGTCTGAATTCTGAAATACCACAGTCAAACACTGTAGTTTATGGATATCTTCAGTTCAGAACAGAACCTGCAAGTTGAATTAACTGGTTGGTTGATCAGCCTGTATGATGAGGACAAAGTCAAGGAGGGTGACTTCTCATCTAGTTCTGTTACTATCGATTGACTGATGTAGGACTATATGATAAAATTCCTAGATACTAACTCCGTTATCTTGTCTATAAATAAGGCTATGGCCTTTACTGACAAACAAAAGTTGGACCAATATGTGACTGTTGCCTATGTTTTCTAAGGTCTGAAAGCTCTTTTCTTCAGGGTTTGACAGGGTTGTTGGGTGCCCAAACTGATATCGGGGTCAAAAGGATGGGAGAACTTGATGAGAAGCCCTTCCTCAATGTTTGCAAGAAAAGATATTCTGAAGATGAAGCTACGGTTGAAGCTGCCACTCTTTGCTCTAAATGGCAAGAGAACCTCAAGGATTCATCATGGCAACCGTTCAAACGTGAAGGAACCGGGGACAGAGCAAAGGTATGTTCTTTCCCACTGTCTTCTCCCATCTTACCGAACTATTGATTTACTTTGAGAAGTGTCTTGTTTTTCTTACCCTTTCTAGGCCACTTTTTGAGTTAAATATGTAGGAGAAACCAGTGATTCTGTAAATGTTTTTACTTTCTGCATAACTATTTTGTGAGTCAGCAGTAATGGTGTAGATGGTTATGGTTACAGGAAGTGGTAGACGAAGAGGATGAGCAGCTGAAGAAGCTTAGAGGAGAGTGGGGGGAAGAAGTGCATAACGCTGTTAAAACAGCTCTCGAGGAGATGAATGAGTATAATCCAAGTGGTCGATACACCACCCCAGAACTTTGGAATTTCAAAGTAGGAAGGAAAGCAACATTAAAGGAAGTGATTAATTTCATTTCGAACGACATCAAAACTGTGAAACGCAAAAGAACCTGAAGGTATGCTCTATCTTCTTCAGATGACACAGGTCTCTCTTTATAGAGCCTAGATCTACTATGTGCTGGTTTAAACTTACAATACACTCCATAACCTGAGAAGTGAGAACCTTGTAGAAGGCTTTATAAGGTTTAGAGTAAAAATTCTTTTAACAAAAATTACAGGAGGGACATGAATCTAATTTGTTGAATCCGGTTGATGATCTTTAATTCTGATATGGTCTGAAGAGTTTAATGGTCTGTTGCTTTGGTTGCAGGATGATGGAGGAAGTAGAAGGAATGTTTAAGCTTTATGTCTATTAAATAACTGAGAATTGAGGAGCTTAGGTGATGTAAAATAATTGAGTTACTTTATGCTCTCTGTATCCCCAGACTTAGCTCTTCACCTTGTATCTTTGAATATTTTTCTCTGAAAGATTTCGAACAGCCAATTAGTCAAGTGTTTTTTTTTTTTTTTTTATAATTAGTAACTAGCTTTGATCCGCCTAGTTATATTTTCTTTTGAAAATATAATTTTTGAACTAATTTATTTTGTTTGAATAAGTTTTTTATTTAAAAATAATTTTATAATATTTTTGTTTTAATAAAATAATTATTATAAAATTATATGACATAATATAATATGTATTGTGTTGATCTAAAATATTTTATAAAATATCATATTTCATATTAATAACTAACTTTATAATTTTATATAAATATAATTACAGATTTATAAAAGTTGAAACATGGTAATCTATATTTTAATTCATCTTATAATATTTTAAATATTTTGAAATTTTAATAAAACAATATTTTAAAAACATCAACTCTAATCTAACCCTTCACATATCAAAAAGTATAAATATTTAATAATTTAAATATTTTATCAATTTAAGAATAAAACAATTTAAATTGATTAACATATCTTTTAATCCGGAGGCAAAATTAGTTTTAATAATATAGATTATAAAAATTGGTTAATCTTTTATTCAACTCGTTTTATAATTGATTAAATGAAAATATTTTATATTTATTTTATAGATGAAAATGTAACTAAAATATGATAAATTTTTTAGATTAAAATTTTCTTTTTAATATTTGTATTTATAAAATGCTAATCTAAATATTAATTAATTTATAATTTTCGTAAAAACAGAAAAGTAATCTAACGCATCATATATTGAATAATATAATATTAAACGATTTTAATATTTTTTAAAATTAAGAATATATTAAGTAAAATTGATTAATACATCTTTTAAACTCGTCTTTTAGTAGATAAAGTTTGTGTTTAATAGCATATTATTTAAAAAAATTTAAACTTTTTCAATCCGTTTTCTAATAGTCTAAATATAAAGTTTTGTGTTTATTTTATAGATTAAAATATAATAAAAATGAATTTTAATTAATTATGATAATAAATAAAAAATTTAATCACTACTTTAAAACATCAATTGTAATCTAACTCATCGTATAATAAGAATAATATAAATATTAAATAATTTTAATATTTTATCAATTTAAAAATATATCAATTGGTTAACACATTTTTTTATTTGTCCTCTAGTAGACAAAATTTATTTTAATAATATAGATAACTAAAATTGGATAACATATTTTTAACATTTTATAATGGTCTAAATATAAATAATTTATTTTTAATTTATAAATCAAAATGTAACGAAAATATGATAATGCTTTCACTAACATTTTTGGATTGATTTAAGTTTATTTTAATATTTTTACAATTAAAGTTAATTAATTTATATTTTTAACTTGTAACATAAAGTTTTAATTTTTAATCAAAATAATATTATATATATATATATATATATTAACATATTTTATATTATTTTAGATATTTTGAAAATTGATAAATAACTTTTAAAAACTGCGACCGTAAAAACATCAACTGTAATCTAACACATTATACACTCGATAAACAATGAATAATTTAAATATTTCATATCAAATCAAGAATATACTAAGTGAAATTGATTAATACATTTTTAACTTGTTTTTTATTAGACAAAATTTACTTTTTAATAGTATAATAACTGAAATTGATTAATTTATTTTTTTAACTCATTTTTAATGATCTAAATATAAAACAATTTGTGTATATTTAAAAGATTAAAATGTAATTAATTTATTTTTAATAAATTTTAATATTAAATCGAATTTAGTAATCACTTTTTCGTAGAAATAAAGAAATTAAAACATTGTTGTATGATTTTTATATAAAATAAAATATATAATTATATTATGCAGATATTTTGAATAAAATCATAAATTTGATAAAAAGTAGATTAAAATATAAACAAAATTATTATAACAAATACGAATTTAATAATAACTTATTTTTAGAACTTGAAAATAAAATAATTTCATAAGATTTTATTATAATATAAAATATATATCTATATTTAAAATAAATAGATATTAAAATATATTATGAATATATTTTAGAATAAAATATTTAATTATTAAATATTTAGTATGCTTTACATATAGTCTAATTTTTTTTTAATTTTAATTTGCCTTTAATGAATATTAAAATACTTTTTATATTTTAGTGACATATTTTGTAATATACACATCAAATAAAGATTAGTTTTTCAAAGATTACATTTTTAATAATATTGATATTTTGTTTAATGCATTTTGTTTGAATTTTTAATTCGGAAGAAATTAAGTTTAAAATTTGATATGTAGTTATATAGATAGAAGATTTACTTTGGTATATAATTTGTCTAATGTTAAGTGATAGTTTTTGTATGAACAGAAATCGTTAACTTTATATATATATATATATATATATATATTTTAAAAAAAAGAAATTTAATTTTGTAAAGTGGGCATCTGGACATAGACATGATTTATTCTATAAAGTAAGTAAAACGATAAATTTTAATTATTGTTTTCGGTATATATATCAAAACTGTTTATCTTCTGACATGAAATCCCTGATCAGCTTTCTTTGACATGATGATTAGAACAAATATTTTACAAAAAAAAATGATTAGAACAAATAAGTTCGTGGGTTTGGCAAACTCAAATTATTTTGGCATTAAAATAATTAATGTTGCAGTAATGAATTTTTACTTTTAGTTTTCTTCTTGGAGAAGAAATGAGAACCCTAAGACCTAAATAATAAATGTTTTTTTTTTTTTTGGCAAGAGTGGAGAAAATTCAATTTATTTAATACCCTCTTTCTTCTTCTTCTTCTCCCAATTTCCCGCATCATTTTCTTCGAGTAAACCACAACGGACATCCTCTGAAACCCTAACCTGGAGATTCGCCGTCTTCTCCAGAATATATCTAATCTATATCTTCCAGGTTCGATTCCCCCTACTCCTCTTCTCTGATATCACCCACATCTATCCATTTCCGTGTTTACGTTTTGGTTTCGTTGAACCTTTGTGCAAGATATCGTATTCTTGGGGATTGATTGTTCTTGGCGTTTCAATTTTTATTGCAGATACTGATAAAACCAGATCGGATCTTCCTCTAGATCCGTTCTAGGTTTTTCTTCTCCTTATATCATAATCTCTCGCTTCGGATGCAAGTTCTTGACGCGGATTCATCTTCATCATTATAATCGACCAGAGAGAGATGTCACTGGTTACGAAAGAAGACGATTCGATTGAAATCCGCGAGGTCTGGAACTATAATCTTGAAGATGAGATGACTCGGATTAGGGAAGTCATTGACAATTTCCCTTACGTCGCCATGGACACTGAGTTCCCTGGAACCGTGTGCAAGCCAGTAACCAAAGACGCGAACCCTAGATACTACGATGACCAATACGAATCCTTAAGGACGAACGTGAACTTGCTAAACATGATTCAGCTCGGCCTCACCTTATCCGACGAGCAAGGAAACCTTCCCAAGTGTGGAACCAACCACAAACAATGCCTCTGGCAATTCAATTTCAGAGAATTCAACCTCAGAACTGACATGTACGCCATAGATTCCATCGAGCTCCTTCGTCAATCAGGCATCGACTTCGCCAGAAACAACCAATTCGGCGTCGATGCGAAACGATTCGGGGATCTTCTAATGGGATCAGGAGTAGTGCTTAACAACGAGATACAGTGGGTGACGTTCCATTGCGGATACGATTTTGGGTACTTGCTGAAACTCCTTAGTGGCACGGATCTGCCGGAGAACCAATCGGATTTCTTCCTTCTGGTCAAGGCATATTTCCCGAGTGTGTACGATATCAAATACCTGATGACTTTCTGTCCGGGTATCTATGGCGGTCTTAGCAAAGTAGCGGAGCGTCTTAATGTCGAGCGAGTCGGGACCTCGCACCAGGCTGGTTCAGATAGTTTGCTGACGGCGCGTGTGTTCACTAAGATAAAACAGAGGGAAGAGTTAGCGGGTCCAGCCATCAAAAAACATATTGGTGTTTTGTATGGATTAGGAAGTGTTGATAACAACGATTAAAAGAAGAAAATTAATTAAAACAGTTTATAGTATATGGTCTTCTTCTTCCTTTTTTCATTTTTTGGTTATTTCTTTGACATTTTTTAGATGGTTAGGCTATTGCGTTACACTTTTAAATTACTTGACCTCAATTCGCCATTAGTTTTCAAGGGCTTGGCAACACCTTCGAATACGGAGAAACTGAGAACAAGAATTAAACGTCGTTAGAAAAGCCCATTTAATTGGCCTGGTAAAGGCCCAAATATGTGGCCCGGGTCCGCATGGATCCGTCAAATGTTATTGAAATTAGGGTTTTATTACTAAAAGTCTCCATATAAGTTGTTCATATTTTCTTCCTCTTCCTTTCCGCTGCAGCCGTCTTCGTCTCTGAGGTTAGTCAGTTCCTCAAACGATTCCATACGATTGCTAATCTGGAAACGTCGAGATTGATTTCCTTTGGTTTATAATGGCAGATAACAAGGACATCTGTTTTTTTTTTCTCTCGGTCGTTTAAGGCATTTTAAAGAGACACCATGTCGGGGTAAGCTTCTATCAGTTACAACTAGCCAACATCTCTGATAAGCCAATAGGTTATCGTAGTTGAATTGGAGTTGGACTATATTTTGATTTTTCATAAACCTGTTTCTGATGATCAATGTATATGGTTGAATCTAATATCTGTTTCTGATGATCAATGTATATGGTTGAATCTAATATCTAATCTATTATAGTTGGAACTTGATCAAATACAATGGAGATGTTTTGTATGCATTCGGAAGTCTGAAATGCTTATTGTTGATTATCCAAGTTTATCATATGAATGCGGTTCGTTGTGTGCTTGGTTTCTGATTATGTTTGAATCCTGATTCTTTTTATTTATTCAGTGAAGAAGCTGCTCCCGTTGTTGTTCCTCCCGTTGCTGAGCCAGCGGCCATCCCAGAAGACATGGACTTGTTGACCGCATTGGAGTTGACTCTTAGGAAAGCACGTGCTCATGGTGGTGTTGTCCGTGGTCTTCATGAGAGTGCTAAGCTTATTGAGAAGCGTGCGGCTCAGCTCTGTGTCTTGGCTGAAGACTGCAACCAACCTGATTACGTCAAGCTTGTTAAGGCTCTCTGTGCTGATCACAACATCAACTTGCTTACAGTTCCAAGTGCCAAGACCCTTGGCGAATGGGCTGGTGTAAGTCTTCACCTTTCTTAATCTACTCACTCTCTATATACATACCTTAAGCTACCTTTATTCTCTATAGATCTTCTGTTAATAACAAAGTAAGGTTTAATTTTTTGATGATGTTGCAGCTCTGTAAGATTGACTCTGAGGGTAATGCCAGGAAGGTTGTTGGATGCTCCTGTCTCGTAGTCAAGGTATTGTCTTTACGTCTCAATCCGTCTGTATGAGAAATCTTCTGAATTTCTTGTCTCTGGTCATTTACTTGATGCGTTTTTTGTTTCAGGACTACGGTGAGGAGACAACTGCACTCAATATCGTCAAGAAGCACATTGAATCTAACTAAGTTTAAGAAGCATTTCGAATCTCAAATGTTCTTTTCAATGTCAATGCTGTTTTCTCTTGATTTTGATATTTAATACTTTAGCCAACAGCTCTCGAGATTTGTTTGGAACATGATCAAGTTTTGCTGTTATGTTAGCCTCTACTCTTCCCAAGGCAAATTTGCTTTGCCCACTTGGTTTTCATAAAATTAGTATAGAAAAAAATTACAGGTTAATCTTAACCAAATTTTTGAAAACTATAGTAGAATTACATTTTGGTGTTGTGAAGCGGTATCTCTAGTTGTTTCCTGGAAACCTTTTGTTCATCTTTATTCATTTGTTTATGCGGTAACTTTTAAGAACTCTATAGTTTTTACACAAATACAAAAGAATTTGGGCGGGAACTGACCAATTCGAGGTTGGCGCCGATTAACAGTTGTGGTGTTATTGCATTGTAATTGTTATTCAGTACACATACTAAAGTCCTATTGTATCCGTAAGAAGATGCATCTAGCGAGTTAACTTCTCTAGCTGCTATTTCGAAATTCTTACTTTGTTGCATAATTGATTCATTTAAAACTTTCCTACTGCTGCTCGTTGCAGGTGTTATATTCTGATGGGGAGGTTGAAAATCTTTATCTTAAAAAAGAACGTTGGGAGATAATCCAGGACAATGATGTGACCTTTCTTGATAATCCAGGACAATGCTGAAACTGGCAGAACAAAAGGCAGGACTGAGAAAAGGCAGAAGGTGACTCGAGTCATTCATCTGGAAAGTGCAAAAGATTGTGATGACAAGGAAGAACCTGAAACAAAGGGTGAAGACAGTCTGAAATTTGGGCAAGAATCAAATGCAGAGCCTGAATGTAAGAGAGATCATTAAAAATCTGCCTAACAATTCAAATCCAGAAACCAAAGAAGAGCTAAAGTCTACAAACAAGTCAAATGCAGAACCAGAAACTGATGGAGAAGAGCTAAAGTCTACAAACATGTCAAATGCAGAACCAGAAACTGTTGGAGAAGAGCTAAAGTCTACAAAAATGTCAAATGCAGAACCAGAAACTGTTGGAGAAGAGCTAAAGTCCACAAACAAGTCAAATGCAGAACTAAAAAACTGATGGAGAAGAGCTAAAGTCTACAAACATGTCAAATGCAGAACCAGAAACTGTCGGAGAAGAGCTAAAGTCCACAAACAAGTCAAATGCAGAACTAAAAAACTGATGGAGAAGAGCTAAAGTCTACGAACAAGTCAAATGCAGAACCAGAAACTGTTGGAGAAGAACAGGAGGTAGCTAAAGAGCCAATTGCAGAACCCGAAACTGATGGAAAAGAGCACAAAGTAGCCAAAGAGCTAACTGCAGAACCCAAAACTGTTGGAGAAGAGGGAGAGTTAGTGAAAGTGTTATGTGTTTAGGTGAAGCTGTCTGTTTAGAGAGAGTTGGTGTTATTGTGATTAGAGTCTTGTGACGTATGTCTTTGTTATGGAGCTAGTTTGATCTGATGTCACCTAGCTTGTAACATATTTCTAAAATATTTATAAAAGAACTTTCCTAACTATTTATAAAAACATGTTTGTGCTACTACATACACAAAGCAATGATAGTACGTGTACTCGTTTCAGCATGTTTCAACGTGCAGAGAACAGTGTCCGAATCTAAAAGAAACATCTAATTATTGATGTAGTTTATAAGTAAACTGTAAACATAACACTTGCGACTTGTCTTGTCCAATTATCTATACACATTCTTGTACAACCCTTTTTCTTCTAGAACTAACATGTCTCTTATTAATACAAGAAATCATTATAAAAATTGTGAATTTATTTATTTTCATATACAGTATTTTCATAAATTAATATATTCTTATTAATTTAACGAAATATTAATTTATAAAAAAATTAGATGGATTGAAAACTTACTTTCAAACTAAAAAAGTTATTAATTTATTGAATATTAGTTTATTCATCTAAAATTATCGGTGGATATATTTCTGAGAGTAAAATGATTGTGGGTATTTATAGATAATAAATGATTGTAGGTGAGTAAAATGATTATAGGTGTACATTTCAAAGTTTTGTCCAAGTTTATATGAGTTTTCTTTTCTAAAAGGTGTATTGTTCCAAATAATTCTTCTTCCACCAACCCTCTTTCTATAATATTAAAAAATTAAATAATAATTTTGTTTGGCATAATGCAAATAAAATATATAAACCAAACACATTACCAAGGTTAGGTGAACTTGGCCACTGTGGAGGATAAACTTCCTTTCCGGTCTTTATATATAAACCGTAACCCACACTGTAACGATTCATTAATCATTTTCTTCCAAAATCGAAACTTATACTCTCGACTGCCGGAAAAATGCCAATCGACGAATCTTCACCGGCTGGGAAAACCGTTTGCGTCACCGGAGCCGGTGGATACATCGCCTCTTGGATTGTTAAGTCACTCCTCGAGAGAGGCTACACCGTCAAAGGAACCGTACGCAATCCAGGTATGCTTCTGAGCAATAAAACAATTTGTTCGGATTAATTTATTGATTGGATTGATAATTGGAATATATGTTTTCGTTATTATTTTTTGTGTGCAGATGATCCAAAGAATACACATTTGAGAGAACTCGAAGGAGCCAAGGAGAGACTGATTTTGTGCAAAGCAGATCTTCAGGACTACGAGTCTCTTAAAGCGGCGATTGATGGCTGCGACGGCGTCTTTCACACGGCTTCTCCGGTCACTGACGACCCGGTGAGTATTTTTTCTGGGTGGTTCTATATTTGTTCTCACACTTTATTGCGTCTTGTTAGAAAAGTGAATAAAGTTAGGGACCAAACATGAGATTAGTAAAAAATAAAGAATTGTGGTTTGTGGTGCTGATTTCTTTTAGATATTTTATTTGTGTGTATTGATTATCTTGGTATCAAATCGCTTTCAGTTACGAAAACTATTTTAAAACTCCATTAAGAAAATATATCGCACGGAAAAAAATCTTGTTCAATATACTATTCAATGAATATACTATACTTTGGGAAAGAGTTTAATTTCAAGACGTTGAAAATACATGAGAAATTAATGTACAATTTTATTATAATGAATTTATTACATTTGACGTCAAAGGGAAGAAAATATGGTTGGAAATTATATTGTTGGAAAGAGAAAATCAATGAATGTTATTATGATGTCAGATGACGTATTATTAATTTTATTTTAAATGGATGATAAAATTTCAGGAGCAAATGGTGGAGCCAGCCGTGAACGGAGCCAAGTTCGTAATTAATGCGGCTGCTGAAACCAAGGTCAAGCGCGTGGTTATCACCTCCTCAATTGGTGCAGTCTACATGGACCCGAACCGTGACCCTGAAGCCGTCGTTGACGAAAGTTGTTGGAGTGATCTTGAGTTCTGCAAAAACACCAAGGTCTTGACTTTTAATCCTTGCATTTACTTTATTAAAATTTGATGTTTGGTATTTTTGATATGTTTTGTAGAATTGGTATTGTTACGGCAAGATGGTGGCGGAGCAAGCCGCGTGGGAGACGGCGAAGGAGAAAAGTGTTGACCTTGTGGTTTTGAACCCGGTGCTGGTCCTTGGACCGCCGTTACAGCCGACGATCAACGCCAGTCTCTTCCACGTCCTCAAGTATCTAACCGGCTCGGCTAAGACTTACGCTAATTTGACTCAGGCTTATGTGGATGTTCGCGATGTTGCGCTGGCTCATGTACTGGTCTACGAGGCACCCTCGGCCTCTGGACGTTATCTCCTTGCTGAGAGCGCGCTTCACCGGGGAGAAGTTGTTGAGATTCTAGCTAAGTTATTCCCGGAGTACCCACTTCCGACCAAGTAAGTGAAACTAATACCGCTTAATGTTTTGCTACATAACTAGAGTTAGTATAAAGAAACGAAAAAAAAACAGATTTCAAAAAAAAATATTGTACTTGACAATTAAAAACAATTAACGGAAAAATATATTTAAGACGTTATTTTATTGTAAAAAGACATCATTATAATTAAACTAAAATATTTATGTTAAAATAGTTGATAGCTTTTAACATATAACTCGTGGCTACCACATAGATTTCCACTTCCTTAGATATAAAGAAAATTTAATGACGATGGTAGCTCTAATGTAGCTATTAAGACAATGACATGTCTCACATTTCGATTATTATTGTGCAAGGCTTTATGTTATATAAATACATGCATACATATGACCCACGTGCTCAGTAGTGTCTATCAATAAAATAAGTCATCACCAACACTAGTCATTAAACATGAATGCGTATGGTTATATTTGACGACATTGTGACCGAATTTTGACTACATAGCTTAATTAGTATATATAATCCTTTTTTTTACAACATTTATGTTTTTTTTCTTTCTCTTACATCTTATTCTTGAATCAAACCAAATGATGCGTGGAGTTGGTCCCATAAAAAAAGTTTGTGGTGAAAGTTGGTGTACCAACAACTCACACCATAAGTCCAAGTCCACTTATCACCTACTTCTAACGTGGACCATTTTGTAAACCACACTATAATAAATGAATAATATGTTGATAGATATCTTTATTGAAGAAATGGTCGTTGTAGTGGATTTAATCTTTGTTCTTTGCCTAACTTTAATTAGACAAACCAATCGCTTTTTAGTTAATAATGTTCAAGAAAGATTGCTTTAATTTGATTAATTGTGCAGGTGCAAGGACGAGAAGAACCCAAGAGCCAAGCCATACAAGTTCACTAACCAAAAGATTAAGGACTTAGGCTTAGAGTTCACACCCACCAAGCAAAGCCTCTACGACACTGTTAAGAGCTTGCAAGAGAAAGGTCATCTTCCTCCTCCCCCTCCACCTTCAACATCACAAGAATCCAGCCAAAACGGCATCAAGATCGAGTCTTGAATAGTTTGTGCCCATGAAGTATCATCTTTGGCCATTGATATTGCTTTTGTTTTAGAAAGAAAAACAGATCTTTGGTTATTGTTTCTGGTTATGTTGTTTCAAAATGTCTTGTTGGTTATGAATCTGTATACTCAGATCTTTAGCCAAATCGGTGATGGATTTTGATTTTGTATAAAGACTTCAATGCTTCATGTTTATTCTATGTAATGCATTACAATAAGTAAACAATCTTTTTCTATCTTAATGTCTTCAGTTTAAGTTGCCTGTGACCGCTACTCCATTAGGTAACTGCATGTTCACAAAATGTCTTCTCTAGGAAGTGTTTCGGCGGTATGAGAGTTGCAGGAGGCTATGAAACTTGTGGAGGACTCCCTGTTTTTACGGAGGACAAGGTAACCAATGGCAGCTAAGTAAATGGCAATCCCTAAGAATCCAAAAATTCCTAAGAAGATGACGGCTACAAGCTTCATGTGACCATGGAGAATCAGCTTGATGAAGCTGCTTACTAAATAATATATGTTGATACCCATAATAAGTCCACCAATGAGCCAAGTCACAGATGAAATCTACAGAATAAAGTCACAAGACACAGTAGTTTTAGATCGATGTTATAATTCATGA
The DNA here is from genome assembly GCA_030180135.1 of Orychophragmus violaceus. Lineage (NCBI taxonomy): Eukaryota > Viridiplantae > Streptophyta > Magnoliopsida > Brassicales > Brassicaceae > Orychophragmus > Orychophragmus violaceus. The sequence continues at coordinate 6,423,534 of CM058229.1, forward strand.
GTATAATGGAAGTAAAAGTTATTACCAGGAGTGAATTGGCGTGTGAGCCCATTTTGGTTTTGCTGCATGTGAATTTGAGAAGTGGGACTAAAGCAAATGGTAGCTCAAAGGATAAGATCATCTGCAAAACATATAAGATGGTTAATGGAAAGAATGTAAAGTGTGGTTCAGAGATTGGAGTAGAGTTATTGAGTTACCGAGGCAATGATGATTAACTTTCCAGCTCCAGCTGAGCCACCAATGAGAGCTACAATCAAACTTGGGATTATAGCTAAGCATCTTGTTAAGAAGTTTCTGAGCCATGGCCTTAGTGTTAAATCAAGAAACCCCTGGAAGAAAATCAAGAACAGAACAAGAATCAGACAACAAATCAAGACTTATGAGCACTTGGTCGAGGTGGTTTACTCACCTGCATAACGTATTGACCAGCATATGTTCCAGTTATTGTTGAACTCTGACCCGAAGCAAGCAAGGCAATAGCGAAAATCTTTGAGCTCCATTTACCCATAACGTTCTGTGGTAAGCAATAAGAATGCAAGAAGTTGTATATATCCTTTAATATTTTGAATGCAAGAAACTGAAACCAAAACTTGTAGGATCTATGGACATACCCGTAGAAGAAACGAAGCTTTGTTTAAGTCCAAATCTTGGCAGTTAGCTTGATCTTCAGGACTCAAATCTGAGGCATTACAAACAGCACCACTCACTGATATCACAGAGACATTTATGAGAAATGCCACCGTAAGTGCTAATCCACTTTCTATCAAGTAATACTGACAAGCTTCCTGTAAATAAAATACTAACAACTTAAGACCCATAACATCCACGAAAATGTATGTAAGCTAGGTGATTAATTTACCTTGATCCCGGTTACTGAACGAGGGATCTTTCTAGAGAGAACTAAAGCTGAGTGGAGAAAGAGGTTGTGCCTGTGAAGAAGAAGAAACAGATGAGATTCTTTTGTAATTGGGTTGAGGGAGAGAGAGAGACAGATAGTTGCTTACGGCATAACCATGGCACCAAGGAGAGAGATGGCTAAACCAGTTGCACCATTACCCTTTAACTGTGGAACAAAGAGACCATAGAGGACTTCTTTTGGGTCTGGCTTTGAGTAATGAAGCTCAACAAGGAAGCATAGAGCAATAGTTAACACAAGAAACGCGATCAAGAACTCCAGCTTCCTAATCTGAAAAGATACACAAAAAGCCTCAAGAAACAGATGAGAATCAAGAACCAAGATATGCAAGATACATTACCCCGTATTGTTGAAGTGCTAGAAGAATCAATGTACTAAATCCAGTGAGAAGAACACCAATCCAAACCGGGATATTGAAAAGCATGTTTAAAGCAAATGCTGTTCCAATAACTGTATACAGAGAAAACCAATCACTAACCATTAAATTTATCATTTTGTTAAAAAAAAATTGAATAGTGGAAAAGCAAAAGTTCATGCCTTCTGGAATGTCACAAGCGACTACAGCGATTTCAGCAACTACCCATAACATAAAGTTTGGAACTTTGGGGTATTCAGCTCTACAATGCTCTGCTAGATGCTTTCCTGCTATGATATAATATAAGCAAACTAATGTGTATATAAAGACTGAAAATGAAGAATGACTTTGTTAGGATAAAGGTTTAAACCTGTGACAACACCAAGATTTGCAGCTAGAGATTGAATCAACAACGCTGCACATGACGCCACCAATATAATCCAGAGTAGCTGTTCAACGTGACCAGAAACATTTCATCAAAGGCATCAAAGAAACAATCGGAGCCTAAGAAAGTAAAAGGTTAATTAACGTACCTCATACTTGTACTGAGCTCCTGACTGCAGATCAGTCTCGACTGTAACAACAACAAAAATTGAACTGCATAGCTTTGTGTGTTCGTTGTGTAGTAAAGCTTATATGTTTTATGAATAATTTAAAGCGAATCTTACAGTTTCCAGGATCAATGTAAGCAATTGAAACAAGAAATCCAGGGCCTAAGTATGAGAAGAAGTTTTTCCAGCTCTTTTTCTGCATGTAATTTTAATATACAGATAAACATCAAAGCCACTAAGTCATCGATCGTTAAGAACACTCAGACTTGTATCGATCACTAATGAGATTGTAAATGAGATTCCAGGAGACTAACAACAACTGATTAAGCGTGACTAAAAAATGTGCTGAGGCCCAATTTGAAAATAAACAAAGTAAGGGGTCGAAAAAGGAACGAAAGAGAAACCTCAGGGACAACGATCTTATTAGAGTCAGCGTTTTCGATGAGAGGAGAGTTGGAGAAACTTGTGTTGACTCCACTTGCCGTTGCAGCCGCCATTGCCTCTGTTGCGTCTCGTCTCTCTGTCTATAATGACAACATCCAAAAGGACCAACACTCTATAGAGAGAGAGGATATATATAGACGTGTATTAGTCAAATGTGTGAGAAAATCTACTTAAGAAACTCATTAAAAATACTAGTTTTGGCATTTGCATTAATGAAAAAAAGAAAGAAAGGGACCGGTCAGTGGTGCTTAGGAAATTTATTTCTCTTAAATTTAATAAATGATAATACAATCTACATATTTTTAATTTTCTATACTTTTAAAGATATAAGTAAATTTTTAGGAAAAAGAATCAATTCTTAAAAAAAAAGATTATTTATAAAATCTCCAATTTCCTTTTTCTCAAATATTCAATTGGTAATAGCAATACCCAAAAATTGATATATATATATATATATATATATTCCCAAAAAGAAAATAATATTAGCAAAAGAAGAAGAGATTTAACTCTTTTTTTTTCACCAATGCTTTTAGTTTAAGTCAAATAGGCCGGACATTTCAGGTTTTTTTTGTGAAATTCTGAAATCCGACAGGTTATGACTTACAAGCGAAAACTCTCTACCATGTATCCTAGCCCTTTTAGCAAGAGTGTCAGCAATTACATTATCACTACGGCTAATGTGAATTAGACTAAAATACGAAAATTTCTCTCTAATATTAGCGATGATATTCAAATCTGAAGTAAAGTCTGGCCAGTCCACCGGATCTTCAATCATCTTTATGAGGTTCACACAGTCGGTTTCGATTTTAACACTGAGAATACCCCTATCACAAAAACTCTCCATAGTCCAAATGAGTTCGTCTAATTCCGCATGAAGCGGTGATAGGCTTCTCCTACACCCCTTCTCGCCTGCTAGGACCCAACCCATATTATTCCGTAGACACCATCCCAGTCCACTAACAATCTGGCATGTAGGGATAGAACAAGTCTCGGGGATGTTCCATCAAGCTAAAAAAAAAAAAAAAAAAAACAAAATTGATGCGCATAGTACCACGCGCGGGCGATTTTTCCTCTAGTTTCTTCGGTAAGGTCGCCGCCTTTCGCGCTCCGTTTGGAGGCTCTTTCCGGCGTCCGGCTTGTCGCCGGTGCCGCGAAAGGGTCTCCCCTTTTCCTTTTCTCTCTTTTGTGCTTCTATGACGGTGGAGATCGAGCGGTTTTCCGGAAGAGCTGCGGTCAAATCTCCGACGACGTTGGGAAGGAGAACCGGCGGGTGCGGCGCTGTGGAAGCTTGGTTGGCTTCGATTCGGGGGCTCGGGAGTTAGCCCAGATCTTCCTTTGCTCGAGGACGGCGGAGAAGTTTGGTGTGGATCTCGAGATTATCGGAGAAGAGCTTCGAGTTGCGTTACAGTCCATGCGGTTTGGTGGGTTCGTCCTGCGTTGGTGCGGCTCCGGTTGTTCGTCGTTCGAGCCTGTGTGGGGATGGCGGTTCCTCACAATGGTGTCTCCTTCGACGGCGGCGGTGGCTAATCCATCCGGATTAAATTGATCTCGGTTTTCAGGTGAAGCTAGGGTTTGGTTTTTAGTTCTTGCGTTGCCATTTTCTTTAGCTCTATGAGTCGGCTTGTTGTTTCGGGTCGGCGTAGTGGCCGCCAGATTGGTACAGAGTAGTGCTGTTGGTCTTCGGGAGTCGATGAAGGTATGAAATCGACGGTGTCGAATCCTTCGATGAGTGATCGAGCTCCGGCGAGGAAGTCCCGAGAGTCGCTCATATTCGCCGGTGTTTAGGCGGCGGCGACCTTACGATCTGTTTCCCACCGTAGATCTAGGTGGTTGATCGCGTTTTGGGTCGGAAGCTACGCATGGGTAGAACCACCCTTTTAGTCTCCGGTTAAAGTCGGTCTCTTGTAATTCCACCGATGCCTGGTTTGGGATCGGTTATTGATAAATATATATATAACTAATTAAAAGAAAAAAAACTATGTGCCAAGTAACATATTTCAAGTAACACTAAAGAAAGACCCGTCAGAACAATACAATGAGCCGCTCTCTCTCTTTTTAGAGAGAGAAAATTCTCTCTATCGTTTCCTCCTCTCTCTTCTTCTCTCATCATCATCTTTCAGAAGAGAGTCGAGATTTGAGAGATCGATGTTGCGGCTTAGCTATCCTTTTTGATTTGTAAATCTTCGTTTGGGTTTTTTTCTGATTTTGCTCCCCGCTTATCTTGATATCTCTTTGTGAGCAAAATCTTTTTCTCCAAATCGTTCTATCTCTTGCCGATCTTCGTCATGTTCATGCGATGTGTTCTTTGATCGGCTTTTATACTTTGGGTTTGAATAAAGTTTCCGGTTTCTCTCCGGATTGTTTTGTTTTGGGCGATCGTCTCTCTGATCCTCGCCTCTAATAACCTCAGGGTTTGTTGCTATGGCTGGCTGATCATTCCGACTCATCGGAGTTCACCAGATTTTCTGGTTTCTTGTCTCATATCTCGATCTCGCTTCCCTCTCTCTCCTTTCGCCGTTCAATCCCTGATCTCTATCTGTCTTGTCTTCGATCTTCCTCTCTGCTGGGAATAACCTCGTCGACGTGCCACCGCTTGTGAGGACAAGCTCATGGTGGAATCTGATAGACTTTTAGTCTATACGGCGTCGGCGTCTCCTTGAGTCTGGCGGATTCCGGCGATGACATAGTTACTGTTTTTTTTTATGCAGGTGATTCGAATGGTGGTTTTGGGAAGTTAGGTTCGGCAAATGGTCTACGGAGGTTGCAGTGAAGTGGTCCGGTGGAGGCCGGTGTCGTTATCCTCGTCGATTGCAGGCGATCTCCCGACGGTTCCTCTCTCGGTGACGCGTGGAGCTGCATGTCCGGTTTCTTCTGCGTCAGACATGTGGTGTCCTTATCTGCGGAAGTGGGCTTTTGTCGGCTAGTGCTACTTTGTTCTCTGTAATAGCTCCGGTCCATTTGTATTTACCGCTTTCGCCCGTGAATAAACTTTGTTGACAAAAAAAAAGTAACACTAAAGATGTTGACAAAAAAAAAAGTAACAGTAACAGTAAAGATAGATAGAAAAAGACACCCAAAGACGGGCCCACACGAGGAAGTGCGCATGGTTACAAAGTGGGACCCATGAACTTTTACTTTGCTAAGATTCGACGGTCAACACTCAATACCTGCCTTTGTATTATAATCGACACGTAAATGCTCTTGACACATCGTAACTAGTATAGCCCTTCAATTTTCTTTCCTTTTTTCTGGAATCTACTGATTATTGATAAGTTTTGAATATCTCAGTTCAGTAATATTAAATCTTAATCGACTTTAGTTATTTAATTTTAATATTTTTAAAAACCATAAACCATTTTTTTTTGTCAACAACCATAAACCATTTACTCACAAAACACATGTCACGAAAATGTTCATGGATATAAAGAAACTTACCATTTTCATGAAATCGACGAAACAAAGAAACTTAAGATGCCTACTATATAATATGCCAAAGTTGAATTCGACCTCCACAATGCACGGCCGTTATTTTATCAAAAAAAAAAGAAGACGATAAAAATATGAAATTACAGCGACCACATATCTAAAACGTACCACATAAAAGATTCACACAAATATATCCCGGTTTGAGATAGCAACATTCTACCAACCATAAACCAAAAACATCTATACAACGCCAAAAAAAAACAGAACACTTCAGGGCAAGGCTCTTACCCTTGTGGTCGTGGGTTCGAATCCCACGGAGGGCGTGATTATTTTCATTAAAAAAAAATCTCGTGTCAAAATGATATTTGAAAGGAAACAACATGGCTACTCAAATACGTCAATTAGCTTTCAGAATCGCACTTAATGTTATTGATCAATCTCGTTATTCTTCTTGGCCTTCGTTGTTGTATATGCATCTACCCAACAACAGTCTTGGTATCTGAAGCAGCTTGTGAGATGGTCGTTTGTAAGACCAACTGCTTGCATGAAGGAGTAAATAACCGTTGGACTCACGCTGCGAAAGCCTCTGCGTACAAGATCTTTGCTTATATACTCAGCTTTTGATGTCTTCACAGGGACTTGTCTTTGATACCTGAACTGGCTCTGTGTAGGCTTTTTGTTCACAAAGTTCCACATGTATTTTTTAAATGATCCATACTCGGTTATAATCTGGAATGCAAGCAGCCAGAAAGATTATACAAGTTGCCTAACGTAGATCAGAAGCGTCGAGGGTTTTGATTACCTTGCGTACACGGCGTGAGTTATCGAGGATTGACCTTAGCTTGACCTCTGACAGTAAGGAAATGGCAGCGATTACCTTTTTCTCGTTCAGTTCAGAAACAGCAACTGGATCGAAGTCCATGAAAACTTCCCTGCTTATACAGAACGTAGTTTCTGGCTTGACATCAGAAGTTGATATTGGAATTTTGAATTGGAATACTAAAAACTTGGTTTGGTTACCTGAGTAATTGCCTGCTGGAGAGAATGTCGGCCCACGAGAGTTCGGCTAGAGCACCAGAGAGGCATAACAACTCGAAAAGCTTCCTACATAACAAAGTGGTAAGAGACTCTTATAATTACAAAGACCATCTCTGATAAAAGAACATAGTTGAGGATGCTACACGTACTTGTCTTCATGAACAGGAACTCCCCATTCTTCGTCGTGGAAAGCAACATGACACGGGTCTTTGAAATAAGGAAAGAAAAACAACATTATTAGCCAATTATAGCAGAGAGGAAAAGAGAAAGATATGAATCATAAGAGAGTAGTGGAAAGAGCCTCTTGACATGGAAAATTTGAAGTGACAACAAACACCTTCAGCATAAAGAAGATAACTATCTAATTGTTTTTGAACATACAAATAATTAGCACAGAGAAATTCAAGCATTCTCGTGGCGTTGAGTTACTTTGATCCTCTGTATATGTAGAATTCAATTACTAGAAGTCTAGAACTCTACCTCCCTTCTTTTCATATTTGGTCAGCCATTGCACTGAATCACATATTGTAGCAAGCATATAACAATTAAGTCTTAAACTTTGCAAAAAACTCATATCCTCAAATCTAACAAAACAGATTTCATCTGGCTTTTACTTCCTTCTACATTCATTCTTAATCCTTTCTAGTGTCTAAAATGAACCAGTGAGACTGAAGGTTAAAAGAAGATTCTCACCAGATTTAGGCGTGATCCAGGCACATCTTTTCGGACCGTCAGCGAAGCAATCACCGTTACTGACACCAGCAGAAACCTTGTCTTCTTTCTCACCGGTGTGCTTCCTTCTCGCCGCCCCACATGTACCGGAGGAGGATACAGACCCACTTCGCCTCACAGACGCCACGCTCAAAGGCGATGACTCGCAGGAAGACGACGCATCAGAAGAATACGAAGCAGTCATCGATGCACTATTCCGTCTAAGAATCGAAGAGCAAAGAGACGAGCATTGCTTCAGAGTCGTCGTTGGTGAAGCCGGAGTATCTAGTTTCTTTGTTTTCTCATCTTTTGACTCGATCGTCGGCTTCTCCAGTTTCATACCCGGCGGTTTCCTCTGTAACTTGTTCCCGGTAGGACCAAGAACTGATCGGAAGTCTCGCTCACCGGAATCCACGGACCGGAATCGATTTGGAACCGACATTGACCCGATTATCAACAACAACAAAAAAACTTATGTATTCACAGATCTAACACTGAAACTACAAAATTTGCTATTTCCAAAACAGATTTTGAGAGTTTACTATCTAAAGCCCTACACTTTTCGGCTACATTATCAGCCAATGAAACTTTTTATACCCCTAAAAATTTCCCCATTTTACAAGAATCCTCTAGCAAACCAAGCCACGTTGCTAACGGTGTTGTTCACGGGAAAAGCAGAGTCAGAAACAATGAGAAAGCGAGAGGATAATCACAGAGAAAGTCTTGGTACAGCAAGGAGAAAGCCCTTTTGACTTCAGAAAACCCAGAAAAAAAAAGAAGAAGCTTGAAGACGAAACGAATCAAATCGAAAGAGAAAATGTCGTTCACGAGTCACCGCTTAACACGTCAGCGTTTTGTCTTCCGCTTTTCTCTTCTCAACCCGACAATGAAACTGGTATTATTTATGGCTCGACCCGACAATAAGATGGGTTTGATTACTGTAAAGTTACTGTTTAAGCACATAATTAATGCTTCTTAGATTAGGAATGTTTGCTCGTGTAGTTAATAGAACAAGGAATATTTTCGAAATTGCCATAACCAAATTTATTATAAGCTTTTATTGAAGAAAATTAAATAAATATTTTCTTCTAAGGTCGAAAATAACCACAAAAGGGACCCACTTATCCTAATTCCTAAAGAGATCTCTTCTCTTTCGTAATATTCAAAAATCCAAACTTTCATTCTTTGGCTCAAAAACCTCCTTCAATGGCTTCTTCACTTCCTCAACTACCAAAACCCATCTCTCCATTCTTCAAAACGCCGCCGTTTTCATCCAAACCACTCGTCTTCCTCAACTTCCAAACTCGGCTAACCTCGAGATCCTCCGATGTATCGGTCAATCTCAAGAAGAAGAAGAGCGCGTGGCTCGATCCATTTGATGACGGTGAAGACCCCAATAACGAATATGGGTCATTGTTTGTCGACGGAAAGCAAGAAGAGGATCCGAGACCACCGGATAATCCTGACAATCCTTATGGGTTCTTGAAATTTCCAATGGGTTACACTGTCGAGCTCGCTTCTTTGCCGTTGAAAATCCGAGGAGATGTTCGACGATGTTGCTGCGTTATCTCCGGTGGCGTTTACGAGAATCTACTCTTCTTCCCGACAATTCAGCTCCTTAAAGACAGGTAAAATAAAAACACCTTTTTGAAACACAATATTGAAATGCAGATCATTGTCCGAACGTTTCCTGTTGTTTGTAAGGTATCCTGGTGTTCAGATAGATGTATTAACAACAGAGAGAGGAAAACAAACATACGAACTAAACAAAAACGTGAGATGGGCAAATGTGTATGATCCAGACGATCATTGGCCTGAACCAGCTGAATATACAGACATGATCGGGCTTCTCAAAGTTTGTACCTTTCAAGTTTTTTTCAATCTTTTGATTACTCTTTTCATTTACCAGACATGCTATATTAATTTTCCTTACTTCATGTTTCAGGGAAGGTACTATGACATGATTCTGTCCACGAAGCTAGCAGGGTTAGGCCACGCAGCGTTCTTGTTCATGACAACGGCTAGAGACAGAGTTAGTTACATTTACCCGAATGTTAACTCTGCTGGAGCTGGTCTGATGCTGTCTGAAACCTTTACAGCAGAAAGTACCAACCTTTCAGAATTAGGCTACAAAATGTGAGTTTCTAGATCAAAATGCAGACTTTTGGGAAGTGTAAATTGACCTGTTGATGGTTTCAGGTATAACCAGATGGAAGATTGGTTGGGAAGACCGTTTAGGAGTGTTCCAAGGACTCCTGTGCTGCCACTTAGGGTATCGGTTTCACGGAGATTGAAAGAGGTTGTGGCTGACAAGTATAGGAAAGCTGGAGCAGAGACAGGGAAGTTTATAGTGATCCATGGGATCGAATCAGATTCAAAGGCATCAATGCAATCAAAAGGAGATGGTGATAGTTTGCTTCCACTTACAAAATGGGCTCAGATATCAAAGGGTATAAGGTAATAATTGGACAACCTCAGAGTGTCAATCTTTTTTGCTGAGATGTTGATTTTTTTCTCTTACATAAAGTCTGAAAAATGGCAGGGGATTCAAGCCGGTCTATGTGATTCCTCATGAGAAAGAGAGAGAAAACGTGGAAGAAATTGTGGGTGATGATACATCTATAGTGTTCATCACAACACCAGGACAGGTATGTATGTGTAGGCTGTGGGTATCTGTCTGTATTTACTTGAAAAAGTTTGAAAAATTCTTACTTGATTCCTTTTCTTGAGCTTACTTAGCTGGCTGCTCTGATCAACGATTCTGCTGGAGTTATCGCTACAAACACAGCTGCGATTCAACTAGCAAATGCACGAGACAAACCAAGGTGAAATTTTCTGATTAGTATACATAGACAATCAATGTTTTCAAGAATTGACATGTGACTGTGTGTGTGTGTGTGTGTGTTTCTTTCAGTATTGGGTTGTTCTCTTCAGAAGAGAAAGGGAAGCTCTTTGTACCAGACGCAGAAGAGAAGAGTAACTTTGTAATTGTTGCTTCCAAGACCGGTAAACTAGCAGATATTGACGTTGGAACTGTCAAAAATGCAATGCAGATCTTTGAAGGATCATTGGCTCTCGTGTAAATAATCTTAAGAGTTTGTGAAACAAGTATATATAGCATTTATATGTATAAATCCAATTATATAGTCTCTCTGTTCTGATGTTGTCCTCTGCACAAGAACTAGATTATTCAGCATCAAAATCAGGTTCAGAAGGCTTTTGCAGATTCAACAATCTCTTTGAACTCTCTGAGCTCCTTAGTCTGTGACCTTTCAATGCATTAGCAGCAAATCTTGATGCTAATATCGTCGAACGTAATCTAGACGAAGAATCTGTTCTTGTAAAGACAGGCCTTTCCTCTTGTTCCTCAGCATCATCATACTCATCTTCATAACCCATTTCCTCTTCTTCTTCAATTCGTCTCAGTTCAGCGATCTTCCTTCTTGAATGACGACGCCAAGCAGCTTGGATAAAGCAAGAAGCCCAAGTTCTCCATTGCTGAGAGTAAAACCTAAAAGTCTGTTGAACCTGTCGACTATGAAGTCTCCTAAACTGACTTGCTACAAACTTGAGCTCTTCAGCTTCAAGTGCAAAAGCCTCTACTTCAGTCAGAGCCTTCACTGTTCTTGTTGAAGAAGGTAGGTTTGAGCCTGCTTTAGGGTCAAGGGCCCAAGTCAGAAGCTCCTCACCACAAAAGTCTCCTTCTTTCAATAATCCTCTGTTGAAGAAACCGCTTCTTCCTCCATCTGTGGTTACACTCTCTAACCGACCTCGGATTATGAACAGCATTTCGTTAACCGGGTCTCCTTCACGCACAATGTAAGTGCTTTCCGTGTAAAGACTCGGTTTTAGTCTCTCACAGATCGCGTCAAGCAATCTTTCATCCATATTAGCAAACAGAGGAACCTGCAGAAACAGAACACATTGTTGGCTAGTTAGTTAGTTCCTGTTAGAAATCTGAAACGAGTTTAGCATTCTGATTCTGAAGACTTACCCGCCTAACTAAATTCAGACAGAGATGGCGTTTTATGTCTCTCCTGAGATCCTTAGGTAAACTCTGGACTATATTTTCTTCATCGACACCTCTTGTCTCTAACCATTTATATTGATCATAGCGTCTGACTCTTTCTCTAAGGTTCTGTGGAAGGGACCTGTGGTGCATCCACTGTTCCGAGTCTCGTCTTTTCACCCTCATTTCCTCAAGACGAACCGTAAGTGATTGAAGATAAGTCTGCATATTCCCGATTAAAAGCGCGAAAAGAAGAAGCCCAGCTATAGCAATCGCAATGGAAAACAGAACCTCTCCTGGAAATGTACTTGTTTGCAGCCCTTGACCTAACGTGCTATGAAAGAAAACACCAAAGATATCAAAACTACAGCACAAGCTAACTGTTTATTCATCAGTTGGACGCAATTTACCTGAGATTTTGGAGACCCCACCATAGACAATAACAGAACTTGGAGAAAAATGTTGTTGATGATACAATGCCGGATGATATAGCCTGACCATATATCCCATAGTTAAACTTTGAATCATCTTCTCTTGCAGAACAATTGCTCTTGAGAAGCTCAGGGACTGATTTGATCCATTCGGTTTCACGACTGCTCACAACTTTGCTCCCACAGTACAGAATCTTAACACATAGTCTGGGATCTGGTTGGACTTCACACGCAAATCTCCAACAAGTATCATTACGTTCCACGGACAACATGTACCAGAAAGCTCCAGTTATCTGCAAAAACGTGTGAATGAATGAGCAATAACACAACCATAAAAGAAATGTCTCAAACCCTACTTAAGAAGACACTTACGTGGCTTGCAAGCATATACCAGAGGAGATAATAAGCAGCACCAGCCCAAGCTCCTTCAGCAAAAGCTCCTGCAGTTTTCTTCAGTTCTGATGTTAACGGAATAAACCTAACGAATCTTGGAATGTACTGCGTGATTACAATGTTCAACAAAGCTGTTTTTGTAGGTAACACATCCATTCCTTTCGATCCATGAAGAAACTTCCATACCGCAATCTGCAAAAATCCACACCCTAATCAAATCCCTCTCAAGAAACCAAACGATTACAGTATTGATCAATGCTCTATAATTTTCACCTGAGGTAAGGGAAGCACTGCAAGGAAATCAACAATGAAATAACGGGTTAAATACCGTTCTGCAATCTTTGCAGGATCTATCACAAGCTCACCACGACCAAACACACGAGAAGAAGGAGCTATATAAGCTGTCCGAAACTGAAGAGCCATTCTCGTTAGGTAAAAAACATCGAGGATCGTTCTGAGAGTTGTTGTTGTAACAGCAAGTTTTGTGTCAATCCCTATACAGCTGCTTCCTGAGTTATCGACAATGGGAAGATAGAAGAACAATGGATCAACGGAGACAGCTAGAATACAAGAAATGACCAACATTCTGTTCCATATGAGAAGTTTTTTGTCTTGAGGATCGAATATTTTCTTCTCCGATATTCTTAGATCTTCTGGGAAGACAGCTCTTGTTACCGATTTACCGATCGTTAATAGACCTTCTGATCCGATTTTGACTCCTTCTCGGAAAGATTTCGATGCTCTCTTCTTTTCTCCACCTCGATTCTTTAGGTTGAATCCGAAACAGCTTCTCTTCGTCATCATTCCAGTAGCATGAGAAACACTAGAATCTATATCATCTAACCTGTAACATTCTCATTTCTCAGCTTGAAAAGATTCATAGATCTGAAGAAAACAAAGAACAATATTGCGTTTTACCTAGCAAATTTTTCTCTCTGGCCGCTTATGTATTGGGATTTGTACATTTTCTTGAGAAATCATCACATATGTGTATGGTTCATGCGTCTCTAGCAAGATCACCGCAAAATTTAACCTAATATTACCCCAGATCTCGATTATACGGGAAAAAAAAACTAAGGGATAAAAAACAACAGCATTCAATAAATGAGAGTTTTGTGATTTTCAATACTTACAGTGTAATTCGATGACGTTGAAAAGTGAATGATTATGCATAATCTAGGGCTTACAGAAACTTGCGAAAGAAGAAACAGAGGATCCCTAGTTAGTTCGCACCATAGATGGCGGTAAATGCTCGATGTCAAGGTTAATGTGGGACTGCGAAAAGTTATAGCGTGTTTACCGCGTCTGTATTTTGGGTAAAAAAAGTGTTGAAAGAGTTAATGGGCCATAATATAGGCCCATTTATAATATTCCTAAAACCTCAGAACATTTAACTTAAATTTCCTTCTCTTAATGGATAAACCCTATCGCCGGAAGTAGAAAGGAAAAGTCAATCGAGATCGAGAATGGGAAATGAGTCGAAGAGCCACGGTGGTGCTGCGAGTATGGCCGGAGGTGGAGGATTCAGATCGAAAATGGAGCATTACGTTTACAGTGGTGAGAAGAAGCACGTCATCGCTGGGATCGGGATATTCGCTGTCATCTTCGGAATTCCTTGGTATTTGATGAATCAAGGTCCGTTTTTCATTTGTAAAATTCTGGGTTCGGAAGAGAATTGAAGGCATGTCTCTGATAAATTCTAAGATTCTGCTTTTGATTTTTTCTTGCCAAATGAAAAAGGTTTATCTGGATTGACTGAACAAATGGAATCTGAGTATTTATGGCAATTGGATCACATTGTTTCATTTACTTGCAGCAACTGAATCTGTAGATCTAATTTTAGTTGCATTCCAAAGGGTTTACTCGGTTTTGAGCTAATTGGTTCAACACCTTTGATTTCTTTTTAGGGTCAAAGCATCAATCTCACCAAGATGACATGGACAAGGCTGATAGAGCGCGGAAAGCACGCCTCTCATCATCTAACAAGTAATGCTGCAACTGAAGAATTTGAGTCACTTACACAGCGTTTGTCAAACCCAACACAAGTAAAAACTCAGTTAAGTCGGAGGCTTTGTGGTTCAGATACAGTTATTTTCATGCCTTTTCTTCTCAAATAAACGACAAAAGATTTTATTACATGTGCATTTGACAATGTTTGATTGTGCAAAGGAAACAAATCATTAGTAATGCAAACAACATTATAATAAAAGCTTGTGTCATCTACTTTCTGTGAGCTATCACATTCATTCATGTCCTCTCTCACAGAGGCATGAGTCTTCTTTCTACACTTGAAGAACTAGACAAATGCCGTAAATATGACAAAGCCACAGATTCCAGTTATTATAAGCACCCATCTGAATGAACCTGGCTGGTTGAAGAAATCTATCTCAAAGTTCATTCCAAAGATCCTGCAACGACCCCAAATATGGCTACAACGAATGTTGCAGTCGTAAGAAGCAACTCAAATTGGATCAGCTGATTCCGCACATTATCCTGCAAAAACCAAAGACTTGAGATTTCTCAATCTGGATTAACATTCAGCTGTGGAAGATGATAAAGAGGTTTGAGTTCTGAGGTACTACCAGTTGAATGTTAATGAAATCTTCAGTATCATCAATGTATTCCTTTAACTGTGAAGTAAAGAGGTCGACACAGATGATTAAAGCGATGAAAGATAAAAAAAAAAAAGTAGAACAGAGAGGAGGCACTAAATTACCGATGTTAATCTGTTTAGAGTACTATCAATGACGACTAAGTAGGCTTCTACAAACATCTCTAGCTCTTCTATGTTCTCTGTTACGACCTTCTGAACTCCTCGTACTGTCATGCCGGCTCCTCGAAATACTCAAGCTTTTATCAAGTCTATGGGAATCAGGTGGAGAAGAAACAGGAGAGAGACCGGTGCAGAAACAGATAGGCAATCACCATACAAAGATCCTTCCATTCTCTTCTTCTTCTCCGTAAGATACATTTCCGCCATATCTCCATCATCATCCATCAGCTGCTCGATCTCATCCCGAACCTTCTGGACTCTTCTAGTCAATGCCACAAGCCTGCTCTTTAGTCTACGTACAAGTTCCAAGTTTAGTGTACTGATCTTTGAGGTAAGCTCATCTAATAAAGGATATGCCTCAATCTCCAACTCTGAAGCCTATAGAGAGAATGGACAAAACTCAATCAACTTAGTGTCTTCTAAGGCGGAAAGAGATTCAAAACCTATACTGTTACTAACCTGGGAATCAAGAAACGTACAAGCAGCTTCGAGGGCAATTTCAAGAGCTCTAAACTCAAAAGGTAAATTAATCAGGGAACGAATTCTCAAAACCATTGTCAAAACTCCTACTCCTCCTACTTAACTGAGCATCTTCCTGCTGCCAAATCTCAATTACACCACTTGTCTTTAGTCTCTGCTGTAACTCAACAACATACCTGATACCTCAGCACGTGTTGTCAAGAGAATTCAGGAGCAGAACTTCATCTGCGTTTACGACAATAGCCTTTTCTCGGTCGAGGATAGTTGAGGGATACACGAATAAGGGATCAAGCAGCCTTAAATCACGAGCGGGTAAGTCACATCTACGCATCATGGTGAATTTGTCGACTCCATGACCTGAGTATTGCCAGAAGTATCCACACGAATCCAAGACCTTATCCCTTGCCCACGCTTCTTCAGACCCAATACATCAACTCCAAGAAGGGGTGTTCTCCCAGAAGGGCGAGACACAGTAGCATATCTGAGATCAGGTCTTGGAGACATGGTTGCAGAGATTCATATGCTGACACGCGAAAAGCTTTTGTAATAGTGGCCTTAAGTAGTGCCTCTTGCGAATAACCGGAATGCTAACCTAACCGACTACAACTATTCTACTTTTCGTTAACAGAAAGTATGAGCTTTTCAAATATCTTAGAATTTTAACTATTTTGACTAACATCTACGTACATGAGATATTGAATTTTTTTATTCTAGTCAGAAAATATATATACTATATGGAACAATGATCAGTTAAAATGCTAACGGTCAAAAGACAAATGACATATTATTACAGTTTCTTTTTCTATTAGTTGAGAAGAGTTTTTACCTTTATATTTACTCTTAAAAAAGTTGATTACTAATTTGTCATTAATAAAATTAAACTAATTCATGTGTTAACTTTAATTTATATTGGTAATTTTATTATGTTTTTAATTTTATTATGAATATATACATAACTTTAGATAAAAAGTTAGATGACAATATGAAATATTTATGAATTTTTATAAATTTTATTTTAAAAGTGTACATAATCTTGAATAAACAATAAAACGTAAGACAAGATGATAAATATTAAAATATTTAGAAAAACGTTCAACAAAAAATAAATATAAAATGAAAAATATAAAAAAATTATGAATATTTTAAACATTAATAATGTTTCAATTTTATATAGAAAGTTCTTATTATTTATATAAGTTTTGAATTTAAATATGTAAATCATAAAGTGTTTTAAATAAGATATTTATGGGCTTGACTGGTATGTCAGCTGAATAGTAAAATAGCGGAATAACTGAATAATTGTTAGAGGAACGAACTGGACTGAATTAAATTTCTACGTAAGAATTACAAAACGCCGAGAAACTAGTTTTAGTAGATTAATCATTTTTTTTCTAGTTATATTTTTAAAACGCTAGTTGTATAGCAGAATTACTTTTCAAAAATGTAAAAACGTGAAAAGTGATTAATGTCAAATGGTAAAAAATAGCGGAGTCATGTTTTCAAAACGTAAAAACGTGAATAAGTGGTATATCATTCATCACCTATGTATTGGTTTCTTACATAAAATATATAAGTATAAATTTATTTATTACTACTAATTCATTTATAATAAATTATAAAAATATCTCACTAAATATAATAATATATGTATGTTTAATTATAAATAATTTCATATAGATTTTATAATATTATTAATTTGATATTTTTATTTTTTATTTTAAATTATATTTAGTAATATTTGTGCTTGCACATGGTGTGAATGAATCATACTAGTTACATTTAAAAAAAGAGCCAATGGCTGAAAAGATAAATACATTTCGATTGAAGCTTATTACATAAACAAAATATGAAAACTTTGTAAACTATGTAGTCCAATTAAACTTTGAGTAATATTAACTATAACTCACTCAAATATCTTGAGAGACGAATAAAATTGATGACCAAATAATATGCTTACTAAATTGACTTATAAATTTTCGTTGTATTGATGTTCTACCTAACTCTTAAGTCTTGACAATAATTAGTATTTAATTATTGATTATTGTTGTGAAATCAAAATTTCAAGCAAAATGTTTGGAGTAATAGTTTCTAGAAAGATAAAGGGAAATTAGGTGTGATAGCTAAAACTCAGACTAAAATTAAGAAAATGAAAAGGTACTTTTTCAGCTATGGGAAATGTCGCAAATGCCCACCATCTTATAACTTCATACTTACTTTTTGTATAATAACATGTCTACTTTTTTCAATATATGTCAGACATTTTACTTTTTTCCTTTCGATCACAATCCTTTTTTTTTCTTTTGATCGTTTCTTTTAAAGTAAGGGAATTTTCACCAAATTCTCAACCTTTTAGATTGAAAAACAAATTCTTGTGGGTAGATTCTGTATTTTCTCCGTCTCTGATCTTAAAAAATCAAAACTTTGTTCTTCTTCCATTTCTAAAAATCTCATCTTTAGATTCATCAGGAGAAATAGAATCCGATTTCTCTGGATCGACGATATGATGAAACCATCAGCTTTTTTAGATAGCTGGAGGGAGTATTTCCAGCGAGGAGATTCTGATATATCCGGGATCATTGATCACGCTATAATGGTTGCTGCTAAAGATTGCCCAAACAAATTCAAATCCAGAAGAGACAAAATCGTCGAGCTTCTGTTCTCATCCAGAGTGAGTCGCTGCACCGGATGCAGCCACCTCGAGTTATCGGTTCCCGGAGACGACGTGTCTAATCACGGCCGTGGAACAGGGGACAGCGTAGATACGACGGTTGATGGCGATGAAGACTATGAGGTTGGTGGGGGTAGTAAAGAGAGCAAATTTAACAGTAGCAGAGGATGTGATTTTTCGATCGATTTCTCCCATCAGTAGTCAGGTATTGTGATTTTCTACCTCACATGTTCCCCGGTTTGAGTTTTTCTTAATGATTTTGATTGATGTTTAGGGTCTAATGAAGAAATCAGTAACCATTCTTAGGTCATCTAATTGTTCGTTTCCTTTGCTTCTGATGTGATTATTTGCATTTCAAATGCTTTAGATTTGGATTAGTGTTTGTTCTCTGAGAATTGATGGGTTAACGATGTTACTGCAGTATTGATGGTCATCCACTGATCATTTCATAGTACTTGCGATATCTCCTCTTCTGCATTAAGGCTTAAATTCATGTTGAATAACCACAGTTTTAGTTTTTAATGAATATAGGTAGCGTGTCTCTTCAAGCTTTTTGACCATTGGTTTTGTAGGTTTTTCTAGAAAAAAGCAGAACATTGGCTATTGAAACGATTGACTGAAAGCAATCTGCAGTTATTTAAGTTAATCTCAGTATGGATCTTATTGAGAAGAATATTTGTGAAAGTAGCCGATAATAAATAGTCAGCTACTTGTATTCATTCTACTTGTAAAAATAGTTATTTGAAAGATTTGGACTTTTTTGTTCTTTCCCTTTTTTGTTTGAGTTTCTGTAGAGTTTTAAACGTTAAAATAGTTACAGATATGTGAAAATAGTCCGTTATTTGTATTTAATCTACTTGTAAAAATAGTTATTAGAAAGATTTGGACTTTTTGTTCTTTCCTTGTAAAAATAGTTAACTATTTCGTTTACTCATATTTCCCTATAATTTACTTATTACTGGAAAAATAGTTAACTACTTGTAAAAATAGAAATTAACGTTCACTTATATTCCAAAAATATATTTGCATAGATAACTATTTTGTGATGTATTTATTGTATATATTTATAAATGTTAGAGACTATTAAATTTACTGATGTTTATATTAAAAAAGTAGTTGGCTATTTTCTTTTGACTATTTTACAAAATAGTCAACTACTCATACGTAAAAATAGTTAACTATTTCGTTCACTCATATTTTTCTATAATTTACCTATTACTGGAAAAATAGTTAACTACTTGTAAAAATAGAAATTAACGTTTACTTATATTACAAAAATATATTTGCATAGATAACTATTTTGTGAGATAATTATTTTATATATTTATAAATGTCAGCGACTATTATATTTACTGATGTTTATATTAAAAAAGTAGTTGACAATTTTACAAAATATTCAACTATTTTGTTCACTCATATTTCCCTATAACTTACCTATTACTGTAAAAATAGTTAACTATATTTGTATAGATAACTATTTTGTGAGGTATTTATTGTATATATTTATAAATGCCAGTGACTATTAAATTTACTGATGATGTTTATATTAAACAAGTAGTTGACTACTTTGTATAGACTATTTTACAAAATAGTCAACTACTCATACGTAAAAATAGTTAACTATTTCGTTCACTAATATCTTCCTATAATTTACTTATTACTAGAAAAATAGTTAACTACTTGTAAAAATAGAAATTAACGTTCGCTTATATTCCAAAAATATATTTGCATAGATAACTATTTTGTGAGGTATTTATTGTATATATTTATAAATGTCAATGACTATTTGATTTACTGATGTTTATATTAAAAGTAGTTGACTATTTTGTATAGACTATTTTACAAAATAGTCAACTACTCATACGTCTAAATGGTGTTTTTAGTAATGGTAAATAGCTATTTTTCATAAGTATTTTGCGTAAATATCTATTTTGTGAAGTAGTTATTGTGTATATTTATAAATATCATTAATTATTAGTTCTAGTGATGTTTATATTAAAGAGTAGTTAACTACTTTGTATAGACTATCAGTGGCGGAGGGAGGTGGAGAGTAAGGGGGGCAGCTGCCCCCTATGAAATTTTAAAATTGTTTATATTTTCATTGATTTTTATAAATTAGTAAGTTTAAAAGGTAAAATCTTTTTAAATGCCCCTATAAACTTATGTTTAAATTTATGTTGCCCCCATTTAATCTAATTTTTCCTTTCAAGCTTGTCTTTTGTTTCCTATTTAAAATGTTTAATTTTCAAATAGATTTAGTATTTAATGTTTGTTTCTATAAATATTCCAATTTTTCACTTCTATCTTTAGAATAATACATATTTTGATGAATGATTTCATATTTTACTGTTTTTATTTCACTTATAACTCTAAAATTATACAAATTTCAGATAAATCATTTAGGCTATCTAACTAAATTTCATATATCTTTTTATAAAAACTAATTGCATTGTATACAAAAAAATATTATAAATAAAAATAAATATTGTTTTGACATATTTACTATATATAAAATAAAATTTTATGATGTGTTAATAATAATATTATTAAAATATAAAATTTGGCTATAAAAATTTTGCCCCCGGTAAAAAAATTTTCTGGCTCCGCCACTGTAGACTATCTTACAGAATAGCCAACTACTCATTACGTAAAAACTCCACTAGATATAATAGTCAATGTACACTATTAAATTTAGTGGTTATTTTATAAATGTAGTTGACTATAAAGTATAAACTATCTTACATAATAATTAACTATTTATTACGTAAAAACATCACTAAATCTAATGATGTTTATATTAAAGAATAGTTAACTATTTCGTATAAACTATTTTGTAAAATAATTAAATACTTACGTATTAAAAAGTAGTTGTCTATAAAATATAGAGTATAGACTATCTTAAAAACTAATCAACTACTCATTACGTAATAAAAATTATGTAACAACGTAACCAAAAGAGCTGACCCTTTCATGTTTGTCTGTTTTTTTTTTTTTGTATTTTCTCATCTTTGCGGTGCATTTTCTATTTTTCTCGGGTAAATCCTTTGTGACCTTTCTAGGAAAATTTGCTAGATTCGGAAAACAGAGGAAAACAAATTGTAGATTCACGGCCGTGGAACATGGGACGGCATAGATACGGCGATTGATGGCGATGAAGACTATTAGGTTGGTGGGGGTAGTAAAGAGAGCAAAGTTAACAGTAGCAGAGGAGATAACAATCATATTGTTAGCAATTTTACTTACGACGAACCTGAGGCCTTGAGTGATGCGATTGAAGAATTTTCTATTATTTCTAAGGAGGTTGGCACGATCAAAGGGATCTTGCTCAACAGAGAAGACGAGGTTGCTCAACAAAGAAGACGAGGTTTTGATCTAAATTTGCAAATCTAAAATTTGTGATGATATAGTTCATAAGTCATGGGTATCTATCTCAGCTTTTGGTCATAAAGCAAATGTCCAAATTCAGTGACATATAGCTTTCAGTATGATTATTTTAAACAAGGAAGCAATGACAGTTTTGTCTTAGTTTGTGTGTGAAAGGGATTGTGTCCTGCTTAAATCCTAATTTCGAGTCAAAATTTTCCATAGACTCAATTTGTAGTCCAATTCATAATATTCACCAAATTAACCCAAAGATAAGTTAGAGAGAAGTTAGAGAGATGGTAGAGAGATAAAACTCTCTTCTATTCAATATTTCTTTTTTTTTGTTTACAAATTTCTATATATATAGAAAAAATAATAATAAAATATTCTAATAGATAAACATCATCTAAATATCCTAATGAATAAACATTATCCAAATATCCTAATAGATAAACATCATTCTAATGGATAAGCATCATCCAAATATTCTAACGGATAAACATGTTTGATATTATCCAAATCTACTAATGAATAATTATTAATAGTATTATCTAACAATTATGATATTCTTTTAGCATATATTTAATCAATTTTTGGATCGCTAATTATCTTTACCGAATTGGTTTCACACTTGAAAGGTAACTATTAGGTAATTTAATTCTATGTGTTTGTCTTTTTACTAAAAAAAACTATGTATAAAGAATAAAAATGAAAGATTATGTTCCTTTTTTAATCTTTGGCCAATAAATTACTTCTTGATCGTCTAACTCTAACGTATGTTTATGTTATTATATATATAATCAAATTAAGTACAGAAAAACTCATAAAAAGGTCAAAGAGAATATTTTAACAAAAAGTTCTGAAATTTAAATTTTACAAATGGCTATCAAAATGAAAAATTTAATCACTTTTGTTTTTACTATCATTTTTATCGCATCTTCTGTTTATTGTCGTACTACAGTCCTCTCTAATTCTCCAGGTGATGGTTTTTCTTTATCCCTCTTTTTAATTAATTAATATATGTATTGACTCAATGATTTATAATTCGTATAATAGGTTATGGAATAAATGAGGTAGTTTGCTTCGACTTCATATATCGGTGTGATGACATAGGGGTAGAAGAATGCCGTCAGTATTGTGGTGGTTATGGTTACTTCACTGCACGGTGTGCGGCCGGAAGATGTTGTTGTCGGAAATAAGCAAGTATCTAATCAAATGTTTTGGTATTTTTATTAGAAAATATCAATAATTCTCTTATGTTTAAATATCTTTACACAATATCTATAATCAAATAAATAAATGTTAGCAGATTGAGTAATAATTTTTTAAATGAATAAAATTAAAGTATGGATCTGCGGTTATCCCAAATTTCCAGACATATCGAATTGCAAATCCCAAATATGTATAATTTATTCTACCAATTTTTTTATTATTATTATCATTTTGATGTTCGATCATGTCCGCAAATTAGAATTTCACTATTTTATTATGATAAGCTTGTACGTAGCCTACAAAATGGATATTGAATAACAAGAAACAAAAACGTAAACATATACAAATTAATTTCATAGAAGTTATATATTTTTCTATAACAAGAAACTAATATAAAAGCAGGACATGATTATATAGTTGTACTTACTCGAGATCCTATTAATCCACTTACGACGAGATAAGATATTGGATGGCCAAGACCTTCCACATTTGAATATGTCAATGTTGTATTATCAAACAACCACTTTCAAATAGATTGTACTGCTAGTATATATATATATGAGTAAACTGTAAACATATATTGATTTTATATATGTGTTTGTGTTATTATATATACTAGGAAAAAATACGCGGATTTTACTTAAATTTGAAAATATTTAATATATTATGAGTATCAATATTTTTATTTTAAAAATCTGTATTTACTTTTTTTCTTTTATTATTGTAATAATTTGTAAGGGAAAATACGCGCTAACAAACGATTATTAATTTAGTTTTTATATAAATATTTTTAATCATCAATTTTAATGAGCTTTTTATAAAATTTTATTTCCTTCAATCTTTTTATCTTCCTTTTCATTTTTATAAATTATTTCAAATAGATACATGTTTTTATATGTTTTCATCCATTAAAACGTTTAAATTTTAAGTTTTCATTTATAATATTTTACTATTTTTGATATCATTTAAAATTTGGTCATTATATATAAATTTCAATGTTTTTATTTTCTTTCTTCCTTTCTTATATTTTATATAATTTCTTTTTATTACATTTTATCTCATTTTGTAACATTTTCTTTATATTCTCAATAATTATTATTTCTTGATTTTAATATTTATAATTATTTTAGATTTCTTTAATTTTATATAGATTTCATTAATTTTATTTTAATTCTTATTTTATTCTATTTTGTATATTTTTTTATTTTTATGATCATAGCATCTCATTTTTATAATATCTTCTTTTTATTCTTAATATTTATTGTTTCTTTGCTTCTAGTTTTCAATTATTGTAAACTTTTTAATAATGTTATCTTTAATTTTAATTTTATAATTTGATATTTAACTTGTATAAAGATTTATTTATTTTATTTTATTATTGCATGAAATATAGAAGATGCATTTAAAATTTATAACATATAATATTTCTATATTTATGAGATTGTAAATTAAATTCAAATTTATATTCAATAATTTTAATTAATTAAATTAAATTAAATAATCTTATATTAAATAGTATATTTATTTTAGTTTAAATAATGATGTAGAAAATTTTGTTTTAAAATTGACCAATTAAAGAGAGTTGATGTGGCAGCTTGAGAGAGTCCACTCTTCATCCATTATATATAGGATAATCTAACTAAGTAAAGAAAAACTCATAAAAAGTTTAAAGAGAATACTGGAGGCTTGTGGGTAAGTTAATATACTTAACGATTACTCAACTTGATCTTTCTTTGTTGTGAACCATGTCAGTCACACATGCAAGTTTCTAAGGTGTATCATTGAGACATGGTGGAGAGGATCCTTAAATATCTCAAAGCTACCCAAACCAAAGCATTTAGATGAGAAAAAATGGTAACACCGAGATAATGAGATATTGTGATGCAGATTGGGCTAGATAGGATTGATAGGAAGTCCACTACTGGCTATTGCACATTCATAGGAGAAAACTTGGTTACTTGGAAGACAAAGAAGCTAAAAGTAGTGTTATGTTTGAGTGCATAAGCAGAATACCGAGCCATGAAGAAGAATACCAATGAACTAACTTGGCTCAAATCTCTCCGCAAAGATCTAAGCATCGAGTCTTCTAGCCTCATCACAATGTGACAACCAATATGTCATTCACATTGCATCCAACTTAGTGTTCCATGAGAGAATCAAGCATATTAAGGTAGATTGCCACAAGGTCCGAGAGAAGATTGAATAATTAGTCATTCTTCCATGCTACACTAGCAATGAAGATCAATTGGCAGACATCTTCACTAAGGCTTCAAATCTCAAAGTTTGCAATTCCACATCAAAATTGGACTTTTAGACCTTATACATCTTTGATCTCATGTCCTCTAATCCATAGACACCATACTCTTTTTCCCTTAAAATAGTTTCTTCTCAAGTGGGTTTTTCTATGCTAAAGTTTTTAATGAGGTGATTTTTCATAAGTTTCTAAGTTTGGCTCTAGTTTCTCTATAGCTAAGCTTGAGCAGTATTGATCAAGCATATTTTATTGAAAGGAAGCTTGTGTTGAGGATCAAAGGTGTATATTCAAGAAAATTAAAGGTACTTTCAATACGACCAAAGGTGTACAGTCAGTAGGATCAAAGGTGTACACTCATTAGGATCAAACGTGTACACTCAAGAGTAGTGTAAGGGCACATCAAGCTCAGCCGTACACAAATCCGTGGGGACCAAATCGACCAATGCAGAAAACGTGAAACAGTCAATTTTGTGCAGTAGGAAACAAACATGGTGTGTACCCTAGTGAAGTTGTACACTCTTGCCCATCCTTCCACTTGCAACCCCTTTTATTTTAAATCATGTCCACAAGAATTAACATATGCGTAAATCTTGTCCACACAATAAGTAGTTACTAATAACACAAGGCCCATGAATCATCTTATCTTTTATGACATTATAAAGCTTCGGCTCTTTAATCATATATGGTATTTCAGCTGAAATTACCTTGTCAATATCATCTGTAGTGACAAATTTAGAAGTAGGATCCATAAAGAGCAGAATGTGAGCATGAGGTAATCCTCTCTTCTAAAACTCTATGGTATACATAGCTGAAATGCGGAAACATAAACGGCTGTTAGTAATATAGATTGTAATTATAAAATAGATAATACACTTAAGAGATCAAAGGTTTTACTTACCTGAAACGGTATTTCCTAATAGCTTCTTCTTTGTTAAATCATTCATCAACCAATTAAGTTTCATGTGAAACATCCTGCAAATAATATCTGGTCTGTCATCAAAGTTCAAATCTTGTTCCGCCAAGAGTCTTGTTATCTCAGGCCATTTTGGATTGCATGTAAACGTGATGAACAGATCAGAGAAATCAAAATGTTTACAAATGGCCATTGCATCCAGGTAGCAATTCCTCATATATCTAGGACTGCATGTATGAGTCGATGGCAACAAAAATTCTTGACCTTGTTCACTCATATCCTCCACCCCGACATCTTCAGACTGTTTGATAGAGTCATAATTGTCAGAACGCAATTTTTTTTGGTTATGCTTCAAATACCTTAACCTGCTAGACTCGATGGTTGTATAAGAATCAACCAAAAACTGCTGGAACAATCTCCTTGATCAAAGTAGAATGTCATATTCATTTTTTCGATCTTGAATCCGGAATGCATACCACTGTCACATACTTATCGTATCGTTTTTAAACTTTTTTTGTAGCCTCCGAGTCTCGTTTTTAATACCAGGTCTAAATCCATCTTCGCCATAAACAAATATAAGCGGATACTGAAGGGCGAGATATGAAACTTGAACATCGCTGGTCCTTTTAAGCCTTCCTGATTGTTTTTCAAGCATAATATCTCTTTTATTCATTCCCAGTTAAAAATCATTAGGAATCAATGCAGCAACTTCGGAAGCAGTAGGAACATTATATGTTCTGCCATCCGTTACACGAGTACTGATAATCCTCATGGTGAAAGCTTCCTCTGGATTTGTATTAAACCTATCACGAGCTGATCTAAACTTATCAACGTATGGATTCACCTTATTTAATATTTCCATTAATAGCTTGATAATTAGATCCTTCAATCCATCCTTCCTCGATTTCTGACCACTGCTATTTTTGCCTTTGATGTACCGCAAACGTAAATATTGGTAAATCAGTACTGTAAGCAGATTAAAAACATATAATTTAATAAACATATACCTCGGCGCATTGACTCTGTTTTGAATCTCATTTTCCGTATCAACAATATAGAGCTGACCAAACTTCACCTCTTTTCCTTGCAGTGGTCTCATACTTCCCATTAAATGATAATTTTCCCCTTGCATCTGAAACATATCAGGTCCTTCCCTTTCTTAACGGATCGATCAACATTTCCACCAAGGGAAGTAAATGAGAAGGACATGTTGTAAGGCCTCAAGTTTCTCTGAAAATGTTTGTTGAGTTTATCATTTCCTATAAATAGCTTTTCTAGTTCTTCCGGATGTTTCTTTAGATAAGGAAGTTGCACTTGCCCTTGCATACAACACAAAGAAAATACAGGTTTAATAGCTTTTCTGTGTCAACCAATTCTTTCTCCATACCACATCATAGCTCCACAATCACCACAAGAATAAGTTGGATCCCCTTCGTCTATATAATCTGCAAACAACAATGATATTAAAAAAACTACATATTAGTATAAATCAATAGATGGAAGGAAATCTCACAAATAAAAGAGGAATATAAATCAATTACCATCTTTCTTATTACATCTCTGTGTTGGATAAGAAACATTAACACTAAAAACATTTTTTAGAATAGCTGCCATTGATGTAATTCTGCTTCGCTTTTCAACGGTTTCTCGATAAGGAGTTTCTATTTCTTCAACGTTCTATGTATGTTCACTATCAGAACTATCATGACTACTACAGTCCCAATTTTGATCACCATGTTGTTTCCCTAGACAGCACATCGTTTAGGGTCATATAAAAGCGATACAAAACAACTTAATATCGAGCCACCGGAATTTTGATGAACAATAGTACCTTCAGAGGAATACTCTCGTATGCAGAACACGAGTCATCATCTTCGCTAATATGTTCATCATCAGGCAATGTGCTATGATTATTATCAGAACAAACGTTAGTTTCGTTGCCTTGTGCTGATAGTTTAGCTATATCACCAAGAACAGTTCTTCTGTTTAGACTGGATTGTCCTGCTGAATATTTACTGGTGTTTGCTGTAAAAATACACATTAAAACTGAACGTTGAGACTTGTCAGTAAAGTTAACACAAAAACAAAAAAGTTTATAATTAAAATCTTACATGCAAGTACAAACTTACGGCAAAAATTGTTTCGAGGTCTTTTAGTAGGTTCAACATTTTCTATGTTTGAAATCATCTTTCTTTTGCTCGCAGGAAACCTTTGTACATCATTAGCCTCCTTGTTAAGATTCGCCGCATTATAAATGTTACTTTCATTAATTTGTCCTGGCAAATTAATTATATCACCAAGAACAAATCTTCCGCTTCTATTGTATTCTCCTACTGAACCGTTTGGAGAACACAATGTACCGGTGTTTGCTATACAAAATATGACAATTTAAAAGTAAAAAACATGTCAGTAAAGTATTTTACTCAAACAATTTGGATATAGCCATTTTACATGTAACGACCAACTTACAAATCGACTCAAATCATGCTGAAGTTTTTTATTAGCTGGCAATTTTCCTCGGCCTATATAGAAGAAAACAAACCATATAGACAAATTAGAATTCTCGATAATATAATGATAACACATTAGGGATCTTGATAACCTGAACACAATTTCCTTTTGCTTGAGGGATATTCGGGTGTCACAATGTTACTTTCATTAATTTGTCCTGGAAAATTAGTTATATCACCAAGAACAATTCTTCCGCTTCTACTGTATTCTCCTACTGAACCGTTTGGAGAACACGATGTACTAGTGTTTGCTATACAAAAAATTAACAATTTCAAATTAAAAAACATGTCAGTAAAGTATTTTACTCAAATTTTTTGGATATAGCCATCTTATAATTACAAACTTACAAAATTGACTCAAATCATGCTGAAGTTTTTTATTAGATGGCAATTTTCCTCGGCCTGTATATAAGAAAGCAAACCATATAGACAACTTAGATTTCGCAATAGTATAATGATAATAAATTAGGGATCTTGATAACCTGAACACAATTTCCTTTTGATTGGGGGATGATCGGGTGTCACAATGTTACTTTCATTTATTTGTTCTGAAAAATTAGTTATATCACCAAGAATAGTTCTTCCACTTCTGTTGTATTCTCCTACTGAACCGTTTGGAGAACACAATGTACTGGTGTTTGCTATACAAAATATGACAATTTAAAAGTAAAAAGCATGTCAGTAAAGTATTTTACTCAAAAAAAATTTGGATATAGTCATCTTATAACTACAAACTTACAAAATTGACTCGAATCATGCTGAAGTTTTTTATTAGATGGCAATTTTCCTCGGCATGTATATAAGAAAGCAAACCATATAGACAACTTAGATTTTGCAATAGTATAATGAAACCACATTAGGGATCTTGATAACCTGAACACAATTTCCTCTTGCTTGGGGGATATTCGGGTGTCACAATGTTACTTTCATTTATTTGTCCTGGTAAATTAGTTATATCACCAAGAACAGGTCTTCCGTTTCTATTGAATTCTCCTACTGAACTGTTTGGAGAACACAATGTACTGGTGTTTGCTATACAAAATATGACAATTTAAAAGCAGAAACATGTAAGTAAAGTATTAACAGTTAAATTTTTTGGATATAGCCATCTTATAACTACAAACTTACAAAATTGACTCAAATTATGTTGAAGTTTTTTTTCTAGCTGGCAATTCTCCTCGGCCTGTATATAAGAAAGCAAACCATATAGACAACTTAGATTTCGCAATAGTATAATGATAGCACATTAGGGATTTTGATAACCTGATATTAATTTCCTTCTTCCTGGGGGATATTCGGGTGATACAGACTATTCTTCTACTGATGATATTATCGTTGAACTTCGAGTTGCATTTGTTAGATCTCGGATTAACCTATTAAAAATAGATCTTAGTAGAACACATCGTTGGTTATCTTTTACTGTTCTTCCACAGTTGAGTTTGAAACACTGGGAATCTTCTTTTGTTTTGGTCATTCTACGAATTACAAAACAATAAAGTTAAAATATGAATAAACACATCTATTAAAAATAGTTGAAGAAAATTTGTTACTGGTGAATTATCGATATAATTCTAATTTGATGAATATGGTTTCCACAACTTCAATGACATAGATGCACTGTGGCAGCGTTTTGCTGCTCTCATTAACAGAAGGATTAGTAAGTAGATGTTAAACTTTATTTAAAACATTTCACGAAATTTGTATATTAGAAGAGGCGTCAAAATACAAACATTTGTATAATTTGCTTTAATTTTTCTAACAAAACGTAAATCTATATTAGTATCTAATACGAAATTGAGATTTCTTAGATATCTTTGCAGTATCTGATTCCCGCAGCCATGGATGAGAACTGGTCATTACTCCAATGTCCAACAATCGGCGCTTGGGACCAGACGGTTCTAGCAAGCCTACAGTTGAAGAGAATATGGACAGTAGATTCAGGTTCTCCACAAACACCACAGTTAGGGTCTATCTGGATGCCTCTTCTGCTCAGATTACAGCCCACCGGGATTGCGTCGTGCAGAGATTTCCAGATGAAGACTCGGATTTTTGGAGCTGTGGGTAGAGAGACCAGGCAAGCTTATTCCATTCCAAATCCAGGTTTGAGCTCAACTGTATGCTTTGGTTTGGTATGGATTGGTCTGCTCTTGAATTATATCCTGATTTCGTTGAATAAGTACCCGTAGGGTTTTTCAGCCAGATCCTTCGATCCTGTGCTCCCAAAGAGCTGGGTTTTAACAAGAGGATTTCCTCAGCATGAGCAGGTAAGATTAGCTCCACTTTGGTTTTATCCCATGTAGTTGAATTTGGTAAGAAAAAATCTGCAACTTGTAACTGCAGGAGGTGTTCTGGAGCTGGTCCAAATGGCTGTTTTTGTTCTGATGTGGACAGCCAGGCATCCTCCCAAACATTGATCGACCTTCCGTCACCAATTGCCCACCCCAGTTGTGATTTCAGTAGGTCCTTTCCTGCGCAGATGCTTCGCCACCCATGAGATGCTGACTCGGGGACTGTACTATTCAGGAAGCTCACTCCGTTACAGTATTTTCCTGTTAGGATTCTGGCTAGCAGACTTTGCGGGTTGGTAAGTATTCTCCATCCAATTTTCGCCAACAGCGACAGATTATGGTTCTGAATATCTCTTATGCCCAATCCTCCATGACTCTTAGGTTGAGCAACTTTCTCCCACGAGATCCAGCAAATTTTCTTCTTATCCGTGGAAGCATCCCACCAGAACCTTGTTAAAGCCGACTGAATTCTCTTTTGGAGTGAGACAGGGAGCAAGAAGCATGACATTGCATATGATGGTATAACCGAGAGCACACTCTTAAGCATAGTAAGTTTTCCTGCACTAGAAAGCTGTCTTGTAGACCAACTAATGGCCTTTTGCTTGATGCGATCCACGATAGCAGTAAACAAGTCTTTTTTCTTTCTCCCGAAGTGCTCCGGTAGGCCTAGATACTTTCCTATGCCTCCTTCCTTAGTGATGTCCAGAATCTGTTTAACTTGAGTTTTTAGAGCCATAGGAGTTTTCCTTGAGAAGGTAATGGATGATTTGTCACAGTTTATCCTTTGGCCAGACACCTTTTCATAGCTTTCTAGTATAAGGCTCAGTTCAGAGGCTGCGAGTGTGGTAGCTCTGCAGAAAAACATCGTGTCGTCCGCAAACAGTAGATGGTTCACCCTAGGACTTTGTCTAGCAACTCTGATTCCTTTCAACCGTCCCGCTTCCTGTGCTCTAAGGCATAACCCTGACAATACTTCACTACAAAGGATGAAGATGTAAGGTGAGAGCGGGTCGCCTTGGCGGATGCCTCTTCCCGGATGTACCCTTCCTCTAGCTGAGCCGTTGATAATGAAGGAGTATGTGACAGATTGTACACAATTCATTATCCAGCCTATAAAACTTCTATGAAACCCCAGCCTTTCAAAAACTGCTTGAACAAAGCTCCATTCCAAGCGATCATAAGCCTTGCTCATATCGGTTTTCACCGCCATTGAGCAACGGACTTTAGCTTTTGAGGTCTTGAGGAAGTGGAGGACTTCGTGTGTTATAAGAACATTGTCCGTGATTGCTCTTTTGGGAACAAATGCGGACTGGTTTTCAGCAATAAGCTCTCCCAAGATCGGCTGTAGTCTTCTAGTTAGGATCTTTGAGATTACTTTGTAGAAGAAATTACATAATGTGATAGGTCTGTATTCCTCGATCTTGTTGGGACTAGTGACCTTGGGGATTAACCGGATGAAGGTGTCATTAGCTGAGGTTGGCATAGACCCAGAATCAAAGTAGTCCTTGATTTCTTTTGTTATGTCCTGTCCAACAACTTCCCAATTTGATTGAAAGAAGCTAGCTGAAAAGCCATCCGGCCCCGGAGCCTTGTCCGGGTGGATTGCAAATAGCGCTTCCTTTATCTCCTTCAGAGATGGGCTTTGGATAAGGCTGCGGTTCTGCTCCTCAGAGATTAGTGGTAACAAGGCTTGGTCCACTGTACGCTTTATCTCTTCTTGATTATGGTCATTCGAAGTGAATAATGTCTGGAAATAACGGGTGATCACTTGGGCAATTTCTCCCTCTTTGTAAACCGGTTCTCCAGCAGCATTTTCAAGGACTGCAAATTTGTTCACTGCTTTTCTCCCTTTTGTGGCTGCATGGAAGTAGCTAGTATTCAGATCTCCCAGATATAACCAGAGTTGTCTACTCCTTTGTTTCCAGAATTCCTCCTCTGCGTTGTAAGCTTTTTTCAGAGCTTCATTGGTTTGGTTGATCAAACTTGAGTTGATTATTGGGTTGGTCATCGCAGCTTCCAGGATGCTTTTGAGTTCTTCGATTTGCTTCTGCGAGTTGTTATGGTGCTCTTTGTTCCAGAGAATTAGCGCTCTACGGACTTTATCCACTTTATCTTTCACTTTTAAGCGCACATCCTCCGTCCATGTAGTGGCAATAAGAGCTTTGACTTCCTCATTTTCTCTGAATCTACGGTCATATCTGAATATGCCCCTTCGTTTGTGCTTTGCTGGGTCAAGGTAGATCGCTATGGGTCTATGATCAGAGCCCTCATAGCGTAGGTATTCAACTCTAGCTGTCGGATAGGTTTCTGCCCAGGAGGAGTTTGCGAGTGCTCTATCTAATCTGCTTTGAATAAGCTGTTCGTTCCTGATGCCTCGCCATGATAGCATTTCTCCCGTGTGTGGCAGGTCATAGAGGTCACCTTCAGAGAGAAAGCTTCTGAAGTCACTAAACGATCCTTCTGCCCGGGCTGGTCCACCTAGTTTTTCTGAGTTATCCAGTATATCATTAAAGTCCCCCATAATAATCCAAGGTGCATCTCTTGCAATAGCCAAATCTGTTAAGTGTTTCCAAAGGTTCTTTCTTATATAACGATCTGGGTCTCCATACACAAAAGATGCATAAAAACATTTCCCTTCGTATTTTATTTCAGAATCGAAAAAATTAATACTAGAAGATATTACTTCTAGATTAACTTCTTGTTTCCATAGGAGTGTAAGTCCTCCTCCAGCTTTTCCATGGGGTGAGACTAAGGCTTGATGAGCAAAACCGAGTGTGGCCACTTTCTTCAGCACCGTCTCATCGGGGTTTTTTTGTTTCAGAGAGGTATATGATATCAGGGTCTATAAGTCGCTTTATCTCTCTTAGTCGACGAACTGTCAAGGGATTCCCCAACCCTTGGCAGTTCCAGCTCACTAGCTTTAAGGAAGAGGAGGAAGTGGATTGTGAAAATCCATCCTCTTCCTCGAGCTTGGTTGCAATGCTCTCGGTGGTAGCAGATGCTCCATCTCAATTTGTGATGAAGGCCGAGAACTGTTTGGTTCTGAGCTAGCGGTTGCTGCATTTGCTATATGAGATGTTGATGCTGCCATAGATGTCTTGCTTTGTGTTTCTTTGCTCACTCTTTTACGAGGAGATGGGAGCACGCCAGCAACTTTCCTTTTCTTGATATTTGCTCCTTTTTGTACTCCTGTTGCTGACCCTAAATTTTTCTGGCCAGGTGGCCTGCCAGGTTTCCGCTTTGTAGTTTGTCTTGCTTGAGCTGTCTGGAGAGCAAGATTATCAATCTGGTCATTTGTTGGACCAAGCCTCAAGCCTACATGAACTCTTTCATTTTGAATCACTTGGTTGGCGGTTTCCACAGCAGGTACAGGATTAGCTGAGATAGACGCCAGCGCCATTTGTAAGGCTATCTCTTCAAATTGTCCTTGTTCTTCTGCTAATCTGACTCTCTCCTTTCTTGCAGCACTTTCCGAGGGGTCAGCGCAACTTGCATATTGAATCATTACATCTCGGAGTTCTCCTAAGGCTGTGTCAAGCGCTTGCTGGGGAACAATGACAGTTCCAGTCTCTGGAGTCTTTTCCTTAGCAAAGGGGGGTCTTCTTGCTCTGGCAGACGAGGATTCAGAGTGCATCACTTCTTTGGATCGGGTTGCTGAGTCTCTTGGATAGATTTTCTCAACCCATCTTTGACGGGGAGCTGCAGGGGAGGGAGTTCTTTGTCTTCCCAGAGTTCCATCTCGCCTGTGGGAGGACAGTTGGTTCCTAAGATCCGAGCGATAATATGCCTGGGAGCTAATATCTCTTCTCTGGTACTCTCTCTGTCTAGGGGGTGCCCTGTCACGCTCATGTCTACCAGCATCAGGGGAGCCTCTGTAGTCATATCTTCGATTGTTTGGAAAAGAATAACCTGAGCGGGCAGGAGCTTGGTTAAAGTTCTCAGGTAGTGCTTCCTGATGGGGGCTCCTTGCTGGCGCCAGAATGCCTTCAGAATGATGGTGAGTTCTTTGCCCACTAGTGACCACTGTTTCAGCCGAAGGGCAATCTTTGTTTTCATGGTCCAGCATAAAACATGTTGAGCAAAATTTCTCCAGCTTGTCATAGATCAGTGAAGCTTCAACCACATCTCCAGTAGCAAACTCTACCATTGAAGTCATGAGTAGAGGTTGGAGCCCATTTATGTGTACTTTCACTCTAGCAGCCTTTGAGGATATATCACAGCATTCATATTTGCCAATGTTATCTGCAATACTTTTAAGAGTCTCCACTGACCAGAGGTGGAGTGGTATACCTTGCACCTGAATCCAGAAAGGTATGAGTGAGGGGAATGACTTGTGAACAGTTGGTTCCCATCTTTGTAGGATAACCATCCAGTGAGCAAAGTGATATGGTCTGTTTTCTAAAACTTGTTGCAGGTCTTGCTCAGAGGAGAATTGAAACTGGAACAGCCCTTGACCAAGGTCGGCTCCTACAGGGGGAGAAGCTGTTTTCCAGTGATCAGTGAAGAAGGAGATGAGCGACCACATCTTTTGACTCTCAGTCCGGTCGGACTCTCTTCATCTAATCCGAGCCATTAATGACGGAATTCAAATCTCTGAAGTTCACGGCATCTTATCGGATATCTCTATCCTTCTCCCTGAGTTTGTTCAGGTTGAGTTTAATTATGTTCAGAGAGGAGAGAATACCATAGCAGACTCTTTAGCTAAATATGGGCTCTCTCAACAACTTGTAAACTTGGGCTTAGCCCACTAAGTTTCTAATGCATGTCTTTAGCACACAAAAAAAAAAGGATTTCTTAGATATCTTTCACATATTAAGTCGTATGTAAATCAATTAATAGTTAACGTGCTTGTTTTGAAATATGGAAATTCGAATATATTGTAGCTTATTTTAGAACCAAGATAATTTTTAAACGCCCTTAATATTAGTTGATTAAATATCGATCTAATCTAGTATAATTGCTAGTATCATTTCAGTATCTTCAATTCCTTAACAACCGGCGGCAATTTGATAAAAAGTTTTGGATTAGTTATTTCAGCATCTTATCTCCAACTAATGCACATGCTCTTATGTTCATTGTCATACTGCATCTACAGCAAATTATCTGGGTAATGATTACTTATACCTAGGGATGTTAAATATGGGTAATTACCCGTAGGGTACCCTAAACCCTTAGTAAAATTAAAGTTCAAAACCCTACCCTTTTTGTGAAAAAAGAAGAGGGTTCAAAATGGGAGGGTACCCTTTTTATTAGGGTTCAAAAAGGATTTATCCTACAGGGTTTAGGGTACCCGTGGGTTTTTGTGAATTACATCAATACTCACAAAATAATCTTATATAAACTATTTAATTTTTTAATAATTTAAACTACAAACAATATTTGATTATTTTAATTCTGAAATAATATTAAATAAATTTAAGATTATATTTTCACGCAAAAATGTAAAATATCATTTTCCGCAAAATTTTGTTTTTTCCGTCAAGAACGTAAGATACCATTTTACCGCCAAAAACTTAAAATTCCGTTTTCCCGCCAATAACGTAAAATTATGTTTTTCCGCCAAAAACGAAAATGCCGTTTTTCCGCCAAAAAACGTAAAATTCCGTTTTCCCGCCAAAAACGAAAAATTCCTTTTCCCGCCAAAAACGAAAAATTCCTTTTCCCGCCAAAAACGAAAAAGTCATTTTCCCGCCAAAAACGTAAAATTCCATTTCCCGTCAAAAATATAAAAATCTGTTTTCCCGCCAAAAACGTAAAATTCCGTTTTCCCACTAAAAAACGAAAAATCCGTTTTCCCGCCAAAAACGTAAAATTCCGTTTTCCCGCCAAAAACGTAAAATTCCGTTTTCCCGCCAAAAACGAAAAAATTTGTTTTCCGTTTTCCTGCCGAAAAACGAAAATTCCGTTTTCTTGCCGAAAAACGAAAATTCCGTTTTCCCGTCAAAAACGTAAAATTCTGTTTTCCCGCCAAAAACGTAAAATTTCGTTTTCCCACAAAAAACTTAAAATTTTGATTTCCCGCCAAAAACGTAAGATTCTGTTTTCCCGCAAAAAATGCAAGATTTTGTTTTGCCAAATTAATTCTTATATTTAACTAGAAATTAGTTTAGAAAAATAATAATTATAAATTATTAATATTGTATAAATAAAAGTTAGGGTACCCGTGGATAACCCTAAAGCCATAAGATTTTATTTGGGTTATCCTAAAGAGTATAGGGTATATATAGGATTTTCAAAATAGAGTTTTTAAAGGGTAGGATTAGGGATGTTAAATTGAGGACTTGAACCCAAACCGTAGGATACCCTTGAAACTAGGGTAGGGTTAGATATTATTACCCATCACAACATCCCTACTTATACCTTACGTTTTCATTATAGGAACGATTTTTGTTGTTCCTTTTTGATTAATTAGTATACATTGATTTATTGATTTTTAATTTAGATATAGGTTACGGAATAACAATGGACATATGCTTCTCATGGGGCTTAATATGTGGAGATAGTATGCTGAGTTTATTATTTGAATAACCGGCCGGTTAATAGCTAGCTCGAGAAAGATTGGCATTGTTTACAAAACATGAACGTTCAAGTTCTGTCGTGTTTTCTGTTGTTGTTGTTCCATGTAAGATTTAATAGAAATCAAAGTTATACATTACCCAGTCATATCAACGTGTCTAAAGAAGTTAATGAAAGCATTATAAACAGGGCAAAGAAAACTGAGGCGGCGGAGAAGAACAACGATGGCCGGTGGTCCATGGCAGCGTTACGTTTGGGAGATGCTTTCCGGCCTCCACCTCTTCCACCTTTCCCTGCCCGGAAGATGTGGATGCTCTTATCTTCTCCTTTTATGTCGTTGATTGTAACCTCTGCCATTCCAAGGAACAAACAGAAGTTGAGTAAAACTTAACCTTTTGGTTATAAACATATTAGAAACAATAGATGCTAAAAACAGAGCACCATGGACTTGTTCTTGGTTTAGTAAGCTTGTTGATCGACTGAGCTCCATGGAATATGATGAGATAGGAAAGCAGAGGAAGAAGAAAAAGAGGAGGATGAACAATGTAAGAAAATTTCTCTCCATTGCTATCTGAGCTTCGGTGGAGGAGGTGACTGTTCCGATGCTAAAGTGTGTATATATGAGCGTATGTGGGACCAAGACAACATGTTCTGAGGATTTTAGATACGTTTCTTTGTCACTTCAAAGATCAAATTGCTTTTTACAGGACAAAACAGAGGACAGTACGCAAAGATGATTCACAGATATTCTTAAAGTGTATGTAGTATAGCTTGATGCTCACGTTGTTAGAATGTTCACTATGCAATGAAGTTTCGAGACAAATTTCATGGAGATCTGTCATGAATCTCAATTATTATTATTATTTTTTTTTGAGAAAAAGAAATCACTTTATTAATTACTTGAAACAAACTAAATTTGAGTAAAGCATACAATTAATTACTCTCATTGGTTTCACTCTCGAAACACATATCGACACTCTTAGAGACTTGAGACAGACAATACAAAGAAAGACTTGCCAACCGTCCATAACAACTCTTTATTTTCGCGCTCTAATCAACCTCTTCTATCTTCGGACCTCCAGCTCCACCTGAGCCACCGTTTGCGGGCATACCACCATTAGGATATCCAGCACCAGTACCCGCACCAGCCCCAGATTGATACATCTTTGAGATGATTGGGTTGCAAATACCCTCCAACTCTTTCAACTTATACTCAAACTCGTCAACTTCCGCAAGCTGGTTCCCTTCAATCCATTCGATTGTCTCATTGATCGTCTTCTCAATCTTCTGCTTATCCTCTTGATCTAGCTTCTGCGCTAGTTTCTCATCCTTGACAGTGTTTCTCATGTTGTAAGCATAGTTCTCCAGCGAGTTCTTGGCCTCCACTCTCTTCTTCACTTGCTCATCCTCAGCCTTGTACTTCTCAGCATCTTGCACCATCTTCTCTATCTCCTCTTTACTCAACCTTCCTTTATCGTTCGTGATCGTGATCTGGTTCTTCACACCAGCGGTTTTATCCTCCGCCGACACATTCAAGATCCCGTTGGCGTCAATGTCAAAGCAAACATTGATTTGAGGAACTCCACGTGGCGCAGGAGGAATGCCCTTGAGCTCAAAGGTTCCAAGAAGGTTGTTGTCTTTGGTCCTAGCACGCTCTCCTTCATAGACTTGGATCAGAACGCCTGGCTGATTGTCTGCGTATGTGGAGAACACTTGCTCCTTCTTACAAGGAACCGTCGTGTTCCTCGGGATTAACACAGTCATTACTCCACCTGCCGTCTCGATTCCAAGGCTTAGCGGCGCCACGTCAAGAAGCAAAAGATCTTGGACCTTGTCACTTCCTTCACCAGTAAGAATCGCGGCCTGAACCGCAGCTCCATAGGCAACAGCTTCATCAGGGTTTATGCTTTTGCAAAGCTCCTTCCCATTGAAAAAATCTTGCAAAAGCTGCTGAATTTTAGGAATCCTCGTCGATCCTCCGACAAGAACCACCTCGTGAACACGGCTCTTGTCAAGCTTAGCATCTCTCAGGACTTTCTCCACAGGATCCATACATTTCCTGAACAGATCCATGTTCATCTCCTCAAACCTCGCACGTGAGATCGTCGAGTAGAAATCTACACCCTCGTGCAAAGAATCGATCTCAATAGTCGTCTGAGCAGTGGAAGAAAGCGTTCTCTTTGCTCTCTCACAAGCTGTTCTCAGCCTCCTCAACGCCCTCGCATTCCCACTGATATCCTTCTTGTGTTTCCTCTTGAACTCCGCAACGAAATGGTTAACAAGTCTGTTATCAAAGTCTTCACCACCGAGGTGAGTATCTCCGGCTGTAGCTTTCACTTCAAAGACACCTTCTTCAATCGTCAACAGTGAAACATCGAACGTTCCACCGCCTAGATCGAAAATCAACACGTTCCTCTCACCGGCCTTCGTGCCCTTCTTGTCTAGACCGTAGGCGATAGCTGCAGCAGTCGGCTCGTTGATTATCCGCAAAACGTTGAGCCCAGAAATAGATCCGGCGTCCTTCGTCGCCTGTCTCTGAGAGTCGTTGAAGTACGCCGGAACCGTAACGACAGCGTTTTTGACGGTATGACCTAGGAAGGACTCAGCGACTTCCTTCATCTTGATTAGCACCATGGAAGATATCTCCTCCGGAGAAAACTGCTTCTCTTCATTCTTGTACGAGACAACTATCATCGGTTTGTCTCCGGGACCGGGAACAACCTTGAACGGCCAGTGTCTCATATCGCTCTGAACAGAAGGATCGGAGAATCTCCGACCGATGAGACGCTTCGCATCGAAGACGGTGTTGTGAGGGTTCAACGCCACTTGATTCTTCGCTGCGTCGCCGATTAGCCGCTCGGTGTCGGTGAATGCGACGTACGACGGCGTCGTACGGTTTCCTTGGTCGTTAGGGATGATCTCCACACGATCGTTCATCCACACTCCGACACAGCTGTATGTAGTGCCGAGATCGATACCAATAGCCTTATCCGATTTGGTCGCCATTGTTGCTGGATTGAAAAAGCTTCAGTAATTGTAGATTTTCGCTGATTTAGGTTTTTTCGAGTTGCTTGATTTGTTGATTGTTTATCTGCTTGATGAACAATCTGAATCGATGGAAGCAGCTATATATACGGATCTGACGGGAGAAGCAAGACATTTCGAGAGGGGAAGAAACCACGGAGATGTAGAAAGAAAGATTGAGAAAGCGCACACAAGTACCAGAGACTTCTGGATTCGCCGGCGTAAATGTTTCAGATATTTATTTCCGACAACCGCCTGAATTAAACTTCCGGCCCATTATGCTTTTTACGTTTAAGCCCGTATTTAAATGAAAGGCCCAATATGTAATGGCTGATATTGAACAAAAAAATTCCCCGTCTTCTTCGCTCGTTCTGATCCCGGAGACGAGAGAGAAGCGACGCCATGAAGAAGAAGAGGAAGCTAGAAACTTCCATTGGTGTATCTAGCGATGGTTCTATGTCAACTACGTCTGCGTTTTTAGTTTATTTGATGACTGGATTGTTTCTGGGCGTCGGATTCTGGGTGGCCCGAAACAAAATTTCCGTGGATCTCGTCTCTGATCCATCTCTCACTCTCTTTCTCCTCTGGGTACTATTTTTTTATATTAATCACTGGTTTATACTGCTCAAATCTTGATTTTTAGCTAATCTAGCCTTGTCTTGATGTTAACTTTCAGAGTATTGAGTTTCCGGTTGTGGCAATCATCTACAGCTTTTTACGGAAAACCCCAGAAAAATGTTCGGTGATTGTTAGTTCATTCCTCATTTATTGTGATCTTTCTGTGAAATTGAAGGGATTGAAAAAGCTGACTTGTCTTCTC
Organism: Orychophragmus violaceus; assembly: GCA_030180135.1. Classification (NCBI taxonomy): domain Eukaryota; kingdom Viridiplantae; phylum Streptophyta; class Magnoliopsida; order Brassicales; family Brassicaceae; genus Orychophragmus; species Orychophragmus violaceus. The sequence continues at coordinate 6,464,629 of CM058229.1, forward strand.
AGTATGGTTTCTTGTGCTTAACACTCTCCTAATGTTTTCCAGTGTTCTAAAGCTGTTGGACGAAGCATATTAGGACTAATTTCAGGTTAGTGTTTTTTTTTTCTCAACTTATTATAGTTTGTACTTCATTCTTTTGCTATACAAGAATAGAAACAATCAAGGGCTTCACTTGTAAATTAAAGTTGATTAGTGTGTGAGTAATCTCCCCAGCTACCGGAGTTAGCAATATGTATTAGCTATCTTGTTAGTCAAACCCATGAAAGATCGAAACCTGCTCAGTTTACTGTTTTCAGTACCCCTTGTTTCTGAGTTCTCTAAGCCTTGGTTTTGTTTTTGATTAATAGGAGCGTTTATGAATGCTTTGGGAGCAATTGCTTTGGGTGCACCTATTGGAATGCAGTATGTTTTACCAAGACCTTGTTTCTCTAACTCTTCTGATGTTTTTCTTTTTTGTTGAAGTATTGTTTGTAATCTGGACTTTCCTATTACCTAATAGGCTCCTTGATGTTTTTTGTCACCTTAATGTTGATTATGATCACCCTTCAATTCATTTAGATTGCATGATTATCTAATTCTAACATGAGCATTACCTCTCATCCCATGCAGATATCTACCAAAAACAATTCACTGGTCCTTTCTAATGTCTGTTTTCACTGTAAGCTGCCTCTTGCTACAGTTCACTATGACTTGGAAGATGTAACGATGTTGATACTTGATACTGCGCACATGTATGCATACATACCTTCGATTGTGTCTAATAATTTTGAATTTTTGTTAGTTTGTACCAGCAACTACAGTTTTTGGTGCATCATTGACAGATTGGCATCGTGTATTCGCTTCCATGAAGTAAGTTATTTATTTTTATACCTTCTATGATAGATCACACAATTTTTGTATTTAATCTGTCTTTTTGTTTCTTATAGACCAAGTGGAAATATAGAATATATGATCTTTGTTCCAGCATATGGAGCAATTATTGGAGGATGGTTTGGAGCTTGGCCTATGCCGCTCGACTGGGAAAGACCATGGCAGGTTATATTTCATTATCCCAAATCATACATCCAAGAGATTGCTTCTTTTTCTTGGTCATGGTGGTTGAGTATATGTTTATATATAACTATTTGTTAATATTATTATTATTATTCTAAACAGGAATGGCCAATATGTGTGTGTTATGGAGCTGTAGGAGGCTACATTGTTGGACAAATTCTCTCCTTGTGTTTGATGTTTTTCCTTAGGAAACACAAGAATTTGAAGGTAGCCTAGAATAGATTGACCGTGTCTGGATCTGCAGAATGAGTTTCGTTTTCTTTTGACTTGGTTGATAACTGAGAGGTAACAATATGACAAGGTTTTTGTTAGTTTGGAACAGAAGTTATCTTATTTTCCACACAGAATCAAACAAGTGTTTCACAGAATTGCAAAATTATAAAATTAACGATCGCTGACGTGAGGTTTAAAAGTCAACCATGTTTTGGTAAAATGCAAAGGATGAGCCTTTTATAGGTTTCTTAGTTCATATGTCTTGTGGTTCATCAGGTCATACGTTTCAAACCAATCTAACACAAAGTTATATAATTCTATTACATATGACAAGAATAGTCATTCAATGTAATCAGTTGATCCGATACATAGATCGGTTTTTGTGTTAAACTTATATGTCATTACAAACTTCACATAACGACTCTAGAATCCAGAGTTTCCTTTCATTTTCTATCAACTCTAGATTTCCTAAAAGAATTAAAAAAAAAAAAACAAAATAAAGTACTGTACTGTTACCAAGTACAGTGTTGACTGTACGCTACAACGATTATGGACAAGCTTTGTCGGATGACGTGGCGAGCGGCTTATAGCTAACAGGCACTCAGTTGTGTCTCCCTCTCAGGGAAAACGGCTCATTCCCCTATGAATTTATGACAAAAACAGATTTTCCTACACGAACTATCGAGCCATGCCAAAATCACCACGAACTTGCTTAAAATTTGAATTTAACACATGAATTAATAAAAAGTGGCTAAATCCATCAAATCTAATAACGGTGTTAACTGCCGTTAACGGAGTTATTAAATCCCGTTAACGGATTTATGCGAGTGGATTTTTTAAAATTTTATATATTTTATATATATATATTAAAGCATTAAGACCCAGACATAAGATAGCTCGTAGTACAGTGGTCCTGAGCGTTTGATAGTTGACTCCTATCTCGTGTGTTCGACCACCCATTGCGTATTTTGGTATGTTTTAAATTAAAATAATTAATGAAGGGCATATATGACATTTCTCAATCATCTTGAACCTAATATCCTCACGAGTTAAACCCTAGCTATGGCGGCTGGAGCTCTTTTTTTTCGTTTTTCGCCTCGAAATCGATTTATGGTTCATAAGGGGAACAATAACGAAAGAGGGGAAGTGAGATTTAGTGAATTTTGCGATGGGCTTTGTGAGCTAAAACCCTAGATCGATTTTGATTGCCCAAATTGATTTACTCCGACGATATAATAAGGAGCCCAAGAGCAAACCGGATCCAGCTCTCGAACCGGTGTACATGAAGTTTCGATTTTTTGTTAAAGACATGGTGGGTTTGTCTGAGTCAAACTCGATTAGTCAAGGTCTGTGTTTTTAGATCATGTCTAGGCTATATAACCAATTCGGGTCTGGTAAACCGGATCCAGCTCTCGAACCGGTGTACAGGAAGAAACTTAACAAGCTTTGTCCTTTCGGTGGAGACAAGAACATGACGACACCATATGTTTTTGATAATCAGTAGTTCAAAGACTTTAGTGAGGATCAAGGTGAGTTCTTCAGGGCTTTTGAAGAAGGGATGGTGAAGCTCGGTGATCTGCAATCAGGGAGATCTAAAATCGATTTCGATTTGTCCCAATTGATTTAAAGCCAACATTACAAACCGACGTCGTTTAAGTTAGTTGTTTGGTTAAAAAATAATCAAAACGACGTCGTTTTGTTAGTTGATAAATTTTAATTTTTTTTTTTTAAATTCCAAACGGAGTTAAAGATTTAATAATTCTGTTAACGGTATATTAACACCGTTAGTGAAGTTGATGGAATTAGCCGTTTTGTAAAATTACATGATTAAAATTCAAAATTTTTGTTAGTTGGTGGGGTTTTTGGCATGGTTTGATAATTCGTGTAGGAAAATCTGTTTTGGCTCTAAGTTCATAAGGGAATGGGCCGTTTTCCCCTCCCTCTCACGTGAGTTTGTTCAATGCTGCCAAAGTGTGAGAAACATATGGTAAAACGCCGTAAGATGATGACATACCGGAAAAGGGGGTGGGTGACCTTTTACTTGCAGTTCTCATTTATATCTCAATCCTAATCTCACTTTTTTATCTCTCTCTTTTAATTCAGACAAGCAATCAACTTGACTAGTTGATTGGTTTGAAGTTTGTAGACAACCAAAAAAATGATATCATTAAACGGTCAACTATTCTTAGAGCTAACGGTTGTTATTCTTAGCTTTCGCTAGCGGGTTCTATCTAGCGATTTGTTGGTTTGCGGACTTTTGACTTTAGTATCGAATTGTGATAACCGGTTTTAGTCTATGTGTTTGTATTTGAAAACCGTATCCGTCATTGGTAATATATGAAAATCCTTCGGCGAAAAAAACAATCAACTATAAATTTCTATAGCAAAAAACATTTGAATTTTATATAACTGTAAGAATCTTATTCGTGTGGTCTTATAGTTAATTTTATTAAAGGAATTGTTATATTCTAATAATATTTAATAAACCAGTTAAATGGATATTAAGGAGTTAATTTCATAATGGGTCTGATTGGTGATGTTATAATAAAAACGTTAAAGGCATACCGCTTTATTTGTTACTAATCACGAAAATGTTATAAAAGCTACCGTAAAAACGGTTACTCTCAGCTTTTTGTTACCGCTTTCGCTAACAACTTTTACTTACAATTTTGCATTATTTAATTGCATACCACTTCCGCTAACCGCTAATTTAATTGTTCTGCTTTTGTTCACCACTCAGATCTAATGTATTTGAGAGGAAAAGTGGAATGATCTTAAGAAGACAAATATTAAAGATACATGTTAAGTTATGAATTGCTTAGTCATAGACTTATGTGTCACTTAATAGTTTCTTGGTGGCACATAATGACTTTGTGTATTACACATGGCATATTAAAGTACAAAATGCTTGACATTTGGCCTTACACTTGTCACTTATGAATTAATCTCTACTTTAATGAATGATTGAGATTGAATATAATATAATGAGGAATAAAGTTATATCTTCATTTATAAATGAATGTTTTTGCTGCATCACAAAGATATACCAAAAACATAAAGAAAAATTTGTAGATAATAGGAGAGAAACCTTATGTTCTTAACAAAATGTTTTCTTCTTCAACTCAATAAATCAATTAAAGTAAGAATCACCCCACCTCACCTCATTATCATGAATGAAAGTACCCATATCGTTAATCTTAAGTTTCTATTATGTTATTAATTTAGATGTTTAAAAATCTTAAATTGCATGTAAATAAATCTTACATGACACAATATTCATAAATTTCAACGTTCAAAAAATCGCTAGGCGCTAGTCGGGCGGTTGAGTTGGGTCTAGCGCCTAACCGAAAAATCGGGGATTACGCGGGGATTAATCGGGACCTAGTTTTTTTGTATGTTTTACAACAATATAGGTATAAATATTAAATATGCTAATAAATAGCAAAGTTGCACATTAGTCTAGTGGTTTAAGCTTCCTTTCACAGCCGCAGTACCAGAGTTCGAGCCTCCGCAGACGCATTCTGTCCGTTTTAAAACTTTTTGCTTTAATGAAACACAAAATAACCGAATTACCCTTGTCTTCAACCTTGGATATGCGACCTCCTAACCCTAAATACCACCGTTTTCATTTTTTTCCAGATTTCAACAGTTTTGCTTGTTTTTTCTTGTGGTTTTTATCAAATAATAATAGATCGACAACCCAACAGCCGATTTTATACAAAAACTTCATCAAAAATGAAGTTTTTGTGATTTGTGGTTTTGAACAGCGAGGAACGTCGAGTCGCGGCGGTTGGTGGCCGTCGAACGCTTTTCCGGCGAGGAGGCGGCCGCCTTAACCGCGTTTTCAAACACTGATAAATTCTAACAATAATATTTTCTCAAGCGTCAAAACAAAAGTTTCTCAGACGATCGTGCTGATAACGTGTTATGAAATCAGAACTTTTAGTAAAACGTTTGATTTATTAACTTTTAGAGAGAGAAACTAGAAAAAGTTAGAGAGATGGTGGAGAGATTTGATACTTATTTTCTGTTTACAAACTTCTCTATATATATAATAAATAATAATAAAATATTCTAATAGATAAACATTATCCAATTATCATAATGGATAAACATCGTGCAAATATCCTAACGGATAAACATGTTTGATACTATCCAAATCTACTAATAAATAATCATTGATGGTATTATCTAACACTTTTCAAATATCTTATAATTTTAACTATAATGACTAACATCTACGTACATGAGATATTGTTTTTTTTTATTCTCGTCAGAAAATATATAAACTATTTGTAACAATGATCAGTTAAACTTAAATGTGCTAACCATCAAAAGACAAATAACAAATTATTAGGTTTCTTTTTTCGAACATATTTTATATTAATTGGAAAGTGTTTTTGAAAAATGGTTTATTAATAATTTGTTATTAATAAAGTTAGGCTAATTATTGTGTAAACTTTAATTTATATTGCTAATTTTACTATGTTTTTTTAGTTTTATTATAGATATATACATAACCTTGGATAAAAAATTAGATGACAAATGTGAAATATTTAGGATTTTTTTTAAAAAAAATTATTTTGAAAATTTACATAATCTTGAATAAACAACAAAACGTAAGAAAAGATGATAAATATGAAAATATTAAGAAAATCGTTCAACAAAAAATAAAATTAAAAATATAAAAATATTTATGAATATTTAAATATTAATAATTTTTTGATTTTTATATAGAAAATTCGTATTATTTATATAAATTTTGCATTTAAATATATACATCATAAAGTGTTTTAAATAAGATATTTATGTATTATTTTTACACAAAATATATAATTATAAAATTTATTTTATTACTACTAGTTTATTTATAATAAATTATAAAATATTTTATAAAATATAATAATATATGTATATTTAATTATAAATAGTTTCATATAAATTTTTATAATATTATTAATATGATATTTTTATTTTTAAAATTTATATTTAGTAATATTTGTGTTCGGCGAATCATACTAATTACATTTAAAAACAGAGCCAATGTGTGAAAAGATAAATACATTTCGAGTGATTGAAGCTTATTACATGAACAAAATATGAAAACTTTGTAAACTATGTAGTCCAATTAAACTCCGAGTAATATTAACTATAATTTACTCAAATATCTTGAGAGACGAATCAAATTGAGAACCAAATAATTTGCTTACTAAATTGACTGGTAAATTTTTGTTTTATTGATGTTTTGCCTAACCCTTATGTCTTGACAATAATTAGTATTTAATTATTGATTATGATATTCTTTAAGCATATATTTAGTCAATTTTTGGATCGCTAATTATCTTTACCGAATTGGTTTCACACTTGAAATGTAAATATTAGGTAATTTAATTCTATGTGTTTGTCTTTTGATTAAAAAATTGTATAACTAACTAAAATGAAAGATTATGTTCCTTTTAAATCTTTAACCAACAAATTACCTTTTGATCGTCTAACTCTTACGTATGTTTATGTTGTTGTATATATAATCAAGCACTACAAGAAAAATCAACATTCTTAGCACACGATACAAGCTATCGTATGTAATAGATAGCGTTTTCACAAACGCTCTGACAGCGGCAGCTATAATAGACCCCCCCTCTACCATAGCATTTTGTTCGTGCTATGTTAGTAGTGCAAATAGATAGCGTGAATTTTTTTTTGCTATGTTTAGTGCAATCTACGATAGCATGGATTTAATGCTATATTTTGTTATCGAGCCGAGCCGAGCCGTATTAAATTATTAGTATTATTATATATATATATATATATATATATATATATATATATTTTATATCAATTGCATTTATATAAAAAAAATTGATTTAGAAGACAATTTATTAATAAACAAAAACATCTTTACATGCTAAGTTAACAGTAATAGTCTTAAACTAAAGATAAAGAAACTTAGTCTAACTTAGTCTAAACAAAACCAACCCGTCCCCATGAATGAAGTCTTCTTCTCTTCCACCTTAACCAAAATCTCAGAAACTCTAGCTACCACATCAGTTAAGGGCTTAACACCAGCTGCTGTAGACTCTTTCTTCATTTCCTCTCTGAATTTTTTATCCTTGTGAAGCAAGAGTACACCACCGGTGGCTTTGAAGAGTGGCATAACAAGCATAAACACTGTAACTGATACCAATCCCAAACATAGAACCTCTGCATTTTCAACCCTGAAAACACAAGGAGCACAAGAAAAATGTCAAAGTCAAGCAGAAAACAAACCTTTTTTAATCCATTTAGCTCCTTCAATTTCACAGTAGAGAAAGAAACAAAGCAAGCAGTAGAGAAATCTTCAGTGTACAAGTTATCACCATAATTTTTAGTGTACAAGTTTACCTTTGGTCGCATAGGTAATAGATCAGATTCGACTTCTTTTGGTTTCCCGATCTGTAGTAGTTTCCTATTGATCACGGAGACAGCAAACTCTGCCTTCGTCCCAGCTGTGAATCGGTACTCTTTACCAGAAATCTCACAAAACACCTCCAGATACTAAAATTTCCACAACCAACAATGTTTGAGTTTAGACCGTCACTTAGAATGACATAAATCTAAGCAGTAAAGGAAACTTACGGGAGAAGAAGCTACGTGGGAGGTATCGTCCACCATTGGGCAGAGTAGGATTAAAAAGTAGACACTTGTTACTTGTGGCTCTTGTGACGGATTGATTTGATCAGCCAAGTGCATATAGGTAATAGCTATGAAGCAAAGCACATATCAAATCAGTCAATTAAGGCATCAAAAGGCCACACATGAAACATACTCATGTGAGCTGAGCTCTTCAAAGAAGAAACACAACTTGATTAAAAGATAATATATTTCACTAAACAACTCCTGACAAAGATAAACATGTTTCAAGCAGTTAAATTTATTTCACGAACACTTTCTGATTAACCAAAATAATGTTATTTGAAATTATCATTGAATAACCAAAAATTTATCAAAATACTACAGATCGGGAAACCAAAAGAAGTCGAATCTGATCTATTACACAAAGCAAACCAAAAGGAAAGAACGATGTTAGTTCTTGCTACGATTACACTAAAGTGAAAACCTGTTTTAACTGAACTTATGAAACATTACTGATGCTTATAAAGATTACTGAGGATCATTGTCGGCTGAGTGTTGTTTGCGATTTCATGACCAGCAATGAGACTTTCGAATCCATATCTGCACAATGCAAAGTTCAATTCATTTCCTGTCAAATAACCGTAAACAATACAAAGGAACACAACAACAGCACTATAGAACATATATATAGAGGAACCTGCAAGATTCTGTTGGATCCATTTAGAGTTTTTGGGAATGTGACTATCCCACCACCATGAGTACAAGCGCCTCGACTCGGAGTGCAAGACGGTAGCCATGACACCGGCTGCATCAACTTCATTGATCATGTCTTGAAGCTCGGCTTCTGTTGGGTTTTGCCCTAGAGATCTCATCACGGTTCCGAGCTCCTTGGTGGTAATGCAGCCTGCAACCAAATCCAGGTATAAGCTTTGAAACATCTGCAACCCCATGCCCATTATATAACAACCCAAATCTCAAAATACGAAATTTCATTGATGCACCAATTATTCAAATCTCCATTGTTAACATCTAAGATTAGCACAGACTATGAAATACGAGAAAAGAACCAAATCAAGCAAGCGAGGAAGGTAACAAACACCACGTATACACACACCATTAGTCTCAGTCAAATTCAGCTTGGAAACCACAATAATCTTCAATTTTATTTTCTTTTAAGCAGATGTAAAACCGGATCTTGCCACAGTTAGTGAAGAAATCTAAAGGATGAACCACAAATTAACCAGAGGGTTAAACAACAAAACAAATTTCAATCAATCACTGAAACCATTTCGGAAAATCTCAGCCACCGCGACGTTACCTGTTCCTCCGTCACCAACGATGACGAGCTTGAAGCTAGGGTATCACCTGTACCACCGCCTGAAAGACGCGCTGTCGGCTTCCTCTGTGTTGAGCCACCGCGAAGGAGGAGATGAAGCCCTAGCCTTGCCGATCTGAGCCACCGCGAAGGAGGAGATGAGCAGAGGTCGAGTCAAAAACCCTAACCCCTTTCGATGGTTTCTGGGTGAGCTGGGTCGGGAAACACCGGTGGAGGAGGAGGCTGAGGGGAAGGAGGGTATGGAGATTCGGTTAGTCGGAGATGGTAGAGGTGTAGATCGGCCGAGAAAAGGTGAGAGGAGAGAAAGATGTTGATTTTTTTTTTTTAGTATAATGAAATATTAGGTTTTTTTTTTCTTAAATGATGAAGATACTTAGAAATTTTTCTTACTTCCGCCAAAACTAAATTTTTCATTAAAAACATAATATTAAAAAAACTATTTCTAAACAAAAAGACTAATTCAATGCATTCCCATATTAAAAATGTAATCATCATAATATTCATCTACTAAAAATTATGTTAGATTATTAATAAAATTATAATAAAAAATAATTCAATTTTTTTTAAAAAAATATATATCTGCGCTTTTTTAACGCAGTCCAAAATATGATATACTATTAAAAGATGTGACCTTTTAAAAAACTAACATTGGTTTTACGTATGATATTACAGCTTGTAGCATTGCATTTATTATAGATTTTTAGGCTTCATTAAAGATACGTTGAGATTATTTAAATTTGGACTATATATGGATCATATTAAATATTTTCAGCGATTTTGTTCCAAATCATATTTATAATATCTTTTCAAATATTTTGTTTTAAATATAAGTATATATATAATATTTTTTTATTTGTTAAGAAAAATATTTTCGAATATTTCTTAAAAAAAAATAATTGTTAATTTCGAGCTTATTAAATTTATTATAAAATATTTTTAATTATATTTTAATATAAATATGTTTTAATTTCTGATTTATTCAAAATATATATTCATAATATCTTTTGATATCTTTTTCATTGAAATATGAATATATTTTATATTATCAAAAAATTTTAAAAAACATTTTTAACTTCTTCATTTTTAAGAAAAATAATTACTAAATTAAGATTTATTTTTAAAATTTACTAAAAATACTTTTTATTAAATTTATCTATTAAATTAACATAAATATTTTATAATTAGGCCATTATAAAACATTAAACATATTAAAAAGGATTAACCGATTTAATTATCTATTCTAATAAAAATATTTGATTACTAGAAAACAAATTAGAAAGATGAATTAACTAATTTCAATTGATATATTCTTAATTTGACAAAATATTAAAATTATTCAGTAATAATATTATTAGAATATATCTAATGAGTTTGACTATGGTTGATGTTTTTACGATGATAGTTTTTAAAGGATTATTTTATCAAATTTTCAAATACTTTGACTATTACAAGATGAGTTGAAATATAAATTTCTTTTATAAAAATATTTAAAAAGATTTATGTTCATTAGAAGATAAGTTAAAAATATGAATTAACCAATTTTAATTATAGAAAAGTTAAAATGAATTTAAGTTAATCCAAAATGATAAATGAATGTATTATCATATATTAGTTACATTCCGATCTATAAAATAAATATTTTATATTTAGACCATTGTAAAACGGGTAGAAAATAGATTAACTAATTTCAAGTATTTATTCTATTAAAAATTACCTAGTGGAATACGAGTTAAAATTATGTATTAATTAATTTTAATTAATATATTCTTAAATTTATAAAATATTAAAATTATTTATAAATTCATAATCATGCGTTAAAATATTACTATTTAAAACAAACAATTGTATATATATAATTATTAAAAACCTAGCATATCGAATCTAACAACTTATATATTACTAAGATTGCATTCTATAAAAAAAATATTAATTTTTAAAAAATTTAATATTGAAATCACGGATTAAAATAAGTTAGAATTAACTTAAATAAAAAAATATCAAATAAAATATACATACATTTTTACAGTGATAATATAAATTAAACATTTACTAAAAATAACAATAAACCACAACTACTAAAACATAACTTAACAGTATCAAAACAAAAACAAAATTTATTAATTTTTCTCACATTTTGCACTATGTCTTCATATATTTCACTTAATATAGATTGAATTTGATTAGTTAATAAAATTATAAATTTAAGATAATTTTTTTTTAAATAACATAAACCCACGTTTTTTTAGCACATGTCTATTTTCATTAAAGTTATATACTTTTTTATAAAAAGAAACTAATATAAAATCAGGACATGATTATATAGCTGTACTTAATTTAGATCCTGTTAATCCACTTACAAATATTTTATGAGTAAACTATATAGTTATATATTGATTTTGTACATGTGTTTGTGTTATTATATATAATCTAACTAAGTAAAGAAAAACTCACAAAAGGGTAAAGAGAATATTGCACGTTTGTGGGTAAGTTAATCTACTTAACTATCACTAGGCATGATCTTTGCTTTGCTGTAAACTAGGTCAGTCAACACAAGTGCATCATTAGAGTATAATGGTGAGGATCTTTAGATACCTCAAAGTTAACTCGGGCCAAGGCATTTGAATGGGAAAGAATGATAGCACCAAAATAATGGGATATTGTGATGCATATTGGGTTGGAGATATGATTGATAGGAAGTCTACTACGGGCTATTGCACATTCATAGGAGGGAACTTGTTCACTTGAAAGACAAAGAAGCAAAAAGTGATGCCATGCTCGAGTGCAGAAGCAGAATACTGAGCCATGAGGAAGCTTACCAATAAGCTAACTTGGCTCAAAATTCTTCTCAAAGATCTAAGCATCGACTCTTTTAGCTCCATGCATTGTGACAACCAAGTTGCTATTCACATTGCATCCAACTCAGTCTTCCACGAAAGGACCAAGCATATTGAGGTAAATTGCCACAAGGTCCCATAGAAGATTGAAGGAGTCATTCTTTCATGTTATACTAGGAGTGAAGATCAATTAGCAAACATCTTCACTAAGACGCAAGTCTCAAAGTTTTCAATCACATTCACAACAAACTTGGACTTGTAGACCTTACACATCCTTGATCTCATGTCCTCTAATTCATGAACACCATACTCTTTTTCCCTTAATATAGTTTTCTCCCAAGTGGTTTTTCTATGTTAAGGTTTTTATTGAGGTGATATTTCATGGGTTTCCAAACTTGGCTCTAGTTTCTCTATAGCTAAGATTAATGGGGAATATTGATCAAGCATATCTTGTTGAAAGGAAACTTGTTGAGGATCAAAGGTGTACACTCAAAAAGTTAAAGGTGTACACTCAAGAGGATCAAAGGTATACACTTAGTAGGATCAAATGTGTACACTCAAGAGTAGTGTACGGGCACATCAAGCTCAGCTGTACACTAATCCGCGACGACCATATCGACCAATACAGAAAACGTGAAACGGTCAATTTGGTGATGTATGAAACAAGCATGGTGTACGCCCTAATGCAGTTGTATACTCTCGTCCATCCTTCCACTTGCAGTCCTTTTTACTTTAAATCATGTCCACAAAAATTAGCATATGCTTAAATCTTGTCCACTCAATAAGTAGTTACTAATAGCACTTGTAAAGGTTATTTGAATTCTATTTGTAACCAAATTCAAATTTGAATCAAATTAATAGAGACTTATTCTCTTCTCCAGTTTTCTCTCTAATCTCTCTTTTGTTCTTATTCTCTCAAACTCTTTCTAATCTTCATATCTCTGGTTTATACTCTTAAATTCTAACGGTGTATATGAGTAAACTATATAGTTATATATTGATTTTATGTGTGTTTGTGATATTGTATATATAATCTAAGTATAAAAACTCATAAAAAGTTTAAAGAGAATACTACAACAAAAAAACTACAAATACCCTCCAGTTCACTCTTATAAACTTAAAAGTTAAAACTACAAAGAAAGACTTGCCAACCGTCCATAACCATTAACCACTCTTTCTTTACGCACCCTCCACCGCTCTAATCAACCTCTTCTATCTTCAGACCTCCAGCTCCACCAGAGCTACCTGAGCCATCGTTTGCGGGCATACCACCATTAGGATATCCAGTACCAGCCTGATACATCTTTGAGATGATTGGGTTACAAATACCCTCCAGCTCTTTCAACTTATACTCAAACTCGTCAACTTCAGCCAGCTGGTTTCCTTCAATCCATTCGATTGTCTCATCCATCGCCTTCTCAATCTCTGTTTATCCTCTTGATCTAGCTTCTGCGCTAGTTTCTCATCCTTGACAGTGTTTCTCATGTTGTAAGCATAGTTCTCCAGCAAGTTCTTGGCCTCCACTCTCTTCTTCACTTGCTCATCCTCGGCCTTGTACTTCTCAGCATCTTGCACCATCTTCTCTATCTCCTCTTTACTCAACCTTCCTTTATCATTTGTGATCGTGATCTGGTTCTTCACACCAGCGGTTTTATCCTCCGCCGACACATTCAAGATCCCGTTCGCGTCAATGTCAAAGCAAACATTAATTTGAGGAACTCCACGTGGCGCAGGAGGAATGCCCTTTAGCTCAAAGGTTCCAAGAAGGTTGTTGTCTTTGGTCCTCGCACGCTCTCCTTCATAGACTTGGATCAGAACGCCTGGCTGATTGTCTGCGCGCCAGCAAAAGATCGTGGACCTTTTCGCTTCCTTCACCAGTAAGAACCGCGTCCTGAACCGCAGCTCCATAGGCAACAGCTTCATCAGGGTTTATGCTTTTGCAAAGCTCCTTCCCATTGAAAAAATCTTGCAAAATCTGCTGAATTTTAGGAATCCTCGTTGATCCTCCGATGAGAACCACCTCGTGGACACGGCTCTTGTCAAACTTAGCATCTCTCAGGACTTTCTCCACAGGATCCATACATTTCCTGAACAGATCCATGTTCTATAGGACCGTAAATACGAAACTTCTGCGTATGGTGAATGAATCGCATAAGAAAAGAGGTTAAGGAAATGAAATGGAAGTGCTCAACGTGAGCCGCAAGATGAGGGAAGTTGGGCGTTTCACGTGCACGATATCTCGGCTAATGGAGACGACTTGGCGAGGTTTGTTACGAGACTCGGGTAGTGGAGAATACGAGAGCAAGTAACCAATTGATTTGGTTTATCAAAATTTTCTCCAAAAAATAATACGCGCGCGGAGGCCCCTATTACCAAGACCCAAGCCCAAGCCCGGCTCGGCACGGCGGTGGCGCGCGTGTGGTCCTTCCAACCTCTCTCACACTCCATAGTGTAGTCCAAGCTATTGTACAATGACATAAAATGTCTTTATATATACAAGTGATAAATGTCTCTTCTAACCAATGTGGGACATTTTATACACTTCATTAAAATGTGCCAACATATTATGGTTTCTATGAACCCATAACCCATTTCATTTCTCATTCACACACAAACTTATTTTATAAAGCCCAAATGCTTTATTACATAAAAAATATGTTCCAACAATCCCCCACATGAATAGAAATTACTCTAAACATACGAAGACTCGACAGACTCGAAAGACCTATACTAGACATTGACTTTACTTGACTAGGCTAGACACTGACTTGACTAGACTAGACAGACTTTCGAGAGTATATGCGAAAATGTAACTGTGTCTGATAGGTAGCATTTTTCAGCTTTGAACCAATCATTTTTAATATATGTCGGGTTTAATGGCCGGGAGGTGAACATGTTGTCTTGAACCAACCGGAGTTTTATGTAAACCGAGACAACATGTATCGCGCAGCGACATTTTCTCGTAGAACTTTGTTCTCTGTTTTTGTTCATTTTGGCCTTGAACATTTCTGGTTTCATGAGTAAACTTGGAGAATATAGCCTATTTTTCATTCTCCTAGAAACGGCCCCATTTCACATTCACTAGGTGATCTGCCATTAGTTTCTTTTCAGAAGTATCCTGTCATACTCCACTATTGTGAAACTATGGAATCATTAAAAGCCAATGCTTATCCTTATTCTCATACAAGTAGCACTATTCATCATTCAGGGAACTGGGTAAAGACATAAGTCTTGCAGTGCTCGATTTCATTTGAATTAGTTTTTCCTCTGAACCTATATCATGGGATCTCTAGTCACGTAAGTAGGGTTTCCATCAAATTTCCTCTTAACTTGTAGGCTTCAAACCCATTCCTCTTGATGATTTTAGAACTTTATCTCGCGGCAACCCTTTGGTGAAAGGATCCGCTAAATTGTCATTCGATCTGATATAATCTACATGGATTATACCAGTGGTTATAAAGTTCCTAATGGATTTATGACGTCTCCTAATGTGACGGTTCTTTCCATTATACAAGGTACTCTTTGACCGCAATATCGCAGATTGACTATCGCAATGCATACGAATAGCGGACACGAGTTTATCCCATTATGGGATATCTTCCAGCCAATTCCGAAGTCATTCTGCTTTGGCTTCCGCTGTGTCTAGAGCTACTAGCTCTGACTCCATCGTGGATCTGGCTTGAATTGTTTGCTTGGAAGATCTCCAGGACACTGCTGCACCCGCAAGTGTAAAGACATATCCACTTGTGGATTTCGAATTTTGAGAGTCAGATATCCAATTTGCATCGCTATATCCCTCCAAAATAGCCGGCTCTTTACCATAGTGCAGACCATAGTTTTTGGTATGACGTAAGTAATTCAATACTCTAGTTATACCTTTCTTTATGTCTTGGATTACTGGTATAGCGACTTAGTACGTTTACTGCGTGCGCTAAATCGGGTCTAGTACAATTTGTTAAGTACATCAGACTTCCGATCACCCTTGCGTACTCCAATTGTGAAACTGCTTCACCTGAATTTTTCTTCAAGTGAAGTTGAGTATCAACATGAGTTTTTGCTGTCCCTTTTGAGTAAGCTTTAAACCTCTCAAGTATATTTTCAGCATAATGTGCTTGGGATAAGGTTATACCTTCAGTAGTTTTAATGATCTTAATCCCTAAAACTATATCCGCAAGTCCCATATCTTTCATATCAAATCTCTGGCTAAGCATGTTCTTAGTCTGATTGATCATATATTTGGTACTACCAATGATAAGCATGTCATCTACGTATAAACATAGCAAGACATATCCATGTGGAGTACTTTTTACATATATACACTTATCACACTCGTTTATGCTGAAACCGTTTGACATAATTACGTTGTCAAACTTTTCGTGCCATTGTTTTGGAGCTTGCTTAAGTCCATACAATGACTTTACAAGTCTACATAACTTTTGTTCTTGTCTAGGGACAACAAACCCTTCGGGTTGCTTCATATAAATCTCCTCTTCTAATTCTCCATTTAGAAAAGCAGTTTTAACATCCATTTGATGGATTTCTAGGTCTCTTAATGCTGCTATGCCGATCAGCATTCTTATTGAGGTTATTCTCGTTACTGGAGAATAAGTGTCAAAGAAATACAAACCTTCTTTTTGGCGAAATCCTTGAACCACAAGCCTAGCCTTGTACTTATCTACTGAGCCATAGGTTTTCAACTTGGTTTTGAGAATCCATTTACACCCTAGTGGTTTAAACCCTTGAGGTAGATCGGTTATCTCCCAAGTGTGATTCTGCATAATAGAATCAATCTCACTATTAACGGCTTCCTTCCAAAAAGGTGCGTTAGGTGTAATCATGGCTTCTATGAACGTCTTTGGTTCATTCTCTAAAAGAAAGACCATCATGAAATCCTCGCCAAAGTCTTTTTCCTTACGAGCTCTCTTGCTACATCTAGGTTCATCTTGTACGACTTCAGGAGCTGAAGTACCCGAAGTACTAGCTTCACTTTCATCTCTTTGCTCACGTGTCCACTTAGGATTAGACTTATCTTTACATGGAAACGACGATTCAAAGAAAGATGCATTTCGAGATTCCATTACGGTATTTACATGGATATCCGGTATGTCCGATTTATATACCAAAAACCGATAAGCACTACTGTTGTGCGCATATTCGATAAAAATACAGTCCACTGATTTCGGTCCTATCGTGACATTTTTCGGAGGCGGCACTGCCACTTTTGCTAGGCACCCCCACACTTTAAGGTATTTATACGAAGGTACAACACCTTTCCAAAGTTCATAGGGTGTCTTGCCGGTGACCTTGTGCGGAATTTTGTTAAGGATATAATTTGATGTAAGCAAAGATTCCCCCCACATGTTCTGGGCTAACCCAGATTCTTGAAGCATTGCGTTCATCATCTCTTTTAGAGTTCGGTTCTTTCTTTCCGCAACTCCGTTAGATTCCGGTGAGTAAGGAGCGGTCGTCTAATGAATAATTCCATGTTCCACAAAGAAAGCATTGAATCAGCCATCATATTCCCCTCCTCTATCACTTTTGACTATTTTAATAGTCTTACTAAGTTGATTTTCAACTTCCATTTCATATTTCTTAAACTTGTCCAACGCCTCATCTTTGCTATGTAATAGATATATATAACAATATTTCGTATGATCATCGATAAAAGTTATGAAATACTTTTTCCCGCCTCTAGTAGGAGCATATTTTAAGTCACATAAATCCGTGTGAATTAAATCTAGAGGTGCATTAGTCCTTTGGACTTGAGACGATGGCGTTTTTGTGAGCTTAGCCTGTACGAATACTTCATATTTTTCTTTACTCATTTTGCATTTTGGGATTAGGTTTGAATTCATTAATCGGTTTATTGATTTATAATTCACATGTCCTAATCTTTCATGCCAAATATTAAAAGACTCAAGCAAGTAAGCAACGGACTTATTCTCATTCATTTCAGAATCGGTTACAATTGTGGAAACATTTGCAACATTATTCTTAGCAACAACAATCTTATTCTTGTTCTTGGAGGTACTTGCTTGTTCTTTCCTGAGGACAGTCATGACACACATCTTGACCAGTCCATTCTTCATGAATCCTCTTCCCAGGTACATGCCCCACTTCTTGAGGGTGAGGGTATCAGCCTCGAAAATCACCAAGAAACCGGCCTTGCTCAGCAGCGTACCAGAAATCAGATTCTTCCTCATGTCTTTCACATGTTTCACGTTCTTCAACGTGATCTCCTGTCCTGATGTCATATTCAACACCACCGAACCCTTTCCCTCGATCTTGGAGACAGCCTTGTTGCCCATGAAGAGTGCCTCCTCATACTTGTTCTTCTGATAGGTAGTGAACATGGACTTGTCATTGCAGATGTGAGTTGTAGCACCAGTATCATACCACCACTCGTTGCTCTTCTCATCCACCATGTTAACCTCTGTTACCACAACACAAAGGTCCTCCTCGGTCAGATTTGCCTGATACTTTGCCGCTTTATCCTTGGAGCGGCACTCACTGGACTTGTGACCAATCTTTCCACAAGCGTGGCATTTGCCTTTGAAGAACTTCTTCTTGTCCTCATTGGGGGCAGGAGCAGACGAAGATCCATTATTCTTGAAGTTCTTCCCATTAGGCTTCAAAGGTGACTTAACACTTGCCTTGCCCTTTCTCTTGTCCACATGTCCTTTCTCCTTGTTGTGGGTGGCCACATTCACACTGTGTTCACGGACTGGAACTCCATTTGCTTGACGGTTACGATCCTCAGTGTTTAGCCTCTGGATCAAGCCCTCCAGTGTTATAGCCTTCCTCTTATGCTTGTAGTTCTTGAAAGTCAGCCAACTTGGAGGTAGCTTCTCGATGAAACTGTTCACTGTGAAAATCTCATCGATGGACATTCCCTCCGTAGCAACTGTTGGATATCCTAGGATCTAGGGTTTGATATATTGAATCATCGACCTCGTTCTTACCTTGTTACTGGCAGCGGAATGAATGGTGAACGAGATCAGTAGCGACACAGGTGCCTCGCCTCTACCAGATACACACGCACACAAGCTGGAAAACGGGATGCTAGTGCCGAATCTGTGGGATCTAAGAGTTTCTGGAGTTTCTGCTTTTCTGTCAGAGAGAAGAGAAGACGGCTAGGGTTCAGGTCGACCATATAAGCCTTTATATATCGACCTGGAAATGACATCACAAACCGTCAGACAAACCAGACTCGGTTACGTCATTAATCCGAAACATCAGTTTCTAAACCCGATATGCAACGATCGACACACTTAATGTGTCGATCGTCACACCTCCACGAAAATCCTGCATCGATCGACACACTCATGCATCGATCGACACACATATCATAAAACTCTACGTCAATGTGTATCCAATACACATCAACATGATCATTACCATAATGATCATTTCCACATTCATGCTTCCAGTTTACTTAGGTGTGTGAACCTATAGGATCATATAACACTGGCAGTAAGTATGCAACTTACAGATTGCAAGAGGCTTCTAGCAAAACATTGCAACCGCCCAGTATTATACGAATGTCTGATCTCGACACACAACTATCACGGGAGTGAGTACAAGTGTGATTTCAGGATACTATCCCAACAATCTCCCACTTGTACTGGAATCATCTATTCCTATAATCCTTTTGTCTCTATATCTCGATTTGGCATAAGGCAAGATTGGTGTCATCCTTATTAAGCCAACATCGTGTTTATCGAACTTCTGATCTCATACTGAAACATTACAAACAACTGAACTACATTTCGTTTGAGTGCGGCCACACATTCTCTCAGTATTCAATCTTCGATAGGCCCTGAGATATTTATCTCCCGTTATATAGGAGGGACAAATCCCATCTTGTTCCATCCCTGTTTCAACGCACACTTCCTGATATACTTGAACAGTGCCGTTATAGTCGCCAGTTACGGGTCGACGTTTGACAAGGTCAAAGTGTACCAATTCATATGCAAGAAAGCATGATGAACTCAGGTCTGAGGACTATACTCTATAGTCGTAATGAGATCCTCTTATGTCACAGATATAACTATCTTGTAGACTTCTCATTAGCGGGTCATGTCCGATCATATGTTCACTAACATATATCTATGTGACTGACTGCGATAATCATATCATTGGCTCCATGAAACTTAGCCAACAGTCACCTCACAATCTAGTCTCTCACGGTTGTCATAGTCCCACTTTGACAACCTCGACCAGGGACAAAACATTATTTATGTCTTATTTAACTTATAGTGTTTCATGATCAAGTCCTCAACTTGATGACCTATAATATGTCATAAACTTATTTTGGGACCATTATTTAGATCACAATAAATAATGCTGAAATCAAATTTCATTAAATACTTCCAAAAGAATGTTTACAAGAGCGTCTTATTATAACTAAAACAAAACCAAAACTCCCACTAGAATCAAGATTACATCTTAAGATCTCTAATGCCTACATCAGTCGTATGACTCTCATGCTTAGGCCTTGGGAGTGACTTGGTCAGAGGATCAGCGACATTCTCATATGTCGGAACTCGGCTGATCTTCACATCACCTCTATTGACGATATCACGAATCATGTGAAATCTCCTTTCAACGTGTTTGGACTTCTGGTGTGACCTGGATTCTTTCGCCGGAGCAATGGCCCCATTGTTGTCACAAAATAAAGCCACTGGCTCCAAGATACTAGGAACCACACTAAGCTCAGTCATGAACTTCTTAATCCAAACAGCTTCCTTTGCCGCTTCAGAAGCAGCAACATATTTAGCTTCCGTTGTGGAATCAGCTACGGTATTCTGCTTAGAGCTCTTCCAGCTCACTGCACCGCCATTTAGACAGAAGACATATCCAGACTGTGATCGGAAATCGTCTCTGTCCGTCTGAAAACTCGCATCGGTGAATCCATTCACCACAAGTTCTTCACTCCCTCCATACACCATGAATTTATCCTTAGTATGTCTCAAATACTTGAGAATATTCTTGACAGCTGTCCAGTGAACTTCACCTGGATCAGATTGGTATCTACTCGTCATGCTTAACGCGTAAGCTACACCTGGACGAGTGCAGAGCATGACATACATAATAGATCCTATTGCAGAAACATAAGGAATCCTATTCATGCGTTCTCGCTCAGCAGGTGTCGCCGGACACTGCTTCTTGCTGAGATTATTGCCATGAGACATCGGTATGAAGCCCTTCTTAGAATCATGCATCCTGAATCTGTGCAGTACCTTATCGATATAAGTGTACTGACACAATCCAATCAGCATGTTCACTCTATCTCTGTAGATTCTGATTCCAAGAATATACGCGGCTTCTCCCATGTCTTTCATGGAAAAACAACTTCCGAGCCAAGTCTTAACAGACTGAAGCAACGAAACGTCATTACCGAGGAGGAGTATGTCATCGACATATAGTACAAGAAACGCAATTTTGCTCCCACTATTCTTCTTGTATACACATGGTTCTTCTTCGTTCTTGATGAAACCAAATTGTTTTACTGCTTCATCAAAACGAAGATTCCAACTCCGTGATGCTTGCTTCAATCCATAAATGGATTTATGAAGCTTGTATACCTTCCCAGCGTTCTTAGGATCGACAAAACCTTCAGGTTGTGTCATATACACATCCTCTTCCAGAATACCATTCAGGAATGCGGTTTTGACATCCATTTGCCAAATCACATAGTCATAATGAGCAGCAATCGCTAGAAGAATCCGAATGGATTTAAGCATTGCGACTGGGGAATAGGTTTCATCATAGTCAATACCATGAATTTGCTTGAAACCTTTAGCCACCAACCTCGCTTTGTAAATCTGCACATTGCCATCCACGTCAATCTTCTTCTTGAAGATCCATTTACACTCAATGGCTTTTGCACCATTAGGTAAATCGACCAAGGTCCAAACTTGGTTTTCTGACATGGATCCCATTTCGGATTTAGAGGCTCCAAGCCACTTTTCGGAGTCTGGGTCTATCATTGCTTCCGCGAAGGTCGCTGGTTCGTCACTATCAATGATCATCAGATCATTTGAATTGGTCACGAGAAATCCATAGTGTCTCTCGGGTTCGTGACGGATCCTTCCGGATCTGCGAACTTCAGGCTCCACAGGCGCCGGTTCCACAGGACTCTGTGGATCCAGCTGCTGCTCTTCCTCAACAGGTTGAGCAGCCTCCTGTGTATCTTGAATCTCTTCAAGATGTACTTTACTCCCACTGTTTTTCTTAGAGAGAAACTCCATCTCAAGAAAAGAACAGTCCCGAGCAACAAATACTTTGTTCTCAGATTGGTTGTAAAAGTAGTATGCCTTGGTTTCCCTAGGATAACCAACGAAGTAGCATTTGTCTGATTTGGGTGCAAGCTTGTCAGAGATTAATCGTTTGACATAAGCCTCACAACCCCAAATCCTCAGGAAAGACAAACTAGGAACATTCCCAGTCCACAGTTCATGTGGTATCTTTTCCATTGATTTAGACGGTACCCTATTCAGTGTAAACGCAGACGTTTCTAGAGCGTATCCCCAAAAAGATAATGGAAGATTTGAATGACTCATCATAGACCGAACCATATCCAATAGGGTTCGATTCCTCCTCTCTGACACTCCATTCCATTGGGGTGTACCAGGAGGAGTGAGTTGTGAAATAATTCCACACTCGCTCAGATAGTCGCTGAATTCTTGACTCAAGTATTTTCCTCCGCGATCCGATCGAAAAACCTTGATACTTTTGCCAAGTTAATTATGTACTTCATTCTTGAATTCTTTGAATCTATCAAAGGATTCCGACTTGTGTCTCATTAAATAGACGTAGCCATACCTACCGAAGTCATTAGTGAAGGTAATGAAGTACTTGTAATTTCCTCTGGCAGCAGTACTCATCGGCCCACATACATCAGTATGAACAAGGCCCAATAAGTCACTGGCCCTTTCATTTGGTTTGTTGAAAGGGGCTCTAGCCATCTTGCCTATCAAACAAGATTCTCATTTCTCACATGATTCAAAATCAAATGAGCCCAGAAGCCCATTTCGATGGAGCCTTTGGATGCGTTTCTCATTGATATGGCCCAAACGACAATGCCATAAGAAAGTCGGGTTTTCGTCATTGGACTTAAACCGCTTTGTATTCATGTTAAAGACAGGCATTTCTTGGTTTAAAATATATAACCCATTATCTAATGGGCCGCTACCATAATAAGTACCATCACGATTAAAAGAACAAACTTTATTCTTAACAGCAAAATCAAAACCTTCCAAATCCAAAACGGAAACTGAAATTATGTTTCTGATAATCGCAGGTACATAGTAGCAATTATTCAAAATTAAAACCATGCCCGAAGGTAAGGACAACTCGTAGGTGCCTACGGCCAGTGCAACAACCTTAGCTCCATTCCCGACCCGTAGCTCAACTTGTCCTTTCTTCAGCGTCCTACTGTTTCTTAGTGCCTGCACATCAGTACAAATATGAGCACCGCAGCCGGTATCCAATACCCACGAAGTAGAACGAGAAGATATAACATTAAGTTCGATAACATAAATACTTGAATCAGACGCATCATACGTCTTCTTCAGCTTCTTGTAATCTTCCATGAACTTCTTGCAGTCTTTCTTCCAATGCCCCAACTGCTTGCAGTAGTTGCACTTATCCTCAGGAGAAGGCCCGGATTTGGGCTTCGGCTTGGGCTTGTCCTGACTTTCAGTCTGGACAACCTGGGCCTTTCCCTTACCCTTCTTAGGTTTCTTAAACCTTTTACCCCCTTGTACCATCAGGACATTGGGAGTAGCCTTCTTGAGATTCGGTTCTGCTGTCTTCAGCATACCGTGCAACTCAGTCAATGTCTTAGTCATGTTTTGCATATTGTAGTTCATGATGAACTGATCAAAACACGACGGCAAAGACTGCAGAATCGTGTCAGTGGCTAGCTCCTCGCTAATGGCACAGTCCAGCTTCCACAGGTTATCAATGTAACCCATCATTTTAAGGACATGAGGACTTACTGGACTGTCCTTAGCCAGCTTGCAATCCATGAGAGATTTAACCGTCTGGTATCTCTCTGTGCGAGCTTGCTCCTGAAACAAAGCTTTCAGGCTGTTAATCATCTCAATGGGTGACAATACGTTCTCATATTGCTTCTGCATCTCAGAGTTCATAGTCACCAGCATTAGACAATTAACATCTTTGACATCCGCTGAATGCTTATTCCAAGCATTCTTTTCTGTCTGCGGAGCATTGGAACGTGGCCTCTCGGGGAAAACTCTTTCAAGGACATATTCCTTGTTCTCCTGCCTGACAACTATTCTCAGGTTCCGATACCATTCCAAAAAATTAGATCCATTTAACTTGTCCTTCTCAAGGACGGATCTTAGTGAGAAAGTGTTGATGTGATTTGAGACAGACATAGCTGTAATTAAAAGAGGTAGAGTTTTAGTTATGATGCTCAAGAAATGAGAATTCTTATCTAATAAGAAAAACTCGCATTGTATTCAAAACTATGTTTCCTCAGGTGAATACAATGAGCCAAGATCCTCAGATGACTAAAATTCGAGTGGGCGACTCACCCTTACTCAAAATTCAGTCATCTAGGTAAGCAAATCATTGCTAATTGTACCTAGTACAACTCTTGGTCGCAGATTGATAGGTGTAGTTTTCCCTATTCTACTGCAAGTGCACAGTTAATGCAATCGTAGTATATAAGGTATCGAATCCCACAAGGACTCTCAGTCACACAATAGATTATTAGTAGTTCAGATTAAATTAAGCGAAGCAGATGTGAAAACAGTAAACGAAATAGCAAAGTAAATCAAGTGAGTTTGTAAGCAAGAAAGCGAAGCGTTAGGTTTCAGGAGTTCTCAGGAAATCAGGAACGCAAGCAATCAATCTATCTAGATCTAATCAATAACTATTCTAGAACTCAAACACTGATATAGAATTAACCAAATTCCTTTGCGATAATTCTCTAAGCCTAAGTGCAGCAAACCAAACTTTCGTTTGCGAGAACTAACAGATTAAACTAGCATTAATTCCAAGTTTGATATGTTCACAATTACCCTGAACCAAACTTCTGTTTGCGAACAGTTTAATTGCTTATCTAAATTCTTTCTAGTTAAATTAACCAACTTCCGCTGAATTAATCAACCTAACATCATAACTCTGATTAGCTACTTCAGGTTTAGCATTAAGAACAACTTAGATAAAGAACTAGCAGATATGAATCTCTACAGATTAATTTAACCATAATTCTCTGAAATCCTTAATGAGAATCCTTCAACCTAACAGGTGATCTACTCAGACATATTCATCGAGACAGAAGATATCATAAGTAGAAAACCAAATATCATATAATCAAATAAGAACTGGGGTTCAAGATCCTCTCTCTTTCGAGAACAGGATCAGCCCCTAAAACTCTCTCTGAATAAAATAAAGCGTAAAGCGTAGCCTAAACAAGTGGCTGTAAAACCTAATTATAATCCTAAAACACGTTTTGGGGCTTCTTTGTAAATATCAAGAATTTCTGGGCAAAATTGCAATTTCTTGATTCTTCTAAACCGCCGAGTTTTGGCCCATCTCGCTGGTGCATCGATCGATGCTAGAGTGCAACGATCGACACCTTTCTCTGTTTCGGACAGTGAACTCTATCTCTCGGCCAAATACTCCAATTAGCTCCAGAAAGTGCCAAAATCACCAAATATGCTCCAAATGTGCTTGTACCTAATAAACACCTGAAAAGACTCTAAAACATAGTAAAAGACTCGATAAACAACACATATACCATGGTTATAAACCCTAAAATCCATGGTATATCAACTCCCCCACACTTAGCTCTTGCTTGTCCTCAAGCAAGACAAAGAACTAAATGTAGTCAAGAGGTTTGAAAACTCTTCAGAAACTCATTTCTTCCTAGAAGCTACAATACTCAGATTCCCCTTAGTAAACCACTGAAAGAATCAATCACAGGTTATCAAGACTAACATGTACTTCCCCCAGACTTAGCAACTGTCCTAGGTAAACTCCACAATCACATTCAAGCATTCAAATTCTCCCTACTGACTTCTGCAAGTATTTAAGTGCGGTCTCACCTAAGGAGTATCGATCAAAGGGCCCATGGATTCTTACCTTGTCAGCTCTAGACCACCATACTATCTTTCTATAGTCCCTTTCTTCTCTTTCCCTTCTTTAACAACTGATTTTTCCCCACTGGGTATCATTTTATTTTTTTTATCAGTGTTCTTCCCGTTATGGGGTGTACTTTGGACACATTCCATGGATCACATGAGAGAAAATAGTGTTTGCTACCATTCCCATGACCACTTCGGAGTTACTAACTCATCCTCAGTTTATTATTATATTTTTTTTTACTTTATAGAAGGGGAGAAGGGAACTAAATAGGATAGGTTGACAGGCTGTGTCAGAACTAACAAGGGAATCCGACACAAAGTATACCAAGCCCTTAGGTGAGAAATCTAAGTCAGTATTAAGTTGAAGTCAGTAAAGGATCCTCTGATACCTGAAGTGATGTGGGTGTTCCCAGTAGGTTGATCCGTGATGGGGTTTTCTAATAGTCATAGATAGATCCTGCAACTTCATCCCAATGGTTACTTAAGTTCCTGCAAGTCTTGTAAATCTTCTCAGAAAATCATAGTTTCTTACTTAAACAATTTTGACTCAATAAAACAAAAAAAATTTGAAAAACGGACTGACTCTTAAGAAAACAGAAAACAAAAGTCAGTAGCACCTCCCCCACACTTAAGACACACTGACCCCAGTAGTGTCAAGCAAGGGATCGGTAAAAATAAAGAAAAATTGTTAATGGATGTTTTAGTTCTGTCGGGTTTTACCTCTGTCGCTCAAGCACCGATCGTTGCACTAAGTGCATCGACCGTTACTTGGCGATTTTTCGTATTGTGACGATCGACACAATGGTGTGTCGATCGACGCACTGCGTTTTCACGAACAGTCAGCAAGTTAGCAGGTTAGTCCGTCTGTTTTTGTCAATTTTGATCCCTGCAAGCTGAAAACACTAGAAACAGAGTAAAACCGAAGCAAAAGATGTACCAAATAAAGTACAAATCATCCAAACATAGTAGAATCCTAAGGAAAATAAGAAAATGCAAAAACAAAAGTGCAAGAAAAGATAAAAGTCAGAATACAGAACCGAAAGTCTGAATATGGAGATCACTCTCACTCGCTCTCATCATCTATCCCACCATACAATGCATCGTCATCGGCTGCCTCAGCTCGGGATCAGTATCAGTCGGAGATCGCTGTCGACGACGTCGGTCAGGTACGGGCTGATGGATCTGTGGTGGCCTCCTGCAGCTGCAAGTACGCACGAAGTTCCAAAGAACTCGAAACATACCATCTGATCTCTCTCTCCACTCTGCCTCAGAGTATGCACCGTAAGCCATCGCAGGCTCTGGAAAGGGACCCACAACGTCGACTGGGGCAGGCGCTGGCGCAGGAGTAGGGGCAGAAGAAGTCGAAGCTCGTGAGGAAGGCTCTCCCAGCGGATGAGCCATAGTCGGAATCCCACGCTGCGCAGACTCAGGAGGCTGAAATCTCAGTGCCTCTAATGTGTCAATCTGTGTCCATCTGGCAGCAGGAAGCTCTATACCAGTCCTCCCAGTGGTCGGATCAGTGTAAACCCAAATGCGCCCCTCCTTGAGCCAGGTAGCGCTCTGCAAATGGCTGAGATCCAGGAACTCCCGAGCTGTATCACGCTCTGTGCCATGAAGAGGAATCCCACAATACTCAAAAATGGGAGTAAGTAAACTCCCTACCGTCTCAGTACCAGCTCCATCAAACGGCTTCAGCTGCAGATCAACTAAATGTTGTGCGAAAATAGCTCCCAAGTTGAGACCCGCAGTAGGATCTCTCACGCCAGAACCTCTAAACTGATCTCTCAGCCCCATAAACAGCATCTCCATCTCAAGTTTGCGCATCTTGTTGGCCTCAAACTTGCAAAGCAAGCTCCAGCACAAGATACGCGAGACATACCGCAGCACCGGATGTCTCATCTGCACTACTGGTGTGGTCCTGGAGTTGTATCGACCGCTGCCAATACTCTCCCAGAATGTGCGAGCCTCAACCGGATCCCACTCGAGTGGCATGGCGATGCACCTCGGCTCAGTACTGAACCCGTAGATCCTGCAGAGATCAAGTAGAGGAATCTGATACCTGACTCCCCAACTCATGAAGGTGAATGCACCCACTGTAGCGCTCCTGTGGTCGGGATCCGAGTAAACCACTCTGCAAGTGGCCAATAAATGCCTGACCAACTCAGGATAGAGATCATAATGTCGCATCGGCATTGTCCCTAGACCAATGCCTATGCATACAGCGAGTACCTGCTCATCAATCCCCAGAATCTTGCAGGTGGAGTAGTCAGCGAACTTGGTCGGCTTGATGATCATCCCACACCAACCACTGTAGAGAAGCGAGTCATACTCGTCCCATCGACTGAGCAATGGCCGCTCGGTGAACTCAGCGGACTTGAAGAAGCGTATAAGGTCCTCCGGCCACTGTCTGGTCGTCTGAATCGGTGTGGCGTCCTCTCTGGGCCAAGGTAAAGCAACTGGCGGCCCATATCTAGCGTATGGTGCGGGTGGCTCTGACTCTCTGCTGAACCACTGAGGCGGTGGGGTGTAGTGTCGTGTTGCTGTGGAAGTTGTGGCTCGCTTCTTGCGGGGTTGCCTTTGAGACGCCATCTGCAAAAACAAAGTTCAAACACTTATAAGTCTCGGCAAAATTTCACTGTGAAATCGCGAAGCATCGACCGTTGCATCTAAGGCATCGATCGTTGCAAGGCGATTTCGGTGTATCGAACATTTCCCAAAATCGCAAAGCAACGACCGTTGCTCGAGAGCAACGACCGTTGCAAGGCGATTTTGCCGCAAACAAATCATCAAAATCAGTTCAAAATTGTGTTATCAACCACAAAATCAACAACAATCCATCACTAGACAACCTAAAGCATAATCATGTCAACATGCATTCATCAATTCCATCTAAAATCTCCAATTTTTAAAACCCTAAAAGTGAAATCCGAAAAATCGAAAATAGAAGTACATTACCTTGATTTCGTGAGAAATGGGTAGGAGAAACAGATTGGGGATGTAAAAATAAGTGAAATAGTGCTTAGAATCAAAGAAATCGATGAAGAAATGGTGATTTTCGGTTTGGGTTCTCGGTGTGTCGACTAAAAGAAGTGGAGAAGAAAGAGAGAAAAGAGGGTTTAAGGTAACTTACCTTGGTCGTGGGTGCAACGATCGTTGCTTAGAAGCAACGATCGATGCTGGTTGGACCAGATTGATTCCGGTTCAGCTCAACGTACCTTAATTTTCGATTTGAACCAATTGCAACGACCGTTGCACATGTGAGCAACGATCGTCACACGTCTCCAGACTTGTGTTCTGTATCTAAAAACTAACAAAAACAAAAACGTGAAATCCTAAGAAAAACACCAAAAAATAAAAAGGAAAAATAAACAAACCTAACAGTGGGTTGCCTCCCACTCAGCGCTTGTTTCAAGTCATTAGCTTGACTTTTGGAAAGGGGTCAGACTCATGGAGGTTTCAGCAGAGACTTTGAGTGTCTCTGTGAATGCCTTATCATCCATGGTGGTGTGTAAGCAGTAGCAGCATGATGTCGTCCAAGGAACGTCGGGAGGAATATAGGGTAAGATTGACACTTGGGTGTTTTAACGCTCTTTCCTGCATTCAAAACAGTGGAGTCAGGCGGTTTAAACTTAGAGGATTTATGCTTTACCTTTGGCAAAGATTTGATGTTCGGAGCCTTTTGTTTATGAGTAGTTTTAGGCCTTGAAGATGTTAGAATAGGCTCTTGTGGAACCACCATCTTCTTGTCAACCACCACTGTGCACTGAACCACATCTTTGGACTTAACGGGAGCTTTCGGGAATGGTAATGGAGGTTTGTAGGTTCTTTCCTTAGCAGGTCCTTGAGATATGAGCGAAACCGGTTCCCTTCGGGGTGCAACGATCGGTGCATGTGATGCAACGATCGATGCTGTCGTCTCAGCTCGGGTTTCAACTACAGTCTCGGGTTTATCCGCTTCTCGGTCCATTCCAGCCATCTCAGACTCAAATTTCTCTCCTTGGCATGGTCCCGCTTCAATCTGAACTATCCAAGTCAAGAGATCCATGTCAATCTCTGTTGAGTCAGGTGCATCGAAGCTTTCAAACTCAGGTAATTCAACATCAAATCCCCCTCTGTCTTCCACAAATTCCACAGCCTTAACTGCTAGACATGATCCATGATCCATCTGTGTGTCATCCTGAATGGGAATGTTGCTGACATGAGCTTCTTGAGAATCCCTCCTTGGGGTAGAACTTGAAACTTGATCCATCTGTGTGTCCAGCTGCTTCATACGAGTGTTCAAGGATTCAAATTTCTCATTCAAATTAGTGTACAGGTTCTCTAGCTTCGAGCTGAAGGAAGCTGTGTTCTGCTGTTGCTTTTCAATTGATTGTTCTATCATTATCTCTAGTTTGCTCCTTTGTGTAGGAGTTGCCGGATAGGAAGTATAATTATGGTCTCTTGATCCTTGAGCATGCCTAGAACCTTGTCTCTGCTGATGTCCCAATGTATGTCCATAAGAGTCGGCTCCAGCCATATAGTGTACCTCTGCAAATTTATCAGTTTTTGCCTCTGCTCGGAACTGTCTCTCCCAAAGTAAGATGTCGTGGATGTCATCTATCTTATTCTGCATCTCAGCTACTTGCCCAACCAATACATGGTAATCTGGTAAGATGGGGTTTCCTTCCCCATCTATTTTCTGACCTTTTGCGTTGCATATGTGACCCTCTTGGTCTCGTAAAACGCCGTTTTCACCGCGAATCAATATCACAGGCTCCATGGCGCGGAACCTATTGAACGTCTCAGATCTCAGCATCGCTGTTCTCGCCTTGTGTCGATCGATGCGAGGTGGCAACGATCGATGCAGTGTGAATCCCTGCGAATCCAAAAATCAAAAACGTGAGTAAACAAGAAAACTAAAAAGAATGCTTAGTCTAAATCCTAATACTAAATCTATCGGTGAACTCAAAGAGTCCCCGGCAACGGCGCCAAAAACTTGATAGGTGTAGTTTTCCCTATTCTACTGCAAGTGCACAGTTAATGCAATCGTAGTATATAAGGTATCGAATCCCACAAGGACTCTCAGTCACACAATAGATTATTAGTAGTTCAGATTAAATTAAGCGAAGCAGATGTGAAAACAGTAAACAAAATAGCAAAGTAAATCAAGTGAGTTTGTAAGCAAGAAAGCGAAGCGTTAGGTTTCAGGAGTTCTCAGGAAATCAGGAATGCAAGCAATCAATCTATCTAGATCTAATCAATAACTATTCTAGAACTCAAACACTGATATAGAATTAACCAAATTCCTTTGCGATAATTCTCTAAGCCTAAGTGCAGTAAACCAAACTTTCGTTTGCGAGAACTAACAGATTAAACTAGCATTAATTCCAAGTTTGATATGTTCACAATTACCCTGAACCAAACTTCCGTTTGCGAACAGTTTAATTGCTTATCTAAATTCTTTCTAGTTAAATTAACCAACTTCCGCTGAATTAATCAACCTAACATCATAACTCTGATTAGCTACTTCAGATTTAGCATTTAGAACAACTTAGATAAAGAACTAGCAGATATGAATCTCTACAAATTAATTTAACCATAATTCTCTGAAATCCTTAATGAGAATCCTTCAACCTAACAGGTGATCTACTCAGACATATTCATCGAGACAGAAGATATCATAAGTAGAAAACCAAATATCATATAATCAAATAAGAACTGGGGTTCAAGATCCTCTCTCTTTCGAGAACAGGATCAGCCCCTAAAACTCTCTCTGAATAAAATAAAGCGTAAAGCGTAGCCTAAACAAGTGGCTGTAAAACCTAATTATAATCCTAAAACACGTTTTGGGGCTTCTTTGTAAATATCAGGAATTTCTTGGCAAAATTGCAATTTCTTGATTCTTCTAAACCGCCAAGTTTTGGCCCATCTCGCTGGTGCATCGATCGATGCTAGAGTGCAACGATCGACACCTTTCTCTGTTTCGGACAGTGAACTCTATCTCTCGGCCAAATACTCCAATTAGCTCCAGAAAGTGCCAAAATCACCAAATATGCTCCAAATGTGCTTGTACCTAATAAACACCTGAAAAGACTCTAAAACATAGTAAAAGACTCGATAAACAACACATATATCATGGTTAAAACCCCTAAAATCCATGGTATATCACAGATGAGACAAACTATGTCTAATCCACTCTGATGTCTCTGGGCCCAAAACTTCTGACAGCCCAGTCAAGTAAAACCAATCTCTTATGTCTTGTGATCACTAATAGTTGCACTGCAAGTCTATCAATGATCACCTGCATTACTCATGTTGATGTGGATACCAAAGACTCCAAGGATATCCAACAACAACACGAGTCCTGACAGTAGACAAGATCGGGCAAGACATCAAGATCACTTGATATTTGGTTGAGGAAAAGAATTATTTAACCTTGATGTATATCCAATATACATTCAAGAAGTTATTAATTCAATTAAAAAACATTCAGTTTTATTAAGTTAAGGTTCATTTTGATTTGGTATTCGCAACTAGAAGTACAACCTCTGAGTCTGCGAGTTGTGTGTCGATCGACACATCCTTTGCATCGATCGACACATCTTAACCACAATCAAATTGGTTTCCGGTTCAATCCAATCCAACCGAAACCAACCAACTGAATCGATCGATGCACCCAGTGCGTCGATCGATACAGTGCGAGTTTTCGCGGTGCATCGATCGACACAAGCTTAGTGTCGATCGACGCTATGCGAACAACCCAAAAGATTTTTACGAGTTTTCGCTCTGTGTCGATCGAAGCACGCTTTGCATCGATCGACACGCTGCGACAAACCCTAAAATTATTTGCGAGTTTTTCGCTCTGTGTCGATCGACGCACGCTTTGCATCGATCGACACGATGCGACAAACCTTAAAATTATTTACGTGTTTTCGCTCTGCATCGATCGACACACGCTTTGTGTCGATCGACACATTGCGAAAACACAGGCATCGAATTTTCAACAGAGGCTTTAATCCGAGATTAATACTTGAAAACACGATTTTAGCAGGCAATAATCAATTCAACAAACTCAGTTTTCGAATTAATTGCATCAGATTCAATAGTCTAAACCCTAACACGCTCTGATACCACTGTTGGATCTCCTAGGATCTAGGGTTTGATATATTGAATCACCAACCTCGTTCTTACCTTGTTACTGGCAGCGGAATGAATGGTGAACGAGATCAGTAGCGACACAGGTGCCTCGCCTCTACCAGATACACACGCACACAAGCTGGAAAACGGGATGCTAGTGCCGAATCTGTGGGATCTAAGAGTTTCTGGAGTTTCTGCTTTTCTGTCAGAGAGAAGAGAAGACGGCTAGGGTTCAGGTCGACCATATAAGCCTTTATATATCGACCTGGAAATGACATCACAAACCGTCAGACAAACCCGACTCGGTTACGTCATTAATCCGAAACATCAGTTTCTAAACCCGATATGCAACGATCGACACACTTAATGTGTCGATCGTCACACCTCCACGAAAATCCTGCATCGATCGACACACTCATGCATCGATCGACACACATATCATAAAACTCTACGTCAATGTGTATCCAATACACATCAACATGATCATTACCATAATGATCATTTCCACATTCATGCTTCCAGTTTGCTTAGGTGTGTGACCCTATAGGATCATATAACACTGGCAGTAAGTATGCAACTTACAGATTGCAAGAGGCTTCTAGCAAAACATTGCAACCGCCCAGTATTATACGAATGTCTGATCTCGACACACAACTATCACGGGAGTGAGTACAAGTGTGATTTCAGGACACTATCCCAACAGCAACTTCCTGACAGATTCGCTGGAAAGCCTCCATTTAAAACACAACTAAACTATATGTATGCGTATATGATCTTCTATAAAAATAATATTTTAAATAAAAATAATATTTTTAAACTTATATCATATACCTTTTTATAATGACTATGTGATTAAAAACATAACATTTAAAAATATTTCTAAACAAAAAAACTTATTTAATGCATTCCCATATTAACCATGTAATTATCATAATATTCATCTACTAAAAATTATGTTAAATAATTAATAAATTTATTATAAAAACAATTTAAATTTATATATCTGCATTTTTAACGCGGATAAAATCTATTATATAAATAAATATGTGATCGTTTAAAAAACAAAGGTTAATTTTTACGTAGGATATTATAGATTACACCACTGTATTGTAGATTTTTAAACTTCATTAAAGGTACTTTGGGATTGGACTATATGTGGATCATATTAAATATTTTGTAATTAATGATTTTGTTTCAAAATATATTTATAATATCTTTTATTATCTTTGTTTTAAATATAAATCAATATATATAGATATATTGTTTTGTTAAGAATAATATTATTTTGATTTCTTGAAAATAATTATTATTTCAAACTTATTATTAAATTTATTATAAAATAATTATAATTATATTTTAATATAAATAATTTTTAATTTATGATTAAAATATATCTTCATACTATCTTTTTAATTGAAATATGAATATATATTTATATTATTAAAAATCTTAAAATACATTTTTAGCTTCTTGATTTTTAAGAAAATAATTAATAAATTAAGATTTATTATTACAATTTACGAAAATAGTTTTTATTAATTTATCTGTTAAATTAACATAAATATTTTATAATTAGCCCTTTATAAAATATTAAACATATTAAAAATTAACCGATTTATTATCTATAATAATATGAATAAAATTTGACTACTATAAACAGATTAGAAAGATGAATTAACTAATTTCAATTTATATATTTTTTATTTGATAAAATATTAAAATTATTCAATGATTATAATATAAGAATATATAATGAGTTTGACTATGACTGATGTTTTTAAGATGATAATTTTTAAAAGAATATTTTAACAAATTTTTAAAAAACTTATACCACTACAAGATGAATTGAAATATAAATTAATTTGTTTATTATAAAAATATTTAAAATTTTTATGTTCATTAGACGACAAGTTAAAAAGATTAATTAACCAATTTTAGTTATAGAAACATTAAAATGAACTTAAGTCTATCCAACAAATGTTAAATGAATGTATTATCATAGATTAGTTACATTTTGATCTATAAAATAATATAAAAATTATATTTAGACCATTGTTAAATGGGTCGAAAATATATTAACTAATTTCAAGTATCTATACTTTTTTAAAAGTTACTTACTAGAATACGGGTTAAAAATGTATTAATCAATTTTAATTGATATATTCTTAAATTTATAATTATTAAAATTACTTATAAATTCATAATCGCGGTTTAAAACAATATCATTTAAAACAAACAACTGTATATATAATTAAATCAAAAATCTAGCACATCGAATCTAACAACTTATATATTATTAAGATTGCATTCTATAAAAATATTATTGATTTTAACAATTTTTAATAGTAAAATCACGGGTTAAAATAAGTTAGAATTAACATATATAAAAATGTCAAATAAAATATACATGCATTTATACTGTAATAATGTAAATTAAGCATCTACTAAAAATAACAAAAAAACCACAACTACTTACTAGAATACGGGTTAAAAATGTATTAATCAATTTTAATTGATATATTCTTAAATTTATAAATTATTAAAATTACTTATAAATTCATAATCACGGTTTAAAACAATATCATTTAAAACAAACAACTGTATATATAATTAAATCAAAAATCTAGCACATCGAATCTAACAACTTATATATTCTTAAGATTGCATTCTATAAAAATATTATTGATTAGAACAATTTTTAATAGTAAAATCACGGGTTAAAATAAGTTAGAATTAACATATATAAAAATGTCAAATAAAATATACATGCATTTTTACTGTAATAATGTAAATTAAGCATATACTAAAAATAAAAATAAAACCACAACTACTAAAATATAAGTTACCAATATCAAAAAAAAAATTGTTAAATTTTGTCTCACATTTCGCACTATGTTATCATATATTTCATTCAATATAGATTGAATTGATTAGTTAACAATTTTTATTTATAAAATTATAAATTTAAGATAATTTTTTTTTTAAAAAAAAACATAAACCCGTGTTTCTTTAGCGCGGATCTAATTTCATTAAAGTTATATACTTTTCTATAACAAGAATTAATATAAAAGCAGGACAAGATTATATAGCTGTACTTACTTGAGATCCTGTTAATCCACTTACAGATATTGGATAGCCAAGACCCTCCACATTATAAAATGTCAATGTTGTATTATCAAACAACCTCTTTGAAATAGATTGTACTGCTAGTATATATATGAGAATATTGCATGTTTGTGAGTAAGTTAATTTATTTAACTATCACTAGACTTGATCTTTGTTTTGCTGTAAACTAGGCCAGTCAACACATGCGAGCTCCTAAGGTGTATCATTGGAGTATATTGGTGAGGATTTTTAGATACCACAAAAGCTTCAGTAATTGTAGATTTTCGCTGATTTAGGTTTTTTCGAGTTCTTTGATTTGTTGTTTGTTTATCTGCTTGATGAACAATCTGAATCGATGGAAGCAGCTATATATACGGATGCAACGGGAGAAACAAGACATTTCGAGAGAGGAACAACCCAAGAAGGTGTAGAAAGATTGTGAAATCGCACACAAGTACCAGAGGCTTCAATACTTTTAGAGAGATAAACTAGAGAGATGGTAGAGAGATAAAATTCTCTTCTATTCAATAATTATTTTCTGTTTACAAACTTCTATGTATATATATATAGAAGAAATAATAATAAAATATTCTAATGGATAAAAATCATCTAAATATCCTAATAAATAAACATCATCCAAATATCATAATGGATAACGTTTATCCTAATGGATAAACATCATCCAAATATCTTAACGGATAAACATGTTTGATATTATCCAAATCTACTAATGGATAATCATTAATAGTATTATCTAACAATTATGATATTCTTTTAGCATATATTTAGTCAATTTTTGGATCGCTAATTATCTTTACCAAATTGGTTTCACACTCGAAACATAAACATTAGGTAATTTAATTCTATGTGTTTGTCTTTTTACTAAAAAACTATGTATAAATAATTAAAATGAAAGATTATGTTCCTTTTTAATCTTTGACCAATAAATTACTTTTTTGATCGTCTAACTCTAACGTATGTTTGTGTTATAGTATATATAATCAAAGTAAGTAAAGAAAAACTCATAGAAAGGTTAAAGAAAATATTTTAACAAAAAGTTCTAAAATTTAAATTTTACAAATGGCTATCAAAATGAAAAATTTAATCACTTTTGTTTTTACTATCATTTTCATCATATCTTCTGTTTATTGTCGTACTACAGCCCTCGCTAATTCTCCAGGTGATGGTTTTTCTTTATCCCTCTTTTTATTTAATTAATATACGTATTGACTTAATGATTTATAATTCATATAATAGGTTATGGAATAAATGAGGAAATTTGCTTCGACATCGCATATGCGTGTGATGACCATGGGACAGTAGACTGCAGTGAGTATTGTGGTCGTTATGGTTACTTCACCGGACGGTGTTATACGTTCGGAAAATGTTGTTGTCGGAAATAAGCAAGTATCTAATCAAATGTTTTGGTATTTTTATTAGAAAATATCTATAATTCTCATGTTTAAATATCTTCACAATATCTATAATCAAATAAATAAATTTTAGCAGATTGAGTAATAATTTTTTTAATGAATAAAATTAAAGTATGGATATGTCGTTATCTCAAATTTCCAGACATATCGAATTGCAAATCCCAAATATATATAATTTATTCTCCCAAATTTTTTTTTATTATTGTCATTTTGATGTTCGATCATGTCCGCAAACTAGAATTTCACTATTTTATTATGATAAGCTTGTACGTAACCTATAAAATGGATATTGAATAACAAGAAACAAAAACGTAAACATCTACAAATTAATTTCATAGAAGCTATATATTTTTCTATAACCAGAAACTAATATAAAAGCAGCAGGACATGATAATATAGCTGTACTTACTCGAGATCATGTTAATCCACTTACGACGAGATAAGATATTGGATGGCCAAGACCCTCCACATTTGAATATGTCAATGTTGTATTATCAAACCACCACTTTCAAATAGATTGTACTGCTAGTATATATGTGAGTAAACATATATTGATTTTATATTTGTGTTTGTGTTATTATATATACTAGGAGAAAATACGCGGATTTTACTTAAATTTGTAAATATTTAATATATTCCGAGTATCAATATTTTTATTTTAGAAATCAGTATTTTTTTGTAAGAGAGAATATGCGCTAATAAACGATTATTAATTTAATTTTCATATAAATATTTTTAATCATCAATTTTAATGATTTTTTATAAATTTTTTATTTTCTTCAATCTTTTTATCTTCCTTTTCATTTTTTTATAAATTATTTCAAATATATACATGTTTGTATATGTTTTCATCCATTAAAAATTTTAAATTTAAAATTTTCATTTAGAATATTTAATATTTTTGATATCATTTTAATTTTTGTTATTATATATAAATTTCAATGTTTTTATTTTATTTCTTCTTTTCTTATATTTTATATAATTTCTTTTTATTACATTTTATCTCATTTTATAACATTTTCTTTATATTCGTAATAATTATTATTTCTATATTTTAATATTTATAATTATTTACATTTTTTATTTTTTTATAGATTTATTAATTTTATTTTAATTCTTATTTTATTATATTTTATATATTTTTTATTTTTATGATCATTGTATCTTCTTTTCATTTTTAATATTTATTGTTTATATTATTTATATTTATTTTTTATTCTATGGTTCTTTGCTTCTAATTTTCAATTGTTGTAAATTTTTTTAATAATTTTATCTTTATTTTTAATTTTATAATTTCATATTTAAATTGTATTGAGATTTATTTATTTTGTTTTTTTATTGCATAAAAATATAGAATATGTATTTAAAATTTATAACATATAATATTTATATAATTATGAGATTGTAAATTAAATTTAAATTTATATTCAATAATTTTAACTAATTATATTTAAATTAAATAATTTTATATTAAATAATATATTTATTTTAGTTTAAATAATGATGTAGAAATTTGTTTTAAATAAACCAATTAAGAGAAGTTGATATGAGTTTGAGAGCTTGAGAGGAACAACCCAAGAAGATGTAGAAAGATTGCTACCAGAGGCTTTTGGATTCGCAGGAGTAAATGTTTCAGTTCAGATATGAAAAAATTGTAAGCCCATGTGTAAATCAAAGGCCCAATACGGAATGGATGATATTAAAAAAATTCTCGGCGACGAGAGAGAAGGGAACGCCATGAAAGCCAGAAACCTCCATTGGTGTATCTAATCTAGCTATGTTTCGATGTCAACTATGTAACACCCGTCTCCCGGTTAAACTGGAGACGCGGCATTAGGACGCCCGTTGAACCGAAAATGGTCCAACCGGGACGCCATCTCAACTGGTCCCAAGAACCCGGCGCTTCCTTCGTATTCAAATCCACCAATCACGTCACTCGATCAGTCAATCCTGCATCCGGACCTGCGAGGGGAAAAGAAGGGAAAAGGAAAAGGAGGCCTGAGTAATTGTTTCAAACACAATTACCCAGTGAGGGCGGACTAAGGAATCCGCGATCCCGGCTTACGCCACACAACTACGAAACAAGTTCTAAGCTAATATCACCTTGCACGCAATGCCCGAAGGTACATTACAATCAACCTACGAAATAACTACCTGTCTATGGTTGCGGACTAGGGCTGCCTTCCCCTAATCCCACCCACGGACCGGCCATTACGCCCTTTCCACAGCAAACAAACGGCTCGCGAACCTTCGAACCACATCACACCACCACGGGAGGGCTCGTCAGGACCCTCCTCCGACGATCAAGGACAATCAAGGAACGAACCTCGTACCTTGTCCTGTCAACCAATTTCTACCGCTTCTTAATCCACACAAGCCATCACACACAAGCAACGTTTTCGGTTTAAGTGATAACCTATACATTCTACGTTTAACACTCAATCACATAGCGCGCATTACCAAACATATACTACCTAGGAAAGACAACATTAACGAAGGACTCGTACCCGGAATTGAAATGGAATAAGCAAGGGTCAAACCGATCCTCACCTTAGCCAAAGAAGGGCAAAACGGTAATTTAGGAAGTTCATCAGCCCAAACGAACATCAGATCTGGAAAGAGGACGGGAAAACAATCGATTTAGGCTTTCGTTTCGCTCAAATCGTATTCGGGATGAGTAAGTTATGACCACTCAAAGTTTGGTTGACTTAAAGTCAACGGTCGGTCAAAGTCAACCGGTCAACCCGTTCAACCCAGACCCAGACCCAAACCCAGATTGAACCAGGCCCAATCCATAACCGGCCCAATTACCCTAACCAATCCTAACCAAAACTAAACCGGGCGAAATCGAATTGAGCGAGAAAATTAAAAGAAACCGGACTTAAGAGGAATTAGAAACTGAAAGAGGAATCAAACCGGACCGGTTAACCCAAACCGAACCGATCAACGCCAACCGGTCAACGTCTGACCCGGTCAACCCAGACCGGTTAACCGAGTCAACTCGGTCACCGGCGAGTCAACCCGGCGGCGGTCCGACGGCTCTCCGGTTGCCCTCCGGCGGTGGAGCTCCGACGACTGTCGGTTCTCCGGTCACGAGCTCTCCTCGAATTTTTGGAATGGTGTGAGAAATGAGGAGCCCCTCTCCTCCTTTTATAGGAAAAAGAATTAGGGCTTCACTCTTTAATGAGTTGGGCTTTTGGGCTTTGGGCTTAAAATAGAAAAGAAAAGATATTAATGAGGGAATAATGGAAAAGGAAGGTGGATTTGGGCTAGGCTTTTGGGCTTTCTCCTTGCTTCCTAAGCATTTTTAATCCTATCGGGCCAGGGCCCTTACAATTATCCCCCCTTGAAAAGAATTCGTCCTGAATTTTGAGGTGTGCGGTTTTCCGATCACTCCCGAACTCAAGGGCACTGCTCTATCCAAGACGTGGAGATGGTATTACGGAAGGTCCGTTCGGAAAGCAAGATGTGTCGAAAGAATGAATAAGGAATGGGGCCACTTAGCTCCCATCTTGATCAATCTTCAACGAGCCCCACAACTCATTGAAGTTGATGTCACAAACCGATTCCAAGATTCCCTACTTGGAACAGATTTGGATAGCCTCCTGCTACTCTTTGTGATCCAAGCAACTCAGACAACTCTTGACGCTTAATCCAGTCGGAACACCGCCACTTCCAAATGGCCTCCTTGAAATCCGGTCTTTCCATCGACCTCTTGCAGCTCCTGTAGCACTCCTTGCAATCCGGTCTTTCCATCGACCTCTTGCTACTCTTCTAGCACCTCCTGTAACTCTTGCAACTCTCTGTTACACTCCCGCAGTAGTCTCCCCGGTGAACGTCTCTACATCTTGATTGCTCTCGCACGCTTGGTTGAACAACGATCCGATCAGACGATGACCCCCAATACGCACCTCATTAGTTATGACTGCCCTGTAGGCGCACACTTACAACATACACCACAACATATACCTCAACGGCACACATCACGACATACATCTCGGCGCACATCTTAAGGGCAGTAGCACCGCTAAGGTTTGAAGACACTGACGCCAACCTGCAAGGAGAAATTCTATCTAGACTGGGACCGGCGTGGAGAACAATCTATGAAATAGTTGGTGCTTGAAAAAGGCTTTCGCAAAGTAACCATTTTCATAAAATTTTCGCAAACGCTTTTGAAGAGTTTGAAAACACGGTTTTGGGAAAACAACGAAAGCTGATCTCCCAGGACAGGACTGGGAGACCTTAACCTAGGCTCTGATACCAAATTGTAACACCCGTCTCCCGGTTAAACCGGAGATGCGGCATTAGGACGCCCGTTGAACCGAAAATGGTCCAAACGGGACGCCATCTCAACTGGTCCCAGGAACCCGACGCTTCCTTCGTATTCAAATCCACCAATCACGTCACTCGATCAGTCAATCCTGCATCCGGACCTGCGAGGGGAAAAGAAGGGAAAAAGAAAAGGAGGCCTGAGTAATTATTTCAAACACAATTACCCAGTGAGGGCGGACTAAGGAATCCGCGATCTCGGCTTACGCCACACAACTACGAAACAAGTTCTAAGCTAATATCACCTTGCACGCAATGCCCGAAGGCACATTACAATCAACCTACAAAATAACTACATGTCTATGGTTGCGGACTAGGGCTGCCTTCCCCTAATCCCACCCACGGACCGGCCATTACGCCCTTTCCACAGCAAACAAACGGCTCGCGAACCTTCGAACCACATCACACCACCACGGGAGGGCTCGTCAGGACCCTCCTCCGACGATCAAGGACAATCACGGAACGAACCTCGTACCTTGTCCTGTCAATCAATTTCTACCGCAACCTAATCCACACAAGCCATCACACACAAGCAACGTTTTCGGTTTAAGTGATAACCTATACATTCTACATTCAACACTCAATCACATAGCGCGCATTACCAAACATATACTACCTAGGAAAGACAACATTAACGAAGGACTCGTATCCGGAATTGAAATGGAATAAGCAAGGGTCAACCCGATCCTCACCTTAGCCAAAGAAGGGCAAAACGGTAATTTAGGAAGTTCATCAGCCCAAACGAACATCAGATCTGGAAAGAGGACGGGAAAAAATCGATTTAGGCTTTCGTTTCGCTCAAATCGGATTCGGGATGAGTAAGTTATGGTCACTCGAAGTTTGGTTGACTTAAAGTCAACGGTCGGTCAAAGTCAACCGGTCAACCCAGACCCAGACCCAAACCCAGATTGAACCAGGCCCAATCCATAACCGGCCCAATTACCCTAACCAATCCTAACCGAAACTAAACCGGGCAAAATCGAATTGAGCGAGAAAATTAAAAGAAACCGGACTTACCAGGAATTAGAAACTGAAAGAGTAATCAAACCGGACCGGTTAACCCAAACCGAACCGATCAACGCCAACCGGTCAACGCCTGACCCGGTCAACCCAGATCGGTCAACCGAGTCAACTCGGTCACCGGCGAGTCAACCCGGCGGCGGTCCGACGGCTCTCCGGTTGCCCTCCGGCGGTGGAGACTGTCGGTTCTCCGGTCACGAGCTCTCCTCGAATTTTTGGAATGGTGTGAGAAATGAGGAGCCCCTCTCCTCCTTTTATAGGAAAAAGAACTAGGGCTTCACTCTTTAATGAGTTGGGCTTTTGGGCTTTGGGCTTAAAATAGAAAAAAAAAAAAAAATTAATGAGGAAATAATGGAAAAGGAAGGTGGATTTGGGCTAGGCCTTTGGGGTTTCTCCTTGCTTCCTAAGGATTTTTAATCCTATCGGGCCAGGGCCCTTACAAACTACGTCGGCGTTTATTGTTTATTTGATTACTGGAATGTTTCTGGCCGTCGGATTTTGGGTGGCCCGAAACAAAATTTCCGTTGATCCCGTCTCTGCTCCATCTCTCACTCTATGGGTACTATTCTTTTGATTTATCACTGTTAGTCTATTGCTCAAACGTTGTTTTTTAGTTAATCTAGCCTTGTTAACTTTCAGAGTATTTGAGTTTCCGGTTGTGGCAATTATCTACAGCTTTTCTCATTTCTAGTTGAAGGGATTGAAGAAGCTGAGTATGGTTTCTTGTGCTTAACACTCTCCTAATGTGTTCTAAAGCTACTAGGACTAATTTCGGGTTAGTGTTTTTTGCTTCTCAACTTGTTATAGTTTGTACTTACTTCTTTGCAATACAAGAATATAAACAATCAATAGTTTCATTTGTAAATTCAAGTTTATTATCACGTGAGTAACCGGAGTTATTAGCATATAATTTCTTTTTATTACATTTTATCTCATTTTGTAACATTTTCTTTATATTTGTAATAATTATTATTTCTATATTTTAATATTTATAATTTTTTTGTGTCGTTTACTATTTCCTGCATACAAAACAAACACACATAAAAGATCATATAACCTCAAGTGCAAGCAAAAGTTTAGTTAAAATCTCAACAGTTCGGAACAAGCCTTGGACTGTCTCTAATAATTTTGAATTTTGTACCAGCAACTGCAGTATTTGGTGCATCGTGTATTTGCTTCGATGAAGTAAGTTATTTATTGTTTACCTCATCACGCAATTTCTGTGTGTAAATATATGATCTTTGTTCCAGCATATGGAGCAATTATTGGAGGAAAGGCCATGGCATCCAAGAGATTGGTTCTTGTTCGTTGTTTGAGTTTATATAACTAATCGTTATATGATTGATTATTCATCTAAACAGGAATGGCCAATATGTGTGTGTTATGGGAGGCTACATTGTTGGACAGATTCTCTCCTTGTGTTTGATGTTTTTTTCTCAGGAAACACAAGAATTTGAAAGTAGCCTAGATTAGTCTTAGATTGGTGGCGTCTGGTTCTGCAGAATGAGTTTTGTTTTCTTTTGACTTGATTGATATATTGAGAGGCAACAATATGACAAGGTTTTTGTTAGCTTAGAACAAAAGTTATCTTAGAATCAAGCAAGGGTTTCGTCAGTTTCCTCTCACTCGTCTTTGTTTCAGTCATCTTCTTCATCAGT
The DNA here is from genome assembly GCA_030180135.1 of Orychophragmus violaceus. Classification (NCBI taxonomy): domain Eukaryota; kingdom Viridiplantae; phylum Streptophyta; class Magnoliopsida; order Brassicales; family Brassicaceae; genus Orychophragmus; species Orychophragmus violaceus. Next base: position 6,509,458 of record CM058229.1, read on the forward strand.
TTCTTCCCTTTTTCGTAATTCTTTTCGCTTTTAAGGAAGTCAGGATCACGTCATACGTTATAAATAAACATCGTAAGAGTTTAATATAATTCTATTACAAACAACAAGAATCGTCATTCAGTGTAATCAGTTGATCCGAGGCATAGATCGGTTTTTGTTGTACACATTTTCTATCTGAATTTCCTAAAGAAAATAAATAAAATAAAGTAATTGTACTGATACCAAGTCCAGTGTTGACTGTACGTTACAACGGTTTGGACAAGCTTTGTGGGATGACGTGGCGAGCGGCTATTAGCTAACAGGAACTCAGTTGTGTCTCCCTCTCACGTGAGTTTGTTCAATGCTGCCAAAGTGTGAGAAACATATGGTAAAACGCCGTAAGATGATGGCATACCGGAAAAGGGGGTGGGTGACCTTTTGCTTGCAGTTCTCATTTATATCTCAATCATAATCTCACTTTTTTCTCTCTCTTTTAATTCAGACAAGCAATCAACTTGACTAGTTGATTGGTTTGAAGTTTGTAGACAACCAAAAAAAATGATATCATTAAACGGTCGACTATTCTTAGAGCTAACGGTTGTTATTCTTAGCTTTCGCTAGCGGGTTCTACCTAGCGATTTGTTGGTTTGCGGACTTTTGACTTCGGTATTGAATTGTGATAACCGGTTTTAATCTATGTGTTTGTATTCGAAAATCGTATCCGTCATTGGTAATATATGAAAATCCTTCGGCGAAAAAAACAATCAACTATAAAATTCATTAGCAAAAAACATTTGAATTTTATATAACTGTAAGAATCTTATTCGTGTGGTCTTATAGTTAATTGTTTTATTAAAGGAATTGTTATATTCTAATAATATTTAATAAACCATTTAAATGGATATTAAGGAGTTAATTTCATAATGGGTCTGATTGGTGATGTTATAATAAAAACGTTAAAGGCATACCGCTTTGTTTGTTACTAATCACGAAAACGTTATAAAAGCTACCGTAAAAACGTTTACTCTCAGCTTTTTGTTACCGCTTTCGCTAACAACTTTTACTTACAGTTTTACATTATTTAATCGCATACCACTTCCGCTAACCGCTAATTTAATTGTTCCGCTTTTGTTCACCACTCAGATCTAATGTATTTGAGAGGACAAGTGGAATGATCTTAAGAAGACAAGTATTAAAGATACATGTTAAGTTATGAATTGCTTAGTCATAGACTTATGTGTCACTTAATAGTTTCTTGGTGGCACATAATGACTTTGTGTTACACATGGCATATTAAAATACAAATGCTTGACATTTGGCCTTACACTTGTCACTTATGAATTAATCTCTACTTTAATAAATGATTGAGATTGAATATAATATAATGAGGAATAAAGTTCTATCTTCATTTATAAATAAATGTTTTTGCTGCATCGCAAAGATATACCAAAAACATAAAGAAATGCAATACCTAAAGAAAAATTTGTGGATAATAGGAGAGAAACCTTAAGTTTTTAAGAAAATGTTTTCTTCTTCAACTCAATAAATCAATTAAAGTAAGAATCACTCCAACTCACCTCATTATCATGAATGAAAGTACCCATATCGCTAATCTTATGTTTCTATTATGTTATTAATTTAGATGTTTAAAAATCTTAAATAGCATGTAAATAAATCTTACATGACACAATATTCATAAATTCTAACAATAATATTTTTTCTGGCGTCAAAACAAAAGTTTCTCAGACGATCGTGCTGATAACGTGTTATGATACTTCTTTTCTGTTTACAAACTTCTAGTAACTTTTAGAGAAAGAAACTAGAGAGAAGTTAGAGAGATGGTGGAGAGATTTGATACTTCTTTTCTGTTTACAAACTTCTATATATATAGAATAAATAATAATAAAATATTATAATGGATAAACATCATCCAATTATCATAATGGATAAACATCGTGCAAATATCCTAACGGATAAACATGTTTGATACTATCCAAATCTACTAATGGATAATCATTGATGGTATTATTTAACACTTTTCAAATATCTTAGAATTTTAACTATAATGACTAACATCTACGTACATGAGATATTGTATTTTTTTATTCTCGTCAGAAAATATATAAACTATTTGTAACAATGATCAGTTAAACTTAAATGTGCTAACCATCAAAAGACAAATGACAAATTATTAGGTTTCTTTTTTCGAACATATTTTATATTAATTGAAAAGTGTTTTTGGAAAATGGTTTATTAATAATTTGTTATTAATAAAGTTAGGCTAATTATTGTGTAAACTTTAATTTATATTGATAATTTTACTATGTTTTTTTAGTTTTATTATAGATATATACATAACCTTGGATTAAAAAATTAGATGACAAATGTGAAATATTTATTATTTTAAAAAAAAAAAATATTTTGAAAATATACATAATCTTGAATAAACAACAAAACGTAAGATAAGATGATAAATATGAAAATATTAAGAAAATCGTTCAACAAAAAATAAAATTAAAAAAATAAAAATATTTATGAATATTTAAATATTAATAATTTTTGATTTTATATAGAAAATTTGTATTATTTATATAAAGTTTGCATTTAAATATATACATCATTAAGTGTTTTAAATAAGATATTTATGTATTATTTTTACACAAAATATATAATTATAAAATTTATTTTATTACTACTAGTTTATTTATAATAAATTATAAAATATTTTATTAAATATAATAATATATGTATATTTAATTATAAATAGTTTCATATAGATTTTTATAATATTATTAATTTGATATTTTTATTTTTTAAAAATTTATATTTAGTAATATTTGTGTTCGGTGAATCATACTAATTACATTTAAAAACAGAGCCAATGTCTGAAAAGATAAATACATTTCGAGTGATTGAAGCTTATTACATGAACAAAATATGAAAACTTTGTAAACTATGTCCAATTAAACTCCGAGTAATATTAACTATAATTTACTCAAATATCTTGAGAGACGAATCAAATTGAGAACCAAATAATTTGCTTACTAAATTAATTGGAAAATTTTTGTTTTATTGATGTTCTGCCTAACCCTTAAGTCTTGACAATAATTAGTATTTAATTATTGATTTTGATATTCTTTTAGCATATATTTAGTCAATTTTTGGATCGCTAATTATCTTTACCGAATTGGTTTCACACTTGAAATGTAAATATTAGGTAATTTAATTCTATGTGTTTGTCTTTTGATTAAAAAATTGTATAACTAACTAAAATGAAAGATTATGTTCCTTTTAAATCTTTGACCAATAAATTACCTTTTGATCGTCTAACTCTAATGTATGTTTATGTTGTTGTATATATAATCAAGCTAAGTAAAGAAAAACTCATAAAAGATTAAATAGAATATTTAACCAAAAGTTCTGAAATTTAGATTTTGTAAATGGCTATCACAATGAAAACTTTAATCACATTTGTTTTTACTATCATTTTCATCGTATCTTCTGTTTATTGTTGTACTACAGCCCCCGCTAATTCTCCAGGTGATGGTTTTTCTTTATCCCTCTTTTTAATTAATTAATATAATATTGATTTAACGATTTTTAATTCATATAATAGGTTATGGAATAAATGAGGTAAGTTGCTTTCCCTTCACGGATTGTGGTGACAGAGGGGTAGCAGAATGCGTTCAGCATTGTCGTGGTTACGGTTACAGAACTGCGTGGTGTGCGGACTACAAATGTTGTTGTCAGAAATAAGTAACTATCTAATCGAATGTGTTGGTATTTTTATTGGAAAATAATCAAATATCAATTAATTTTATATGTTTAAATATCTTTTCACAGTATCTAGAATGAAATAAATAAACTTTAGCAGATTGAGTAATACTTTTCAAATGAATAAAATTAAATATGGGTCTGCGATTATCCCAAATTTCTAGAATACAAATTGCAAATCCCATATATAATTTATTCTCCTATATATTTTTCTTATTATTGTCATTTTGGTGTTCAGTCATGTAAACTAGAATTTCACTATTTTATTATGATAAGCTTGTATGTAGCCTACAAAATGAATATTGAATAACAAGAAACAAAAACGTAAACAACTACTAATATCTATATTATTAAAATAGGAAATAAATATTCATATATAGTGTTATTTACAATTCATTCCATTGCAAATATAAACTATTTAATTAATTCATTAATGTCATTAATGTTAATAATGTAAAACTAAATTCTAACTAATTTAATCATAATATCTTTTAATATTATTAGTTACTATGAATATAAATGCATATTTTCTAATAAAGAAAAATCTAATAAAAATATTTTTAATTGATTTTTTTAAATAATTAATTAATTCGTAATTATATTATATATAAGCCATAATGATAAATATAATTAAATTAATTCTTATACCAATTATCTTTATAAATTATAAAATAAATATAAAGTTTTAGGAATCACTTTAAAAAAAGATAGTCCACTAATTTTGTCAAATGTACAAATAAATAATAAAAAATAATATATTTCACATATATCATTTCCAAAAAGTGAATACTATAGAAATATTCAAATTAATTTTAACTAAACTATTATTTATAGGAAAATTAAGCTAAATATTAAATATATATATATATATATTTTTTAACTTGATAAAAAATAACAACAATTAGTAAATATAATCTTTTTTTTTTCTTTTTTTTTTGACAACTAGTAAATATAATCTAACACGAAGTTATATAATTCTATTACATATGACGAGAATAGTCATTCAATGTAATCAGTTGATCCGATACATAGATCGGTTTTTGTGTTAAACTTATATGTCATTACAAACTTCACATAACGACTCTAGAATCCAGAGTTTCCTTTCTTTTTCTATCAACTCTAGATTTCCTAAAAGAATAAAAAAAAACAAAATAAAGTACTGTACTGTTACCAAGTACAGTGTTGACCGTACGCTACAACGATTATGGACAAGCTTTGTCGGATGACGTGGCGAGCGGCTATTAGCTAACAGGAACTCAGTTGTGTCTCCCTCTCACGTGAATTTGTTCAATGCTGCCAAAGTGCGAGAGCTCTGTCTGAAACATATGGTAAAACGCCGCAAAATGATGGCATACCCGTAAAGGGGGTGACCTTTTACTTGCAGTTCTCATTTATATCCAAGTCCTAACTCTCTCTCTCTCTCTTTTAGTTCAGACAAGACAGTCAACATTTTGATTGTTTTGAAGTTTGTAGACAACAAAAAGATGATATCATTGAACGGTCGACTGTAAAATTATGTAGTAAAAATCGTTTGATCGCATGCATGTGTGATGATATGTCTTAGAGCATATCCAATGGTGTTACTTCCATTGGGTCTCTTAGCAATAGAATAATAATATATTTTGTGATGATGATTAGTTAAGGACTCCACAATATTTTACACCTCCAATGGTGTTTAACCATAGAGATAAAGCTCTTTCGGATGAGAGAAACAAACACAACCCAAATAAGTGTTTACAAAATTAAAATCTGATGATCAATAACCGGATGAGGACCAAAAATTTGATTCACGAATCAAAATCAATTGAGAGTAAACAAAAAAAAAACAGCAGAATGAAATCGATCGAGAAAACAACATTACCGGCTTGCAGTAGAGGCAGAACATGGAAGGACTCAGAAACTCCTTCCTTTTTTCAAAGATGGCATCGGCAGAGGGGCCTGCATACGGCGGCGGGATATAATCGAACGGCGGAAGCCTCGCCAGAAAATCGTCTGAATCCTTGATGGAAGCCGCTGTCTGAGACATCGAAGAGAGGCATCGCCGCCATAGGGAAATCGAAATGTTTCTCACCGATTTTTTAGCCGTGAATCTCTGCATGACTCTTTCCTCCAACGAAATGGGCACAAAAATGATGGTGTTGCTGAGACACTCTGGGTTGGAGAGAGGCTTTCGACCGGAATAGCACAAAAAAAATCAGTCAACCACGCGCTACCACGTAGTTAAGAAACCGGTTCTTAAGTTCCTTATTTAAGGACTGATTCTTAACAAAACACATGTTTTTAATTTCTTTTAAATGATTTTACCTTGGTTTCGGTGCTAAGAAACGCATAAGAACTGCCGTTGGACATGCTCTTATACTCTTATCTATCTAGAATATGTACTCAGAAGTCAACAAGTACGCTGTAGTTCACATTATCATTTATGCGCAAGCGTGTAAACCAAAAACATATCTTAACTCGGTTTAACGATAGATAGGGTTTGGATACGGTTTAGAAATACGTAACATGAATCGGGAAAGAAATCATAATTAAAAATTCAACCACTAATCACCGTTCAAATGCTTTTACAATTGATTTCTCCAAACTTTTTTCTTAAAAAAACACTTTCTTATAATTGTGTACTTTTTATCAACAGCCACTAACTGTTGTTCATGTTATATTATTTTCTACAATGCATCATATATATACACAACTAAAATACATTTTTCTAAAAGATACATATGTTCGTTTAAGAAACATTTTGTAAAATATAACATATGTTCGCTTAAGAAGTTACGAGAACAATTTTCCGTAACTATTAGTACAATATACTAACTAAACATGGATACAAACCGACCATAAACCAATATCATCAATTTTTTAGTAATGTTATTTGTTAAGGGTATTTGTTAAGCATCCTAACTAATTGCATAGCTTAAACACGCAAAATATCATGTGGCTCGTTTTAGATTGGACTCTTGAAGACAATTTTTACCATAATTGTTGACATTTGCTTCCATTTCAAGAAGGGGCAGGTACACACATTAAATCGCAGCTAATATAACATTACATATAATAAGAAAACAATGTCTTAAACATTTTAAGAAATGTGTTCGTAAAAAATTGTATTTCGTGAATCGTGATGGCTTATATAATATTAGTACACAAAAAAACGAAAGACCATCTCTTACACTATTGTTTTCATATTTTGTATTATTTAGGTGTGAATTTTATGATAAATTTTCAGTATGAGAATCTATTTTTATACACAACCTATTATTCATTACATATATGCAAAAATTATATAATAATACGACAGTTATTTAGCATTACATTTGTGCATCTTTCATGGCCCGACCAAAAAGTAGATCAACCAAGAAGCGGGGAAATTATGGATCTCCGATTTTGCTTGCCTACTTTCTCCATAATTTTTGGTTAAACAAACCTAAAATCCACGTGTCCATTCCTTATTTCTTCTTAATTAACGATTGGGATTTTTTTAATTGCTAATCAAATCAAGTACAAATTTTAATTGTGAGAAAACTAATTACAGAAGTACAAAGAGGGCCGTAGCAAAGCTTTTTTTAAAAAAAATAACGGAATTTTTGATATAAATACTCAACCATTTCCCTTTATAGACTCCTTAGAAAAATATCCATTTCATCATTTTTTTCTCTTTATTGTTTCCCTCTTCTTCCTCTTCTTCTTTATGTCTGTCGCCGTCCAAGACTCACCGGTAATGGAAGAGATCTCACGGCGGAGCAAGAAGACTTCCGTGGAGAAGAAAACCGGAGATGAATCATCAGCATCATCAGTAGCCCTTAAAACTAAAAGAAAACGCCGATCGCAACCACGAGACGCTCCTCCACAACGAAGCTCCGTGTATAGAGGAGTCACCAGGTTTGTGAGATAACGAAACACACTAAAAAAAACAGTCACCGTTTTGGAAACTTAACCTTCGTTTGATTAAATATGTGTGTTAGGCATAGATGGACTGGAAGGTACGAAGCGCATTTGTGGGATAAGAATAGTTGGAACGAGACTCAGAGCAAGAAAGGAAGACAAGGTCAGTCTATACCTTAAAGATACGATGTCGTTTGGTCTTCTTACTCCGATTTATCCGGCGATGAGTTCGTCGTCACTGTTCTTGATTTGAAATTTAATATTATCCGTATGAAATTAATTAATTTGTTTTTGTTGTTAATGTGTGTTTTTTTTCTCTGACGATGCTGAACGGGATCTTGGCTGACTCATCACGTGCAGTTTATTTAGGTGAGTTTGTTTTGGACATTTTTCATATGGCGTTTTCTTTTTGCTCTCCCATATTGGTAGACACTTTATAACGATAATGATAAATAATTATCCAGAGTTATTATTATTTGAAAAATATGTAATTTATCAGTTCTTTGGAAAGTGGATGCGTTGGTGGTTCAATGAAAAAGTTCACATCCATTGAGAGTGACAAAACGAACGAATGGTTTTATAAAACTTCAGCTGGATTTTGTCTTTTGTGAACCTCAAACATCTTTTATTTTATTTTATTTATATTAATATTTTACGTTTACATTTTACAATTTTAATTATTTTAAACACGTAAATGCATTATGAAAAAACAAACTAATGTTTAATTATGTATATTAAATATGGTTTAAACAGGTGCATACGACGAGGAAGATGCAGCTGCACGTGCTTACGACTTAGCAGCACTGAAATATTGGGGACGAGACACCATCTTGAATTTACCTGTAAATTTTATCGGAATCTCTAAATTAATTATAAAATAATTACTTTTTTCTTCACATGATCTTTATTTACTTAACAACCTTTTCTTGCCAGCATGTTTTTATAACTAGAAAACAAAGAAAGAAAAAGACCATGTTTACAATTATCATTACCCGTTGGTGTTTAATTATAATTATTGATTTTTGTATTTGATTTATAGCTGTGTAGTTATGAAGAAGACATCAACGAAATGGAAAGCCAGTCGAAGGAAGAGTATATCGGATCTTTGAGAAGGTTGATAATCAAATAAAATAATTGTTTCTTTTTCAAAGATTGGTGATTAGCAAACTAAGAGTTCGCTAATCACATTTTGGGATTACATTTTTAACAGGAAGAGTAGTGGGTTTTCACGTGGTGTGTCAAAATACAGAGGCGTTGCAAAGTAAAATACTTAAAAATAATTTTGCTTACGATTACAAGGAGCATACTAATTCCAAATGTTAAATAAGTTAATTATTATGGACTTGCAGGCATCACCATAATGGGAGATGGGAAGCTCGTATTGGAAGAGTGTTTGGCAATAAGTATTTATACCTCGGAACTTATGGTAAAAACCTTTTTCAAAGACCTTCTTGTATTCTTATATCGACTATATAAAAGATTAGTTCATGCATGTTTCATGCAATTTCCCATTTCTACCAACACAAAACTGAACTAGATAATATAAATTCAAGACAAATTTAATAACAAAAATGTTAAAATAGCATATTTTCGCATTATGATATGTAATGGTCATTTGACACGGTTAATAAACACTAATACATTTTGGCACATGTTTTACGTAGATGCATTTTGAGTTCATTAGTTTTACAATGGTGTTTAGCTTTTACTATATATAAGAAAATGTTATGATATATACATCTTGATCGTAATAAGTTATAAATTTGATTATGCTAATTGTGTTAAAACAAAATAATTATACACATACTATGTGTGATTTTTGTCTTACTACTTATAAATCTTTTATGAAGGGTTGCTATATCGATAGGCACGTAATCAGATCTTGAGTTGGTTGGGAAATAGATCACCAAACCCCAACCACTTTAGTCAAGCCTTCAATTTATATTATTATTGTTTTTCTTTTCTTATACTATTTTACATTATTTATTTATTATATGGTTTTAAACCTCTTAAGTTGCTCATCTAATTTTAGTGGCCAATTTAAATCTTTTATTTATTATTATGTTTCACATACTGTCCTATATCAAGGGGAAAAGTACATAAGTTTTAAGAAAAAAAATGGAAATTACATTTTTATTGACTTGTAGACTTGTAATAAATTTAAAGTTTACCTAGAATGTGAAAAGATCTACTAATTATAAAATAAAATAATCTATAAGTATAATTGGTCACACATTTTTAATCAATTAAAGTTTACTACCTGTGAAAAATCTTATATTTTGAAAACCCCAAAAAAATCTAAAATAATTTACAATATATAATGGAGTTAGTAATAGTTATTGGTAAATTCTAAAATGTAACAATTAATAATAAACAGAAGGAAATATAAGCTCCCTAAATTTTGTAAAAGTTCTCAAATGTTTTGATTGTGACATTTTACACCCCTTGTTTTTTTTTGGGTGTTTTGTTATAGCTACACAAGAAGAAGCGGCCATTGCGTACGATGTCGCAGCAATCGAGTACCGTGGACTTAACGCCGTTACCAACTTCGACATCAGCCGTTATAATAAACTACCGGCGCCAGAGAACTCTATCGACGCCGCGAATAATCTCCTAGAGATGCCGCATTCTGACCCCAGCCCGTTTATAAACCCTGATCTCGAGTCGGAATTATCACATAGCCAATCTTCGTCAGACGACACCGATGATCGGAAAAAAAAGTTCTTAAAGTCTTCACCTTGTTCGAATGCAGAGGAGGTAATCGGACCATCGACGCCGCCGGAGATTGCTCCATCTCGCCGGAGCTTTCCAGACGATATCCAGACGTATTTCGGGTGTCAAGTCTCCGGCAAGTTAACGACGGTGGAAGATGACGTTATCTTCGGTGATTTAGATTCTTTCCTTACGCCAGATTTCTACAGCGAGTTAAATGATTGCTAAAAAAGTGTTTTTTTCTTCCGGAAATATAGATATTCTGGGAAGATAAAGTAAGGGATTTGATAAGTTTTGTTTTTAGTGTTCTTCGATTATTCTTTCTTGTGACAATCATATACAATAAAGTTTGACTCTTTTGGGTGAACCTGATCTGAGAGGCACTGGTGTAGTTTATCAACTGAGATAGAGAAATTGATTATGCAGAGAAGAAAGGATACAGATGTTGCTTGTTGGAAAGATGTTCTGAGATTGAACTGTCCAACTTATATTTGATCAAACAGTACAACAAAGCTTGGAATCAATGGAAGCTAAGCAAATGGAGAATGCTTGATAGCCTGAGAATGGATACCTGCAAACAGATAAGATGAAAAGTTTTAATGGATGCTAAGCTTGAAGTATATTTATGTTTAATCTTATCTGGTTGTCGAGCAAAGTACCTGAAATCAATTACATACTTTGCTCTGTCTACTCTTCCCATCTGAAGAATCGTCTGCCTGGAATTCTCCTATTCATGCCAAGTAACACAACAATGTTCAGGATTTTGGAGATTTTGTATTCTATTAAAGCTCAGAAAAGTTGTTGAAATGTACCGTGAGTGTGAGCTGAAAGTTCTTCACTGAGCTTTGTATTCTCATTCCTGTTCTTCCTCTGTCTCTGAAGTCCAACTCATGCTGCTTGGAGATCTAATGAAAAGGAGAGACTGAATGAATACAAGCTTCAGAAAATCAAAGATAGTACCGATGAGACTTACTTTGTTGTAATGTGGTATCCTTGAGCATAGCTTCTGAACTTTTTCCTTATTCTCAATCCAATCAAGCGGTACTTTACTAACTTGTTGGACCTATAGAGAGATATACTAATGGTTTTATGTTTTCGGAATGATGGAGACAAGTTTCAAGATTAGGGATTTACCTGCTTATTGTTATTCTTTTGTACTGGCTGCAGCTTCGGTAGTAAAGCTCTCATTCTTCTGTAGCTCCCTGTCCAAGTTGCTATGGTGGGTGTGAATCTACAGAAGGCACCAACACAGACATAAGCAAACCCAAATCTAAGGGAGAGTCAAATTCATCAAAAGACACAAAGCTTACATTACAACTGAAAGAAGTGGCTTCACCATTTTACCTACAGGTACAACTCGAGTTCCCTACAATGGAATCAAAAGACCAGAAAAATTCAGCTAGAGTTTCTGACCTCTAAACAGAACCAAAACGGATACATTCAGCTCAAATTTCTGACCTTATCCCATATGTAGTACTTAGAACCCATGAGATTAGCCGTCATAGAACCAACATAACTCTCATCCGAACTGCACAATAACCCTTTAACGTTCTGTGCAACCCTGAATACAGACTTCCCATTACGCCGCCTATGGTAAGCCACTGCTAGCTTCCGATCTTTTCGTCCCCGACCTTCCTGAAATAAATCAGAAACTTTGACATTATTTTTCAGTACTGAACAACACCATATTAGATCAGATATATGTACACTTACATGTGTATAAAGTGAATATACAGATCCGTCGCGTAAGCCTTCTGGTAATTGTTCTTTTACAATCAGACAAGTGCATCTACCCACATCCAAAGGTAACGTCTTGCACAACAAAGCCCTGTTTAACAAGTTGTACATAGAGTTTCAGACATGTTCAGGATAAGATAAGAAGCACAGGAATTTTGGTTCTTACCTGTTGGGCAAAGTAGACCAAGAGGACGCAGGGGCAGCTTCGGAATCCGAAAACTCCCAGACTTTCAACGAACTAGAATGCTCAGAATCAACACTAGTCCATGTTTTCATACCGAAACTACCCTTATCAACCTCACTGTTCATCTGCATACATACTTGCAACGATGTCTGCTTCAGAGCTGTTCGACCACCTGTTGAGAAAGACTTAAAATTTGTAACCTCAGTGGGAAACCCAGAATTGCCTTTCATCGATTGTGACTTCAAAACTCGATCTTGCTTCCGAGTTTCCACAGACGTTGAGCTGTTTTCCGGCTCCTTATCCTCTCCTTTCTTAAGGGTATCTGAACCTGAGACTGTGTCCACGTTTTCTTTATTTTCCTCCAGAAAATCATTCTCTGTTCTCGAACCAGCCATGTTTACTTACCCTTCTGGGTTGCTTTCAAGTTTAAAACTTTCTGGGGGTAGAGAGTTTATTTATATCTTTATCGATTTTTGAAGGTGTTGACAAAGGTGGTGAGTTAGGTTTGACCTGAAAGAATTGGCAATAGAGAAATGTTTTAAAAGGTTCCAAAATGTTTCCATTTGAATTTGAATAGCCATTGGGGATTGTGCTAGCACGAAACCAAAGACAAATATGGTCTTTCTTTTCTTGTCTCAACAACAAGAAGAAGAGGTTCGTTTAGATGTTTGTGTTTATTTTGCCTTTTTCTCTATTTCCTATGGCCCCAAACGGTCACTAAATAATAGTGGGATTTTTCCTTGTCGTTTTCCTTTGTCGGGAAACTGAAATTGTATGATTGGATTGAGGGAGATTGATGCTTAGCGGGAACCGTGTTTGAAAAAACTGATTGGAAATTGATTACTATATAGTTTGGTTTGGTACAACTTCGGTTTTGTTGAATGGAAATGATTGAACCGAAATTATTTATATTTTACCCCGCTCGGTATATTATATCATTTATTTTGATATGGAGTTGAATCGGCTAAACCGGACAGAGTGTCTACCAGATTGTTGTCAGTAGGTTTGAGCAAAAAATCCGGTACCAAAAATTCCAATTGGAATTGAACCGAAATAAAATATTGGTACCGAACCAAAACTTATAAAATATCGGTTGATCTTAAACTATCTAAAGAACCGAAACTGAAATGATACTGAACATGAAACCGAACGAATACTTTTTGTTTGTCAACATATATTCTATATATTAAATCAAAGTTGTCCGGATCAGATTTTCATCCTGAAAGATTAATTGATCCGGCTCATCGTGACTTACATAAAAAAAAAAGATTTTACGTGTTTTTGCCTCTTTTGCAAGTGAATCAACTCAAGCATTAAAACTTCTGTGAATTAAAACTAAGTCTGAAGATACAAATGCTTTTCCAAAATTTGAAGAGATCCAATTCAATTTTGAAGTTCGGCCAATTTTAAAATTCTTTTTTCATAATGATCAGATCCGAACAGACGGTCTGAATTACCACCTCAAAAATTCTTCTAGGGACTGATGTTTAAACACGTCATTAATGGTATACACTAAACACTGATTGAATATAAAGTCGGTCTCGATTACCAATACTAAAAATCTACCTAAAATATAATTATATACTTATAAATATTAGTTATAGTCATGATCGTGCTGTTCGTTTGTCAGACGCAGGCGGCTGCGGCTGCGTCCTGCGTTTAAACGTTGCGGTCAGACGCAACAAATATTGTTCGTTTGTCAGACGCGCGTCTAGCCGCAGACGCAGCCGCAAGACTGTTCGTTTGTCAGACGCAGCCGCAGTAAAAGACGCAGACGCGAGTAAACTGTTCGTTTCATAGACGCTGCGGTTATTTTATTAAATTCAGATTTTTTTTTTTTTAATTTGTAAATTTAAAATTTTGATAAACAATGTTTATTTTCTCATTAAAATTTGTATATTTTTAAAAAAATTTGTAGATTCAATATTTTAAATATCCATAAGACAACTTTGGTAAAAAATTCTTCTAAATTAAACTATTTTGGTAATAATTATAATAAAACCATGATTTTAATTAATAATTATATACCAAAAATATTAATTATATTTAAACTTAATATAACAAAATTATCCAAAATTATAATTATAAACTCAAATATATTGATTATTTTTTTTTTTTCATCTGAAGATTTATTTTATTAAACCAAGGTAGGATGCGTTTTTGGTACACAAAGGCCGGCAGAAAACAGAACTTTCTCCGGAAACAAAGCCCAAAAAAGGGAGACTAAACCGGCGGAAAACAAGAATATCCCCGGAACCAAAGCCTACAACTAAAACAGAAATCAGTCGATACAATTCAAAACCAAACAAAATCAATCCGAAACTACAAATCTTCATCCGTGCGGAGATGCTTGAGTGAGATCTATCGTTGTTGCCCACGGCACACCAACGATAACATCAACTTCCCAAATAGTTGCTGAAAGACCCACTCCCAGACTCAAAGAAACAAGACTCCATAACCCGACAAGAAGAACTCCTAAAAAGAATTCTAAGACTCTTTCGGATGCGGTTGCGACGCACTACTATACGCCCAATGAACACCTAGATAGAAGCCTAAAAGAAATTCAAATCACCACAGATTTGAAAAGACCGAAGCCATACCAACCCTAACTACCCCGAACCATAACCCGAAAGTAATCAAAGGAAGGAAAGCACCCAAAACAATCACCCGCAACGAATCAAAATAAAATAACAACGAATGACAAGCGAGAATTTTGAACCAACAACCCTCTGCAAAGAAGAGGTGACTACAAATTCTTAGACTAAAGCCGAAAGACCCAAACCTAAACCTTAAACCGTGACCCGGATCCAGCACCAACCCAGCCAAGATCTAAACCCGAAACCAGGAACCAGCTCTAAACCGAAGGAGAGGAACCCAACCTATCGCTAGCAGAAACCAAAAACCCAGATCTAAAAAGATAGAACAAGCTCACCACACGCGAGCAGGGAGATCGGAAGAGACAAAAAGGCACACCGGAGCAGACAACTCGGAGGCACACAGCGACGAAGCAGGGGGATTCAGCGAGGTCAACGATGGACCAGGAGCAGAGCGGAGAAGATGAAACGGCGGGAGCTGGCGAAGAAGATGAAACGGCGGGAGCTGGCGAGGAACGGAGAGGAAGAAACGGCGGGAACTGGCGAACCGGAGAAAACCGTCGGTCACGGCGGCTTGAGCTGGGTCAGCAGAGAAAACGGCAGCAAAAGAAGCCTCCCCGGCAACGGCAAAGGACGCCGGCCAGGGAGAAGATGGAGGAGATCAAGAACGGCGGTCTCGGACTTTGTGCCTGGGAGCTTCTCAACTTTAGGGCGAACGATGATTTTTGTTACCGAATTATATTGATCAAATATATTGATTATATTTAGAGTAAAATAACTAAATTATCAAAAATAAACAAAATATATGAAGGTTTTTGTTATATTTGTATTGACAAATTTTTATTTAAATATAATTATTTTTGTTTTGAATTTTTTCGGGTACTCGAACTCGAACCGAACCAGAATAGAACCGAACCGAACCAAACAAGAATTTTAAAATACCGAATGGGTATTATATATCTAAACCTGAAAATAAAATAAAAAACTCGAAAGAACCGAACAGAACCGGACGGAGTCATATCTCTTCTCAATTGGCTCAAAAGATCAAAAGAATTTCTCATTTTATTATTATCCAATCTTTTTTAATACAGTTTATGAACAAGAAAGTCTTTTGTTCCTCATCTTTTGTTCCCTTTACACAAAGTATATACAGAGCCATAAATCTTCTTCTCTTACCATTTACATATACACTTATCAATAAGACTGCATCACAGAACATGCAACAGCTTGTGCCCAATGTCTCAATCTCTGTTTCACTTGTTGAGGATTGTCTCCTGAAAAAACAACACTCAAAACACATAACTTTGATCATACAAAACTCATCGGGTGTTGTACACATCATCATACGCGCGAACTCCTTATGAACACAACAATCTGAACTAGAGAACCACAATTACTTACATAGCACAGCAGCAATATGAACATAAAGAATATGTGGAGGTGAGCCTTACATAAAAGAATGTCATACTTAACTCTCATCTATAAAACAGTGGAGGTGAG
Source organism: Orychophragmus violaceus (assembly GCA_030180135.1). Taxonomy (NCBI): domain Eukaryota; kingdom Viridiplantae; phylum Streptophyta; class Magnoliopsida; order Brassicales; family Brassicaceae; genus Orychophragmus; species Orychophragmus violaceus. Next base: position 6,525,820 of record CM058229.1, read on the forward strand.
CCTTACTTTCTTAAATGGTTCAGGAGATTCTTCTCGGAGCTCAACTATGTAAGTAGCTCTCTTTTCTCCAATACCCTAATATCATCATCAATGAAGGCCGTGTCTATGAATTAGTTATTACACCATAAATATTTAGTATTTTTCTGATCAGGCAAGTCATCTATCTAACCTTTAGCTTCTTTGTTTGTGATACTCAAAAAAGCAAGACGATGCATAACTTACATATCTGCAGTGTTTAGGAACTTGAGATACTCTCCAACAGCAGAATTCTGCAACATTTCCAGGGGAAAAAATTGTTATGTCAACATTTTAAATCACACTTAAAATACGATTATTCCTAGAGGTCTATGTTAGCTCCGAAGCAAACTATAAGCCAGCTATCAAACAAATAATGATAAGACATGATCATACGACCAAGGATATGACATATTAGAAATAAGGATACTCTTCTTCTCCTAAAATCACCCAACAACATATATATAACAGAATATGAGAAAGATTCTTCAACTGGTGAAAGTATGAGAAAGAGAGAGTGATTTGATATCTAGAAACATAAACTTACATAATTTGAGGACCAAGAGGCGAAGAAGAGAGGAGGTGGGCTTGAACGGTGGTGGAGCGACGGAGTAAGAGAGGAGGAGGAAGATCTGCCGGAGACACAGTAGGAGTAGGAGGACGGCTGAAAGAGAGAGTAGGAGTAATACCGTCAAGGACCCCAGAATCATATACTCTCTATCAAATCGAAATCACACTAAAACTGATACGAAACAGGGACTCGGATCCAGAATCAAGCAAGTCCAAAATTAACAGATTACCAACCCAAACGAACAGCACCAACCCAAACGAACAGCACCAACCCAGATCTCAAAAAATCGAATTTGATCCTCTTCTTTAAGATCTAGGGGAAGAAAAGTCGAAATCAGCTCTAAACAGAGGAAAAAGGAAAACCCATAAAGTAAAATCGAAGAAGAAATCACCTCAGATAGACTTCTGAATCGCCATTTCTTCTTCGAAGGTTTCTAAGAGTTCACTCAGCATTTAGGGTTAGTGGTTCATTTGTGAATTACAATAAAAAATAAGGGCAAATTTGTCTTTTTGCAGTTTTAACCGCACGTTTCCAGCCGTGACGCAAAAATATTGAGCGGCTAAAAAATTAAGACGCGGACCGCAGCGTCTAAACGCAGCGTCTGACCGCAAGTGACTGCGGCTATCAAACGAACAAGTATTAGCCGCAGCCGCAGCCGCAAGTGACTTGCGGCTGACAAACGAACAGCACCGATATAACTCAAATACCCAAATTTTCAATATTAGTTAAGTTCTCTGATATTTCGGATGTTTTGAATATTTTAAATGTATTTTATAGTATTAGTTATTCACGTAGTAAATATCCGAACTGATTGAGAATCCAAAAGTTTCAAGTATTTAACGGTTTTTAAAATTTAGAGTCAAACTGATTCGGAACCGATTGATACCAAATCGAAACCGAATTGAAATTGGATCCTAAATTTCTATATCTGAATACACATAATCAAATGGTTCTTATCCGGAACAAAACCGAATACCCGAATGCCTATGCGTATACTGAGGTAGTCAGGTTGACTACTCTGACTATCGACTACTTGCCGTTTTAACTTTTCATATCCGCTTGTCATGTTATTTTTGGCTTCGTGAGTCATCCAAAGCCGATAGAGCCTCAAACATCGAGTGGCTAATAAACCATCACTGTTTACGAAATAGTCCAAACCATGAGAGGCCACGACTTCGTCGAAGCCCATTATCATCTTCAATGGCTAAAGCCAGCAGCACTCTGTCTGCTGTCTCCTGCTCCGTTTCGACTGGTCTCTCTCTTCTCAGTCGTTCTAAATCTCTTAAACCATCAGCACCAAGCGCGAGAGTCGCTGTGCCAATGGCTATGGCCGCCTCTGCTTCCACCGCTAAAAAGGTGGCTCCTGCGGTGATTGTGGGTGGCGGAAGAGTCGGAAGGGCATTGCAGGAAATGGGTAGTTGCGATGATTTGTTGGTGAAGAGAGGAGAAGGAGTTCCGGTTGATTTTGAAGGACCCATTTTGGTTTGTACTAGAAATGATGATCTCGATGCTGTTCTTGAAGCTACTCCTCAGTCTAGATGGAAAGGTAGAAACTTTCTCTCTACTCAAGAATCCTGAATGAAACAAATTGTCAGATGTTTTGTGGGTTTGATCTTGCCATAGTCCAGTTTCACATTTCATTCGAATTTTAACGATAAAATCTGATAGTTTAATCGAATATGTGGGAATATGATTATGTTTCTTCAATTCATGACTTGTTATACTAAACGGTTATGTGTAATTAATTAGATTTGGTGTTCTTCCAAAATGGAATGATGGAGCCATGGTTTGAGAGCAAAGGTTTGGTTGATACAGACCAAGTGTTGGCCTATTTCGCTGTGTCAAAGCTCGGTGAGCCTCCTGTTGATGGAAAAACCGACACTAACCCAGAAGGTCTAACCGCTGCTTATGGAAAATGGGCTTCAGATATAGCTGCAAGACTGCAATCTGGTGGCCTCTCTTGCAAGGTTACATGAAACAAACCCTTTTTTATTCTATATAAAAAAACAAGAAACCTAATGTGTGTGTTCTTTTATCAATGTTTCCCATGTTAGGTACTTGACAAAGAAGCTTTTCAGAAGCAAATGCTGGAGAAACTCATTTGGATTTGTGCATTTATGCTTGTTGGAGCTCGTCATCCTGGTGCAAGTGTTGGCACTGTGGAGAAAGAATACAGAGATGAAGTACAAAAACTTCCATTCATCTATTCCGTTTCAGCATTCAAAACCGTTCTTAAATCCTAACTTCTAATTAATATATACATTCAGGTGTCAAGACTCATCCAAGAACTTGCAGTAGCTGCTGCTGCAGAAAAAGGACTAAACTTTGAAGACAACATGGTGGAGAGACTATGTGCTTATTCCCGAGCTGTTGCTCATTTCCCAACCGCTGTTAAAGAAGTATAATACATTTCTCTATCCTTGATCTCTCTTCTTAAGTGCTTGTGGACCAGTATCTTGCGTCTCAACTAGTTTTCTTATTACTGCAGTTTAAGTGGAGGAATGGTTGGTTTTATTCGCTATCAGAGAAGGCTATTGCGGAAGGGAAACCTGATCCGTGTCAACTCCACACTGAGTGGCTTAGAGAGCTGAAAGTGATATAGTAGATGATCGCAGATCATTGATCTGAAACTAGTTTGAGCTTTGTACACGTATGGGAAGCCAAAGAAAAGTAAACGGTTGACACTTTGTAAAAAAGTCCACTTGTTCAACGATCAAACGTCTGGTTCTTGTCCCATCAATTAGAAAATTTGAAGGTGTTTTTTCATCAGTTTGATAACCAACAAATCAGGAACTAGGGACATGTACGTAACCTTGTTTGAATCTTCTGGTTCTGCTGATCCATGGCATGAGTGCAGCATCCAGACTCTCAATTGCATTTGTAGAAGTAGGGAATCATTAGGAGCCACCAATCATATTTTTACCATTTACAACGGAGTTACAAAAAAAATTACACAATTTACTGGCTTCAAAAAATAATCGCCCACCGTGGGGCTCGAACCCACGACCACAAGGTTAAGAGCCTTGCGCTCTACCAACTGAGCTAGACGGGCTTGGTGCTTAGTAATTCTGTCAAAAGATAATTATTATAACTAGAAGCTAGTGGTTAGTTGGTTACCAATGGGCACATACACGAGTAAACCATTGGTTCGACAAGATTTTTTTTTTTTTTTTGTCAACCTTTTGGATTTATGGGCCGCGGTACAATATTACAAACGGGCCGAGAAGCCCAGTACAATGGGAATCAAAACGCGTGAAAAGAAAAACAGGCCTAAAGCCCAAATAGAAACCAGATAAGGCCAACACGTGGCAGTCAAAGAGAGGACCGCCATGGATAACACGCGTCCCGCGAGGAAGAAGCCGCCGAGAACCGCAAATCGACGTGGAGGATAACGCCGTCGCAGCGCCGGACCAACCCACCGCTACCGGTTAGAACCGTTTGCCGATCGCACATCCCGAAACCGCCGTCAAGAGCCACCTGCATGCAAAGAAAGACACAAGCAAAAACTTCACCGAAGGCCACCGGATCCATGGAGGCGTCACCGCCGTTAGAAGAATCTCCTAACAGAATCTCTGAGTCGCTTGTCCTCAAAAGCCAGAGCACGGCAACGATATTAATCCAGGCAAGCCGGAAGAGTTCAGGCGGAGCCAAGCCAGAAATCAGGAGGAAGAAGGCGCAAGAGAAAGAAGGGGAGCGAGACCGAAAGTCGCACAGAGCGACGAAACTGGGATAAACCCAGACCGGAAAATTCCGGAGAAGTCCGCAGATGCGGAAACAACAGCAGCCATAGAAGGCAAAAGGGACTTATTTAAGTCGGTAACCCAGAACTGAACCAAAGCCAGCCGGACACCGAAACAAAACGGAGAACTCCGATACATACAACCGGCGAACCGGCAAGACTGAGCCAACAAAACGGTGAGAAAAAGATGGTTCCTCTGAAAGATAGAGAAGCGAGAAGAGGAAAACATCAGAAAAAACTCACCGGCGACGAATCCGGTTAACCGGAAATCGCCTTCTTCCGAGAGAGAGAATCAGCCTTTTTTATGTTTGTCTCCTACGGTTCGACAAGATTTAAGCCCATGAAATGGGGAATCCAAGCTTTAATAAAATGTGATGTCATTTAAGCAAGACATATACTTTTTGTCTGGGGCAGTAAATATAATTTTTAGATAATTTAGCATATATTTTCTTTTTCTCCCAAGAACTTCATTACTTATTTTGGCTTATATTTAGGCTAAACAGTCTCTATCGCTTCTCTGTAGTGTTCACTTAATCTGGGTTATAAAACGAACTTCTCATTTCTTTTTTCTTTTTTTTTTTTTTTTGCATTTATGGTCAAGCAAACTTTTTTGTTCATGGAAACTTTTGACTTCGAAAGCTCCTCTAATCTGAGGTGATTTGTTTTTCGAATTTCGTTATTTTCGTATCGGATGTTACAAAATCAATGATTATTATCAAAAGTGGAACACATGTAGTTAGTTACGCATGAATGAAGATGAAAGTGAGATGAGATACAATAGATTTCTATTTATATACAATTTACTAGCTTTCAGCATTCAGATATTCGGTTCCAGATATTTTTGTTTTATAAATTTAGGATCCAATAGATACTATACAATTTCCGGTTCGGTTTCTGTTGATTTCAGTTCGGTTCGGTTCCATCATTTTAGAAATCATAAAATACCCAAAATTTTCGGTTCTTAAATGGTTCTGGGTATTTTGAAATCGAAATAGCATTTTTACCCGAAATCAATAAAAAAATATCTGAAATCAACAATAAAAAGCTCCGAAATTTTTGTTAATTCAACGAATCATTAACCAAAAAAGAAAAAAAATCTATGATTCAATGCCAATTACATAACATAAATTCAATGGATCTACTAGTATTTTCATATGATTCTTTATGTTGATGTTGAAATCATGGGTAACTTTTTACTAGGCCTTATATAAGTTCAGTTCTTCAATTCTTTGTTTTGGTTTTTGGTTCGATTCCGGTTCCTATCTGATACCCACAGTTTCCCAACTCATGATCCAAATGGTAATATAGGTGAAACAAAATAAAAAATTTCAATTCTGGTTATCGGTTTTAGGTTCCGTTTTTATGCCTAGACTACAATTCACCATGTCATTCAACTAGTTCTCCATTTTTTATTTTTTATTATAAAACAACAAAATAACTTGAAAAAAAATCTTATTTTATTTTAAAACACCATAGTAGGTTAGGTCGAAATATTTCTATCAAGACCCAGCAAAAAGAGAGACAATGGCATATTATTAAGTTAGATGGTGGAGGTAAGGTAGACATAATTTATGTAATTTTTGTAAACTATCAATATTCAAACACTTTCATGATAAGCAAACCTACACAACATATATAAATACTTGAGTTTGCTTTACAAGAGATCATATTTCTCTTTTTTAAAAATATGTTAGTCTATAACATGCTAATAATCAAACCCACAACAAAACATTATATAAATACTTTTGCTTTACAAGAGATTATATTTTACAACTGAAACATGTCAACGTTTTGGATGTGTCTAGAATGTATACAGTGCATATATATATATATATATTAAAGACTGTTCAATTTTATTTTTGTGTTGATATGTGTAGTATATTCCATGTAAACCATAGGCATATGCACATTAATATTTGACATTGTATGCGAGCACCAATCAAGATTTATAAATCAAGAAAAACAAAAATCATTTCACCAAATTCACATTGGTCACACAAGATTAGTAGTTGCTCATTGTTGAAGGTAAATTGCTAAATCAAGCTAATGAAATAAATTAGCTCTGCACAATTTTATATTCTTTAACATACGGATGAATTAACTTAATATACATGGATGACCAAAAGATTCATTTTCTAACATTAATAATTTAAAAATTAACGAACTAACAGAGAGAATTTTTTTTAATGTCATATCTATCATTTTCTTTTTATTTAATTACATAGTTGCCAATAAACATTGTTTATCAATTACAACTGATACTATTCATACGTTAACAACAATAGTGAATACTTGTTGTATGATAACAATATTATCTAACATGTGTAAATTGTGTTAACACATATTATTTAAAATTGTGTATGTTAACATGTTATGTTTATCAGATATAATTGTTAGTATGCTATTATTATAACGATTTAATTTGTTAAATCAGTTAACATAGGGTTATCATATAATGAATTATATGTTTATTTAGTTATTGTGATAACTCATCATCGGAATAATAATAATATATGATATTTTTTAACAGTATATGTATTGATTATCATGCTAACAGTAATATTGTTATATTGTAACATGCTAACAATATTTGATAAACGTTGTTAGCATGTTAATATTTTGTTTAATGTATGTGTTAGTAACAATAAATAAACAGTTATAGACTGTTTGTTGTTGGATAATTTAGGGTTTTGTGTTTTAGGAAGTAGGAATTGACTGCTCAGAAGAGGAGAAGGAAGATTCTATTTGTCTCGGTTATTCAAGAGATTGCAGAATTTGTGGAACGAACCACCCGGTTCCCTCCAATTTCAGAACATCGCTGTCCGCTGGGATATTTTGAGTTGAATGGTCAATGGTCTGCAGAAAGAGTGAAAGACAATGATCGAAACAAAGGGAGTTGACTTTTTGTTTGTTGAAAAAAAAGCTTCTTTGAACGCGTCACCGGACGTTTTATTCACACTGAAAAAAGATCGACCGAAATTGAAGAAAAACAAACAGAAGAAGCACGAGTATGAAGCCTGCATCTTACATCTCCTTTTGTATTGTAGTGTCTGTCCTAACTCTGCAGCTCATCAATGGTTCATTGACAGCAACACCTCCACCTCCACCTGGTAATTCTTCAACTTCTTGTAACAGAACCTGTGAAGGAATCTCAGTTCCGTTCCCGTTCGGAATCGGGAAGGATTGTTATCTCAACAACTGGTACGAGGTTGTCTGCAACACCACCACTTCTGGAACAACTGTTCCGTTGCTCTCACGGATCAACAGGGAAGTGGTGAACATCTCTCTTCCAGATGGTAATAAACCATACGGAGTGGTTCACATCAAAGGTCCCGTGACTTCGTTGGGTTGCTCTAGTCAAGGACTGGAAAAGTCATCGCCGGATTTGAATGTCACGGGCAGAGGCAGTCCATATTTTCTCACAGACGAAAACCGTCTCGTGGCTGTTGGTTGTGGTACCAAGGCATCGCTAACAGATATCAAGTCAGAGATCTTAGGTTGTGAATCGAGCTGCCAAGACAGTAAAAGTAATCAACAAGTAACAAACTCAATCTGTGATGGTTACAGATGCTGCCAGGCGAGGATACCGGCGGAACGTCCACAAGTTATAGGTGTCAATATAGATGTCACAGGAGGAGAAGGATGCAGAGTTGCCTTCTTGACTAAAGAAAGGTATTCGCCCATGAATGTTACGGAGCCAGAACAGTTTCATTCCAAGGGGTATGCTTTAGTAGAGCTTGGATGGTACTTTGATACTTCGGATTCTCGCTTTAGGAGCCCCTTAGGTTGTAGAAATATGACCCGCTTCAGTTCTTACAGCTCCTTTGATAAATGCGGTTGCGAGTATCAATACTTTTCTGGGATGAGTTATAGGAATTGCTATTGCAACAATGGCTACACAGGGAACCCATATATTCGACATGGCTGCATAGGTTAGTGATCGTTTCTTCTTCTTTTTCTTCTTTTGTTACTGCCTTGACCATATCAAGTCATCAATAACTATGATATAAAATGTGTGTAGACATAGATGAATGCAAAGGACCCAACATTTGTGGAGAAAGGACTTGTGTGAACGGGCCTGGAATGTATAGCTGCGAGCCCAAAGTTACCAAGCCGGAAAAAGCTTCTGTGCTTCAAGGTGAGTTAAAGTAGCATCTTGCAGCTACGATACTACAAGATATAGAACATAACAAGTAGTTTACTTTATGGTTTTTCTTTGTTGGAGTAGGCGTTCTTATAGGTCTAGGAGTGTTGCTTTTCGTCCTCGGAATCTTGGGGCTGTACAAACTTGTTAAGAAGCGAAGGAAGATCATCCGCAGCAAGAACTTTTTCAAACGTAATGGAGGCTTATTGTTGAAACAACATCTAACTACCACGAAGGCCGGAAATGTAGAGATGTCAAAGATATTTAGCTCAAAAGAGTTGAAGAAAGCCACCGATAACTTCAACATGAACAGAGTCCTTGGGAAAGGAGGTCAAGGAACTGTGTACAAAGGAATGCTAGTAGATGGAAGAATCGTTGCGGTTAAAAGATCTAAACTGGTGGACGAAGACAAGATGCAAGAGTTCATCAATGAAGTAGCACTTCTCTCACAGATTAACCACAGGAACATTGTGAAACTTTTGGGATGTTGCTTAGAGACTGAAGTCCCAATCTTGGTTTACGAATATATTCCCAATGGAGATCTGTTCAAGCGTCTTCATGATGAATCTGATGATTACAACATGACTTGGGAAGTGCGTCTTCGCATAGCCATAGAGATCGCGGGAGCACTTTCATACATGCATTCAGCTGCATCGTTTCCGATATACCATAGAGATATCAAGACTACAAATATACTACTGGATGAGAAATACAGAGCCAAGGTGTCTGATTTCGGGACATCAAGATCGGTAACCATTGATCAAACTCACGTGACAACATTAGTTGCAGGGACTTTTGGGTACATGGATCCAGAGTACTTCCTATCAAGCCAATATACTGATAAGAGTGATGTTTACAGTTTCGGGGTTGTCTTGGCTGAGCTCATAACCGGAGAAAAACCACTATCTCGTGTCCGGACTGAAGAAGGAAGAGGATTGGCAACTGAATTTCTTGAAGCCATGAAAGAAAACAGAGTGATGGACATCATTGATGTTCGAATCAAAGACGAAAGCAAGCTGGAACAAGTGATGGCAGTTGCAAAACTCGCTCGAAGGTGTCTAAGCCGAAAAGGAAGGAAACGACCAAACATGAGAGAGGTTTCAATTGAGCTGGATAGGATTCGTTCATCACCTGGAAATGTAAAAGTATATTCTGTAAACGATGATGAAGATGATCGAGCCATGGAAATCAAGAAAATATAACTAGTGGGGATCCAAACCGGTGGTTTCTCAACGAACTTGGTCAAAATAGACCAGAACACTCAGGTGTTTCGATTATAAATCTCTGTTTTTTCACAATGTAATGAAATACTACACACAAATGGCATTATAGAATCAATACAAAAAAGAATGTTGTAGATCAATAACAATAAGGTGGGGTGTCAGTTTTGGCTCGATGACAGACACTCTAAAAGAATTTGAGTTTCCCTTTAGAGATAGCTTGGGCAATTTGTAATTGACACAATGCCTTCTCTTTCCCGGTCAAGCCATAACACGAGGAGTGCCTAGCGCCTAAAGTGACTGCAAAGTATAGATAAACAGTGCATAGGAACGCCAAAAGAACCAATGCTGTTAATAGATATCGATGCCTCTTAATAACAGTCGAGCAGCTACCCAAATCTTCCCACTGCTTCTTTAGAGATTGGTGTCTCCTTAATGGTGAAGATACATTCCCATCAAGAACCATGGCTTGATCACCAAACCTGCAAATTGACACACAGTGTCAATCACACAATTGCACAACCAAACCAAAACAGGATTTTGGAGTGGAGAAGATCCAATCAAAGTGAATGTAAATTGTAGGCAGGAAAGCAAGCAAGAGACATAGAACAATATGGAAACGAGTGCAAACCAAGCTTCGATCCTTGGCAAAATAAGGAAATTAGGCCAAAAATAACGTCATTTTCAGTCAATCATCATCCATCGATCACAATAAACGACTCGTCGTCAAAGCACATTGGATTAAGAGAGAGATTCGAGGGAATGAACACGATCAATCGAAGGATACATAATCAAAATATCATGCCGATAGCTGACGGAATAGATCGAAAAGTACGTGAAGGTTTTTTAGAAAAACGAACCGGTGAAACAAGCAGATATGAGAATCGGTTAGAGATCTGGGGAAGATAAAGCAGCTGCTTCCAGCTCCGTCGACAGGCAAATCGGACAAGCCCAAAATTAGTCCGCCGCTCGATGTTGATTCTCCGGCAGCGTCACCGATATAGATGGAGAGATCAAATCAATCTACTCCGTAGCTTGATGGCTCGAGCGGGGCCGATTTGCCGGATGACGCCGTACGATGTTTTATTTGACAATTAAGGAAGCCCGTTACATACGACCAGAATTTAGGGATTTATATACAAAATTTTAAAAGATAAATAAGGAAAAAGATGGACGAAAAAGAATTTTTTAAAAAAAAAGGAAAAAGATAAAGAGAGAGGGAAAAAATGATTATGACCGTTTCACACAATATAATGAATTGTGTTTGGTATAATACCAATTGACACTAATAGCACAATGGGAAGGTATCCCTTAAATCTTCCCCAGGTCCCGAGTTCGATCCACAATGGTAGATGATTTTTTTGATTTGTTTAGAGCTAAACGACGTCGTTTCAAGCTTGATAATCTATGGTATAAAACTACGTCGTTTTGATTAACGACAGCAGTTAACGTCTATTTAATGGCGTTAAAAAATTCTGTTAAATCTGTAAACGGCGTGTTAATTTGGCAAGTCAACCTAAAGTTTGGGTTTTTAACGAAAGTCAATGAATATTCTAGTATTTTTGTGGCCACACAAAAAGTTGATGTCTAAATTGGCCATTCATGCAAAATTGGGGATTTATATGGCCGAATTCCCTTATTTTAATTGAGAAGTGTCTTTAGCCTTATATTCACTATTAAAATGGTTAATTACTTAATTATCCTTAATAAAATTATGTTTTTTATTTTGTTAACCTTAGTTTATATTATCAATTTTATTATATTTTATTTTAGAGATAAATCCAAGCTTATATTAAAAATAAAAAAATCAAGATGATAAATACAAAACTATTTTTAAATAAAAAATTTAAATATGATATATATGATTGTTGTAGATAATAAAATTTTATATAGTAAATTTTAATTATTTAGAAAATTTGAATTTCAATAAATAACTATTTTTAAATAAAAAATTTAAATATGATATATATGATTGTTTTAGATAATAAATGTTTATATAGTAAATTTTAAATAGAATTTGAATTTCAATAAATATAAATAATAATTAATAGATATACTGATGTTTATGTATAATTATAATTTATTATAACTAATATAAAAATATGTTGACAAAGTAGATTTACATACATATAATATACATGTATTGTATAGGGCAAATCGCATAAATAGCACAAAAATATGGCTTGTCAAAAATATAGCACCAAGGAAGAAAAATCATAACAATAGCACAAAAACATGTCTTGTCACTAAATTAACCCTAACCCTTAACCTTAAATACTAAACCCTAAATCCTAAATACTAAACCCTAACCTTAAATAATAAACTCTAAACCCTAAATACTAAACCCTAAACCCTAAATAATTAACTTTAAATCCTAAATTATATAATGCTATAAAAGTCTTTGTAATTAAAATAATGTTAAAAATGTGAATTATTTTATTTGGTGCTATATTTATGATAATGTATGTTTTTCTGCTATTTTATGCATTTTCTCTATTGGTATATATATATTTATATACATATGGTGCGAGCAAATCATACTAGTTAGAATTAATCTTCGATAATGAAATTATATTATGCGTTTTGTCAAAAAAAAAAATAAAAAAAAATATATATATATATATATATATATATTGCAATTTTTTTATCTAAAGTATGTAAGCAAAAAAAGGAAGAAAAGAAAATTGATATTAAAATATTGGGCATTTATTGGGCCATAAGTGGGCTTATTATGAAAGGCCCATCAAATTGGTATTGATGATTAATTACCGATTCCGTGTTAGCTGTTCAATCAGCAGCGAGCCAGCGAGAATAAGGAAACACCCGAGTCAGTTGTTCTACTTTTCAAGGAGAGGAAAGCGATCGATATACGATAGCCAAGGTATTTTGATATTCTCTTTGCTGAATCGATTTGGGTTCTGTTTTTCTTCTCCTCCGGAGCTAAAATCCGATTTCCAAAACTAGTTTCTTTGATTCCGTCTCGAATTTTGATTCCGTCTCGAATTTGGGGGAAAGAATCACCTTATTTGATCCAATTCCAATTTCATAGGGTTGGTCCGTGGAAAATTTGATTAATTTTCGTTTCGGTGTCTCAATCCGAGATTAGGGGTTTTGTGTGATAACTTGGTAAAGATTATATGAGAAGAAGGTTGTCTGATGATATGTGTTTGTGTTTTTGTTCAAACTAGCAGCTGAATATTGAATCCAATCTTTGATCTTCGAGGAGAAAAAAAGATGTTCGCAGCTTCTTGTCTCGCATCCTGCTGTGCTGCTTGTGCATGCGATGCTTGCCGTACAGTGGTTTCTAGTATCAGCAGACGTTCTGCAAGAATTGCTTACTGTGGTCTCTTTGCACTTTCCTTAATCGTATCATGGATTCTCCGTGAGGTTGCTGCTCCTCTCATGGAGAAGCTCCCTTGTAAGTTTCTCTTTTTTTCTTCTTATGTCCTTGTATTGTTTTTTTTTTTAATTTTAGCTTGGAGCTTATAAGGACATTTTACAGGGATTAATCATTTTCACAAGACACCTGATCGGGAATGGTTTGAGACTGATGCTGTGTTGCGTGTCAGCTTAGGGAATTTCGTGTTTTTCTCTATTCTATCGTTTATAATGATTGGCGTGAAAAATCAGAAAGACCCTCGTGATGGTATACACCACGGTGGTTGGATGATGAAAGTAATCTGTTGGTTCATACTGGTCATCTTAATGTTCTTCGTTCCAAATGAAGTCATCAGCTTTTATGGTAAGTGCCATCTATGATTGCTCATGTTTTATGTTCCTGAAGAAGTGATTAGTGAAATAAAACTTAAAACTAACGAGAATCAATCCAACATCATGCAGAGTCGATGTCAAAGTTTGGTGCTGGGTTCTTTCTTCTCGTTCAAGTTGTGCTGCTTTTGGATTTCGTTCATGGATGGAATGACACATGGGTTGGCTATGACGAGCAGTTCTGGTTAGTATATATATCTGCCATCATTTGTGACTTTATTATGCCACTGCTAATCTAAGCATTGGACTTTTTATACAGGTATGCTGCGTTGCTCGTTGTTTCTCTTGTATGTTACTTGGCAACATTCGTCTTCTCTGGACTTCTCTTCCATTGGTTTACTCCATCTGGACATGATTGTGGACTCAACACTTTCTTCATTGTCATGACTTTGATATTTGTCTTCGTCTTTGCTGTTGTAGTTCTGCATCCTGCTGTGAGTTTTGACTTTCAAAACCTTTCATTTCTGTTATATGAAATGGTAGTTGTTTCTCTTCTTCAGACTCAATGAAAACCAAATTAACCTTTATTTTGCAGGTCGGTGGAAGCATTTTACCAGCATCAGTTATATCTTTCTACTGCATGTACCTCTGTTACAGTGGACTTGCAAGTGAACCCCGAGATTACGAATGCAATGGTCTCCACAAACACTCCAAAGCTGTTTCAACAGGCACAATGACCATTGGGTTACTCACAACGGTTCTGTCTGTCGTTTATTCCGCCGTTCGTGCTGGTTCTTCCACTACCCTTCTCTCCCCTCCTGATTCTCCCCGTGCAGGTATATTTCCACAAAAGAAAATCCTTGTCCCAAATTCCGTTTCTTGCTTTGGTTTTTGTTTAGTTCTCCACATTGTCTGCGTATGTTTGGTATTAGTTGTCTAAAAGCAGATTTGAGCGTTAAAACATCTATAGTGGTTTAATTTGTTAACTTATCTTTGAATTGAAACCAAACTAAAACTTGGATTGAACATCCCAAGTTTGAATCCTTGATTAAGTGCTTTTGCTTCCGACTATTTTAACGTATTTTGCTTTGTTAAAAATGTTCAGAGAAGCCTCTGCTTCCGCTAGATGGGAAAGCAGAAGACAAGGAAGAGAAGGAGCACAAGAAGCCAGTGACATACTCATACGCATTCTTCCACGTCATCTTCTCTCTCGCCAGCATGTACTCTGCGATGCTCTTAACTGGTTGGTCAACTTCTGTTGGTGAAAGTGGCAAGCTGGTCGATGTCGGGTGGCCGTCTGTTTGGGTCCGTGTTGTGACCAGCTGGGCCACTGCTGGTCTCTTCATTTGGTCACTTGTTGCTCCGATGCTCTTCCCTGACCGTGAGTTCTGAGCTTAATAAATCCACCAGAGCTTCTGAAAAACTTTTCATGAATCTTGAAATTTGTAAAAAAAGAAGATAATTATCTACGGACTATAATAGAGTGTATCGGGTGCTGCTATATGATGCTATCTCGCGCATGGCCTTTGGTCCATTTGTAATATAAATATTTCCTTCGTAAATTTCAACGGTCTCGTATTAAATATTTTTGTAAAAATAAATCAATATGCAGGTGAATATAACTGAAATAATAAACTTTTGGTGTGTAAAACCCACCTGAAATAACTAATTAAAAATGCTTCGTATTTGGATATCAGTTTTTTTTTTTGTCAACCGATTGATCATTCACGGGCCAATGTATTATTACAAACGGGCCAGAAGCCCAAACGAGGAAAAGTAAAACGCGTGTGCAGATAAAAGATAACGCTGCCACGTGGCAGCTGCAGAAGAAGCTCGCCATGCAAGACACGCGTCGCACGGAAGAAGCACCGCCGGGAAACCACAAACCGGCGTGGAGGAAAACGCCGATGGAGCTCGCCGATCCATTCATCGTCAGAAGCTAAGTCCGTTTGCCGACCACCGCATCCCGAAGCCACCGTTAGAACCAACCTGCAACAAAGAAACACAAAGGCAAAAGCTACACAAAGACCTCCGGAGCCATGGAGACGCCACCGCCGCTAGGAGAAAACTCTTAACTGTTGCCCAAGTCGCTTGTCCTCTAAAGCTAGGGTACGACAGCGATATTAATCCAGACCAACCAAAGAATCTGAAGCAGAGCTCAGCCCAAATCGAGGAGGTAAACGGCGCAGAGAGAGAGAAAGGGAGCGAGATCGAAGAACCTCGCAGAGCGAGAGGAGCCGGGAGAACCCGGATAAGTCCGCAGAAGCGGAAAGACGTCAGCCATAGAAAGCCAATCGGAGTTTATTGGAGTCGGAGGGCCAGAATCAAGACAGGATCCAACCCTAACTTGAAAACCAAAACGAAAGAAACTGGTATAAACACACCGGAGATCCGGAGAGACCGAACCAGATAAACGGCGAGAAAAAGATGATGCCCTCTGAAGGATAGGAAAGCGAGAAGAGGGAAACCATCAGAAAAAACTCGCAGAGCGGAGGAGAAAAAGAAAGAAAACCGCTCAGAAACGGCGGCGATTCCGGTGAACCGGAAATCGCCCACTCTCAAGAGAGAGAGACGGTCTTCCTAACTGCTGGTTTTCGCTCGGATATCAGTTTTAAATACAGAAATGTGAAATTTTAGTTCACTTAATATAAGATTACTAATTAATTTTCTTTTTAATAAATATTACTGGAAAATATGGGAGATATTTAAATGTTAGGCCAGTCTGTCACGTGCGATGTACTTGATTTGGAGGTATCTTGCAGTGAACCGCACGTGGGTTCCTATTACGCGTTTTAAATTCCGAAACGCTCGATTGATTGCGACTGTTTTTTCGCCAACCTCTTGGAAACAGCTCTTTTAGGTCACTTTGTATCTCCCTCGCCGGACTCCCCCGACGCCGCCGGTAATATCTTATTGTTTCAATTCGTCGACATGAAGCTCACCGTCAAGACTCTCAAGGGTAAACATTTTGAAATTAGGGTTCAGCCCACCGACACGGTCAGTCCTTGTCTTTTTTTCTTCTGCTTCCTTCGTTCAAATGTACGTGTAATTGTGTTAGGAAATTAGTAAATTCAGATATCGTGTAACAATGAGAAGCCAAGTTCCGTGCTTTAATACCAATTTACTGTTATATACGACTTGATGAACAGTTTTCAATATGCTAGATTCAGAATTTCAAGTTTCTCGATTAATTTGTCTTGTTGAGTGGAGTGTATATGTTGTTGTGTATGTGTTCTTATGTAAAGATAATGGCGGTGAAAAAGAATATTGAAGATTCACAGAGTAAAGACAACTATCCATGTGGACAGCAAATGTTGATTCACAACGGAAAGGTTTTGAAAGATGAAACGACTTTGGTGGAGAACAAGGTCACCGAGGAGGGTTTTCTTGTCGTCATGCTTAGCAAGGTACTGTACTTATTTAATTTCTTATGAAGTTAGGTTTTGCATATGATGCAGTTTCTGATTTTCTTTTATCTTCTTTAAGGTAGGATAATGTTTAGTATGAGATATAAGCAATATATGAGATGATTTTGGTAGAAGCTTGAATGAATATTAGGTTAAGAAACGTTACAAGATAACCTATTTGAAGCAATGCGATCTTTGGCTATTCTGTTTTTTCTTTTGGTTGTTCTAATCTTAGAACAGGTGTGCTAGATGCATGCTTTGTTATTCCTTCCTTGTAAAATTACATATAGTACTTTTTATTAGTCTGTGGTGAGGTGACAGTATCCTTACCTTTATCTTTTGCAATTGATAGAGCAAAACTGCAAGTTCAGCTGGTCCATCTTCTGCTCAGGTAAGCGTATTTCTTATTTTCTCATCTTGTTTGTTGCACACCACTTGGTCAGTCGAGTGTTCTTAGTGGAAAACTTTGTTACTATCTCACAGGCTACTTCCACGACTACATCTACCACATCTTCAACTACGGTAATTTTCTTGCATATCTGCTCTTGTTTGGGAGTTAACTGATTACCATCTGGATTCGTTGGTTCATTTAATACAAGCTTGTACCAATCAACCAGCCTGCAGCTCTGCCTACAGCTCAGTCTCTAGCTGTGCCAGCTTCAAATTCCACTCTTGCTCCAGAACAACCGGCGTAAGTTTTGTTTTTGTCATAAGAGGCTTTGTTGGAAAAGTTATCTTCAATAATATAAGTTACCTTAGTTTATATTTTGAGGATTTTATGGCTACTCTGTGACCTTTAAACGATTTAATTTTATGTGTAGGGCACAAAGTGACACCTATGGCCAGACTGCTTCAACTTTAGTTAGTGGCAGCAATATTGACCAAATGGTTCAACAAATAATGGAAATGGGAGGAGGCAGCTGGGACAAGGAAACAGTTACTCGTGCACTTCGTGCAGCGTATAACAACCCTGAGAGAGCAGTGGATTATTTATACTCTGTAAGTCCCGTCTCTGTAACAGTGTCATGTGAATGTTTTAAGGGAATATAACTGCTGAAATTTGTTTTATTTTCAGGGAATTCCTGAAAGAGAAGCTGTTCCAGTACCTAACATATCGGGAGTAGGATCTGGTGCAGACCTTGCGGCTCCTCCTGCCTCCGGAGGACCCAATTCTTCTCCTTTGGATATGTTTCCCCAGGTAAGTGCTTGGTATTTTTGTGCATCGAAAAGATTTCTCGGAGTTGAGTTCCTGTTGCATGCTACGGGTTTGTTTTTCCCAGGAAGCAGTGTCTGATGCTGGTGCTGGAGATCTTGGAACGCTTGAATTCCTCAGAAGCAATGATCAGGTTGTCATTATATCTTTATCCCTTCTTTTCATTAGTGAGATCGAGTAGAATGATTAAGGATTTGAAACTTGATAGCTAGATTTGTTAGAAGCCTGTTTCATCACCTTCAGGGAGGTGTATTCTAGTCTACTCTTATATGATATTGCTTTAATCATTCAACAAAGCTTCCTCATACATTAATTTTGTTAAATTTCCATTTGTTTTAGTTTCAACAATTACGATCCATGGTCAATTCCAACCCCCAGATTCTCCAGGTAAGTTAGCCTTTACCCTTCTCAATAATGTTTTGGGTCCATATATTAGTAGCCTGACCTTTTTATTGCTTGTGAACATCTCATCTCTGCTTCTGTTACAGCCTATGCTTCAAGAGCTCGGAAAGCAGAACCCCCAACTTCTGAGGCTGATTCAAGAGAACCAAGCCGAATTTCTTCAGTTACTTAACGAGTCCAACGAAGGATCTGACGGGTGAGTACTCTATACAGTCTGCAGATTGTTTTCTTGGTTTGGCCACTGGGTGAATCTCTAAATCTGTGGATGATTAAAGCAATCACGTCTAAATGTGATCCCATGACTCTAACTGACTGTGCAAAACTGTCAGGGATATGGAAATTTTGGACCAACCCGAGGAAGAAATGCCACATGCAGTCAACGTTACTCCTGCAGAGCAAGAGGCGATTCAACGGGTACATACACACACATATTATTCCTCATCAACATTATAACAACCTTAAATATCGCTCTGTCTAATCCCTTCTAACTGTTGCCTTAAAACCTCTTCTATAATCAGCTTGAGGCGATGGGATTTGATCGAGCATTAGTGATAGAAGCCTTCCTTGCGTGTGACCGTAACGAGGAATTGGCTGCAAACTATCTGCTTGAGAACTCGACAGATTTTGAAGACTGAGTTACCACAACAGAACCATCCTTTTTAACCATATCGGAGCACAAGAAAAGAAAAAACGTTTTATTTTGTCGAAACCATTCATTTATACTCTACTCGGAATCTCAGATGATCATATCTTATTCTTACATCGTCATATTTATCATAAAGAATGATTTTTGTTTTCCACGTTTGCGTTTTGTGCGATTCCCATTCGTCTTTGTTAGTAGTGAGCTTGATCTCTCAATCTATTTGCTGTGTAGTTGGAATTTTCTTTACTAATTATCAGAAAGTACTAGTGATGAAACAAACTGAACAAAGAATATTTATGGGATCAATCTCAGGTTCAAATCTGCTGCCACACAACTTAATCTTAAGCCTCTTTGCTCCCATCTGGTTTATTACACCACTTAATCTTAGCCAGCTAATTTGTTGATGGTATCCTGTTCTCCAGGCTATTATTTTAGAAAGGGTATGGCTCTACTACTTAGATTAACATTCCTTTCTTTAAAAATATGTGTTTAAAATTGCCTCTGTTAAAAATTGTCTTGTTATAAAAATCTTAAGGATGATAAATAAGAAATATTACCAATGAGAGATGAATGACTGATAATTTATTGTACATATATTATATCAGATTTATTGTAGAGAGGAGATTTATTGTAGGAGTGGTGGTGAACGAGAAGGTGAGAGAGACTAAGAAGTGAAGATTGTTTTATTTTCTTAAGCATGTGTTACAATGAAGAGGAGAATAACGTTTTTTTTTTTACATCTGGTGAAATATATTAGAAGCAATCTAGAGAAATACAACTGAGCATGATATACATGAACTAAACCCGAAAAGTTACAAGGCAGATAGGACGGCAAGAAACAAATTCCTTTTCCAGTCTAAAACATGGAGATATTATCTTCAAAAGACTCCTTGTGGGTAGTCTGGGTTAAAAAGAAACTCATTCGCAATGGCTCTTTTTGGTTTGTCCCGGATAATGCCTATTGGGGATCATGGACGTGGAAGAAATTGTGAAAATATAAAGACTTGGCTTGATCTTTTCACATAATAACAAGATTCAAAAACGAAAGGATCGAATGTCAGGGACAAAACAGAAAACCACTGCTTCACAAGCTGTTATCTAAGTGAACCGCTACGGTTAATAGATTGATCTGGTCCAAAACAAACTCAAACCCGAAGCAAACGGGGCAAAACATGGAGTTCAAATTAATGACAAGCTCATCCTCCACGCATATGTGCACCGAGTTCACCAAACTGATCATCAGCTTCAACAGTGTCGTCTGAGAGACGGACTGCATCGAGCTTCTGCTTAAGGATATCTATAGCATTCAGTACCAGCTGTGAAGCCTTCACTGCACCTGTGGATTCAACAGTGAATATAAAACTGTCATCCTTTGGACGGATCTCAATGAGACCCGGTTTCCCCATGGCTTCTGCTTTCTTGATCACTTCTTCATCGTAAGTGTATGCTT
The DNA here is from genome assembly GCA_030180135.1 of Orychophragmus violaceus. Lineage (NCBI taxonomy): Eukaryota > Viridiplantae > Streptophyta > Magnoliopsida > Brassicales > Brassicaceae > Orychophragmus > Orychophragmus violaceus. The sequence goes on from CM058229.1 coordinate 6,546,332, forward strand.
CCGGATCAACCACCACAACCTAAAGAAGCAAGGTATCATTCACAACTAGAAAGATATCTATTAAAGTTTCAAAGCTATAAACTTGTAAAGATGTCTTTCTTTCACAATGTCCAAACTAACCTGTCTGGTGTCTGAATCAAAGCCAAAAACTTTGGTTGGACTGCTCTCAACCAAGTCGATCTTTTCCTCGTCTGTCAAAGTGTCCATCAGATCTTCATTGATATTTATGTCAGGCTCATACATAAACGTAACAGTAGCTGCAGGAGACCATTTTGCATGATCTTTCCCGATTCCTTTCCTTGCTATTGCCCTAAGCTTTAGTTCTTGTCCACGGCGCAGTTTCACTATGATAATTCCCCTGAAACCAAAAGAAAAATTCACGAACAAAATGAGCTAGCAGAACAAATAAAGGCAACCCAACTACCAAATTAAAAGATCAAAACAACCAAGAGCAAGAAGATTTAACCAGAAGACTAGAAGAGCATCAAAATTCACAAAGCAAGTATTTTGCATTCCTGGATTACTTAACATTTTCGTAAAACCAGCAAAAAAAAGATTGCCTCTTTTTTAAGACTGTAACCATCGTAAATCAATCTCAAAACTTGTTTTAGCAGTGCCCTAAACTCTAGATTTACCATCTCAAATCGTGTCATTGAGACAAAAAGATTATCACATTCCTGCATTTAACAACTAAAACGAATCAGGGAAAGGAGATGCAGCCGAATAATTATCAGATTCCTGCATTCAACAACTTGACAATGATGAAAAGATGATACCTTTGCTCGCTTGAATCAGCTCCAGATGAATCGATGCCGAAATCAACAGGAGTAACAGTAGGATCAGCACTGTAGAGATCCCTACTAGTAACATCTAGGGTTTGGTCAGTGACACATTTAGCGCTAAGACGAAACTCAACAGAGCAAAACTCGCACTGTCCATCTCCATCGCAAGCATCGCAGTCTCGAGAGAAGCGCATGCTCATAGCCCTTTCGCTAGTGAGAGGGATAAGACCTAATCGATGAGCAATGAACTCATCGTTGAGAACAGAGGAATTAACCTCTATTTCGACCAGATCGATTGCAACGGTGGGGACTTCGGAAATCATTACGCGACGGAGAGCGTTGGCCATGGATACATCGGTCTCACGAAGCTCGAACTTGGCGTAGTCATCTTTGAGCTCACGGATCTTCACCTTTGGGAATCTCTGGTAAGCGGCACCAGTGTCCATCTCAAAGTTCGTTGCTTTCTGATTACTCTGTAACTTAGGTCTTTAGGATGAACAATACATATGTTTCTTAACTTTCTTTGACTGACGGAGGAGAAGACGGAGAGAGACTCGTGAAGACATAAAAGTGAGCAGTGGTTAAAGTAAGCTGTTGGGCCTGGTTTAAGATATTTTTGGGCCTGGTGTATTGTTATTGTTTTTCAAGAGTGAATATTCTCCGACATTTTCTTATACAATATTAAGCCTAGCCACTCGGGTATGTAGTTAGGTTCAGTTCGATTTCGAATATTTTGGTTTTAGAAATTTAGAATCCGTCTGATATTTTATAATTTTTGGTTTGGTTTAGATATTCGTAAACAAATCTAACAAAAAGAAAAAAGAATCGATTAGTTAAGTGTACTAAATTTATAACACCACATACAATATACAATGTCTATTAATGGTCTTTTCAATGAAATAATTTTCTTTTTGAAAAAAGAGAAAGATAAGAATCCCACATCAAAAATAAAAAAGAAGAATTTGGTAGAGTCCGGGCTATAAATAAAATTTCTTTCTTCTAAAACTTACCATCTCAAACAATTGAGTTTAGTAAAATCGTGGCATGTTTATATATATTATGGGTTATATCTAGTATATATGTGTATATATTATTGGGTATTCGGGTATCCGATCAAGTATCGGTTCGGATCCGGATATTACCCAATACCTAAAATACCAAAACAAATTATCCATCAGGTAAATATTATATAAACACATCGGTTTCGGGTTGGTCTATTTATGTTCGGTTCCTATTCGAGTAATCGATTCCGGTTAAAATGTCCATGCCTAATTCGAATATGCGCTAGACGTTAGTCGAATGGTTAAACTGGGACTAACACCTAACAGAAAAATCAGAAGGTACACGGAGATTCATCGGGCCGAATTTTATAGTTTTTATATCATTTATTAAATATATATAAGAGATATCGTGTGGGATACACAAAAATTTGTAATGATGTAATGGTTTTAGAGCTCCTTTCAATTTCTGGAACCATGGTCCGATCCATCCCCAACGTTCCAACTTTTTTTTCATTTCTTGCATCATTTTAACTGTTTTCTTCTGTTTTTCAATAAACTCCTACTCAAAATTCGTAGATCTATTACGAGAATATCGATTTTTCAAGATTTTGTCAACAATAAAACATAAAGAACATAATTCTCTCTAATCCAAGGTGGCTTCAGTCCAACATGAATATTATATAAAGGTATTGGACAAACACACCTTGCTAGCATATCTTCCATCATGTTTCTTATGCGAGGTATGTGAATGAACTCAATTGTTGTAAAGTTCCTCTTTCTTGTTTCGAACTCCTCTATGTGGATCGAGAAAGCTAGTCGTTCTTCTGGTTTCGACACTATCTTAACCAATTCTAAATAGTTTGTTGCAAATGTAATGTGAGAATGTTGGAGAACCTTAATGCACTCCATAGTCCATATTAGCGCTTCGAATTCTGCATATAGTGGGGATAAACTTGCACTAATATTCATTGCTCCCATCATAACATTTATATCTCTCTCGCTACTACTATACCACCCTTGACTTCTGTACTGCCCCCCCTTCCTTACATGATCTGTCCACAAAACACTATTGACCCTGTTAAACCAATTAATGTCTCAAGTTTTGTAATCCTCTTAAGGCTGACCGTGATTCATTTACCTAAGGTATTATGCATCTTCCCATGTCGCAGATTCTGTTTCTGCTATTTGTAAAGTTTCATGAGGGAGTCTGTCAATATGATTATACACTACACCATTCATGCTTATTGTCCAAGGATATATATTGTTATTATTGTCCAATGGTTATCTCTAAAATAGATAATCTATATTCGTATATATAGATGCTGAAGGGAATAAATCTGAGTTTGTTGGGGTTTTGAGACAATGTCAAGTTTGAATAGCCAGTGGACATTCAAATAAAACAAGTTTTATTGATTCCTCTTCTTTTCCACAACGTGCACAACGTATGTCACATTTTATTTCTTGTCCCTTCAAATTTTTTGTTACCTGTAAATATCCTGAGAATGATTGCCAAATAAAATATTTTATTTTAAGGGGACATTTTATATTCTAAGAGAATGCTTGGAGACTTTTAACAATTGGTCCAAGTTGGGGAAATATCACACCATTATCTAGAATTCCTCTTTGTATAATAACAAGATTTCACCGTGTATCTATCAGATTTTGTAAAATGTCATCCCAAAAAATCAAGTTTATTCATGCGAATAAACGAAATACTCATAATCAAAGCTACATTCGCTAGTTCCATGACCACCTCCTTTAATTGTTTATTCCAAATCTGATTTTGATTTATCAACCAGTTGGTCAACCGTTTCCAAATTTTGAATTGAAGATGTTTTTTGTATTGCTTGTCTCGAGCGATAGGATGGTATCCAAGAATCGTTCGAAATTGAAATGGATTCCTTTGTTCCCACTCTCTTGATAAGTCTTTTTAACCAGAGACCTAGTTGAGGTAATAATCCTTCAACCATATGATGATGAATGTGACCTTATCGGATCTAAAGCATCCGTATTCCGAAAGTATCCTCTCTTGAAAACTTTTGAGAACAATATATCTGGCTTATTAATTAATCTCTATAATTTTTGCCAGGAAATCTGTATTTATATCATGAAAGGCTCGAAAACCAATCCCATTGTTTTCTTTATCTCTGCATAGTTTATCCCAAAACACCCAATACATACATGTACTTATTCCCCCCTCCGCTCCGAACTCAACCAAAAGTTAGAAACTACACTCGTGAATTTTATAGTAACTGTTTTTGGTAATCGTAACAAGACATTACATGATTTGGTAAAGTTGTGGCCCCCGCCTATATCAAGACCTTATTTCCTCCTCGGAAGAAGAAAAGGGGAAACTATTGAGGATAAAAGACAAGTTATAACGGGAAAAAATGGTTTTCAAACTTCCAAATTTTGATCGTTTAGGCTTAATTCATGATGGTCAACCTCCGCCGAACGCCTATATATTGATTAAACGGTCGCGTTAACCACGTTTTTGAACATGGCTATTAATAGACTTTTTTCTAGAAATAACATTAGTATTATGATTTGTAACAATGAGTTTAAATTAAATTTTGATTATTTCATGAAGAGTATTTTGATCCTTTTAAACTAGATAAATGTATGATTACATTAAATATTTTTATATTATTATTTTATTCAAAATATATTCATTATATTTCAATATATTATTTTATTTTAAATAAAAATATATATTTTATAGTGTAACAAATCTTGTAAAATCCTTTTGAAAAAAATATTTTTTTTTTAAAAATGTTAATTATATTTGTAATTATTCTTAAATTTATTCTAAAAATAATTTTAATTTACATTTTTATTTTTTTATAAAAAATGAAGTATCCTTCTAATATATGTATAAAGATATATATTACATAAGCATAATTAATTTATTAAAGAAAATGATAAGTATAACTAAATTATTAATTAGCTTTGAAATTATAATCTGTTTTTAATTAAGCATATGAAAATTATATTGAATATTTTTAATTTGATAAAAATATAAATTAGTCAATATTTATATTATTCGTGTATATGATGTGTCATATTACAATTGATATTTTAACTATTATGGCTTTTGGCGGTTGTTTCGTCAAATTTGCAAAATATTCAGACCACTACTAGATGGAATAAAAATAGATTAGTCAATTTTGATCATAAAATTATTAAAAATAAAATTTGCCAATTAAAAATTTATTAAAAATATAGAATTAACCAATTTCAGTTATAGAGACATTATAATTGAGCTTACACGATTGCAAAATGTTAAATGGATAGATTATTTTATTTTGAATTTCAAAACCTATAATTATATTTGTATAAAATTATAAATATAATTATTAAAATATTAGAAATACAAATAAATTCATATATGACTATATGTTGTTGCATAAAAATAAATATTTTTATATCAACACAATAAAAATTAAACCTATATAATAAATTTTTTACAATGGCTGTTTTAAAAAAAAATAAAGTATTATAATATTTTTATAAAATCTTGATTTTGTTTTACAACACGAATGAGAACCTAGTAAACCAAAAAAATAATTAAAATCTCTTTATTTCTAAGATATACCTTATTCCAAATACTACATAATTTTTTTTTTCTTTTAAACTAAAATTGTTAACTCTCACTTTATAATATGGATTACATAAAAAGTGAATTTAATAGTTAAACTTAAATTATTAATATAAAAATATTATTCAAATAGAAATGTAAAGAAAAATAAAACGCAGCATGTCTGCATATGATCAAGTGAACAAGTCTTAGGCGAGTCTGGTGATTAGATGATCGACTGTATTTCGATGTGAGGGTTCACCATATAAGAGCATATACATTAATGAACCTCTTTCATGAGTTCTTAAAAAAAATTATAATTTTTTTTTTGTAATAGATGAAACAAAAAAAATAAAAAAAACAGTAATCAATAAAGACGCGCCACATCACGTGAATAGTGAAGAATCTGGGTTCTTAGAGCAAGTCTATTCGTGGACCTTGGCACGAATTCTTAAAAAAATCCACAATAAACAATTGTTTTTAATTGTGAACATTTAAGAATCGGGTACTAAAAATCCTTAGTTAAGAACCCGGCTCGTCACTGTTCACGTGACGTGGCGAGCCGGGATTGATCCTTTCTTTTTTCATCTGTACAAAAAAAAATTAATATTTTAAGAACCCCATCATAGGTAATACGGATGTACATGCTCTTAAATTGCTTAAATAAAAATCCCTTAAAAGAAAGATTCTTAAATTAATTAATTTTTTAATCAAACCCTTTAGAATTTTGTGTCAACAACCGATGATGATGTATATGCTTTAACTGATTTGAGGTTAATTAATTCATTTCTGACTAACTACTAATTTTAAAAGTTGATATTTTTGGCATCCTTTTAAAAGATGATTAATCTACCAAATTAATGGAAAACTGAAACAAAAGTTTCTGTCACAAATAAATAAAGGAGGAAGTTTAATTACGAAAAGTGTAACGAAAGAGGATCACAGGCAGTCCATACGTTGCCACAAACTCTCCAGTCTTCAAGATTGTTACAAGAGTTGGTTGAATCAGAAAGAATAATTGGCGCTCTGTTACCAATTTTTTTTAGTTATGTGGAACTTTTCGTATAAAAATTATGTTTGAATTTGAAGTATAAAAAACCAACACTTTTGTATTACCATTATACTACCAATATCTTAGTTTTGTTATCAAAACTTTGATCTCCAAAGTTTAGAATTTTGATTTTGAATCTAATTTTTTTATTTTACCCATTTTAAAATACTTTTTATCCATTTCAAAATATAAGATACTCAACCAAAAACCGACATATTAAAAATTATTAGAAAACAATCACAAAGTATCAAATAACATCATAGTTTGTTTTTGTTTAAACATGTGGTATTCCATCGGCTTTCTTAACCTTAAAATTACAGTTTACGTGCACGTCCTATTTCATCCACGGTTTTTTTTTGTGACCAAATAAAAAATGTAAAACAGCTGGATCGAATCATGAGTGTGATGCACCCATGTCCCATCTCTTTACCACTACACCATGACCAATTGGTTAACGTCATAGTTTACATTCAAATTTGAAAGCAAATTATCAAATGAGAATATACAAAATTTCTCTAAAACATCTTTTTTTTTTTTTTTTTAAACATCTTATTTCTTGAGACATATTTAAGCGGTGTGAAGAGAAATATCACGTTCCTCCTTTTTTCCTCCAAATGAATCATTAATCTAAGATTTAATCTTGAAAATAATATGTTTCATTGTTTTCTTATTGTTACAACGTTCGTTGACTCTATTTCAGTTTTTTTTTTCTTACATTGTGTACGTTATACGAAAAAAATTAAGTTTTCATACAGAGTAATACAACAAAATAATTGAGTTCCAGACTTTCTTGCATTAAACAAAAGTGGAATCACGTTCCGGACTTGGTTGATAGTCACAACTCGACAATCACACCATTAAAATATTCAAAGTCTTGTTTATAAATAAATACAAAGTTTCTTCAACTTCAAGTCACAATAAGAGTTGTAATGACGCTAGATATATAACTCTTTTTGAATCATCTGCTAATTATAAATCGATCAAACAAGTCAACATGTTTCACAAATTTCAGATCTCCGGCAAAGTTTGCAGGGCTTTGGGTTTGAAGATGAAGTTTCTGATAACAGTCCTCTTTAGTTGCATACTAATTTGGTCTATAATGTTACTATCATCCTCAAACAACGTCAAGAACCAACTTATTGATGCTATAAGCAACGGTAAAAAGCTCATCAATCTTTTTATGTGTTTACAATTCAATACAAAGAATCCTCCTTTTGACTTGATCATATATCTTCATGTTCTTGTAACAGATTCAAAAGAATCCGAAACACCGATGGATAAACTGATAGGTGGGCTTTTAACCGCAGATTTCGATGAAGGTTCTTGCTTGAGTAGGTATCAAAAATCTTTATTGTATAGCCAGCCATCACCATACAAGCCTTCGGAATATCTCGTCAATAAGCTTAGAAGCTATGAGATGCTTCACAAGAGTTGCGGTCCAGACACGAAAGCTTACAAGGAAGCAACAGAGAATCTTGTTGGTGATCAGAATTATGGAAGCAAATATGTTGGTGAATGCAGATACATTGTGTGGCTTGCGGGTTATGGGCTTGGAAACAGAATGCTCACTCTTGCTTCTGTTTTCCTCTACGCTCTCTTAACAGAGAGAATCATTCTTGTTGACAACCGCAAAGATGTTAGTGATATCTTATGCGAACCATTTCCAGGTACATCATGGTTGCTTCCTCTTGACTTTCCACTGATGAATTATACTTATCGCTACAACAAGGAATATGATCGTTGTTACGGAACAATGGTGAACAATTATGCCATCAACTCGACTTCAATCCCGCAGCATCTATATCTTCACAACCTCCATGATTCAAGGGATGAAGATAAGATGTTCTTCTGCGAAAAGGATCAAAGTTTGATCAACAAAGTCCCTTGGTTGATTGTTCAAGCCAATGTCTACTTTGTTCCATCTCTATGGTTTAATCCAACTTTTCAACCCCAACTAATGAAGCTATTCCCGCAGAAAGATACCGTCTTTCACCATTTGGCTCGTTATCTTTTTCACCCGACGAATCAAGTTTGGAGTATGATCACTAGGTACTATCATGCTCACTTATCCAGAGCAGACGAGAGACTCGGGATTCAAATACGAGTTTTCAGAAAGGACGCTGGATATTTCCAACACGTCATGGACCAGATCGTAGGCTGTACACGAAGAGAGAAACTGTTGCCCGAATTGGCTACACAAGAAGAATTAAAAGTCAATGTATCCAGTATCCCAAAACTTAAAGCTGTTCTGGTCACATCTCTGTATCCAGAATACTCGGACAACTTAAAGAACATGTTTTGGGAGAGACCAAGTTCGACAGGTGAGATTATTGCAGTTAATCAGCCAAGTGGAGAAAGGGTTCAGCAAACAGACAAGAAGCTTCACGACCAAAAGGCGCTTGCTGAGATATATCTTCTGAGCTTAACCGATAACATTGTCACAAGCGCAAGGTCTACATTTGGATATGTTGCTTATAGTCTTGGAGGATTAAAGCCATGGCTGCTTTATCAGCCAACGGATCTCATAACTCCTGATCCACCGTGTGTTCGATCCAACTCGATGGAGCCTTGTTACCTTACTCCTCCGTCTCATGGATGTGAAACTGACTGGGGAAAAAACTCGGGGAAGATTTTTCCTTTTGTTAAGCATTGTGAGGATATTATGTATGGTGGGCTAAAGCTATATGATGAATAATATTTTATCACAGCTGATTTCATTAGATTACTGAGTTGTTGAAACAGAGGAGCAATGTTATCTCTCTTTTTGTTTTCCACTATAATAACCATCGTCCTTGATGTTCTGTTTTAATTAAATATACATAACAAATCATGTTTGTATGCATAATGGAACATCTTACACTTTCAAGTTTACAATTTTATTGTAACACTTGTCATTTCGGATCCTTAACACAATCTTTCAACTTCACACCACACATCTATTACCATATAATTTACATCTATAATCTCGTAAACCATATCCACACTTTCTTAACCCACAACACTTTATTAAACTCCCAATTTATAAGTCTTACAATCCAAATCGAAATCAACTTCAAATGAAAACGGAAACAAACAACTTAAGTCTTAATCCAATAGTCTTAATCAAATGAAATAAGTGTAGAACCAAAATTTATAACACTGAGATAAAAGCGATTTAACAACGGATAAATAATTAATCTTTAAATAAACGATATCAAAACGATTTAGAAAGAATAGAAAACAAAATATATGGAAGCGAGATTTGGTATATTTGCTTAACTCAAAGAATCACTCGTAGTGTAATATGTTAAATCGGGATTCATTAGTCTTAGGATACAACCATAGAAAACCGTATTACAACACTCAATAAAGGTTATGTCGAACATAATGAACTACAATACTTTCGAATTAAACAAGAACCTAAAACAGAAGGGAATTGATGGAACTTCTTTTAAGTTTTTTTCTGTGTGAATTTTCTCACTGGTGTCTCTACAAGAGAGTCTTAGAGGTTGCATATATAGGATTATAGAGGAGGATAAGTTTAGTAATTGAACCGACTTGTGCAGCAAGTTCGCCGATTTATCCACCAAGTTTATCGATTTGCAAGGTTTTACTGGCGTAATTAAATTAAAAATAAATCCCAGTTAAAAGAAATAATCACGCCTAACCGACCAGTAACCCAATCATTCTAATAGAGCCCAAAAGTCCTAGGAGCCAATTAAACAGAAAACGAAGCAAACGAAGCAATGAACCACGAGCCATAAGCCACGACGACGACCGTGCGTGTGTGGTCTTTCTCTTCTCTCTCAATTTTTTTGTAACACAAGTAGAAGTTGGACTCCTTATATAGTAAGTGAAAACTTTCCAATTTTCTGGGACAATTTCCCTTCTCACAAATAGTTATACGCAACGAAAAATATTTCATTCTTTATGGGCTAACTCATTTCTTTTCACTTATATATTTTGGATAAAACTCATTGTGTTTATCATAAAATTGTTCCAACAATCCCCCACATAAATATAAATGACTCTAAACATATGAAGATTCAACTACCTAAACAAACTCAACTAACTATATAGACTCGACTAGACTAGACTTGACTAGACTAGACAGACTTTCGAGTAGGGGTGGGCATATTTCCCGAACCCGAAACCCGAACCCGGATCCAACCCGAAAAAGCCGGTTCGGTACGGGTTCGGATCCTTTACAATAACCGATTGGAACATAGGTTATAATACTTTGGGTTATGGATCGGTTCGGGTTAAATCCGAAACCCGGTTGGATAACCCATATAAACCGAAACCCATATAAACCGAATTTATATACATATCCAGTATTCAGTAATCTATTGGTTTGTTTTCATTTGATATTTTAAGAGGAAAAAATACTCTTCGAAGAATAAGGTAACAAGTGAATTCAATCACAAATTGCTTAAGTAAAAAAAAAATACTCTTCGAAAATATTGTTTGTTATTTGCTTAACTAATTCATCTTATTTGTTTATCTTGAACTAAATCTGAGTATAAAATTGAATTGTTATTGTTGTTGGTTTTGCAGAGATGATTGAGAAGTATAGATAAGAGATGTCTGTTTAAAGGAGGACGATTTCAAGGTCCAGAGATGGATTAGTAGTTCTTTAAGTTTTAAGCCTTTGCTTCATGTTTTTAGTTTGGTGTTCTACTTGATGCAGTTTGCGATTTTAGCTTTGGAATTTGGTTGTTGCTTTCTGAAATTTGATTGAAGAACTTGGTTTTAAAATAAATTAGTTTTCATTATTGATGAATGCTTGTTCTTTCAAAAGCTCTCAAGTGTGGTTACTGATGTTGTAAAGATTGATCTTGGGGCTGAAGTGTGGTTATTGATGGTGTAGTGTTGCTGTAGCCCGGCTGATTATAGTGTTTGCTTTGTGTGTTGGGCTTTAAGAAATTACTAATCTTGGAATCTTGTTCGAACTAGCACTCACAAAGTATAGGTTATATCTCGTTTAATTTCGTGTCCATTGTAAATTGTCCAAGTGCAAGTTATATATTATACACTATAAACTTCAAAATTTGGACGTTGAACATTTACGCATAATAGAAACAGTATGGTTATTACCCGAACCCGTTCAAAACCGATCGGATTATGGGTTTCCAGTAATTAACCCGAACCGACCCGAACCCGGCTAGAACCGAACCGAATCCAACCCGTTTATGTTACATATCCGAATGGGGCTAATAAGCCTAAACCCAAAAACCCGAAAACCCGAATAACCCGAACCAAACCCATTTGGATATCCGAACGCCCACCCCTACTTTCGAGAGTATACAAAATGTAAATGTATCTGAGAGGTAGCATTTTTTTAAGCTTTGAAACAATTATTTTTAACATCTGTCTGGTTTACTCGGCCAGGAGATGAATGTGATGTCTTGAACCACCCAGACTTTGATGTAAACCAATACAACGAGTATCACACGACAACATTTTCTCATAGAACTATGTTCTCTATTGTGTTCATTTTGGCCTTGAACATGCATGTATTCGCGAGTGAAGTTGGAGAGTTTAACCTTACGTTCATTCTCCTATAAACAACCTCATTTCACACTCACTAGGTGATCTGCCATCAGCTTTCTTTCATAAGTATCCGTTTGTACTCTAATATTACTAAGATGTGGAATCATTAAAAGCCAACCTTAACCTCATTACTCACATATTTCACTATTTTATTATCCTAGGAACTAGGCAAAGACATAGTCTTATATGCTCATTCCTGAATTATCTCAATTTTGTTTTCCCTTTAAATTTAGATCTTGGGATCTCTAGTCACATAAGTGGGGTGTCCATCAAACGTTATCTTTGTTCACATGCTTTAAACCCATTCTTTTTGATGATTTCAGAATTTGATCTCGCGCCAAGATTTTTGTGAATGGATCCGTTAAATTATCAGCCAACTTGATGTGTGAGTACACCACTTGAAATCAAATGTCTAATGGTCTTATGTCGTTTTTGTATATGATGAGATTTGCCATTATATAGATTACTTAGTGCTCGAGAGATAGCTGAATGACTATCACAATGTACACATAAACTGACACTGGTTTTTCATTAATGAGTGGCAAAATAAGTATCCAATGTCATAATTTGACTATCCAATGTTAAATGGATAATTATTCTTTTAACAATTAGTTTACAATGATAAAAATAAGTCATTGTTTCCGAACAAGCTAACACTGCATGTGATGAAAGCTACTCACAAATTAACCAACAGTTCAGGTTGATTTTTAGCTTATTATGTTCATACAAATTTTTTACTCCCTTCGTGTTTTCATGCCACATGATTCATATCAGTTTCTCATCGAATATAGACGGCCGTGCTACTGAACCGGTAAGCTTACAAAAAAAAATCCTATCGCACTTACTGCTGAGAATTCAATGGTATGCAAAACAGAGTCAACTATATATATCATGAATTAGTTCTATTTGATGAATTTTACATGCATCCATTCAAAAGCTGGAACTTAATAAGAATTGTTGCTTCTGTTGAATAACATTCACATTCTAGTTATTACCTATTGTTAAAGATTAGCCAGATTGGTGTAGATCGACTAGTACACATTCAAAGGGGTCAGTTGATCCATATGAATTTTATAATTTTTGGTTATATGTTTATATGTACTTGGTATTAATTAAATATATAATTTGTTTGAAATATGTAAATTTGGCACACATAAAATAAGAATCCGTCTCCGCTAATATCTAGAACCAAAGATCGATATCCCCCTAAAATTATGACTGCTGTGTGCCCAAGAAGAACTTCATTAAGTACAAAGCCAAAGCCTATCATGCCCAAGTAAAAGCTTGAGTTGGCAACACACATTTATTTACAGTCTTGTCAATCAGTTCAACTCAACGAAATCGTAGCTTTTATGGTTCAACCAACTTGATCCGTTATAAGCTCGAAAAGTGTAAATTTTGGAAAGGACGAAAAGGACGCGTGTCCAACTCCAACCGAGTTAATTTAAAACAGAGAAGAAATGAACTCACGTGCACCTCGTGGTCGTTGCCGAACCAAGCTACGACCGCTGTCTACCTGTCTGAATTGTTTCACTTTTCACTTCACTCACTAAATTCTTTTTTGACTAAAACATTAAATTTTGGGGGAAACACTTTATGCTTTTTTGAATAGTCTTACGGACGGAAGTGGAGTTAGTAATACTTTGTACTCCGGTCTCTGTGTTCAAGTTTTTGGCGTGTCTCTTTTCGAACAGAGAATCGTCAAAACAGTTTACGAGATTTTCATTGTTTCTACGGTTTCATAAAGATGTGAATTTGTCCCTTTGTCGAAGCTGTAAGTATTTATTGCCGACCAAACCTCAGACCAAAAAAAAAGCAGGTCTTTAGTAGATTCTGAGCTGTCTGGCGATTTTTTAAAAAATTGGGGATTTTCCTCTCCTGGTTCTGTGATTTCAAATGGGTCTTTGTAATTCGAGTATCAATAAGCCCACGAGGAATGAAACGGGGACAACAAGCATCGCCGCTACCACGGTGGACAGACAAGGCTCCGGGAGGCGGCGGAGGCCGAAAGATTTAGTCAGCGGCGGCGAATTTGATGAGACTGAGGAGGTGGTGGGTCGGATTGTTGGCAATGGTTCAAGTGAAATAGCTTGTCTTTATACACAACAAGGCAGAAAAGGAACTAACCAAGATGCCATGCTTGTCTGGGAGGTTTGTCTCTCTCTCCTTCTTTGGGAAACAGAGTTTCACTTTCTAGGGTTTTGTTTCACTATGATGAACTGTAGGATTGTTTGATATGATTGAAGAAAGCTATTGATTCTTATGTATTATTGCAGCTATAAGTACTCTTGTTGTTGCTATTTATGTTTCAATTTCAGAATTTCTGTTCGAGAAGCGATACAGTGTTATGTGGTGTATTCGATGGACATGGTCCATTTGGTCATATGGTTGCAAAGAGAGTCCGAGATATGCTACCTTTCACTTTATCAACCCAATTGAAAACGACGACTTCAGAGATGGAACAAACCGGCTCCACGAGCGTCCTCCAGTCTGCCACTTGCATAGATGAAGAGCAATTACAGCCAAGTGAGAAAGACGATGAGCTACTTCCCGAAATGTATCTCCCGCTTAAACAGGCGTTGCTGAAGACTTGTCAACAGATGGATAAAGAGTTAAAAATGCATCCAACCATCAATTGTTTCTGCAGTGGAACAACTTCTGTTACCGTCATCAAACAGGTAAAAGTCCGGTCACCGGTTATTTAACTCACTCATTCCCACTGCTCTGATTGTTCCTTTATAGGGTAAGGATCTGGTGGTGGGAAATATTGGTGACTCGAGGGCTGTTCTTGCGACAAGAGACGACGACAATGATCTGATACCTGTACAGTTAACCATAGACTTAAAACCCGATTTGCCAAGTATATATCTCTTCCCTTCTCTTGTCACAATTGATCATCCTGGAAACACAGTCTAACTTTCTTCTTTATGTACTTCAGGTGAATCCGCAAGAATCCAGAAATTTAAAGGTAGAGTGTTTGCCTTACAAGATGAGCCTGAGGTAGCACGTGTGTGGTTACCAAACAGTGATTCACCTGGTCTTGCAATGGCTCGAGCTTTTGGAGACTTCTGTCTTAAAGATTATGGTCTAATCTCTGTTCCAGATATCAACTACCGTCGCCTCACTGAAAGGGATCACTTCATTATTCTAGCCACTGACGGGGTACAAATTCTTCTTCTTGTGGGTTTTTATCAAAACCTATGTAGCTAAATCTGTAGCAATTGTAGGTGTGGGATGTTTTGTCGAACAAAGAAGCTGTTGATATTGTGGCTTCAGCTCCTAGTCGAAACACTGCAGCTCGTGCTGTAGTCGACACAGCTGTTCGAGCGTGGAGGCTCAAATATCCTACTTCCAAGACCGATGACTGCGCTGTAGTATGTCTCTTTCTCGATGATTACTCAGCAGCAGCATCCATGGAAGGTTCAGAGCCCGTTATTCATTCACGCAAAGAGTCTAGAGAGAGTGTCACTATCACATCAAGCAAAGATAGTGAGAAGAAAGAGGAGGATTTAACAGAGACTGATGAGATTGTACCTGTTTGGGAGATAAAAGAAGAAAAAACATCTGAGAGTTGCAGGATTGAGTCCAAGAAGATAACTCTTGCCGAATGTATATCTGTTAAAGATGATGAAGAGTGGTCGGCGTTGGAAGGTTTGACTAGAGTCAATAGTCTCTTGAGCATTCCTAGGTTCTTCTCTGGTGAGCTAAGATCAAGTAGCTGGAGAAAATGGTTGTGAAGCAACAGAACTCAAATATGTAATCCAACCAACAATCATTGATTTTCATTTCATGATTGGTTTTTTTTCCAATGATGACATAAAAACCAGTGTTAAAAATGTCACAAAATGTTTCATATAGTGAACTCAGACGAGGTTTTATGTCTCTGCGTTTTACTTGCAACCAGCTCTTTGATATTTATGATGACAACAAATGTGAAAACTGAACACATAATATATATACTTATTAAGGGTTCACACAACAGAAGAGGAATGAAAAGCACAAGCACAAATGTGGAATCAGGAGTTATACTGAGACCATTCACACAGAGGCAGCGAGTGAACTAGAGAGAAACTTATAAGTTCTCTGATGTTGGGATTACAAATACTTAACCAGTAGAAATATTACAACAGCAAGACCAACGATCCCGAGCACAGACAAGAGCATTGACATGCAAGAACAGCCACTTCTCATATTCTTGTTCATGACAGCAAGGTTCTTTTGCACTCTCTGTAATAAGAAACAACAAACAGAATGTATCAGTCTATATTAGTCATTAGCTTGGAATAACGTGATTTTTGGTCGAGCAAACCGAAAACAGATCACCATTAGATCAGGTATTACATTCGAGGAAATTCACTACATGCATGGATCAACTTTAGCTTATGACTCACCAAAATACTTTCTTGAAATACTTAAGAATTGAAGGATACTTAAGAATTGAAGGATACTTACCCGTAAGCGAGAGTCAGTAACATCCACATGGTAGTCCAAGTCATCCTGCATAAACCCAGCTTTGTTACAATGATGAAATCCAAATATAAGGCAGTCAAAAACAATGAAAAGCCGATGACATACGATAAGCCTTGTCTGCAAACTAAGCTCCTCATTGACAGCTAGAGCAATGTGTTTTGTACTCATGACAGTTTCCTCCAACTTCTCAAGTCCTTCATCTTGTTCTAACTCGCGAGAAAAGTACAAAATCAATAGAGAAGCTAATACAAAATTAAGAAACTATATTAGTTTCCGAGACTAAAAATCCTTACCTCTCATAACTTGACGTTGAAATCCAACAATTCCTTGGTTATCCATGCTAGTAACTTTGCTCATGGTATCATCTGGCTTTATCTCTGACCCAAGCAAGCTGTCTCTATTGGCAAAGTTTGACATGTTCAAAGAAGCGGCCATCTGATTTGCCTGCGATCTCAAATTCCCAATCATATCCTTGCGCCGATTCATCTCTTTCTCTGAACTGTGACAGTAAGTAAACGTCAATATGGAAAGAAAAAGATCCATTCACAGGTCAAAGATCAACACTTCGACTTAAAATTGTTCGTAAGCAATCATATTTAAAGCTTAATGGCTTACATAGGCTTTCCATGAATTTTGGCAAGAAGAGACTGCAGACTATCTAATCGTGTTCCGAAAATAGTGATCTTTCTTCGTATAGCTGAAGCTCGACGTTGAGCATCAGGCCCTGTTACAGCCGATTTATTCCTTTCCGATATCATTCCATTAATATCCTCAGCGAGTTTTAAAGCCTCGTTGTATTCTCTCATCCATGAATCCGACGAAGACGCCATTGACTTGATTCCTGTATAAAGCCACCACCAACTACATATCACTTTCTAAGAAATTATGAACAAAGAGATCCAACTAGCTTACACGCAACAACAAAAGCATCACTTTTTATCTAGAGCAAGCTGAATTGACTGGATCAACGAATTAGATATTGGTATACGCACAAAAACGCAGCCTTTGGATGGATTTATAAGCCAGAAATTAACATTTGAGACGAAAATTGATCAGGAAGCTCGTGATCAGGGAAGATGGGAGCGATTCCGAAACAGATATATCCCCAATCAATGCAGCATCGAATTGCTTACCAAGAAATTTTTAGGAACTTTGGTAGTCGCCTAACCACCGTGAATCGGAGGAAAATCAGATCGACCTGTCACGCACCGAGACGGGCATTCAAAGAAGAGATCTTTATCTGAAGCTAACGTGAAACGACGCCGTTTTTGTGTATGATTGTAGAATGTTAGGGGTCAATAATTATTTATGAAAGTTACAGAAAACATATATAAATTAAAGACCAAATAACTATTTTGTTTTTGGAATTTCGACCCATTATAGTGAATCTATCCATTTCGTCTCCATGCTTGTCTTCTCTCTCGAGAATCTTGGTTTGCTCCCTGAGTGTGCTTGGTTCCGCCTTGAATAGATCAGTCTGATTGTAGTTTCCGTTTCCGTTTCGATTATTCATTCGGTGGTGTTTTGATTCCGGGAAAGTTGTGGTTTTTAAAGGGTAACGTTGGTGTTCTAAAGCAAGTTCGAGACGGGGATCGCGTAATACATTTACAATCTCTCAAGCTCAAATCATGTAAGTTAGCTCTCTAATCAGTCTTGACAACGTTAATATTTAGATCCTTGATCCAAAATTATATTTTTTGTTGAAATCGAAATATTGATTGAAATGATTTCTCTATTATAGCCAAATTGTTATGTTATACTTTATTTTCAGGGATTCCATAGAACAATCAATCATTCCAGGTTTGCCTGATGATTTGGCTTTGAGATGCTTAGCGAAGCTTTCTCATGGTTATCATGGAGCGCTGGAGTGTGTCTCTAGAGGATGGAGAGATTTAGTTCGTAGTGCGGATTACTCGTGTTATAAAGCTAGATATGGATGGTCAGGGAGCTGGTTGTTTGTTTTGACAGAAAGTTCTAAGAACCAATGGGTTGCTTATGACCCTGAAGCTGATCGATGGCATCCATTGCCTACAACTAGAGCTGTTCAAGATGACTGGCATCATTCTGGCTTTGCGTGTGTTTGTGTTTCGAATTGTCTTTATGTGATCGGGGGTTGCTATGCGCCTTCTGTGTCATCGTTTCCTCATCAGAAGCCTGTTGTTACTAAAGATGTCATGCGGTTTGATCCGTTTAAGAAAGAATGGAAAATGGTTGCTAGTATGTGGACACCGAGGACTCACTTTGCTTGTAATGCTGTCTCTGGCAAGGTTTATGTTGCTGGAGGTCGCAATTTAACTCATTCCAGAGGAATTCCATCTTCTGAGGTTTATGATCCTGTGGCTGATAGGTATTTTCCTCCACTAATCTGGTTCATGTTGTCCATGATACATTCTTTTTTTACTTATGTATACGATAAGCAAGATATACATCTTATATTTAAGTAGAGAAACTAGCAAACTGGGATCTGACGTAGCAATATTGCAGGTGGGAGGAACTACCAGCAATGTGTAGACCACAGATGGACTGCTCGGGGTTATCGTACAGAGGGTCCTTTCATGTTCTGAGTGATCATGTGGGACTTGCAGAGCAAAATTCATCTGAAGTCTTCAATCCATCAGACATGAGTTGGTCCACTGTGGAGGATATCTGGCCTTTCTCTAGAGCCATGCAGTTTGCTGTTCAGGTGATGAAAAATGATCGAGTGTACACAATTGTAGACTGGGGAGAAAGCTTGATCAAGACTAGGGATACAGATAAAGGAGAATGGTACAATGTCGGTTCAGTTCCTTCTGTTGTTCTTCCTAATCATCCGAGAGAGTTGGAGGCATTTGGATATGGATTTGCAGCTCTAAGGGATGAGCTCTATGTTATAGGTGGCAAGGTCCTTAAATGGGAAGAATCAGGGGCAGGGAGATTTGACATCGTGAGACTGCCTGTCGTGAGGGTATGTAACCCTTTGGATAGGCCTCTGAATTGGAGAGAGACTGAACCGATGTGCAGTCCAGCCGGTGGGTCCATCATTGGTTGTGTATCCTTGGAAGAATCTTCTCCTCCTTAACCAAGGTGATAGAATCTCTCTGGATGCATAAATTATTACAGTAGATCCTTACCTTGGGGCATGGTGAGAAGAAAAGAAAGTAGTGAAAAGGAGCCATGGAAAACACTGGGTTGTCATTAATATATGCTTTAGTCTTTTCACATACAAGTAACTCGCCTCTTCATTTGATCATTTCTTCTGCAGTCTTGCATGGCTTGTGTACATAAACAATAAGAGTGAAAATTAGCATATTTCTTTTCATAGTAGCATTTATCATGTATTTATAGCCATTTACTTTGCAGTCTACCATGGTTGCATTTCGACGAAGGTATTAACACTCTTTGATAATTCTTTTGTGCTGTACCTGTCTCAGTGTGTTCCTTAGTTGAGCAAGACCTTTGTCCCATTAACTGTCAAAGTGAAGCTTCTGGTGTAATACCTATCGCAGACAACTGGCCACTTAGAGCTAACTGCTAACCGTTTGTGTGTGGAAGCAGTTGTTTATAAGGGAACAAGTTACCAGAGAAGTCAACCTATAATCCATTTATGTTCCGGGTAAAAGGCTTCTACAGTTTTATGTGAAGTGAGTTTAGTATGTCATGCTATGATATTTCGCTGCAAGAAGGTTACCAGCGGATAGCCAGACCGTTACTGCATCACTCAGATTTGGAATTGAACTAGGACATGTGTACATCTGAAATATCCCAATTAACGTAGAAACAAGATTCATGTTTCTTTTTCAGTGTACTATCTTTTGTTATGTGTCTTTTTCTTCTACGCAGAGGTGTCTCGTGTGTATAGACCAAACACGTGAAAGATATAGTTAAAGAGTTATACAAATGGTTTTCTTCGCTTGTAGTCTCGTTTATTTCCTTGATTTCTTATAAATTACATACTGGAAGTGATATGAGATCGGAGGCGGGTGGTCGAGATGGTCGAGAAGCGGCGAGCAGGACGATGGTCGGATGGAACGAAGCTGCTGGCCGAAGGCGCTCTCAGCTAAGTCAGTGGATGGTCGAAGGTGGTTTTCAAGCTACTGATCTTGTGAACACTTAGAACAATCGAAACAAGCAAGCAAGAAGCGAAGAGATCTAGTTCTCTAGAGGGGCAGCCACGCAATAGAGAAAGAGATCGCAAACCTTTAGGTTTTTCTTAGCTTAAAACTTCCTTGATCTTATTAGAAACAAAAAGAATGGCTTAAATAGCCAATAGTCTAGGTTACAATTGGGCCAAAAAGGGCTTGGTCGAAATCATAAAAGAAAATACAAGAAGGAAGGTTGGACGGGCCAGATTCTCCTTCTCTTGAAGGGGGCCTTGGTTTACCTCATTAAAAACCTTAGTGGGAAAACCCAATTGGGACAAAACCACACTTAAGGGAAAAAGAGTATAAACCTCAGTCCAAGGAGATGTTGCACGTGCTCCTGGTCGCCAAACATAGTTCTGGAGTTCACTAAATCCATGAGCTTCCAAATAAGGCAGGTCCAGCAACCTTCGGGTTTGATCTTGCATATCTTCTTTGTCCGAGCTGGTATTGGTGTGATTCCAACTCTCATGAATTCCCTGATGAATCAAGAATCCAGAACAAGTTCCTTTACTCCTTGATTCATCCTGGTTCGTTCTGAGCACTCCAAAATGTGCAAGTCGGTCTTTATCGGATTCCCTGCAAATCACCTGTCTTGAAACGGACATAACTTCTTCATAGAAACTGGTATTGATGTGATTCCAGTTTGTGCAGATTCCTTGGTGAGTCAGGTTTCCAGAACATGTCGATTTGTAGCTTAAATCCTCATGGTTAGGTAGATACGCTCCAAAATGTGCACCTATATCCCTGGTATGATAAAGCTGCTTCTCTCCAAAGGCATGTACCGGCTTGGTGATCCATCCTCTAGTCTGCCGGGTCAATGATGGGTTGATGTCCTCATCATACTCTCCCTCTTGAAAAGATTTCGACCTCGAAATTGTATAACCTGCACCAAGAGAAAGCAAGTTAGCTTTCATGCGGTTTTGTGAGTTCATGGCCTTACCTTGATGGATTTGTGGCTTGTGGGTGTAAGGGCTTTCAGGCAGTGCTCTTTTGAGTAGGTGGCTCAGGATCACGCCTGTATTCTGGCCTGGGTTCCATGGGAAACTTTCTGGGTCGTGATCTCCATTGGCATTAGTCAGATCACTTTCTAGGTCGGTCGGTTCCTTCAGTTTCTCGGCCTCGCCTCCAGTTCGTTGGTTCGTGCGGTCCATCGGACTCTTGTGCATTCATGCATCCTTTTCAACACATTTGACCAATTCCAAGTGCATTAAAACAGTTTTTGATTCTTTATAATCAGATAGTAAAGTGTTGGGTCAGGACACTTTAACCTTTGGTCGAGGCGGTTCGGTTTTCTCCAATGCCACAACATGTTGAGTAATTATATGATCCGGTGGTTCTTCTTGGATATGAATAAGGCTGGTGTTAACTTCATGATCTTCTACCTTCTTTAGCGTGCCTATACATTGTTCATGAGATTGGCTCTTGGTGGGTTGTTGATCCAAAACAATCTCCTTCTTTGGTGTTGGCATCCAAACTCGTGAATCTGATCTCATCATAAACCTCTTGGGAAGGTAGCTACGGTTGTGGGACTTTTGTACAAATTCCTTGTACATATGCTGCTTTAAAACTCCCCAAGTAGTGATCGGGTTATGGCGGTAGTTGAGAGCTTCTTCTCGAATCCACCATATCGAAGCTTCTCCAACAAGTGCATTGATGGCATGAGATAATCTCTTCTCCTTCGGGACTTTGTGATACCAAAACCAATCTTCCAAGCCTCTCTCCCATCTTAGATATGCCTCTGGGTCTTTTTCAAGACCTGAAAAAGATAGGTTATGCGGCTCATAGTCTTCTCCTTCATCATGGGAATGATCCTTCGGTTTAAAGTTGTATTGCACTTGAATTGGTCCACCACCAAAACTAACTTTATCTTCAGCCACGTCTTTTTCTTCACTCTCCATAGTAGCTAATTCTTGTAAGAACAACACTAGACACGAAATCAAGTGCCACAGGAACTAGAAATAAAAAAAAGAATAAAAAAGCAAATCGGCAATTCGCAAGAAAATGGAAAAAATGCAGAATTAGAAAAATGCAACTAAAGCTAACCAGTATTTTTTATCTTTTTTTGTAGATGCAAACAAAAGATAAATGAAAACAATGAGGCAGGATGGACTCAGGACAGTAATGGTAATTTGCAAGCAAAAGTACTAGGCAGAGAGTTCACCTAAACTGCTTTAACACAAGCAAAAAGTCACAAGCGATTGCAACCGGGTATTAATAATGACTTTCTTTAGTTTTTCATGCAGGTACAGGGCTGAATTAATAAAATCAAGGCAGACCAAAACCAGACAGCAACTAAACCAAACCAGAAATAAAATCTATCTGCAAACAAAGACACGCACCAAAACAGGTTTAATTAATTAGTATAAGTGTGACCAACAAGTTCTCTTGGTTTTTAAAATTCGAACTAGACAGTATATTTAAATTAGGAAAACTTTTAAAACCAAAGATTTGTAAAGTTTCTGTATTCCAAAACTAATCCAAATCGAAATTAATGCAAACTCTTTCAGTTTTTAGGAAAAATTTGGAAATCGGATCAAACACCAAGAGTCTTCTTCTCTTTGTTTTTTTTTTCAGTTTTATAAAAGTAACACAACAGAAACAAAGAACAACTCAACAGCAATCAAAGCAGCAACAACAAGCAACTCAGATTCAGATTACTTGGCCGGTTGAGAACAAAAGACTAGCAACCTAAATTTTTTTGATTTTTTTGATTTTTTTAAGAGAAGCAAGCAAAAACTGAATTGAAAAGAGATAAAGGATGAGAAACAACCGAGCTGGGTCAGGAGCCTTAAAGCTCTGATACCAGATGATATGAGATCGGAGGCGGGTGGTCGAGATGGTCGAGAAGCGGCGAGCAGGACGATGGTCGGATGGAACAAAGCTGCTGGCCGAAGGCGCTCTCAGCTAAGTCAGTGGATGGTCGAAGGTGGTTTTCAAGCTACTGATCTTGTGAACACTTATAACAATCGAAACAAGCAAGCAAGAAGCGAAGAGATCTAGTTCTCTAGAGGGGCAGCCACGCAATAGAGAGAGAGATCGCAAACATTTAGGTTTTTCTTAGCTTAAAACTTACTTGATCTTATTAGAAACAAAAAGAATGGCTTAAATAGCCAATAGTCTAGGTTACAATTGGGCCAAAAAGGGCCTGGTCGAAATCATAAAAGAAAATACAAGAAGGAATGTTGGACGGGCCAGATTCTCCTTCTCTTGAAGCGGGCCTTGATTTACCTCATTAAAAACCTTAGTGGGAAAACCCAATTGGGACAAAACCACACTTAAGGGAAAGAGTATAAACCTCAGCCCAAGGAGATGTTGCACGTGCTCCTGGTCGCCAAACATAGTTCTGGAGTTCACTAAATCCGTGAGCTTCCAAATAAGGCAGGTCCAGCAACCTTCGGGTTTGATCTTGCATATCTTCTTTGTCCGAGCTGGTATTGGTGTGATTCCAACTCTCATGAATTCCCTGATGAATCAAGAATCCAGAAAAAGTTCCTTTACTCCTTGATTCATCCTGGTTCGTTATGAGCACTCCAAAATGTGCAAGTCGGTCTTTATCGGATTCCCTGCAAATCACCTGTCTTGAAACGGACATAACTTCTTCATAGAAACTGGTATTGATGTGATTCCAGTTTGTGCAGATTCCTTGGTGAGTCAGGTTTCCAGAACATGTCGATTTGTAGCTTAAATCCTCATGGTTAGGTAGATACGCTCCAAAATGTGCACCTATATCCCTGGTATGATAAAGCTGCTTCTCTCCGAAGGCATGTACCGGCTTGGTGATCCATCCTCTAGTCTGCCGGGTCAATGATGGGTTGATGTCCTCATCAGGAAGTATTGGATGAAGTTGTGGAGTACATTCACACAAGTAATAAGACCTTGAAGGTTGATGTGTTGTAATGAATTATTTTTTTTATTGGATTAATATGTCTTGGAAGGTGAAGAGTATTGCTTTTCCAGTCATTGTGTCTTGTGAGTCGTAAGTGGTTTTGAATCCAGTGAGAATGAGCTGTTTTCAAACGGAGAAGAGTAACTGAGTGACATCGACTCTGGTATTGCTATCTGGATGTGTGTGTGCTCTTCGCCATTTTTTGCTTGGCTTTGAACGCCTTTTCTCTTGGATTGCATCCTATCCAGTTCGATAAAGACGTCTCTCATGGTAGGGCGATGTGCTGAGTTCAAGCTCAAACACCTTCTTGCAAGTTTAGCCACTGCAAGGATCTCTTCTGGATCACATTCCTCCTTGATGCGAGCATCAAGAATGTCATGAAGTCTGTCATTTCTCATGGCTTCGAGGAAGTAAGCTCCCAACATCCTGAATTCTTGTGGCCTCAAAAGGGAGACAGGTTTCCCTCCAGTTAGGAGCTCAATGAGCACAACCCCAAAGCTGTAGACGTCACTCTTCCCTGTGAAGTGGCTTGACTGGAGGTACTCTGAGTCTACATATCCAACTGTTCCTTGCACCATTGTCGTCAAGTGAGTATCATCTATAGGAATAGATCTCGAAATTCCAAAATCTGATACTTTTGCACGGTGCTTTTCATCCAACAATATGTTTGTTGACTTGACATCTCTGTGATAAATTGGGATAGATGCAGCTGAATGCAGGTATGAAAGAGCATCTGCAACTTCGCATGCGATGCAGAGACGGGCTTCCCAAGTCATTGGTAAATCTTCTGATGGGTTTTGTAAATGGTCGAAAAGGTTGCGGTTGGGAATGAATTCATACACCAACATAGGTACCTCTGTCTCTAGACAACATCCTAAGATCTTGACAACATTTCGGTGGTTAATCTGTGACAAAAGGATTATCTCATTGATAAATTCATCAAGATTCTCTTCTTCTAATGCTTTGGACTTCTTGACTGCGAAGATCATCCCATCTTCCAACATTCCCTTATAAACTGTACCTTGGCCTCCTTGCCCTAGTATCCTACTCGCATTAAAATTGTCTGTTGCCTTCTCCAGGTCACGAGATCTGAACAGTTTGGTTCTATTGACACTGCCTTGAACGAAGGACGTTTGTTGCTCTAACAACAAACCTCCATTTCGTTTAAAGAACTTCCTCTTCTGCTTGGCTACTCTCCGGTTTTTACTAGCCTTGCATAGCAACCACATTCCAATGATTAGAAGCAAGAATCCAGAACTTAGAGTTACACCTGCATTGTAAGTTAAGCTTCTTCATTTTCAATCTAGAAAGATGATGGGCTTTTACAGAAACATTACATTAAACTTACTTAAAATGGCTGGCAAAGTTTTCTCACATCTGTATGATCTAAGAACATTCACACACTTGTTCAGTCCGCAGTGATTTTTATGTGGAAGTCTGCAATCATCAATGTCTTTGGAGAAAACAAGTTACACATGAGTGACAGAATGCTATACCATACTCAAGCTCTGTATTCAATCTGAGAAGGAAGTTACATACCTTGACATCCATCAGGTATGTAGGGATTTCCTTCGTAACCATCTGTACACAAACATTGATAACCATCAGAAAATGTGTTGTTCTTGCATAGCAAACGTTCTGAAGATCTGGAGGAAAGATCAAGACGCCATTCGAGCTCCATTGTTGCGTAATCATTGTACTCTGGTAGTTCAGGAGGCGTGAACAAGGACCCTGACAAGATGGATTGTGCCAAGAAGACAACCTGGCATCCTTCTTTACCTGGTTCCAGTTCCTCAACGGTTGCATCAAACACTTGAAGATCAGGTGGTATAGTCATCTGACAGCATTTGTAACCAATACAACTCTTGTTAGCATCTTTGTAAGATTGTATCTTATTCTCACATGTCGCTTCACATCCCAAGATTTGTAATCCTGTGGCGTTCATAGACGCCTTGTTGTTACATCCAATAGCTGTGAACATGTTTTTATCTGTTATGAAGAATGGACTTCCCGTCAGATTCAAGGATGAATTGCCATCTCCAATGGAACAACCTGAATGTTTCAACGGACTCTGGATGTAAAACTTGATGAAGACCGACATGGAGAAGAAGTTTCCAAGGTTAAAGGAAGTAACTTGTTGTTTGATCCTTGGCAGGAAAGGTTTTTGCGTTTGGTCTGATGAGTTCCTGCAAACAATCTCGAACCATTCGTCCTTGTAACAACCTTGGCCTATCCCAAAAGGGTAAGGAACACTAACATCTCCACAGTGGTCTTTGCAATTAGGTAGTGCAAGAGGGAGAGAAGTAGAAGCAGCTGTTTGTACGCAGATTTGCAACAGAATCAATGCAACAAATGAACGTTTCAGATCACAACTCATTGTCTCTCTCTTCTGGTTCAGGTACACCTCTCGCTCAAACAAAGATAAGGTTCAACCATTTTTGTTTTATTTTGCCACATATTACATCAAAGAAGACCTTGACCCATAAATTAGCAGTGGGCTCCGCTCCATAGTTATAGTATAAACCACGAAAAAAATAAAAGAGGATAATAGTGTTTCCTAATTGTCAAATATTTATCAAAACAAAATGAATTGCTAAAGATATTCATGGTAAGCCTCTTTGGACGCAGAGTTTACAGTGATAGAAGTTGTTCGTCCATCACCATCAAACAGACGAAGACGATTGTATGCTCAGTTTCCTTTTTGTAGTAGTACATTGTTGACTTCCACGTTTCTACTGACAAGCTGCCGCATCATATTCAGTGGTCATTAACCGTGGATTGGCGGACCATAGTTCGTGGATGAAAGGTACGCAAGGATGGATGTGTAGGCCCAATGGGCTTAAAACTTGATGTTAGCCAGACCTTGTTAGGATACAAGTTTCTAGTCATCAAATTATATTTGCTAATTTGTTTAGCTAATATTTAGAGTTACTAATACTGAGATTTATTTTTCATGTGGTTTTAATAGTGTTGTTGTATCATCAGTTCAGAACAGAATCCAACTAATACATATTATTAAGAGTTAAGACTAGGTAGAGGTTATTGGTTTATGCATTTTAATAGATTCTTAAATCCATGTGAAATTAGGTGCTAATCATGTGTTATTAGTTATATGATTTCAAAATCTAAATTAAAATCAAGTGTTATTCAGTAGTAAAGATGTATATACGGTTTTGATTTTATCATGGATTTGAATGGATTTTTGCAGATTTTAAAGTTAAAAATACAAATACCCAAATCCGAGTGAAAACATTCGGATTTTCCAAATACTTGTAAAATCTATATGATTTTAAAATCAATTGATTTCTAAATATATGAAATAGAGAATCCAATATAAATATTTATAGAACTATGATTATGGATATCAAATTTGGATCAATTTGATTATTCATTTTTAGTATATTGGCTTGCAATAAATTCTCTTAATTAAGCCATAAATTTTTGCTCCAATTAAGAAAAACTGGATTAAATTGTCAATTGGGTTTAGTTAGATTTTTCATCTTAGATTAATAAATCTTAGATTAATAAATGTATTTTTTTTGCAAAATTATATAATTTACTATATGTTATTATAAGAAGACTTACGAAAATAAATTGAAGTGTAGATTGGTTCGAAGTTAGATTGATCGGTTACAAGTTCATAACATAATTATAACCATAAACCGTGAAGTTTGATTTCGCTAGTTTTTTTTTTTTTGAAAAAGGCTTTTGATTTCGTTAGTTCGTCACTTTAAGTATCAAATGACATTTAAAATATTGTTTGAATTGTTTATCTAGTATGAAATTAGTTATAACATGAAAAATGGAAAATATGATACAGTTGCTCATATTATAATATATAGATTTTTTATTTAATATTTTTAGTTATTTGATTAAAAATAGTTTATAGTAAAATTATTCTTATCCTCTTTCTTTTAATATTTAATATGTTATTTTAAAAACAATTTATTACAATCTAAATCAAGAGTTGGAACTTTTATTACAAAAGACCTTAAAATATGTTTAAAGAAATATTTGTTAAACAAGAAAATATTTGATTATATTTTTTTAAAATAAATTATTGTTATTTTTAATTCATGAAAATACTTATATTATTAGACTCTTGAGGTTTAACATGTGACACCACACATAAAAAATTAAATTTCTCAAATAGTATTACAAATATTTTGAGATATTTTATACTTTTTTTATTTTTAAAATAGTAATTTTAATTAGAAATTATTAGTTAATAAATTTAAAATTAAAATTGACCAAAAATTGACCAAGAAAAAAAGAAAACTAATAATAGCAACTAGTCATAATAAGTTTAGTTTACTAAGATATTTATGTAATTGATCATTATAAAAAATTAAGATATAAGGACAAACATATAAAACTCATTTAATTATTAATATTATAAAGCTGGAATACATATTAATCAGATTTCATTTAATATTTAAATAGACAAAAAAACATTACATAAAAAAAAAAGAGGAACACTTTTAATAAATACGATAAAAAAGTTTTTCGTGTAGCTTATTGATTTAGGATCTAATGATATTGAGAGTCTCGTTTATTGCAAAGTGTATAACATCAGCTATGATACTAACTTGATTTCATACTCCATTGATCTTATTTTATCATCTTGATTGTATATTTATATATTTTGAAAAATGTATGGTTTAGTTTTTTCTGGTTTTAAAATCGAATCAACTGGAGTTAGTTAAAATTCTTAACATGAGAGATTTTGTATTCTTTATTACAAAATTATATATCGGTGGGCGGATTAAAATATAGAGAAAAACGTGAAGAAACTAGAAAAATCTTTTTAACGAAAAATAATATAAAAGTTTGGAAAAATGTCAAAAATCATGAACTTTGTAAAATTAGCAAAAAAATACCCAAAATACAAATCTTTTGAATAAATACCTGAACTTTAGTTTGATTTTGGATAAAAACATTGTTAAATAATTTAAAACTAGTATGATTCGCTTGCACCATGTGCGAACACAAACATTATTACCATCTAAATTTTATAAAAGTAAAATATTATCAATTTATTTTAACAATAATATTATTATAACAAAATCTATTTGTAACTAAATATAAATATAAACATTGTTATACTTAACATCTTATTAAATTATTTTTATTTACATTATAACACATAATTTTTCTAAAAATAAAAAATCATCAATTTTGTTTAACAATAATAAAATTATAATTTTTTTGTCAAACTATTTGTAATTGAATATAGATATAAACATTATTATATTTAATCTTTTATTATAACATATTATAGTTTATTCTAAAATAAATTATCTATAACAACCAAATTTATTAATATTTAAAATCTTCATAAATATTTTGACCTTTATCATCTTACTTTTTTTTCAAGGTTTTGTATATATATTGTAAATAAAATTAAAATATAATATAATTATATATGTATAAATATTATAATGATTATATTTAAAGTATTTTATCGTTTATATTTATCTAAACTAAAAATTTATAAAATTAATATGAATTTATTATATAAATTTGTATTATCTACAATAGTCATAGTTATCAATACTAAAAACTGATAATTCAAATATATTTTTCGTATTTATCGTCTTATCTTTTATTTTATTCTGATGATATATATTTCTAAAATAAAATAAAAACTAAATTTAAAACGAATATAATAAATAATAAAATTATAAATATAAAGTAAGGTTAACATAGTAAAATGCCTAATTTCATTAATGGTAATTTAATAATCAACCATTTTGAGAGTGAATGTAAGGCCAAAACACTTTTTAATTAATATAAAGATATAATGAACTATTTAACAATGTTTTTACCCAAAGATGTAATTGGTTAAACGCTAGGTTTTATTAATATAGAACTTAACTATTTTTTCTTAAATTATTTAACAATGTTTTTATCCAAAGTTAAACTAAAGTTCATGTATTTATTGGAAAGCTTAGTAGTTTAGGTATTTTTAGTCAATTTTATAAAGTTGAGAATTTTTTTGGCATTTTTCCCTAATAAGTTTCTCCATTAATTGTAAATTTAACATCTGGTGATATTGAAAATCTCATTTAGTGCAAACCTTAAAACATAAGCTACTGGACTGACTTTCCATACTCAACCGATCTTATTTTGCAATCTTGACCGTCTATTTCCCATCTTTGGAAAGATGTATGGTTTAGATTTATTTTGATTTTAAAACTGAGTCAGAGATTTTGTATTTTCCATTGACAATTGGGCAATTTTAATTTTTTTTATTGATACTTTAAAAGATTTTGGAGTAAGAAAGCAGCAAAACTAGATTGAAAGTGAGAGAAAACAAAAATAATCAGAGGACAAAGAAATTAGGGTTTTGATGTATTATCCTGAGATTCGAACAACAAAAAGAGATGCTTTGGATTGTAGCTAGTTCGCACAGTCCTCCTTAAATTTGCTCACCGCACAGGTCAAGCTCTACATTTTTTTTATCATTCTGAAGCTAATTTAGCGATGTAATATGGCGGAATCTCGATATCGAGCTGTGGTTTTGTTTTTTCTTCCTTTGTTAATTTACTATGGCCTGTGGGTTTTCTATTGAGTTTTTTGATTGATGGATGAAAGGTTGCTGTAGAAAAGTTAGCATTTTTCGAATCAAAAAGCACGGTTTTGGAGTTTTCTTGTCAAATTATTCATTCACAATCGAATATTATCTGAAGGACCTCTGGGTTACAGGCCTTGCCATTTTCTTTACAATTTCTGGAGGATTCAAAGCTTCTTATCTTATATTATTTGTCTTCATTGCAGCTTATTATTTCGAGGTTCTGCAATCTCTGAAGCAATTTAGCATCTCAGTAGTTTTACTGGTTCAGTATGTCAGATTATGCTTGCAGGTTTTGCTAATCAGAATACTTTGAAGGGCTGTTGTTTTTGTTGTGATGGATAGAAACATACCACAACATCCGTTCCAGCAACACTCTATGGAACCTGGATATGTGAATGACTCTTTCCCTCAAGCATTTACACATGATCAAACGGGCATCACGGGTGCCAATGCCAGACCTCCCAATTTGAATGCTTCAGATGTTAAGCCTGGGCTTCATTACTCCATACAAACAGGAGAGGAATTTTCTCTTGAGTTTCTCCGCGATCGTGTGATTTCTCAAAGGTCTGCAAACCCCAATGCGGCTGGTGACATGGTGGGAAATGGGACGAGGGAGTATGAGAGAACAAACTTTCCCCTTCAAGAGTTTGGTAATAAACTTGGGCATATCCAGTCAGCACCAGAAGCTTCATTATGTCAAGATAGAAGTTTAGGAAACTTTCATGGATATGCATCTTCTTCAGCCTCAGGTAGTTTAACAGCAAAGGTTAAAGTCCTTTGTAGCTTTGGTGGGAAAATACTCCCACGTCCAGGTGATTCAAGGCTTAGATATGTTGGAGGTGAAACACATATTATTTCCATAAGAAAGGACATATCTTGGCAGGAGCTCAGGCAAAAAGTTCTTGAAATCTACTACCGGACTCATGTTGTGAAGTATCAACTTCCTGGTGAAGATCTTGACGCCTTGGTATCTGTATCATGTGATGAAGATCTCCAGAACATGATGGAGGAGTATAATGAGATGGAAAACCGCGGGGGTTCGCAAAAGCTTAGAATGTTTCTTTTCTCTGTCAGTGATTTGGATGGTTCTCTTTTGGGGGTTAAGCAAAATGATGTCGACTCCGAGTTTCAGTATATTGTAGCTGTAAATGATATGGACATTGGATCAAGAAGCAACTCAGCCCTTAATGGATTGGACAACTTTTCTGCAAACAATTCAGCTGAGCTGGATGTCAGGAACACCGAGGGCATCAGCGGTGGTGCCCCTTCGCAGTCAACGGGGGTTGATTTCCAACAATCCTCTATGCAGTATTCTGATTCTGCGCCACAAGGCTCTGTGCTACAGTATCCTCAATCTATTCCACACAATGCTGCATATGAGTTTAAGCCAGCTGTTCCGCCAAATTCTACACTTCAATATTCTCAGTCCATTCCGCCAAGTCCCTCACTTCAGTATCCTCAATCTATTCCACCAGGTTCTACTCTTCATTATCCACCATCGATTTCCCCCAGCTCCTATGGAATGTACTCACAGTTTTATGAAGAAAGACAGCAGTTTCCAATGCATCATGAACACAGTTCTTCCAATTACTCTATTTCCACACCTTTCCAAGGACAGCCATACCCTCAGCCTGGCATCACACAGCAAAACGCAGCAGTGCAGGCAGGAGAGCTGAACATAAAACCTGAGATGAAAGTTCGTGAGAATATAGAGCCTGAAAATCGTCAAGTTTTGGCAAAAGATCGCCAGAATCCTCCTCAAGCGGATAATACTGAGGTTAAGAATCACTGCGAAGTTCCGGAGCCATCAGTTATTGCATCTGTACCTAACCAGGATGCTGCACATATGTTGCCCCCAAGAAGAGACCCACGACAGAACAATCCTGTGAAGCCTTCTACCTACCGTGATGCTGTTATTCCTGAGCAGGTTCCTGTATCTGGTGAAGATGATCAGCTTTCGACGTCAAGTGGTACCTGTGGTCTTGTTCATACTGACTCTGAGTCAAACTTAATCGATCTAGATTACCCGGAACCTTTACCGCCTACACAGAGGGTATATCGTTCGGAGAGGATACCTCGTGAACAGTTAGAAATGCTAAACCGCCTATCAAAGTCTGATGACTCGATAGGCTCTCAGTTATTAATGTCTCATTCAGAAGCTAACACTGGACAACAAGATCCAGCAAAACAAGGAGGGGGTAAATCACATGAAAATTCTCATATTGTTAATGAAACAATCTCTGAAAAGGTTGGGGCATCAAATGAGCAAAAGATTTCAAACCCTGACGCTGCCAACAAGAACAGAATGGTCAATGGTGGAGGTATCCAGGATAAAGCTCCTAATTTTAGCCATATTGACACAGCTACCAATCATGTTATCCCTGAAGATCAAGCTTCTTCAGGTGTTCTTATTGACATCAATGATCGGTTCCCCCAGGACTTCCTTTCTGAAATATTTGCGAAGGCACTCTCTGAGGACATGCCACCAGGCGTCAATCCATATCAGCATGATGGTGCTGGTGTTAGCTTGAATATAGAGAACCATGATCCTAAAAATTGGTCTTATTTTCGGAAACTGGCCGAGGAACAGTTTAGTGAAAGAGATGTTCCTCCAGGCTTTCCATCTGACATGGAAGATAGCGGAGTGAATACCAAATTGCGTCACGTAGCTCCATTGACCAGAGATGGCATTGCAACAGAGAACCGTGTGGGTCCTCAGCGGAATTTGGGTCAAGATTATGATTATGTTGCTGGCACTAACGAGGATGCACAGATGAAGGTCACAGAGAGTGAGGAATTTGGTGCTATGGTTGAGAATCTAAGGACGCCGGATTGTGAACATAAGGTATACGTTTCTGGGAGATTTGATTACATTTCAAAACGAGAATGTACTAATGAGGATGAATACTTGTAGGATGAAAACACAGAAACAAGGAATGCTGGGCTTCCTCCACATGGTTCATCTTTGACAGATTACGATACAAGTGGGTTGCAGGTATGGACTTTAAAATCTTATACCTGGTAGAACTTTGATTGTTTGCATTTGAAAAGCAGGATCTGTGCCAGTGTTTTAAGACGTTCTCAGACATGTTAGAAGAATCAAACATCAAATTAATCTTGTTCCAACCTTGGTCTGATTCTTTTGTTCTTGATTGTTTCTAGATCATTATGAATGATGATCTCGAGGAGCTAAAGGAACTTGGTTCTGGCACGTTCGGTACAGTGTATCATGGGAAATGGAGAGGATCAGATGTTGCCATCAAGAGGATAAAGAAGAGTTGCTTTGCTGGTCGATCATCTGAACAAGAGAGATTAGTGAGTAATTTCTGCATTTTTCTATTGCATATGTTTTCCTTGGGCATATGTTAAAATGATTATAGAGTGATTACACTTGTAACATTGGTTTTGGTGGGATGTTCTTATGAATATCTTTTTCCTTTTCCTGTTTCTTAGACTGGTGAATTCTGGGGAGAGGCTGAAATTCTTTCAAAGCTTCATCATCCAAATGTGGTTGCATTTTATGGTGTTGTAAAAGATGGACCTGGTGGAACATTGGCTACTGTAACAGAGTACATGGTCGATGGCTCTCTGAGACATGTTCTACTCAGGAAAGATAGGTACAAATCTCTTTTATAACGTTTCTGCGTTTTCCTATCTGATGATCGGTTAAAGATTCTTTGCTTTGCTTTTCCTTATGTTTTAAGACACTTGGATCGCCGTAAGAGACTAATCATTGCCATGGATGCTGCATTTGGAATGGAATATTTGCATGCCAAAAACATTGTTCACTTCGATTTGAAATGTGACAACTTACTTGTGAACCTCAAAGATCCTTCTCGCCCAATCTGCAAGGTAAAAAACCTCATTCATATGATTCTTTGAACAAAATCAGATTGTGTGCCTTAATACTCTTCACTTGTTTGTTCCTACTCTAGGTTGGTGATTTCGGTTTGTCAAAAATCAAAAGAAATACATTAGTATCTGGTGGTGTACGCGGAACCCTTCCATGGATGGCACCAGAGCTTCTTAACGGCAGCAGCAGCAAAGTTTCAGAGAAGGTAAACAAAATAAAATCTTTCATAGTGAGTAAAAAGAATGAAAACGAAACCATTCGGAGTTATTACTCGTTTACACGCAGGTCGATGTCTTCTCCTTTGGTATAGTCTTGTGGGAGATTCTAACTGGAGAGGAACCATATGCTAATATGCACTATGGTGCTATAATAGGTGCGTATTTACCGACCAACGACCCTTTGGTTTTTTTTGCCTAATCTTGTTTCGGTTCAGATTTTCTTCTCGGTTTGATAAGATGAATGGTTTGGTTCTGTTTGAGTTCTGCGTTGACTGATTTTCAAAGAAACTGAGGTTCTAATCACGCTATGTTCTTCTCGACACGGCTATGTCTAAACTACTCTATGGTCAAGTGCAGGTGGGATAGTAAACAACACATTGAGGCCGACCATACCAAGTTACTGTGACTCAGACTGGAGAATTCTAATGGAGGAATGTTGGGCGCCTAATCCGACAGCACGGCCATCCTTCACGGAGATAGCCGGTCGGTTACGTGTTATGTCGACTGCTGCAACTTCGAACCAATCCAAACCACCAGCTCACAATAAGGCTTCAAAGTAAAACAGTGTCTTTCTTCTTGATCGGTTTTCTCGACTCTTTTTAAGTGTTTTGGGGTCAGGAGGGAGATATTTGTTGACCCTTTGCTCCTTTCCCTTTTCTTTTACCAAAACCAGAAAACAGGTTTAGTAATAAAATTGGTTTGATGCGTTGTAGTAACAGTCTTAAGTTGTTAAATCTCATGTTTTGGTTCTTACTAATGTGGAAGAGGGCTTGTTGACTGGTATATAAGAAGAATGTTTCTTATCAGAAAACTTGGGAATGTAGACAGTCAGGATTCAATACTAAAAGTAAGAACATTAATAAACATAGTTTCTCATAGATTTGCTGATCAAAATGCAATTAAGAGAACAAAATTTCAAGATCATTTTAGTGTTCATCAGTTTTTCTCTTTTTGCTCCGTTTTTTAAGCATCCCTTTATCCGCAAGTGTTTTACGTTTCTGTTTCCTCCGGTCTTTGACCTTGTCTTCGAATCCATCGTCTAACATCTTCATCATTGCCACCCTTTTAGCTTTTGATACCTGCAGATTCAGAAACTTGCGTTAGCCTCAGGCCTTTGCTCATAGTTAAGATGCCTGAATATATACCTCATAGCTAAAAACTGATCTTCTTACTTTCCTTATATTACCAATTACCAAGATGAACTAAAACCTAATACTAGAAGTCTAGAACGCCATGGTGAAGTAGCTGGTATGACTGGTATTGTATAAGACCGAGCCAATTACATCAAAACGAAAACTTTAATGTATCACAGAGCGGATCATACCTTTGTGACTTCTATACTGTCAGTGATTTCTCTGTAGTTATACAGTTCCATCTGTTTTCCAACTTCCGCTTCTATTTCATGAATAAGGTTCACATCGGTCTACATAAGGAAGTTTTAAAGGTTAGGTTGTAAGCAAACCATGAACAAGAATACTTCCATGATTTCCAGCTATACCTCAGTGATAATGCTTACAGCCAGTCCTCCTCTACCAGCTCTAGCAGTACGTCCAACACGATGAACATAATCACTCGGATATCTGATGCGAGCCAAGCGTAGAGTAAGAATACCAGTAAGCTTCAAAAGCATAGCGAATAGGCGAAAAAGAAAATCTTCCCCAGAAGGTACCTTGGAATGTCATAATTGATTACAAGGTCAACAGTAGGAATGTCCAATCCACGGCTGGCAACATCAGTCGCAAGCAATATCGGTACTTTCCCGGACTTGAATTTACTGAGTGCAGAGAGTCGCATAGACTGTGAATTCAGTGAATGCAAAGCTGCATTATCCACTTCGAGCTCTTCAAGCATAAGACTTAACCTTTGACATGTTCTAAAACAAGAAGCAATGTCCAATCAGAAACTGCAAACGGAATAACCCGCTTAATAGATGAATTTATAAAGCTATGAATATGAGACCTGCAAGTCGAGACAAAAATCATGGCTGACCGAATCTCCTTGTCTTCCATTTGCGACAAGATGTGCACAAGATATAGTTCTTTGGCATCTTTGTCTAAGAAAATGTACTGCTGCTTAAGAGTATCAACAGTCTTTAACCCTTCATAGGCTTCATAGAAATAAGCTTTGTTTGAAGAATGTTCCAGCAATGTCTGTAAGTTACTTGTCATCGTAGCAGAGAACAACAATGTTTGTCTAGTTTTGGGCAGACACTGAAAGATAGTGCGCAATTCGTCTTGGAAACCAACATCAAGAACTCTATCCGCCTCATCAAGAACTAAGAACTAATTAAAACAAACAAAAAACAACACTAACTAAGGCTAAAAAAATCAAAAAGCTGCAACTTTCATAGCTCAAAAAGGATATTTTTAATACCTTGGTTCTAGAGAAAACTGGAGGAATATCTGGATTGTTTTCAAGCAAAACCTTAATTCTCCCAGGAGTAGTGATGACGATATGAGGTCGTGAAATCAAGCTCTTTGTTTGCGTCAGCATATCCATTCCTCCCACAATCACAGAGCAACGCAAATTCAAACACGAACCCAAAGCCTTAAACTGCTCAGCGAGCTGGAAAGCCAGCTCTCTGGTAGGCGTTACCACAAGCGCGAAGACTCCATAAGGATCTTCAGCGAGGCGGTGAAGTATCGGCAGAGCAAACGCCGCCGTTTTACCACTACCTGTCTGAGCAAGCCCTAAAACATCTCGTCCAGCTAAAATCTTGGGCACGCAGTGAGTTTGGACTGGAGTGGGTATACGCATGCCAAGCTCCTTGCATGTTTCAATAGCCCACTCGGCTAATTCGAGTCCTTCGAAGGTTGCGGCGGATGTAGTGTCGGAACTAGGGTTAAGACTTGTGAATTTTTCGAACTGAGGAGCATTCTGGTCGGAATCAAGTTTCTGGGGTTGAATTTGTGCTAGGGTTTTAGGGTTTTTGCGGGATTTAGCTATAATGGTGATCCCACCTTCCTCCTCCAACGTGTGTTCCTCCATTCTCTTTGGATCAGAAGAAATCGACGCCGAGTTTTTTTTCCGACGGAAATAAATAACAATCGAAGAAATACGTTATCCGCCGTAAACTACGGGAGTTCAAACCCGGTTTAGCCAGACCTGAATATTAAACCGGATTTAAACTATTGGTCTATAGCAGTTTGTTGAGCTCAAGTTGTCCAAACCATGTGCTTATTTTATCAAACAAACTGTCCACCATTGAATTCAAGATTGTTTCTTACCCTATTCAAAGAACCAGTCATTCGTTTGATTTCTATGGCGTTGTTAATCAATCATTCACTTACAAATACATGAGGACAAGGAATGACAAGGAATTGAGAAATGAAAGAACAAAGAAACACCAAAAAATAAATCTTGAGTTACAAACCCACGAAGCCAATGTAAATCCTTCATCATATATTCATATGTGTATGTATAGACGATGGTCTCACAGGATAATGCAGCCTCCTGGATCCCTGATGGAACAAAAAAAACCATCAAAATCAGATTTTCTATCAGAGACAAAAAATTGTGTGGTTATTAACATTGATACCTCTTGGTCTCTTCATAATAACTCAGAGCTTGCTCGTACTTGAGCCACAGTGGACATGATGCCTCAAGATCGACACCGTCAGGACCTTTGATATAAGCTTGGACAATGAACTGATTACTTCTATCCCTGCGTACCCGCATAGTTTGAACAAATACAAATGTATGAGACTCCATTGAAACAGATTAATATGTTCAGGAGTTTTAACTAGTGTGTTTGAAAAGGGAGGCTTACCGTCCTTCATATTCGGACAACCAAACCAAATAGGCTACGCCGAAGTACATAGAAACAAATGGTTTGGTTAAATCGTCTGCTGAATCGACTCTGTAAGCTCGATATCCTAGCTCCCTTCATTCAGAAAAAAAGCCAAAATTAGATATGATGTTTTCATTAGACATTAGAAATGAAATTTGATCAAAAACTTACGTGTTTAACCAAGCAGCAGTTGAGTAGTCCACTCCGAGTATTCCTACCTTTTTCCCAGTACCGTTCACAAACCGCATGCTCACAGTATCAGCAACAGCGCAAACAAGAGGCTGCATCAGTGAGAAATGGACAATATCTCTCAGAACTTGCACATGAATGACACCAAATTTGTCCACTAAAGTTGTCTGCCGTTGAAATAAAGTAAAGCTGGTGATGGTTAAGCTCACTTACAACTTTAATTCCTTTTGAGCTGAAGTATTTTGAAACAATTATTTCTGCAACAGCCTGGAAACAAAATTTATAGCATTACTTTTTATATGGTGAGAACTATGCCTAATTTCTCCGGGAAATATATGTCATAACTGCTCTTTTAAAAGAGAGTACCTTCATTTCACTTCGAGAAAGGTAAGGCCTCTTTTCACCATCTTGTGAGAAACGAACCTTTCCCCTTTCTTCTTTGGATTTTGTCCACTCTTTACCTACTTCAGGATGATTCCACATATCTTCCATATCTTCAGGGGAGGCTCTAGAGTCCCAGTATGTGAAATTGGTGTCTGTTAACCCAGAGGTTACATTCCAGTTCATTCAAAACATATATTAGAATGATAAAGGTTCTCCGTGTATAATTGCATGTGCAGCTTAAGCACTGGCACACTGCACCATGCTCCTAATATTTATGGAGATCATAAAATGTTTGAAATTGATGCGCATGTTATTTGTCGTATGATACAGAAATATACAAAGAGGGAGAGATTACTTGAGCCTGGTGCAGAAGGATTAGTAGGATGAAAGCTTACAGGGCCAGACTCGATATATTTTCTGCAGCAATAATTACCAAAGAGACTGCAGGTTTAATACAGAAGCTTTGTGCAGTGTGCACTCATCATCTTGGTGCAACAAAAATAACTATATGAAAGCACACTGCAACACAAAACCTTTTCCTTGCAACCATGCATAAAATATGACAGTTGCTAGGTAGATAGAACAATCAGAGAACATAAACAACAAACCTTGAAGGGAGAGCGTCTTTCACTGCAAGGTATCGTTTCCAATATGGTAGTGTCGATTTGTGAGTCGCCTTTTTTGTCCCACCATTATATGCTCTGACAACAAACTCTTCACTTCTCTGGCTGCACATGGAAAGTTGTCAAATATTGAAGCAGTTCCAAGATAAATATAGGCATTTGTCATTAAAATTGTAAAGCTGACAATATCAAATTTGGGACAATGTATTATACTTATTCTGATAGTCTGTCAACCATTTCAGGTAAGCCGCCCCAAAATATACATTTATAAAGGGCTTGTGAAGAAGATCAGGATTGTCATCTATATTATATTCCTGATACCCTTGTCCTCTGCAGAAAAGTTCGACCAAAAATCGGAACATGAGATTTGAAAAGAGCTTAAGATCTTGGTTAAGAGGGAAACTAGAAATGATAATGTACCCGGCCAACCAGGCTGCTGTCGTTGCAAAAACTTGTAATATTCCTAAGCCGGTTTCCTTGCTCTTTTTGTTGTACCGCATAATGAGAGGCTTTCGGTCACTTTCAAGCTCCGCAATTGCACATATCATTTCCTGCAGAGGAAGAGGGAGATGAAAAACTTTAAGATCAGAAATGGAATATCCAAGAGAAGCTAAAACCAAGCTCAAAAGTACTAGTTTTCCAAAGAACTGCCCACTTAAAAAATAGGCTATGAGTCAGAATAAAGACCAACAATGGAATATGATACTCTCAGAGTCTCAGTGATAGGTGAATGTAGCATACCGGATCCAATATTGAATCAAAATGTCTTCGGACAGTAATATCAGCAACAGCCTGCAGTAACAAGGAATTGATTAATAACTAGGTAGAAAATCTGGAAAAGGCATAGCTAAAATTCACATAATCCTCATATATCTTCGATAGGAATGTTTGAAGTGAAATGAAAACCGTATCAGGTTTCTGCCAATGGAATTTTAGAAAATGATTACCTTCATCTCAGTCTGTGTCAGATAAGGCT
This sequence comes from Orychophragmus violaceus, assembly GCA_030180135.1. Classification (NCBI taxonomy): domain Eukaryota; kingdom Viridiplantae; phylum Streptophyta; class Magnoliopsida; order Brassicales; family Brassicaceae; genus Orychophragmus; species Orychophragmus violaceus. The sequence continues at coordinate 6,587,362 of CM058229.1, forward strand.
GTCCATCAGGATCCCTTGAGAGGTGAACCTTCTGTCCTTTAGTCTCCCCAACCTCTAACCATTCAGCTCTCACCGAAGGATCCATCCACATTGCTTCTAAATCTTCTGGGTCAACACAATCATTCCAGTACATGAAACTATTGGCCATTCTTGCATTGCTATACGACCTTTCCATTGGCATCTGTCAGAAAAGACAAAGGAGAATTGTCACAGAAGCTATTGAAAGTTTTACAACCTCAGCTAGCTAATGGAAAAAGAGGAGCTCAAGCCACATAAACGATATGATGCAAGAAACATACAAAACGCATAACGTTTACAACATCCATTAGTAATATGTTTGCCAAATTCAAATCGAATTCTACAAGCAAAGACACTATACACGAAGACGAACCAACCGATCCCAGAAAAACCGTTCGTAAATTCAATTCGGAAATATCATGTCAACATTGCTTAACAAACGCAAACTAGCTAACTCAGAAAAACGTCGCAATCAAGCACCCAAAAACCACGAGAAATTTCATGTGTATAGAAACAATTCATTGAGAATCCACAAGCGGCACAAACGAGCTTGAATAGAGAGAGAGAGAGAGAGAAACCTTGCCGAAGGGATAAGCGGGGAGGACGAGACCGTCGACGACAGGAGCAGAGAAACAAGGTTTCTCGGCGAATCCAGAGAGAATGATGAATATTCAAATAAATCTTAGGGAAATTCTACAAATACAGATAATAAGACGAAGAAGAAACCGACGGTTTGCCATTTTTGACGGGAGAGCCAGAACACTGAGGACTGTGAGACGAACGAAACGCAGAACAGCCACGATTGTTTCGAATTGATTGCCACGTGGCAATTCACAGCTGGACCAGCTCGTCGTCGTCGTTTTCTAACGTAAACCAATTTTTAGACTTTGCCATGTGTCAACACCTGAAAATAAGGCTTTTTATAACCAGGCCCATTTAATTCTGACGTGGCAACACTTAACGTCGCTTTATGGTTTCCCCATCCCCAACCGTCATTGCCTACGTTGTTCAAATATTGACCGCAGGCCCACAAATCATGGGCCTGACGTTGACTTTTGTCTTTCCTCCGTGAAATCTCAGCCCTTTAGTTCTCATCGCACCATTAGTTACGATGAGCCCGTCCGCATTGGAACACACCATCGTCGTCTCAGCAGTCGTGAGCATATTTACATGAGAATATTCGTCTAAAGTAGGCACGAGTGTGCAATTGCAATTGCATTTCTTTCAACGAACATTTCACAGTCTTCACGTTCCTTTTTGTTTTGGTTCTACAGCTACAGCAGAAGGGTTTTGGGTTTTTGGCGGCGAGATCTCTTCGTTCTCTTGTAGCTTAGCAATGGCCTTTTCTTCTCTTCTCAGATCTACCGCCACTTCCGCCGCCGCTCCTCGTGTCGAGCTTTATACATCTCCGCCATACGACCATTCTCAGGTAGAAATTTCTATCGATTTTGTTTTCGATTTGATATGTTTAAGCTTACGTTTCGCTTTGTTCTGCTTGGATTTTGTATTTCCGCATAGCCTTGGGTATGTTCGTAGAGAGTAGGAGGTGATGTCTCGTCTTTAGCTCGGTGGTTGTTATTGTATCTTGATCTTCGCTATTCGCGTCCTCACATGTCGTTGAAATTGAATGCCTAATTATTTAGCCTGTATTAGATGATGAGAATATGAATCGGTGATAGGTTGTACTAAGGTTTTATACGTTTTGAGAGTTTTCATCCTTTTTGGAGATTTCTGCGTTGTTCTTTCTGATTTTACGTTGTCTTAAACGATCAGGTCACGTCAAGTCTTGGATTCAGTCGCAACCTGACCTCCTCCAGATTCTCCGGTGCTGCGATCTCCACTGGATCATCTTCATCTTTACAGTTCAGTCACAAACTCTGTAGCACATGTAAATTACACGGATGCTTTCTTTGGTTCTCTGAAGTGTTTTTATATATTCAAATGTACAGAAAATGCAATGCGAGAAGTCTTCAACCTATCAAGGCGACAGCTACACAAGCACCCCCTGCTGTTCACAGTAAGAAAACAAAATTCATTGAACTCCGTAGCTGTTTATTAGGCTCCAATCTTACTACTGAATTTTAGGGTCAAGGAGCAGTGGAAAGACAAAGGTCGGGATCAATGGTATGTTCGTTTAATCCATTCTTGAATTTCATTTCGAAACCCCACATCATCCGATAGTACATGCCTTCATTCCTTCTGTGCGGGACAGGTTTTGGTCGGATTGGAAGGTTGGTCCTTCGCATCGCCACTTTCAGAGATGATATTGAGGTTGTAGCAGTCAACGACCCGTTCATAGACGCCAAGTACATGGTAAGGATGATTACTGTGTTATCTAGCAGTAGATGCATCTTACAGTGCCGTTTTACTCTTACCAGTTTTTAATCTAATTTATCCAGGAAATTCTTATAAATGTTGCTATCTCATCCCATTTAGTGTATTTTACTCCCATTTAGTGTATCTTAGTAACTTTTTGTTTGCTTGAACCCAGTATAGTTTTAAGGAAATAATTTTAGGAGGCATGCGATACTTGTATATCAAACTTACTGCAAATCTTCTCTGCTTTTATGCAGGCTTACATGTTCAAGTATGATTCTACTCATGGAAATTACAAAGGAACTATCAATGTAATTGACGATTACACTTTGGAGATCAATGGAAAAGAGGTCAAAGTTGTCAGCAAGAGGTAATGTCTCAAAATGTCAACTCAGATAGGCAAATATATGTGTCTAGACATGGTCAAATTGTGAATTAAATGTTATGTTTTTTTTCTATTAATAAGAGAATAAGCTTACTCTGTTTAGAACCTGACATCTTCTTGGTCCTTCCTCAGAGACCCCGCTGAAATCCCGTGGGCTGATCTTGGAGCTGATTATGTTGTTGAATCTTCCGGAGTATTCACCACCCTTGCAAAAGCTTCGTCACATTTGAAGGTCTGCAATTTCATCTGCACGCACTTGTTAATGTACTTGTGTCACTGATGCTAGCATTTAATACATGTCCTTATATTAATTAATTCAAATATTCCTCTGCTAAAATGGCTTATGATTTGCTTGACCTTTTATTGTCTGTGCAGGGTGGCGCCAAGAAAGTCATCATTTCTGCCCCTTCAGCGGACGCACCAATGTTTGTTGTTGGAGTAAATGAGAGGACATACAAACCAAACATGGATATAGTCTCTAATGCAAGCTGCACCACCAATTGTCTTGCACCTCTTGCCAAGGTGTGTAACATTGACATTGTTTTTTCCCTGTTAATAACTCGTTGTGAAGAGCTTCATTTAGGTCAAATAAATTGTCTCTGGCCTCGAACTTGTATCTTTCAGGTGGTGCACGAGGAATTTGGAATTCTTGAAGGCTTGATGACAACAGTCCATGCGACCACAGGTATTTGACTCTTGGTCATCTTGTTATTAGTCACTGTATATCAACAACCTGAGAAGACTAACTTATGTTTTTGTTCATATCTTCTTTCCATATTCAGCAACTCAGAAAACTGTGGACGGCCCATCGATGAAGGACTGGAGAGGAGGCCGAGGCGCCAGTCAAAACATCATTCCTAGCTCAACCGGCGCTGCAAAGGTACACAAAAGCATATGTGTACACATCCAATCTGGAATCATATTCATAGATTATTTATCTTGCTCTCGTCTCAATAGGCTGTTGGTAAGGTGCTTCCGGAACTCAATGGAAAACTAACGGGAATGGCTTTCCGTGTCCCAACACCAAATGTTTCTGTTGTGGATTTAACTTGTCGACTTGAGAAGGATGCATCTTACGAAGATGTTAAGGCAGCCATAAAGTAAGACTAATTTCCCATACCATTATCGTAACAAGGAGCTGTAGTAACAAACATCTCACTGTTTTGATTGTAAATTCTAATTAGGTTTGCTTCAGAAGGACCACTTAGGGGAATTCTGGGGTATACAGAAGAAGATGTCGTCTCCAACGATTTTGTCGGAGATTCAAGGTATCCCACACTTATAAAATCTTGTAAAGGATCATGGATTGCAAAATCTAGTTTTGGTTCTCAACTGTGGTGATCATTGTCAATATATTCAGGTCAAGTATCTTCGATGCTAATGCTGGGATTGGATTAAGCAAGTCCTTCATGAAACTTGTGTCCTGGTATGACAACGAATGGGGTTACAGGTAAACAATTGGTCTCTTCATTCTATTACCATCAATTTGCCATTTGTTAATATGTAAAGTCTAATAAATTTTGCGGGTTTTGTAATGTTACAGCAACCGAGTCCTTGACCTGATAGAGCATATGGCATTAGTTGCAGCCAGCCGCTAAACCAAGCCGGTTTCTTGCAGAAGCCAAAGACTTTCTCCATGATCGGTCTTTTTTGTTTTGCTCCGAGTTTCATAGATTCACGACTTGTTTTTTGAACCATACGATCTAATACCCCGTTGAGAGAACGCTGCCCCTTTTTAAAGTTATGAATTTTCCGGTTATATGTTTGTTTGTTAGCTTATAACTTATCTCAACTTTTGAGACTTAAACAACATCCATGAGTACACATGAATGTTGAGATTATGACGATAATTAGCATTTGGCCTAATTAGCATAGTGTTTTATTTTAAAGTTTTTACGATATTTAGGTACGCAAGTTTAATGATTAAACTTTGAACCGAATGAATAAGTGATGAAAGAGTGACACATCACATCCACTTATAGGAAAATTAGGCTTAGCTAATACTGATTAATATATCAGAGAAATGCATTAGAGATTTATGGGATTTTGTAAATAACACGATCATGTTACATAAAGGAGAAAATGGTGGCACATAAAGAGGAAAAATTTGAGGGGCAAATGCTTTTTGCCATCGTGGAAACCACTTTGATCTAAACAACTTAATAAATCATTTTAAAGTCTTTATCATAATCTAAAACTTTATTTATTTTACGTGGTCGTTTCAAAAACCTTTTATTTTTTTGTTTTCCTTTAGATTGAATAAACTTGCGAAAGTGTTATGTAAAAAAATTGGGGACTCCTTTGTTGTTTTTGGTCCGGTTCTTTGGACCACGCCTTTTGCATCGATCACCAGTTACCACCTACTTCGTCAACTCAACCCCATACGAATCTCTCTCATAAATTTTGTCACAACAAATTTCCCATTTTGTGGACATCTTAAAAACAGAAGACAAAATGTATTTCGTGTGTACCTATTATACTATCTTGGATAAAGTAAAAGCACTACTATGATGCTTTTTAACATATTTAATATTAAAAAAATATCATAAGTGCTATTTCTATGTATACCAATTCCTCTCTGTGGCAATGTGGCAATAAACGATAACTTTTTATTTTTAAGTGTAATTGAGAGCTCTTCTTTTCTTCTCTCTTCTTTTCTCTCTTGAACTACCGATTCAATCTATCGTTTATCTCCGACCATCGGCGGTGGCTATGTCTCGTCGGTGGTTCGGGTTACTTTTGGCGTGAATCGGCTGCGGGTTAACCGCCAATAAAACTCCGGCTTCCGATTTTCCTCTGTTCTATCAGGAAGCCGACTATAGCTTCCGGCTTTCTTGCCGAACTAGGGTTTTTTGTTTTCTCCAGCCTAATTAGGTCCGGATCTTTAACAATCTTCTCTTTGGTGAAGCTTTGTCGGAAATCTCGTCTCGCTCTTTCTAGAAATATTCTTTGTTCGGGAACAAGCTCCGTCACCGATGTCTCCAAATCACGTCGTGGCGTGTTCGGAGCACTTTAAAGCCAATAAATCTAGGCCTCAGTGGTGATAATCGATCCCGTTGAATCGACGGAGGTTTCAAGTGTGAAGACTTTAGGTCGTAATGTTCTGGCATCTTTCACCATAGATGACAGTCGGCAGAGTAATTCCAAGATAATCGGCGGACATCCTTCGACCGCGACTTCCCCGATGTCGGAGTGCATGGCGGATTCAAGATGGAGCTGCCGCGTGTTCTTGAGTCGGCGTCCACGTGGCCTCTACCCAAACCTTACGAGTTGTTCGGTTTGGCTCATTAGGCCTATTTCCGTTTTTTTTGTAATTCCGTCATTAATATGTTATGCTCTGTAAACTTGTTGTACACTGGTCCATTGGACTTACTTAATGAAATCCATAGTCGATAAAAAAAAACGATAACTTTTTTACCAACTCCCCTAATTAGTGTAGTTTTGTAAATTCCCACGAATATTTTTTTTTTGTCAACCAGATATAATAAAATGAAGTGTTAAAAAAGGTGGGTATAACTGCGTTTGTGTGTGGTCGCCCTAATTGAAATCCTCTCAGGCTCTAATATCGAGGCAGCCTCCATCTTCATTTCGCGTTCCTCTCCGGCGGTCGACGGCCTGCGATGTCGCCTCCGGGAGAGACTTTAGTCTCCTCTTGTCTTGTTTAAGCGGGTCACCGGCGCGTAGCTCTCCGACGAAGCCGCTCTCCCTCCTCCTTCCTTCGATGCCGGTGTTGTTTGTGCGCGTCTTCGGCTGCGTACTCCTCTGCTGCCACAGTGTTCGTGGATCTGTTGCCGTGGGATGGTGTTTTCGGAGGTCTTCTGGGTCTATCGAAGAGGGTGACCACATGTCTGATCTGTAACAGGTCGCCGGTGTGGGTGGTTTCTGGAGCTTTGACGGTTAGTCTCCCGATGCTCGGGTCTCAGGCGAGCCGTCTCGCTCCTGTTTCTCTTCGATATCCTTAGAAATCAGCTTTATCGGGTTGCTAGGTGGTATTGGTGGTTAGATCTGGTTTAGGTAATGATGCGGTCATCAGAACCAGACTAGACCAGGCGCTCGCTGACTCAATCGCTAGCTCAAACCACTACGTCAGTCACTACACCAGTCATCACGCTGACTAACTCAACCACTACGTCAGTCAGCGCAACCAGACCCGATGGAGACCAACAGTCAGAAAATGAAGCATTCCGACCAATCCAGGAGGAACCAATCAACAAATCCAATTGTTCTGGATTCCCATCTCATCAGAGGACCAAGGAGAATTGGATTCAAACCAAAAGGAGTAATGGTTTGAAAGATATTCAACTTCCAAATCAGGAGATGCTACACTTGCCTTATTTGGAAGATCATGAGTTCAAATATTGCCAAACTCGAACTTGGCGACCAGGAGACTTATTATCACTTCTAGAAGCACTCTACAACACTCTAAGAAGCACCAACCCACACAGGATCAGGCGGATCCTATTGGAACATAAGCCAACTCAACCGGAGCTATTTATGGAAACTAGGGAGACCAATTGGTTTGCACATTATCAAACCAAGATTTGGAAACCAGGAGGCAATAACCATCAGCCAGAAGCAATAGAAGACGTCCTTAGCATTACCAAAATGCACAGGATCAATCACATGAGCTTATGGACCAACCTTCCATATATGGACACAAGCGCAAACTTCCCATTTCTTGCCAAAAGCTTCCAACAGCTCTATTCCTTTAGCTGCTGTGTCTTGGACGTCATTTACTACATACAAGATGTTCCAGAGAAGCTCACTTATCCCCTCAAACCGTCCAGATTCAAAGATCACATCATATCTTCCTATTTTGGCCGATTCTCTCTTAATGACTCCAACAGCTAGTTTATTGTTTGTTTTTGATTTCTTTTCTTATTTAGAAGTTTATGAACGTTGTAAGAGCATTATATAAGCTCCATTAGACCATTTGTATTATTCACCCTTGATCAATCTAAAAGCAATAGAATTTCGATTCAGTTTTCTTCCACAAAGTTTGTGATTTCTTTGTGTTTGTTCTTTAGTCTATTTGAGTGATTCATCTAGTACTATAGAATCTGTGGTCTAGAGTGTTGAGTGATTCATATCTCTGTCCATACAATTGATTGAGTGAGTCAATCCCTACCATCATCACCATCTCTACCTTCAACACCATCTTCCGCATCGTTTTGGCTTGAGATCATCTGATCATCAAGTGGTTTGGCATCAGTGTGATTCTGAGGCTACATCATCTGGTATCAGAGCTTTAAAGTTCCTACATTAGGTGTATTCTATCCTTTATCCTTTCGGTTTTCATTGCATTTAGTTTCTTAATTTTCTGTTTCATTTCATCATAAAAAATAAAAAAAACTTTTGTTTTTGATTCATCTATTTCTCTGATTTTGTTTGCATAAAACCCATAAAAAAAATTGTTTTCATTTTCATTTAGATTCATAGTTTTCTGTTTTGTTTTGCATCTTAAAAAAAAATCAAAAAAGGTTTGTTTTGTGTTCTTGTTTTGTTTTATAAAACCAGAAAAAAAAAATTTTTAAAAAGAGGAAAAGTTTTGTTATTTGATTCGATTTTTTAAACCAAAAACCAAAAAAAAAAGTGTTCTTTCCATTTTTACTTTTAGGATTTCGAAAGTTTTTGAACAAAGACTCCATTTGAATTCGGTTTCCTTTTCCTGTCAACCCAAAAAAACGTGTGCTTAGTTTTTAAAAGGGGAAAGCACAATATTTATTTTCAAAAAGGAAAGTTTGAATAAAAGCCAAGTTTCCAGTGAACTTACAAAGACTCCATTGATACACTTTAAGCTTATTGTTTCAGGTACTAAATCATTGACATGGAGGATAGAGAAGATTCAGAAGCAGACATATATGGAGAGTACCATCCACCTAGGCACAAGAGTGGATTCAAAAACCATGAAGTTACTTCATACCATGTACCAGCTCAACGACAGCTCACTGGTACAAGGAATGCGACAGTCCAACGAACCAGCACAAGGCAGCCAACCACCAGAGCAAGAGGCTCCCTAATATTTTCAGGTTGTAGCCAAAACCCTGAAGATTATCTCCAGTGGGAGACCAACATGAAGCAGTGGTTGAAATCCAACAATATTCCTAAGGAGGAGAAGCTATCATATGCTATTGACGCACTCACCGGAGAAGCATATAAGTGGTGGCTAAGAGAGTGTACTCCAGGCTTCTACAACAAGCCAGTACTAGATTGGGGAGACCTTAAAGCAAGGATGTACAGAGAGTTTGCGAAGAAGCACCAGACACACAAGAACATTATTTCAAAACCCCAATGCCAAACAACACCAAGAAGAGTGAAGGTTTCACCAGTTTTGCAGTCTACTTCCATGCCTAAGAATGCTTACTGTCCTGAGCCCAAGAAAGTTTTTGCAAATACTTGGACAAGTCTAGCAGAAGCTAAGAAGACTGCTCACGCAAAAATGGATCAGTAAAGGCCAACCTCCACACTCCCACCAGAACCTCCAAGCATACAAGAGCAGTGGCAAAAGATAAAAGAGATGCTGCAACTAAAGGATAAGAAAACCGAGTTGAAGCAGAGTCATAAAGCCTTTATGAACCTAGAAAAATCAAGAGGTTCTCCCAAGAAAATTGCATCCAGCTCCAACACTCTACCTAAGCTACAAGACACGCCAAGTAAAGGTAAGTCTTCTAACTTTGTGAATATCAAAGTTCAGACATGCTATAGATGTCATAAGAGAGGTCATTTTGCTGTAAATTGTCCCCTTAAGAGATTATTGAAAGAAACATCACTAGGACATGAAACTAATTCAGCTAAAACCAGTGATAGTTTAGCTCATTCTGATTTGTTATTTCCCAATTCTAGTGTCATGCATTTGTCTTTGTCAAGAGGATTTGAAACAGGGAAAGAAGAACTAAGCAGTAAAGGACATGAGCAAACCAAAGTCAGTAGGGAAGATCAAAGACCAGAGAAACATGTTTTGTTGGTCAGGAAAGAAGATGAACATCTAATGATCACTAGCTCACAAGCTGACAATGTAAGTACAAGTGTCATACAATCCGTTTTTACTACTCCAAGAATAGATATAATGCACTTGTTCTTCCCAATGAGCATCTCTACAGATATAAAGTACAAGGGAGAAGAAAATGGGAAGAGAAGCTCAGAAACAGTCCTTACACTAAGTGTTCAGACTGATCAAGGCATAAGAAGAAAAGAGAACATCAAGGAGAAGCCTCCGGATCCGATGCTTATCAAGAACATTCAACATGTTCTTCAAGTAAGCCTTAACTTAACCAGCTTTGTTTCACTTACTCTTAAGTGTGTGCTACTGAAATTACTGGAACTAAAAGAAATTAAAGCTTACACAGATGTAATTCCTTGTTTATAAACACCATTTGTCAAGGAAGTTGTTTCATCTTATCCTAAGAAACCTATGACACACTTGTTTCTTTGCCAAAGTGTTGAGCATATTTCAGGTCTTAAGGAGAGCAGGAGCAAGATCAGCAAAGTAGGCGTCACACCAGCTCAAGGAACAGGAGCATTGATGTTCTATCTACTCAAAGAAGAGCCACCGGATGCTCCACAACTCAACCGGAATCAAAATGATTCCCAAGGTAATCTTCTAAACCCTCATTCACTTCACTGTACTAACTTGACTTATCTATGTGCACGTGATCAAGTTTTGAGGACAAAACTTCTTGAAGAGGGAGGGTATGATGCGGTCATCAGAACCAGACTAGACCAGGCGCTCGCTGACTCAATCGCTAGATCAACCACTACGTCAGTCACTACGCCAATCATCACGCTGACTAACTCACCACTACGTCAGTCAGCGCAACCAGACCCGATGGAGATCAACAGTCAGAAAATGAAGCACTCCGACCAATCCAGGAGGAACCAATCAACAAATCCAATTGTTCTGGATTCCCATCTCATCAGAGGACCAAGGAGAATTGGATTCAAACCAAAAAGAGTAATGGTTTGAAATATATTCATCTTCCAAATCAGGAGATGCTACACTTGCCTTATTTGGAAGATCATGAGTTCAAATATTGCCAAACTCGAACTTGGCGACCAGGAGACTTATTATCACTTCTAGAAGAACTCTACAACACTCTCAGAAGCACCAACCCACACAGGATCAGGCGGATCCTATTGGAACATAAGCCAACTCAACCGGAGCTATTTATGGAAATTAGGGAGACCAATTGGTTTGCACATTATCAAACCAAGATTTGGAAACCAGGAGGCAATAACCATCAGCCGGAAGCAATAGAAGACGTCCTTAGCATTACCAAAATGCACAGGATCAATCACATGAGCTTATGGACCAACCTTCCATATATGGACACAAACGCAAACTTCCCATTTCTTGCCAAAAGCTTCCAACGGCTCTATTCCTTTAGCTGCTGTGTCTTGGACGTCATTTACTACATACAAGATGTTCCAGAGAAGCTCACTTATCCCCTCAAACCGTCCAGATTCAAAGATCACATCATATCTTCCTATTTTGGCCGATTCTCTCTTAATGACTCCAATGGCTAGTTTATTGTTTGTTTTTTATTTCTTTTCTTATTTAGAAGTTTATGAACGTTGTAAGAGCATTATATAAGCTACATTATACCATTTGTATTATTCACCCTTGATCAATCTAAAAGCAATAGAATTTCGATTCAGTTTTCTTCCACAAAGTTTGTGATTTCTTTGTGTTTGTTCTTTAGTCTATTTGAGTGATTCATCTAGTACTATAGAATCTGTGGTCTAGAGTGTTGAGTGATTCATATCTCTGTCCATACAATTGATTGAGTGAGTCAATCCCTACCATCATCACCATCTCTACCTTCAACACCATCTTCCGCATCGTTTTGGCTTGAGATCATCTGATCATCAAGTGGTTTGGCATCAGTGTGATTCTGAGGCTACATCAGGTAATGGTTCTGGGTAATGCTTGTTAACGAGGTCTTTGATTATGATTTTGGGCTGATCCTCTTAGAGCAATGTCACGTGGATTATCTTTCCCTTGCTAGCGTCAGGTTAGTTCGGGTTCCGTATTCTGCGTTTTGGCTGTGGTTCTTGTTTTAGTTGGCTTCTGGTGGTGATGTTGGCGTTCATTGGGAGTGTGCTTTTCCTTGCTGATTCGTTGCATCGGTATAGTTCATGCGGTCCTCTTCTTTATCTTCTGCCTCAGGTCTTCTATCTCTGGCAAGGGTTCTCCGGCTCATCTTTAAGGAATTGGGGCTTCGACCCTCTTCGCATCTGGTCGTTTGTCGGCGATTGGTAAACAGTTTGGTCCATCGTCTTCCTTGGTTTGGTCTGCATACGGCTTGCTCGTGGCTTCTTTTGGTGAAGCAATATAATGAGTGTCGGTGGGTCAGCCTCAATAATTCTCGGCTTCAGATGTTACGCTCCTTCTCTCTCCCGGTGTTTGGTGCTTACTGCCTTCTCGATGTCTTATCTGCTTGTTCTCGATCAGTCCTTTTCTGTGTTTTGGTCATTGTTAGCTTAATTTACCTAGCAACCTTTTGTCTGTTTATCGTTTTGGCTCTCATAGTGTGGGCTTTTGTCTCCGGTATCGTCCTTTGATAGCCGGCTTTAGTCTTGTTTGGTTTGTTTTCAAAAACGTATCCAAAAATGTATTCGACCTTGTTTAATATATGGAAATCCTTCTAGTGAAAAAAAAAACTGCGTTTGTGTGTATATACGAAGAAGAAAATATTCCTCTACCTTTTTGGGAAATAATTTTTTATATAATATGTCGGGGAAAATTACATAATATATTAAACCGGAAAATATATATAATTGACTTTTTTGTATGATATTAACATAAATTATTATGTGTATCTTCCGTCAAAATAAAGAGAGAGTTGTGTGCGACTCGTATACTTAACTTCCCTATATTCATTCATATAAGCAACAAACTTTTGTTTCTCTCTCTCTCTCACAACTTCCCCGGAACCACTTTTTTATTTTGCTTTTCAAAATTCGAACGCAGAGATAAACTGATCGGAGAATGGCGACGGAACATATAATCCGTACGACAGACGACTACAATGTCGAGCTTTTACCTAGTGATGACGATGCGCCGCCGCCTCTTTCATCGTCGTGGCGTCTCAGCCTCGAGACTTTTCGTCTTCCTTCTTCTCCGTCGTCCAGCGGCCGTCACGACGGTCGTACTCGCTTTTCTCGCTATTTCCGTACTCCCAGTGAGTTTTGTTCTTCGTGTTTCCGTTTTATTTTTCCTCGTGATCTGCGCTTTCGTGTGTGTGTATACGTATACAGGATCATCTACCATGAGTTATGATAAGAACTTAAACGCGTCTATGCATGAAACAAAAAAGTGATTATGCAAATGTGTAATTGTTTGATTAATGAGTATAAAGTGTCACACTCATCTGTGTGAGGGTTTAATTGTTCTTCTGTTAATTGAGAATCTAACCCAAATTGCTTGATGTATAATTTAGTCTTTTTCTGGAAAAAAATTGGTTTATCGTGTATAAATTTCTGATTAAAGTCTAATCTTTAGATTAAAAACCCCTTTCTGTTGATTGATTCAATGGAATATTAACCTTTTTTGTTCTTTTGTTGATTCAAAGTTATCAAGCTTTTGATGGAATCTGAAGATTATATCTTTGTATATGCCATATTCTTTGTTTTTAAATTATGTGGATGCTGAATCAGATTCTCTATAGAGGTTTAATGCATTGTAGAATGATTTAGAAACTGTTAAACTCATTGTATATTGAAAAAGGGGTTTAAGTTAAACCGTCCTCTGTTTTGTCAATGCAGGAAAGGAACGTAAAGTCTCTGAATACTACAAGAAGCAAGAGAGGCTCCTCGAGGGTTTCAACGAGATGGAGACTATCCATGAAACCGGTTTTGCATCTGGAGCTCCAACTGAGGTCCGACTCTACCCTTTCTTGTTAGTCTTTATAGGGTATGTCTCGTCGTCCACTTATCCTTTATGCATCCTAATGTTTTTTTTTTTTTTGTTTCAACAGGAAGAAATGAAGAAGCTTGCAAAGAGTGAGAGACTGGCTGTTCACATCTCCAACGCTACAAACTTGGTGCTTTTTGTGGCTAAAGTTTATGCCTCTATGGAGAGTAGATCCATGGCTGTGATTGCTTCAACTCTCGACTCTCTCTTGGATCTCTTGTCTGGTTTTATTCTGTGGTTTACAGCTAATGCCATGAGAAAACCAAACCATTTTCATTATCCAATCGGCAAAAGACGAATGCAACCGGTGGTATGATGTTCTGTCTAGTAACTCTTCGTTTGGTTTCTGTCTAGCAAGTAATGCTTTGTGTTCCGATTCACCACAACCAGCTTTACTTGTCTCACAAGAAAATATACATACTTTTAAGCCAAACCAGATAGTCACAAAACTTGTGTTTCTGCCTCTGCAAGCCTTATAAAACTGAAGTTATAACGCTTGACATTATTAACAGGGTATCATTGTGTTTGCTTCCGTGATGGCAACTCTTGGACTGCAAGTTTTGCTAGAGTCAGGAAGACAACTAGTCTCCAAGGTACATCACAGTGTTTTCCGGTAACTGGTTTCATCGGTCATCTGATATGTATATAACCGATTCTCTCTCTTTTTTCTTGTTGCAGAATGGTATTCATATGAATAGCACAGAAGAGAAATGGATGATCGGGATCATGTCATCTGTCACCATAGTGAAGTTTCTACTCATGCTTTACTGCAGAGGATTTCAGAACGAAATTGTTAGGGCTTACGCTCAGGATCACATGTTTGACGTTGTGACCAATTCAATCGGCTTAGCAACAGCTGTCTTAGCCGTCAAATTCTACTGGTGGATTGATCCCTCCGGTGCTATACTTGTAAGTAAAACTCTGTAACTTTGGAATGTTAAAATAATCAAGAAAAGTCTTGCGGGATCACAAAAAAACGTTTCTTTCTTTTCATGGTTGCAGATTGCTTTGTACACCATAGGAACATGGGCAAGAACTGTACTAGAGAACGTCCATTCGCTGATCGGACGCTCTGCACCGCCAGACTTCCTGGCGAAACTGACATTCTTGATATGGAACCATCACGAACAAATCAAGCATATTGACACAGTGAGGGCCTATACTTTTGGGTCACACTACTTTGTGGAGGTCGACATTGTTTTGCCAGAGGACATGAGACTGCAAGAGGCTCACAACATCGGAGAGACTCTTCAGGAGAAGCTCGAGCAACTTGCTGAGGTGGAACGAGCTTTTGTTCACATTGACTTTGAGTTCACTCATCGTCCTGAACACAAGTGTAATTAGATCTTGAGCTTTGTAGATGACCACAGACCAGAAAAGATTTAAGTAATTTTCTAGTGTTAGTTCTTTAGCTTATGTTCTCTTCGCGTCGTTTAGTCTGTATGGAAATCGAATGAATATCGTTTCTTTTCAAGTCGATTGTTTCTCTAAAATATATGCGAGTAAAGTGTGTGGGGTTTAACTGTTAAACGTTGTGGCCTCTCTGTTTATGGGATGCGCACTGTATGCAGTTTAGCTTTTCAATGAAAACCATACAGTCTATCTTTTGGTGATGTGCACTGCGTGCTGTTTAGAACTGTTTTGTTAGACACTTAACTAAAAAATAAATATAAATAAAATAATGAAAGTTCAAATTAATTAGGGCTCCAACTAGCGCTAAGATATAAAACCGAACCGAACTAAAATTTTAATGAATCGAACCGAATTAATTGGAAGAACAAAAACCGATCGGCAGTTTTTTTAAAAATAAAAAACCGAAAAACCGAGTAACCGAACAGAAGAACTGAAGTCCCAAACCTAATCATTACTGTAGACTCGTAGTTGTTGATCGAACTTTATTTTCATAAAATTTCAATCTTCCACTATATATATATATATATAGTCTTGAGATATAAAATTAAACCGACATTATCGAACCGAATCGAACCGAACCGGAGTTTTAAGGAACCGAATCAAACTAATTAAAAAAACAAAA
Organism: Orychophragmus violaceus; assembly: GCA_030180135.1. Classification (NCBI taxonomy): domain Eukaryota; kingdom Viridiplantae; phylum Streptophyta; class Magnoliopsida; order Brassicales; family Brassicaceae; genus Orychophragmus; species Orychophragmus violaceus. Next base: position 6,603,028 of record CM058229.1, read on the forward strand.
ACCGATCGGTAGATTTTTAAAAACAAAAAAAAAACAAAAAAAAAACGAGTAACGGATCCGTAACCGAACCGAAGAACCGTAGTCCCAGGCCTAGCTCCAACTATTATCCAAGTTCCGGTCTGAGATCTATTTCGATCCATTCTAAAAGTTTGGATATCCGAGTGGAAATCCAGATTTAGATAATAAAATTTAAGATTCGTCTAAACTAAATCCATATATTTTAATTTTAAGATACATATATCTCAATCCGGAAACAAACAATTACATAGATTTTAATATTTTAAAATATCTAATTTATAGATATTTATATCATTTTATATATAGCTATAGATATAAATTTTAAATTTAATTATGTTTCTATAATATATTTTATTATTTTTCAAAAATATATATAAACAAATAAATTTTATAATTATACATAAATTTTTAATATTTTCTATTTTTTACTTTTAAATAAATCCAGACCGGTATAATATCCCAATGGGATATCATATTTTTTAAATGAAAATTTAAAACTTGGATATCTGAATATCTCTGATCTAGTTAAATATAATAATTTTACAGATTTTTTTTTTTTAACGCTCAACCATTTATTATTGTAAAAGGCCTAAGGCCCAGGTTACACAAATTGCAACGAGAGGATAAGACGATGAACAAAACACGTGGCCACAACATGCCACAAGAGGACACAAACGAGACACGTGCCGATTGTTGAGATTCACCGTCATGCAACAGCGGACAACATGGGAGGAAGCGTCGCCGGAAAGCATGGATCTACTCCAAAGCCCCCACTGTGACACACCAACGCCATGGAAGCTCCAAAGCCAAGGTGAGATTCACTGTCACCATGGAAGCTCCTCGCCGGTGGAACCCAAGCTATTGATTCCGACCTTACCCACCTGAAGCTCCTCCTCAAGAGCAAGGGGAAGCAAAGAAGCTCCTGTCAGAGAAACCACAGTAGCAAAAGAGAAAAGAAGAAGTTCCCGGAGAGAGAACACGGCGGAGACCCGGTGAAGCCGGAAGAAACAAAATCGGGTGAAAAGCCCGATCTGACTATAACACAAACACAACAGAAAGTATAGAACAAAACAGTCGCATAAACAAAATCAACACTTTTTCTTCTGAAAGATTGAATCTGGGAAGAAGAAAAAAAGGTTGAAATTGAGAGAGAAATCTCTCTCTAAAAGGAGAGAGAAAACCACGAAACTACCTTCCATAGTTGACATCAATAATTTTACAGATTTGGCAGACAAAATTTAAATCCGGATACTTTGAAATTCTTCGGATATCCGATCCGTCTCAGCTAGTTTAAATTACCACCACTCAAAAAGAAAGAAAATAACTGGTTATCAATCTTCCAACAAAGTTCCGTGCTTCATTGCTCATCTCAACCAGACATTCTCTGGCTCAGAATCTTCGCCATGAAAATCTAAAGAAGAAAGACAAGCTCTCAAAATCCAGCAGCCATGGCTTTTCTTCTTTCTAATCTATCTCCTTCAATACTTCATCAAACCGGAAAATCCCAAAACCTTAGACCCATTTTCACTCAATCTCTATCGCCGTCGTCGTCGTCTTCAATTAGCTACGAATTTGAGGAAGATAACCTCTCTACACTCTCTCTTTCAAGCGTCCAGACTCCTCCTCTTCAAGATGCGCATGTTAAGACAAAACCCACTGCGCAAGACAAGCATAACCACGACAGAGATGAGTTCTACATCAATCTCGGTGTCGCTGTCCGTACACTTCGTGAAGATTTGCCTTTGATCTTCACTAAAGATCTTAACTACGACATCTACAGGTAAATTTTCTCATTATAGATGAAAAGAAGAATACATGGTAATATGTCTCGGATAAATTCAGATTCTTTATCTGTCTTACAGGGATGATGTAACATTTGTGGATCCGATGAACACATTCAGTGGGATTGAGAACTACAAATTGATCTTTTGGGCACTCAGATTTCATGGAAAGATTTTGTTTAGAGACATCTCACTTGAGATCTTCAGGGTATGGCAACCATCAGAGAACATGATTCTGATCAGGTGGAATCTCAAGGGTGTGCCTAGAGTTCCATGGGAAGCTAAAGGAGAGTTTCAAGGCACTTCTCGGTATAAACTCGACCGTAATGGCAAAATCTATGAGCATAAAGTCGATAATTTGGCTTTCAATTTCCCTCATCAGCTCAAACCTGCAGTTTCTGTTTTGGATTTGGTTACTGCTTCCACTGCAAGTAGTCCCAATCCAACTTTCTTTTCTGGTCATGTTGACTCGTGTTCATCTTCATGGATCAAGTTCTATCAAGCGGTGAGACAGACATTGGACAAGACAGAGGATATGGTTGTGACAGACAGTTTACTCACATGCTCATAGTGGAAGTAGAGTTTGTTATACACATACTCAGGGACACACTTTTCAGGTGTATATAGGTTTTACATTTGAAGGTTATATATATATATTTAAGCTTCTAAGGAAACATAAAAGTGTAATGACATTACACAACTTTGTGAATACATTGGAGTTTTGTCTTTGTGATCATTTGAAACAGTCAAAGCACACAGCAAACCAACACATACCTAATCAGTAAACACAATTAGCCTGAGTTTTCTTTTAATATCTGGCTAGAGTCCATGTAGATGTATCTCCCTGCAATTTACGAGTAAGCATGAATAAGATCAGTTCCAATAAAGGAAGCGAATAGAAAACAAGTTTCCAGCAATATGAACACACCTTTAGTTCGACTTAGAGAGGAAGCTTGTCCAAGGGTTTCAAGACTGCGACGTTACTTCGTTCTGATTTCATGTACTTTTCATAAGTGACCCTAAGTTTTCCGGTCTTCGCAGCTTTATGGAACCTTAGAATCATGTCAGAACAATCCCTGTGATAAAACAGTTGTAGAGTTGAACCATTGTGATCTGTCAAGTGATCTGCAAGATGTTGATATTAAAGAGACAGTTTACTTACTTCATTTGGGAGACATTGTAGTGGGTATGGCTGTTTAGGAGCGCAGTCCAAACTGGAGTCATATGTAAAGTGCAGCGGGCTACATAGATGGCTGATGCGCAGAGCAACGACGGCTTGAACTTCAAGGCTTCATACTCAACCAAGCACAGCTCTATTAGGTAGAATGCGAGTTGTTCAAGCTGACAAAATAGCAGTATCAAATGCCTGCTTAGTCATAAATGTTTGTCTTTGCATGTTACATAGCTTATTAGATGCAAGTTCCGCGCATACCTTCTTGTTTGATTGAGCAGCTTTTAGGAACCTCAACATGAAAACGTAAGGGGTCGCTTCATTCAAACGGAACTTTAACTGTTTAAGCATAATCCTCTCCTAAAAGAAAAAGATTAATGTTGCACACGACCAATTAAAATGGCTAGAGAAGTAGGATTATCATCATAGTTTATTTATACCATTCCCAGGATTTGTCCTCTTGTGTATGATTCTGCGGAGATGCTAATCAAGTCTTTGATCTGCACATGGACATAGACAATAGATTCTGGAAATTCAAGTTTGAAGCCATAAGGAGTTAAGAAGAGGATTTGGCTTTCGGGATCAGTATCACTTACCCTAGGATGCCAATAGTCCTCGTATTTAGATGCTAGTAAGAGTGCAGTAAGACCAATCAATTGCATCTCATTTTTCTGTACTGGAACTTGGGAGAGATAACGATCCAATAAATTCATTGTGAGGTAGAGAGTCTCATGCATCAGATCAAATTTGGAATGAACCTGCAAACATATAGGTAATAGCGAGATATAGGATTCAGAAACTGAGTAGCGAAAATATCAAGTTGAAATGAAAACTATAAAAACTGCACTCACCTCGATAAGCCAGTTTATCAATATTCCACGCGTAATTGGACTAGCTTTTGTTTGAGTTGACAAGTAGTATCCCAAAGCTGGATTTAACGCCTGCAGCACCATTTCAAGTCAAAACTACTGGAAAGCTTAAGTTCAAATAGAATATAAGGGAAAGCGACGTTGCATGTATGTGGAACAAGTGGATTACTTCAGCAGTCCAATAGAATTGATATATGTCGTCCACATATTCTGCGACTTCCAGCTGATTGGATTCATCATCAATGTTGGGAAGTGTTTCTTGCGGTGCAGTTTCATCATTTTTCTTATCGAACTGCAGGTAAAGTTATGAAATTAGCAATATGGGAGAGAAAAGAAGTCACAAGGAACACAATAGCTAGTAGATTTGTGAACCTTCGATCCAGTCACTAGTAGAGAAGTGAAAGACTTTCTACGTTTTGTCTTTGGCCTCGCTGTAACATCCAACACTTTGGTCGCTGGGTCTGTTTTTTCATTAGATGAACTCTCTCCTTCTGTAGCTTCTTTAAGACCTTCTGTTTCAACGTGTTCTGGAATTGACAGTGCTGACGCAGATTCTTCAGAAGGGATTGAAGAAATAGATCTTGATGTTCTTCTACCGGCTGGGGGCTTCTTAAGAGGACTACGGTTTAGCAACGAGGTCTTCACAGTTGTCTGGATCTAAAGTGAGAAAGAAAACGCATCAGAAATTTACTAAATAAAAAATCTCAATAAGACAGTGGCTATTGGCAGATGAAATGATAAGAAATAGAGCAAACAAAAAACGACTAGGCTAGCAGTTCAGTGATGATATAAAAGGCAAAAATATTGTTGAGAGAGCTTCAAATAGTATTGGCTTTTTATGATAAGGAACCACTTCAATAAAGAAACAAGAAAGGAATTAAGGTTTATTACCCTGATAGATTTCCTTGCGATACGAACGTTATTCTTACTGTGGTTGTTGCGGTCCCTGCCCATGCAAAGAAAATGAACTTATCAGAGTATATATCTGGCTTCTGCAGACAAACGACAGAAAACAAAAAACAAAACAATTTTCTGGTTCTCGAGGCTGAGAAGCATCAGCTTCACTTCTTTAATGATGATATCATAAACAAGCATATTTACTTACGATGGTATAGAACCGACACTAGTCCGAGTTTTCCAAGTAGAGCTTCTGGCACTGGTTAGCTGCGGGAGGGCTTTGTTGCTGAATTTACTGGCTGAAACAATGCAACCTCACTCATATCAGATACTGAACCAATCACGTTACAGCTTTAACAACACATTTCCATCATACATTAGAAGTTTAGGAAAGAAATCTTACCTTGACCTTGACCCAATTGCTTTGAATCTAAGCTTGACACATTGTCCTGCACGAAAAAAGGAAGCCACCAAAATTAAGGACAGTGAGTAGAGTCATACCAAACTAAGATATCCTAATTAGCCTCATTAATCGTTATATAACCAGCTAACTGTAAGAATATACCCATATCAAAGTATATTGATAACAACCTTCTTTGTGTTTTTGTCTGTGAGGCTTGTTCTTTTTAAAACTGGTAAAGATTTTCTGCAAGAACAAACAAATCAAGATAGCTAATCAATGAAAGATGTAGAATTATTCTCAACAAAACACCTAGCAAGGTAAGATATTTTGTTTGATATGCAGAATGAACATGAGGTCACTTGATGAGGGCTTCAGCATATTGATAGGTAATGTATGGGAAAAGCAAGATTTTTATTTTGTTCCCGGAATATCTGCAAACTAGACTGGAAGGGAATATTCTACTAGGCACGAGATTAGCATAAAGGTACCTAGTTCCACCAGCAGTTGATCCAAGGCTCAGAGTTTTGTTTCTGATGATTTTCTGATCTAAAGTAAAAATCAAATTGTCCAAAGTTTAGATAAATGGTAAATACCAACTCAAGCTATAGAGATGAAAATAAACATAACATTTACGAAATCACCTGTCTTATAAATGCCATTGTTTCCAACTCCAGTTGTTCTTTTACTTTCGTTCACCTGTATCAGAAGAAAAACTAGCATCAAGGCTTGCAAGAAGGATGAAGGAAATAACATCAGGTAATTTGATTAATGAAACTCATGCTCTAAGTCGCAACGTTTATGGTATTTGCTTTTATCTGATATGCATATCATTTGCGATGTTCTAATTAATACTATAACTTCCATCTGCATCTAGTCATGGTAAGTTGAAAGTATACGCCTATATGGCCAGAATATAGTTTGCCAAAACAGCTGTTGTACCTTGGTAGATCTTTTCAATGAAATATCATGAACTCTGGTAGAACCAACTGAAATCCTATACACGGAAAGGTCAGTTAGGACAGCATCATCAACTCATTGTCATTAAGATAATTTATACATGGAACCGTGCAGATTCATTCTGCAAAAGCTTAATGAATTTATGTAAAAGAAATGGATGAAAGAAAATGGAAGAGGAAAATTCATTGACAAAGGGGTTCAAAAGAAAATGCTTCCATTTCTTAGAAAACTAGGCCTAATACAGAGAAGCTACAAGTCCCAATGTAGAGATTTAACGCTACTCTAGGTATGTGATGTTTATAGCAGTAGCTACGACTACTGCATACCTTCGCGGATTTGCACATTTTACACCCTTCCATTTCCTGCATTGTTTCATGTTCATCAGAATAGTTTTAGAACAGAACAGAGATCAGTACAATCAAAACTATAAAAGATATGCTTCCTAAACATATAATCAATTAGATTAAGAAGACAATGGCAATTATCACTCTGATCCACGAGAAAGCACAAAAAGTAACAAAAAGTTAAGTAAACTTACATCGTATTGCTGCCACAAAGAGTTGGCCTTAAAGTGTTCCCACCAAGATTACTTAAATCAGCCAATGCTTTTCTTGTGACCTTAGTATATTCCTCTGGAAAAGAGACAAAACTCCTGAGTTTTAACTTTCAAAACTAGATCCCAGAAATGTAATGATACTCACAATAAGCTTACCAGAATTTTCATTACTGCTTTTGCCCTTGCCAGCGACTATTGACTTTCCTTTCTTTTCAATCAGAACATAAAAAGCACTTACATGTTAAATAATTGCATAAGATCCTACAATCCATTGAACTCAGAAAAAGGGAAAGGGAGAGACCTTCATATTGTTTGTGTTAGAAGTTGCACCACTGCTAATTGTCACAGATTTTCTCCTAAACAATGTAAAAGCAGAAGATTAATTTCTTAAACTTTGTAATGCATAATCTTCAATGACCTAAGACGAATACCACCAGTAAAATCATAACTTAATATAGATGTAAGAGAGAAAAAAAAACATTGTGAAAACAAACCTTAAAGGAATACGAGTCTTGTGTGCAAGACCTCTGCATAAACAGCAATGGTATTACTCAGATTGAAAAAAAGGAACAAATACTGCCACAACAAGAGATGCACTTACACTATACAAGCTGGATCAGTCTTCTGATTATCGGAATAAACTTTGAAACTCCTAGTCCCCACTGTTTCAAAAGTATAAATAAAACTGAAACCATTTGTCTTCAGACTGAATATGATTCAAAATCAATATAGGATAAAAATCGCTTTCTCTTACCTCGGTTTGCAAAGATATCATCTTTACCTAGTCGTGGTGCCTACAAACAAAATCCATAGTAACTCAAGTAAGAACTAAAAAATCTATCGGCTCATGTATTCATTTGAATTCTTTCAAACCAAATCACAGTCGTAAGCAGGGAAAAATCACAAGAACTGTAGTCTTGCAACTTGCGCACTTTTAACAAAGTATTAAAAAAGTAGCAGAACAAAAACCATTTTCTCTTCAATCAATAGATTCCAAATCCTAATTCCCGATTAGAATAACAAGTTTCTTCAATGGTAATCGTACGATAACAATTAACTCATCTCGACATCTCCTATGAGCGGAGTAACAACCCTAACTCGTTACTTAAAGCACAAAATCTTGACAAAACTTAACAATTCCATGAAAAATTACCTTCGCAAACGCCATTGTCCTTAAATCTCTAGATCTTCCGCTAATTCCTTCCCGGAGACTCAGTGAGAGATTGCAAATTTCCGAAAGGCCGTAGCAGTGACTGAAGCCGCTCCTTCAAATTTTGAAATAGAGCCTAACGGAATTTACGATTTTACCCCTTGAGTTTAGAAGCGCTATTTGAAACTCGTTGTCTGAGTGGGAAGTTGGTATAACTTCCGGACCTTACAGCAGCTCCATTAGGGGTTTTTAGGGAGGGTCTCTTAAAAAAATATAATAAAATATTGTGGGTTCCACGTGGGGCCCACATGAACAGTTTAAAAACAATCTCTTGAAATCTTTATATAAGGACCGTCTCTTACACGTGGCGTCTCTTCATTGGTCGATTTTTTTTTTAATTTTTTTTTGTTTTAGTCCGTCGAAAAAAAAAAAAATATTAAAATACAACTTTAAGAAACCCACTAAGGGTCCGCTGATGGACTTGCTCTTACAACTCTTATCACCCGCTGACCTCGGTCAAATTAGGCCCATCAATCATTTTTGTCCTATTAGGCCCATCAATCTATTATTCAAATTGCAAAATTTATGTGCTAGTAGTGCAAACAAATATACATTTCAACGTTAACATCTCCGGTGAAAACAACCATGCATTATCATACAAAAGTGAATAATAAGTTGATTTTTCTTCAGAAGTAAACAAATAACTTATTTCATTTAAAATGGTGCAACAACAGCTTCTTAAGAAAAATACATTAGTGGCTGAGGGAAGATATGTTTTTTGCCGAGTGCCAAACAAACAAATACAGTGATGTTTATAGATCCGACAAGATTGAGGTGTATGACCAAACTGACGTCAAACACCTGCAAAATTCAGACAAAATCTGAGTCTGATACTTGTAATTTGTGCTATTAGAAGAAAAGAATTCATGTTTTTTTCTTTGATTTATTTATCAGTTACTTGCCTGGGTTACACCATTTGATTCTAATCATGATAAGGCTTAAGATCGATTTGGAACCGCTGCTTCCCCTTCGTGACACTCTGCAAACATGTCATACGAGCCCAATGTAACAACAACCGTAAACACATTGGATGATGAAAAACTGAAAAGGGCTTTACCGCAATTGCTATGAGCTCTTCAAGAAGTTCTTCTAGATGACGCAGAGGCTATGAAATTGCGGCAAAAGTAAGCAAAAGATTATCACGAAAGGAAAGATACATGGTCTGAACTCTGAAAAAAAAGTGAATATACATCGCCTTATAAAACTTTACCCATTGTGTTGGACCATCGACTGGTGCACTTAAAGGATCGTCATGCACCTAATTCACCGGAAAATGATCCCAGTTTCATAACCAAATTGGCTCAAAAAATCAAATAAATTACAAAAAAACGATGCCATGCACTTGATACCTCCATGAAAATCCCATCGACACCAACAGCTACAGCGGTTCTTGCTATGCATGGTATTAATTCGCGAAGGCCTCCACTAGCAACACCCCCACCATCCAACTATATATAAAGAGAGTATCCTTGGGCTAAGACTTGAGATCATTTGAGATTTAGGTTTAGGACAAGGAGCAATAGTTCTCAGCAGCCACTAAGCATCATAAATCTCAGAGCATCATTGGCTAATGAACATACCTTCTTGCCTGCAGGTTGTTGTAATGAATGAGTAATATCAGCAACCTGCAATTTTATCAGATTATAAAGCTGAAACCAAGAAATAAACTCCTGTAACAGGAAAAAGAAGAAGAAGAACTTACAACGGGGCAATTAGCTTCTCTCAGGCATTCCAAATTTCGTGGATCTACTATTAAATCATCTGAGCAACAAAGTGAAAGAGGTATTTAGTGTGGCTTTTAGTCTATTTTCCTCCCAAAGTACTTGCATAAAATTGGTAAACATTTTCAGTCACGCTACCAATTCTATTAGCATAAAGAACACACTACAACACGGTTTTAGGATCATGTATCTGAAAAGAGATGTTAACTTACTGTATCCAAACATGGTTCCTCTTTCACAAACCATCACATTTGGATTCCCTGCGAGTCTAATCTTCTCGGCCGAGTTTCCCATGACCTTAAAATGGATTATGTATGAAGCCAGTCACTATGATATAACAAGGAAAAAATAATTGTTTGGTCAGATCAAAACAAGTCAGAAGAGATAGCTCACTGAAGGAGCACAAAACTGTCCTTTCTTAATATTGATAATTTTCCCAGTTTGGGCTGCCGCGACCAGAAGATCTGTCTGGAGATGTAGTTAAAACCATGAATCCTGAATGAAAGTACACACAGCAGATGGAAATCTGATAGCTAACACCAGGATAACTGAAGAAAGCATATGTTAGACAATCTTGCCTGGCGACATAAGAATGCTGGTATCTGGATTATATCTGCAACCTTGCCGACCGCTTCACACTAATGAAGACAAAATAAGCATCAGAAAGGAACAGAGACTTGTGAATCTTCAATGTGACTAGAAAGTCAATATACCTGGCTCGATTCATGAACGTCAGTTACGATTGGTAGATCATATGCTACTTTCACCTTCTCAAGAATCTGTCAAGAGAAGCAGAAATGTGACTGAAATGACACACATACACACACACTCACAAAAAAAAAAAAAAAATTGAAGCCACATCAAACCATTCCTCGTTAAAGTAATGGTGGCATCATAAGCCTTAGAATTAATATATCTATTGACATATTTCTCCACACATCGAAATTCCTGAAGGTTTTCAAATGCACTGTTGTGATAGAGAATCAATTATATCCATGCTTGCACACCAAAGAACAGGGTTACTGATCAAAAGTAAACAGGGAAGATTACCTTCAGGCCCTCAGCTATGCCAGGACCTCGGAAGGACTTCGATGAAGTTCTGTTAGCTTTATCAAAACTTGACTTAAAAACCAGAGGCAACCCAAGCCTACAGCATTCACAAATCAACAAGAACATGCATAAGAAACCAAACTGCTCAATAACCTAGAATGTTCTTGTAATGAGACAATCAAGGTTGAACACAATACATTATTAGTTCCACCAAAGTGTGGACCAATAGATCCATTTTGAACAGACTCAGTTCTATTATTAGTTCCACCACAGTTGAACACAAGATCTCAAGCGGAAAAACAAGAAAAAAATAGCTTCGTTCGTGATGGTTATACATACTTTGTCGAGATATTCTTAATGCTTTTAGCCATTCGAAGAACATGTTCTTCGGATTCGATCACATTTGGACCAGCTAACAAGAAAAACGGCTCAGCAACCTACAAACAGTCAATGTGCGTTTCATAAAACCAATTCAATTCACCAAAAAAATGTAAAGGAAATAACAATCAGCATTGTGAATAAACTTGAACCTTGAGCCGATTGTACAGTATTGACGATGAATCCGCCATTACTTTTCGTAGAGCTCTAGATCAGGAAACAAAACCTGAATATTTCAAATGAAAATCGTAACCAGAATCACAATTAGAGACGAACCTAAAAGACAATTTCTCTACATCGAAGTAATCACAATACAAGAGCTCGGGAATCTGACGCCTTGCAGAGGACGTTGTAGTGTGAGTGGAGGCAGTGAGGGGAAAATGAGATGACAAATTTGCTAATGGCCAAGAGAGGTGATGTTCGGATACGAGGACAGTACAATCCCTGACGTGGATAACCCTCCTGATCTAAGCATAATAAATATCAATCGGTTTACAAACAAACTTCGATTTAATTCGGTTATTTTGTTACGGTTTATGTTCACTACTCTTTGATTTGTCATCTTTCGCTCCTAAACCCTCACTAAAACATTTCACACTCTCTCTCTTTCTCGGCAGTGACGCCATTACTGGAGTTGAGATGTCGGGATTCGCGGATGGATTTTCAGCGGAGAGAAACTATTTCGTGAAATCCGATAAATACATTTTTTATTTTCAAATGAAATTAATATTTTTTTGTCACCGACGTTGGTTTGGCTTTTAGTTTTCGGATATGTACAAAATTGTCTAACCGAGTTATATAAGTTTTTCGATTGGTTTTAATAAGAGACCAAGCTACAGAACTGAAATTAGGTTGGTTAACTAGCCTGTTGATTGTCAACGTGATGACTGAAATTGATTAAACTCCTTTGAGGGATTGATTCTACAACGTCATTTAAAGGCAATACAGAAATAATGTTGTTACACAAAATCGGGATCATATCTAAATGATTACAAGATATCGAACATATAGCAACAGAATATTTAGCATATTCTATCACTCTCCCACAGTTGAAGCATCGAAGCGTCGGATGGTTAAACTGGATCTGAATTCTTCGAATAAGCTTGTCGGAAGGCCCTTTGTGAAGATGTCTACATATTGGAGAGAAGAGGGGACATGAATGACCTTAACTTCTCCAATCAGGACCTTCTCTCTGACGAAATGGATGTCCAGTTCTATATGTTTGGTGCGTTGATGCTTGACCGGGTTGCTGGCTAGGTACACGGAGTTGATGTTGTCACAGTAGACTATAGATACCTTGTCAATCGTGCAATGTAGCTTTCGAAGCAGGTTCCTAAGCCATGTAAGTTCTGCAACCGTGTTCGCTACGCCCTTATACTCCGCCTCTGAGCTCGAACGTGACACAGTCGCTTGACGTTTGGCAGATCAGGATATGAATGATGGACCTAGAAACACGCAGTATCCGGAAGTGGAGCGTCGCGTATCTGGGCATCCAGCCCAATCAGCATCTGAGTATGCTGTGAGAGATGTGACTGATCCACGAGTGAGTTGCAACCCATGTTCCAGAGAGCCTTGAAGATATCGAATGATCCTTTTCAAAGCTTGGAAGTGTGGAACTCGAGGATTGTGCATATACAAGCAAACCTGGTGAACTGCGTATGCGATGTCAGGTCTCGTAAATGTCAGATATTGCAATGCGCCTGCAAGACTGCGATAACTCATCGGATCAGAGATGGGATCGCCTTCTTCAGCAGAGAGCTTGGACTTTAAGTCGACCGGTGTAGCGATGGGCTTACATTCTGTCATGCCAGCGCGATGAATTATCTCATGGGCGTATAATGATTGCCTCAGGAATAGACCAGCGTCGTTGAACTGAGCTTTAATGTCGAGGAAGTGACTCAGTTTTCCCGTATCGGTCATCGGAAACCCAGATTTTAATGCATGTATCAAGTGCTGCAGAAGTGCATTTGAGGAGGCTGTTATGACTATGTTGTCAACGTACAGAAGGATATATGATGTGTCGTCGCCTTTCCTGAAAACAAATAAGGAACCATCTGCCCTGCTTCTTGAAAAACCCAGAGTTGTTAGATAAGCAGCAAATTTCGAGTTCCAGGCTCACGGTGCTTGTTTCAGACCTAGATCGCCTTATTCAGTTTGAAAACATGCTTGGGAAACTTCTGGTCCACAAATCCTGGTAGTTGATGCATGAACACAGTCTCGTCCAGATAACCTTGCAAGAAGGCGTTTTTAACATCAAGTTGATGTATAGGCCACGCTCACGATACAGCCAAGTGTAGGATAGTATGAATCGTAGCCGGTTTGACGACAGGAGCAAACGTCTCTGTGTAATCTATTCCCTGTTCCTGCGATTTACCATTAGCAACCAAACGAGCTTTGTGTCTTGTTAGTTTACCATCAGCATCAAACTTGTGTTTATATAGCCACACTGAACGAACCACATTAACATTCTTAGGTCTAGGTACAAGACTCCAAGTCTTAGTTTTAAGAATTGCATCATGTTCATCAGTCATTGCTGGTGTCCAATTCGAATAAGAGAGAGCTTGAATGTGACTTTTAGGAAGAGGAGAAACTGTGTTTGCAACCAAAGAAAAAATCTTTTTCTGCTTTCGAATTCCAGACTTAGAACGAGTCTGTACTGGAATAGCAGGAGGCAGTTATGGTCGAGGTTGTGTTTGGCGAGTTTGTGGGGCACGAGCAGCCTGTGCAGGAGGCAAAGAAGGCTGAGTAGTGAAAGGCGTTTGAAGCAGAGACCTGAACATTGAAGATGGAGCTGAATCTAAGTCGAGAAAATGATAGGGAGATGACGACTTAGGAATCGATTTAGCTCCAGGGAATATGGTCTCATCGAAATGCACATGTCTGGAAATGATGATCTTATTTGATTTAAGATCCAGACATCGATAGCCTTTATGATTGGAGGGATATCCAATAAATAAGCATGGTGTAGACCTTGGAGAGAGCTTATGAAGATGAGAGTTATTGATGTTTAGGAAACAAAGGCATCCAAACACTCAAATGTTCATAGCTAGGCTTTTTATTGAAGAGGAGTGTATAAGGAATCTGATTTCGAATGGCAGAGGATGGGATGATATTGAGTATATGGACAGCAGTGTGAAAATCTTCAACCCAATAGGTTGGTGAAAGTTGAGCTTGAAACAAGAGGCATCTAATGGCATTGTTGATCGTTCTGATCATCCTTTCGGATTTTCCATTTTGCTGCGACGTGTGTGGGCATGAAAAACGGGCTTGGATGCCATTAGAAGCAAAGAAGTTTTCGAAATGTTGGTTGTGAAATTCGCCACCGTTGTCACATTGGAGCGTTTTTATGTGGCTATTGAACTGTGTTTTAATGAATGAGGTGTAATGAAGGAATTTAGAGAAAACCTCACTCTTACGTCTCAAAGGGTAAACCCAAAGAAAATGAGAATAGTGATCTAAAAACATCACATAAAAGTTGATTCCACTAATGCTGGAAATCGGTGAAGACCATATGTCAGAGTGTCCAAGTTCAAAAGGAGCATTGACCATAGAAATCGAATTTTGAAATGGTTGTTTTATTTGCTTTCCAAGCTGACATGGTTGACAAAAAGAAGGCAAGCCATGTTTATTACAAAGACTGGAATTTGAGATAAAATTGAACGCAAAACAGAATTGTTAATATAGCCAAGACGTTTATGCCATAACTCGGAGAAGATGCCAGAAGAGGAGTAGAAGCAAGCGATTTATTTGGTAAAGCTGAAATGGAGTAAAGATCCCTTGAACTTTCACTGCGGAGTAGAACCTCGCGAGTTTGAAGATCCTTCACAGAAAAACCAAGAGGATCAAATTCAACACTGCATAAATTATCTGTCGTGAACTTACGAACATAAATCAGATTTTTGATTATTGTGGGAGCAACAAGCACATTTTTGAGAGATAATGGTCGAAAATTGGAAGGGAGAAAGACTGAACCAATGGAACTGACCGGAAGGCGCGAACCATCACCAACAATGAACGAGTGTTTGATGGAAGGCTTAAAAGTAGAGAGGAGTGTACCTGGTGCGGAGGACAGATGAGAGGTGGCTCCGGAGTCCATATACCACTCGCCATTACCCGCATCTTGAAGCAAATCAGAGGAATAGGCCTCTGAGTAGATCGTGGGCGCTTGAATCTCCATGATATTCATCTGTGACGTGTTGTTGTTGTTTGAAGCAGTGGCATACGACTGTGGTTGAGAAGGAGCCCATTGTGGGTACATCGTCCACGGCTGGTAAGAGGGACCCCAATGATTCATTGGCATGGACCATGGAGGTGGAGCTCCCCATTGCTGATAACCACCATTACAGTATCGATTGTTGCCATGCCCGCGGTTGTTCTTGCGTCCTCTGAAGCCATTGTTACGTTGTTGTTGTTGTTGTCGAGACGAGCCAAGTTTGGCAGTATCATCTGCGATCGTGAGAGCTGATGCAGAAGAAGCATTGTCTGAGTTCGAAGCTGTAACCCGGTTTGACTTCTTTAGCCTTGCCTCCTCCATCTCTAACATGTTTTCGGTGATGTCAAATGTGGGGAGGGGATCCTTGTGTTGGATCACATTGATGATATTGTCAAACTTATCATTAAGTCCGTTTAACAGATACATCACGAGATTCCTTTCCGTAACAGGAGCTTCGACGTTGGTTAATTGATCAGCCAACGATTTGATCTTCTGACAATATGTTTGGATCGACTCATCTCCAATCGTAGCAGTGCGTAACTCATTGTCAAGACGAATGGTGTTGCGAAACTGGTTCTCGATCCTTAACCAGACATCTCGCGCAGTTCCTCCTGTCTTGAAGTTGTATCGAAACAACGGCTCAGCACATAAATCCACAGCTTCACCAGTCCATCCCGTTTGAACCACGGAGCGTCGTCGTTACCGGTTGGTAACACAGATCCATCGAGATGCCCAAGAACATCAAACGCAAGGCAATGAGTTTGGAACAACTCTCTCCAAGCGTCATAGTTGTGGTCATCAAGATCAAGCGTAAAAGGGATGTGATGCTTGATGTTGGTGACTCCGAAAGCACGCTCTTTTGGTGATGGCGCAGGGGCAGCCATTGATTGAAAAAGAAATAAAGAAAATAAGGGATGACGAAGAAGAAAAGAAGCAATTCGTGAAGAGCGATTGCAAAGAAGAAATAAGAAAACGAGAAGAGAATTTTTGGTTCAGGAGCGACTTTGCTCTGATACCATGAAATTGATTAAACTCTTTTGAGGGATTGATTCTATTCACAACGCCATTTAAAAGCAATACAGAAATAATGTTGTTACACAAAATCGGGGATCCTATCTAAGTGGTTACAAGATATCGAACATATAGCAACAGAATATTTAGCATATTTTATCAATGACGACCAATATGGAATTAAAATTATGGCAGGCTATGTTTTGCTGACCATAAAAACGTGTAATTTAATAATTCTAGTAGATACTTCGTTTATAAAACGCATGTCTCAGCGTCATGCGTCTGCATCTGCATCAAAATTTTTTTTAAAAAAATTAAATTATTTCAGACGCAATTGTTTGGAGAGAGTGAGACTATCAGCAACACCATTACAAAAGTAATCGCAAGGTTTGATATAGCTGTCGATGTTTCTTTACCGCGTCAATTACGACAGTCGAAATGCCAGTGAAAGCAACCACAGCTTTTCATCTATTCCGTTTCTCTCCATAAATATATGATTTGTAGGTGATGGACGCTAACACATGCGTCTTATAAACGAACATGGCTTATATATTGTCTCTGTCCTATCTTGTATTTCGAAAGATATATCTTTCTCTATTATTTATGTTTAGAAATGGCCCGTGATTAACGCTAGAAAATAAGAAGATTGTGATTAAGATCTTTAACTGATCTGCCATGGAAAGATCACCCACCCTATATATATTTCTATAAAGCACTAAATATATTATAACCCTAGATTTGACTAAAACACCTAGTTACTCGATATTAGTTACATCTGCTTAATTAAAAATTAAATACTACTATTGTTTTGTTGAAGGAAATAACATACTATATAACTTGAATCCATTATGAGTATGAACGCCATTAAAAAAGAACGCAGTTAATTTCTTACTTTTGACTTCGTCAACCCACGCTTCTCACGAGCACGTTTTAAATTCTCTGAAACACGGTCTGAACTATGAATATTAGTCTGACATTTGTATTTAATGAAACACACAGATTCAGATTTATACATAGATAATAAGAAGGGCAATTTTCACTCAATAGTCAACCCCTTCAAACAAAAACTGGAAGAAAAAAAAAAACAATATTAATGTCTGATCAATCAGAACCATTGTTGTTGTCTCATATCGGCGCTGATGATTCTGAACTCAACATCAAAACCAGATCAGAAGGATTGACTTTCGACAATATTGTCGAACACAGTCTATCACATTTCGGGTTCTGGCAATTTTTTCAGATATTCCTAGTTGGACTCGCTTTGTTCTTCGATGCTCAGCAGATATTCATCACCGTTTACACAGACGCATACCCCACGTGGCACTGTCTTAACCACACGATCTGCGATCCTTCTGCTTCCGACATCTGCAAGCTCCCAAGATCAGCCTGGGAATGGGACGGTGGCTCCATGGGCAAATCCGTCATTTCAGAATTCGGACTCGAGTGCTCGAGCTCATTACTCAGAGGTATGCCTAGTTCTGCTTTCTACATCGGCGCCATTGTTGGAGGATTCTTTCTAGCTTTGATCCCAGATAATTCCTTAGGCCGCAAGAAACTAGTTTTGTTCTCAACCTTTGCAACGTCAATCACTTCAATCTCTGTTTTCTTATCAACCAACGTCTGGATTTACACAACCCTAAAGTATATCATCGGATTCTCTCGATCACAGACATGGTCATATGCGCTGGTTCTCATCAGTGAGCGAGTCTCCACCAGATGGAGACCTAGAGCTACGATGATTCCATTTACCCTTTTCGTTTTAGGGTTTATGTCATTGTCTGGAATCGCTTACCTTGCTCAACACTCTTCATGGAGATTTCTCTATCTATACACAGCCGTTCCCGCAACAGTCTACTGCATCTTCCTCTATCTTCTCGCACTCGAATCACCTCGATGGCTTCACATGCAAGGAAACGACGAAGAAGCCATTGATGTTCTCAAAAGCATGTCATCGAAGAACAAACCCTACTTGGAATCAGTAGTTTCTAAGTTACCCCTGGAGCAAGAAACCGTTGAAGAACTGCCAAGGTACTCGATTAAGGACTTCTTATTCCGAAAGTGGGCTTTTCAAAGGATTTTAGTTGTTATGATCATAATGTTTGGGTTGGGAATATCATACTACGGAGTTCCTTTAGCAGCTAGAGACATAGACGTCAACATCTACTTGAGCGAAACCCTAAACGCATTGGTGGAGTTGCCTACTTTCGTTATCACTCCGATCTTATTGGAGAGGTTCAACAGAAGAAGCTCTGTTCTAGTGAATACCTTACTCGGTGGAGCATCGGGAGTGCTCTGTTTCGTTCTAAGCGTTCTTGGAAAAACAGGGATCGCGTTTGCGTTTGAACTAGGGACATTCTTCTGTGCAAGGATCGGATTCAACCTAATGGCAGTTTATATGGTTGAAATGTTTCCTACTTGTGTGAGAAGTTCCGCAACAATGATGTTTAGACAAGCTCTTGTTGTTGGAGGAGCTTGTTGTCCGCTCATTGCCTCGATTGGAAGAGATCTACCATCAGTATCCTTCGCGATTTTCGGAATTGCGATGTCTGGTTTGGGACTGTTCGTTTTGATTCTACCTGAGACAAAAGGTTCGAGTCTCTGCGATACAATGGAGGAACAAGAAAATAGAGATCAAGCCATAAACACTAGCAAGAACTGTTGCTGAGTGTCTGTAAGAGTTTGTTTAGCTTAGAGATCCACCGATGTATTGTTGTGTAAAAACTAAAGAATGTTTGCTAATCATCCACAAAGCTATCGAATGAGTGTCTATGTCTTTGAACTACTAATACAGAAGCATTTACATCCATATTTGATGAAGCCAAGAAATCTCCGACCGTTCCTAATTCCGGACACTCTTCCCAATCGTTCATTCCCGACGTCATTGGACAATCTCCTCTGTTTTTCCCCACTACAAACAGTGAATACATCTCCCCAATCTCTCTCAGAATCGTCAGTGTTTGCAATCCGTTGCTTACTCGCTTCTCTATGAATCCAACTTGCCCCGTCGTTACAAATCTGTCAAACCAAACCAAAACCAGTCCGGTAAGTGAAGAAATTCAATATCTTTGGTCTAGAAAAGACATACAGTCCTCCTAGAAACAGAGTAGCAGTAAAAACAGAGTAGTGACAAAAACAGAGTAGTTTCAGAAGCAGAGTATATATAAAAGCAGAGTTTTGAAAGAACCTGTTATAGAATTCTTCTAAAAAGCTTCGATCAATTTGATCTTTGTTCTGATCTTTAACAATCTCCATTAAAACATCGTTGTTTTCTTTGGTTACTGCATCTCCAACAAGTTTTTCTGTCGTCGAGTTATCCGCGACAAACTGTATGATAGTTAGATGAATCTGAGAGTTATTGATAAGCCACTGACACAAGGAAAGAGCCTCACGATCATCAGGACCACCAAAGAACAATGCAGCTACGTGTTGTACCGAATCAAACCCGTGAAGCTGATGAAACCCGGTTATGTTTCTATCCACAAAGATACCGACCGAACACTGTGCTTGCTTTAGAACCTTCCGGTTCATATCCCGAAAAACTTCCCCGTCGTTTGTAGTTTTCCCATCGATCCTCTGGTGTTTATGGAACGGAAGAAACACGATCGAGACGCGAAGATCTTCAGTCCCGTTACAGATCTCTTCGTGCATATTCTCCATCTGCGCCACGAGTTTCACTTGTCGGATCATGACTTTTCTGTCTTTAGTGAACGAGTCGATCGAGTCATTGATCTCTAGTCCTTCGTTAGTCCCGAACTCATCGTCGCCGCCATTGGAATTCACTCCATCTTCGTCTAATTCGTGGTACAATAGCTCAGTTTTCCGCTTCTTCGAGAGCGGTATGAGGTGCATAAGATAAGGTGTGAAGGGTGAAGAAGAAGCTCCATTTATAGCAGAGACTAGAGAGATCAATCCACGAGCTTGACGCACACCGTAGACGCAAGTCAACACACGTAGCTCCTCATTGGTATCGTGGAACTCAAGCGATGTTTTTTGGTGTGAGAAATCCCTTTCTTGCGTTCTAAGCAATAACGACGATATTACACCGCTTAACAAAGTCGTGATCACCAGTGACGCAACGAACATATCATGAAGTAGCGGCGTAAACCATTTCTACACACAGAAAATAAAATCAGAAAACAGAGAGGAGATTATTATTAACTGACTAAACCCTAAAATTCCAATACCTTGTAAAGCACGTTAGAATCGAGGAGAACCAAACCCATATGACCTTTGACGGAAAGAACGGTAGATAAGAAAAGCCAATACTTCTTTGGGATCTTAAGGAATGAACAAGCGCATAAAACTCCTAGAAGCTTCCCTATTATGTTTAGAGCCACTGTCATACCTAGGACGAGGAAATGCCGTTTGGTTAGCGAGTTGACGCTGAATCTAAACCCGATGTAACCAAAGTAAACCGGGAGAACAAACTCGTGTATCGGGTAACTCAACCGCTGGATCAACGTTCTGTAAGTTTTGCCTTCTCTTGGAAACATTAATCCAATGAAAAACACGAACACAGTTGAGTTTATGTTGCTGGATTCAATGGTTAACGCGATTACTAGAATAAGGAGGAAGAAAGCAAGTGTTTCAGCTTTGGAGAGGTATTTCTCTTTAGGGTTTCTTTTTGGGAGCCATGAAGCTAAGAATCTATTGATGAAGATTATAACTCCCGTGGCAAATGTGTAGGCAAAGATATCGCCGATCATTTTCCCGGAGATGTAAGAAATTACCATAGTGTAGAGGAATATGTTCGTTATCTCGATGAATAATCCGCAGGAGATTGCTAGCCGTCCGATCTCAGATGTGTGGAGCTTCCAATCAATGATCGAGCGGATGACGACAGGAGATGCCGTGTTCGACAAGGTAACTAGGAAGGCTAAGTAAAACGTTATGAAGTCGTGTTTGATTTGAAGGTAATGGACGAGGAACCAGAGGAAAGGGAGCCAGATAATGCCACAAGTGAATAAGGATCCCAAGGTTATGACAACGGAGTTCTTAAAGTTTCGTTTCATAAAGTCAAGATCAATTTCAAGACCGATCAAGAACATGAAACATGTTCGTAAAAGGAATGAGAAAAAGATGTAATAGCTTGCTGAATCTTTTTGGAGGAAGAAGTCGTGGACTTTTTGGATTATTGTGAGTAAACTCAACACAATCCCAGCCTGAATAAAACAATGAAAACGTTAGTTTCTGAATATATGCAAAATATAAATGTTTCTTGCACGTCAGGTTACTCACAATGTTTGTAAAATAAAACTTACGAGAATTTGGGCAACGGGACCGGCTTGGCCACAGGGTTTAAGGAAGAGATAAAAGAATTGAGAGAAAACGAGAATGCAAGCCATTTGAATAAACATTGTATTGAGTGGATTAAACAATAAATCTCCTTCTGGTAAACAAAACAACATTTTTGGATCCATTTTCTTGATTCGATGATGAGCATTCTTCAAAAGATTATTGCTGAGGGGAAAAAAACAGAAAAAGTGTGAAAGAACTTGGATTTATTGTGAAGCAAGAATATATATTTTTTTAAAAATGTTCTAAAAAATTCTCGAAGTAATTTTATTTTGGTTGGAGTTTGAGGGGTTTGCATTTACTTGGTTTACGTGATTATCCTTTGATTACTCCATGCCGCTAACTTTTCCCATTACTTTTCTGATCAACACATTTAATTAGTGTTCTCCATTAAGAGCGGACAATATTACTAAAATCGGAAAATGCATGTAATTTAACTATATGGTATATTTACAATTACTTTTTTTTTAAACATATATTGGGTCCGATTGGTGAACAAAAGCGGAACGGTAAGATTAGCGGTAAGTGGAAGCGGTAAGCGGTTAGAGAATAGTGCAAAGCGGTAAAAACAAGCGGTTGGAGAAAGCGGTATGAAAAAACTGAGAGAAAAAAAATTAATATTATATTTGCTAACGCTTTGATAATTGGTGACCATCAAAGCGGTAAACCTCTTACCGCAACCAATCGTAACCATTTACAATTACAACAAGTGCGTCCATCTGTTTTATTGTATACAACGAAAAAAACTATTTCTCCATGGATTTGTATATTTATTTAAAGATCTATTACTTAACAATATATATATGATTACATAACCTTCCAAATGACTAAACCATATATATTCTTAAAGACATCTCCATTTGCCCTGTCATGTAAAAACGTATTCAACTAAAAAAATCCTTAAAAATAATAGACAATATTTGAATATGTAATATATTTCCCTAAGCAAAATTTCTGAATTTTCTTAAGCATTTGATCATAACAAAAGGCTAAGAATTTTTGAATTTATCATAACAATTAAATATTTTCATGCACGTAATGATTTCTAAGTAGTTGTATTGTGTAATGGCATATAATGAGATTACTTATAGCTTAAGGGTTTATTAAGAATTTGTATTCCAAATATAATTAATTAGAGAGAGAGAGAGAGAGAGAGAGAGAGAGAGATAATAACACTAAATGATAAATCAAATGGTCAAAGTACGTGTTAACAAACATTAACATAGTCACTAAATATTATTCAAGAAAAAAAGTAAAACATTTTAAATTTGAAAATCCTTGTTACAAAAAAAAAGAAAGCAAAACATAGTCACTAGTTAGCATATCTCGTTGTGGACCCATATGTACGGACATTTTTTGGAGGTCGCTAATTTAACATTTTGCCGTTATATGATTTTGAACATTGGAGAAAGCAGAAATAGAAACATGGAAAAAAAGATGGGATTTAGAAGAGGAGAAAATTATAACGAGGAGAATAACCAACGAGAGAGAACGACGAGATACAAGACAATATGTAAGCAAGCATTTCTTACGTTGGGTTAATTAGAGAATTGTGGGTTCTAAGTTTATAAATAGTGTTCATTGTTTGAGTTCAAGATTTCGTTCTTTGGGTATGAGGATTTCGTTATCTGGTTCTGGTGCTTCATCATCCAAAACAACTGATGTGGATACAAGGGTTGGTTAATCGATATTTCATACTTAATCAATTTCGTTTGTATCATGTGTTAACTATTATTTCTTTCTTTTTTTAGAGACGAACCAAAGAAGATGTTAACTGACCTACAACTAGATCTCCCCTCTACCTATGATCAATGCACATAGAGTTGCCAATTTCTATAAGTTGCTTTGCACCATGGACTTCCTTGTAAGTATAAATAGGATTTGACATCTTTAAAATGAGTAGAAAATAAGATAGCTAATCAAATTAAATGTTTAAGCAATCTATGTATTTCTTTTTCCTTCATGATAGCAAAATAATGCTGGTGAAGAAATAGTGATGTTTTTATCTTTTTTTGGTATAAATATTTTGACATTTGCTTACCTTTTCTAAAGAAATTCTTTCTATTGTTACCAACTATGAAAATTTGCCAATTTTTTTTTTTAAATTGACCAAAATTGTTAAATTAGATTTTATTTTTGATTAGTGATTTGATGGGTCGTAGCTCTTGTGAGATGTATTCAAGTGTGGCTTGCTCAAAGGGGAGAGTTGATTGAGTTGTCAATCTAGCATTTGGTGAATAATATAAGAAACAAAGTCAAGGACACAAAAAAATTTATGAAGTACAATGAGATCAAGAAGTTTCTGATCGAGGAGAGTCTTGTTTTTGAAAAAAAACTTGTCCATTATAAGACAATCTTCATCAAATTTGCTCAAAAATCTCTTTATCATTATAATTTTTTTGTACAAAAGTTGAACAACTTTTTATCTAAAATGAATTTTAGAGGTAAAAATAAAGGTGGATTAGAGACTTCCTTAAATATATCTAATATATGATAGAAGAATTGGCCCCAAAACTTGTGAGAAAACTGTGTTAATTCTTAAAAGAATTCTTCTTGGTTATAACTTTCTAAAATCATTTATCAACTGATTTTTTTTTTTGTAGGACGAACATAAATACAAAATCAGAGATCTAGTTGACATTGAATTTGACGTGAATGAAAATGACTTGATCAAACTTGCCAGTCCTATACTTGTTGTGGTTGAAGCTTTCGGCAGCTTTCGAAACTACAAAGATGTAAGTGAGAGTTTTATTTGTTTAATACATCATTTGGATTAACTGAGTGCATATATAGTTTTTGGATTAATTAAACCATTGATGTTGGCAGGGATACTACGAAGGTCAAAAGAATAGAAAAGACAAATCAAATTGTCTTCATGTAGTTCTTCTAATTGGTTATGGTTCAACTTATGGCGGCATTCACTACTGGGTCGTTCAAAATTCTTGGGGACCTCATGGGGAAAAGATGAGATAAGGTTCATTAGAAGAATTCGCGACCAAGACGGAATCAAGAAGTGGTTACTCCTAGAGATAATACAAATAGTGGTATGATTTAACTTCTATGAGTTACTTCTAATCAATTTGATATCAAAACTATTAGCTTAGGTAAAAGAGTAGACATCATTCTTGCAATGCAAGAAAACTCTTAGTCCATATATCTTTTTTTTTGTCAGCAAATCAGTGTGTTAAATGCTCTTAAACCACACAATTGGATTTGTTTTTGGTTCTGCCTCCTTTGCCTTGAACTCTGGCATTTTGTGTTTTTTCCTTTCTATCATTCTTGAAGAGTTCATTTTGGCATATTTGCGAATTTATTAATATCAAGGAAGCATGATTTTAACTAGAAGTGAAATGATTTAAATGTTATGTTGTTAATCTTGTACACTCACGAAACATAAGTACATAACTGTGTCGAAAAGGCATGATATTGGGGAAGAAAAGAAAGGTGTGTTATCAGCGGCTTGTATTTTATGGATTTTCTGGTTGCACATTTTGTCTTCTTTCTTAGCAACAATGGCTGAAACATAATCTGAAGTCACCAGTCCATGTCCTAGACAAAATATATATGCCTCCGCTAGGGAAGAGCCAACGATTAGGCAAGTTGCGGAATCTATTCAACCTCGAGTTGGCCAATGTTCTTACCATCAACGCCAAGTAGCTGACAACAAAGAAGGTCCTAAGAAAGAACAAGTTCAAAGTGACTTCTTTGACAATTCAAACCAGTGTGTGTTGAATGATATCTAAAAAGTTTTAATCTTTGCATTATCAATAGAGAACAAAGAAAGTTACTGCGGGTATCTTGTTGGCCGTTGCTCTCTTGAAATTCTTCTTAGAGCGAATGTAAGTGAAGCCTCTACTTATGTTAATATGGGTAAATCCAATCCATTTAAAACCAACCCATTTAGACTTTACTCTATTTAAACTTCAAACTTCTCTTAAAGACTCATTTAGTTTAAAAATTTAATAGAGTTATCTATTTATATCTATTAACTTTACACTTACCCATTTATATTTATTTAGATCCATTTAACATAGATATGAATTTTTTATAATATTAATATATTTACACAAACAACTAAAATCTGACTTTTTATTTAGTTTAATTAATTACATTTTATAAATAAATAAATTCAATAATATTCGAAAAACATTAATCCATGAAAAACTTAATTTCAATTTTCTCGCCAAAAAGGGACTATGAATTTTCATGCAAAAATTAGATTTCAGATTTTTCTACCAAAAAGGTGATTCCAAATTTTTTTCTAAAATCGCGATTTTACGTTTTTCGCCAAAAGTTAATTCTGTGTTTTCCCACCAAAATGTGATTCTATATTTTCCACCAAAAACATGATTTTATGTTTTTTCGCCTAAAACTCTATGTTTAATCCACACATAAATTAGTACAATATAACCGCTTTTCCATTTAAGCTAAATGAAATTCACATATATATTATTCATATCAACCGGTGTTTATTATTCGCCTTCATGCTTTCGAGGCTTTGTGTCCCATGAGCAGGCCGGTCTAATATTTTTTGAAAATTTTGTTGAAATTTATGCATATCTAAATTTTTTAATATAATTTTTAAATTAATATTTAAAAATTTTAGATTCATATCGAGAGTTTCTTTTGGACTGGGCCTGCCCACAAGTTAGTTTGTTTTCTCGAAATTTCCCCCTATATCGACTGTATTTGTCGGCATAAGCCTACAAAGTACCACGTTCAGACAATTTCATTCAATTATGATGGTAACGCACTGGTCAGTTTTCAAAACGATAATTTTTCTTTAATAAACTTAACTTTCGTAATACTATAGACATTGAATCTTCTTTATTGTGTTACAACTTCCAACCTCTTTCTTCATCAATACCTCAGGACGTCAAAATCTGTTTCTTATACACATTGAGTTTTCTTTATTGTGTTACAACTACCACCACCACCCCTTGCTTTCTTCATCGATAATTCGACGTCAAAATCTGTTTCTTATACACGTTTTTAAGATTCCACAGTCCATTTTGTGACACCAACACAACTATAAGTCTCAGATGTCTACAATAATGTCTTAATCAATCATCATACAATCATCACGAAAGCAAACAATGCGTGCTCCATCCGTTTTAGAAAACGTGTCATTCTATAATTTCTTTCTTTCACAAAATGTTATTTTAGAATTTTTTTTTAGACGAATTTCTGTTTAAATATTCACTTAAAACTCATTCCAATTATAAAATTTAATAACCATTTTAATAGTTTTGTTATTTTTAGGAAAAGTAATTTGGAATAGTTTCAAAGAAATAAATACTTTGTAAGAGCATCCTCAATGGTGGAGCTCTTAATTTGGGTATCTAAGCATTAAATTATTATTATTTATAATATAACTATTTTTTATTTAAAATTTAAATTAAAAAAGAAATGAATCAATTAAAAATAAGAACCCTTGAGTTCTTGCTAAGATATTCTTAGCATTTTTTTATTATTTTATAATTTAATTGTTTAGATACCCATGTAAGAAACCCCCATTAAAAGTGTTCTACGAGCATGAATATCCCTGATACCCAGCCAGAGTATCTTAACTTTTTTTTTTAATATTTTTTTTTTTAAGGCGAAAAAAAATTAAAAAAAACAAAAAAAATTGGACCAATCCTGTAGCGCCACGTAAGCGCTACAGGTAAGATACATATCTTAGCTAAGAAACTTATGGGGTGAGTATGTTAACTATTCGTGTGGGTCCCACGTGGGACCCACAATATTTTAATATATTTTTGGTAAGATACTCACCTAAAATCCATGGATATTCATGCTCTAAGTATCTATGCACGAATTTATCAGATATCAATAAAAACTCCTTGTTTTTCTTTCCGGTACCAATTTCTATGAAACGAAGTAATTAGCATTTTTATATGAAAAGACAATATGTTGAAAGGCAAATCGCAAAAAATGCACAAAAACATGTATTGTGACAAATGTAGCAATAAAGAGAAAAAACCACAAAATAGCAATTATTAAAGGGATAAGACAAAATTAACCTTAACGCTAAATCCTTAAATATTAAAGGGCAAATCGCATTAATAGCACAAAAAATATCACTTGTCAAAAATATAGCACCAAGGAAGAAAAATCATAAAAATAGCACAAAAACATGTTTTGTCACTAAATTAGCCCTAACCCTAAATCTTAAATATTAAACCCTAAACCCTAAATACTAAACCCTAACTTTGAATAATAAACCCTAACCCTAAATACTAAACCCTAAACCCTAAATAATAAACCATAAACCTTAAATAATTAACCCTAAACCCTAAATTATATAATGCTATAAAAGTCTTTGTAATTAAAATAATGCTAAAAATGTGAATTATTTTCCTTGGTGCTATATTTATGATAAGGTATATTTTTGTGCTATTTTATGCCTTTTTTCAATATTAAACCCTAAATCTTAAATAATAAACTTTGGACCCTAAAAATACTAAACCTTAATCCTAAATAATAAAATCTAAACTCTAAATAATAAATTTTAAACCCTAATTTATATAATGATATAAAAGTCTTTATAATCGAAATAATGTTAAAAATCAATTTTTTTGTGTGCTATAATTAAGACAAGATATGTTTTTTTGTGCTATTTTATGTCTTTTCTCTTTATTAAATGAGCTCACATTGCATCTCATCCACTATATGTATAGAGCACAGAAAAATATCAATGGACATGCAAATCAAGTTAAACATAATAAGGAACAAATGGCCAACTCGACTCGGCCGCTTCTCTCCGATTCTAACTCGTCCCAGGCAAAGCTTCCACCACCAAGATCCCTCGACGAGGCGATCGAGCAATGCATCGGAAACTTCGGGTGGGCACAGTTTCTCCAAGCCGCTTTAGTCTCATTCGCTTGGGTCTTCGACGCTCAGCAAACATTCATCACCGTCTTTACCGAGTCACAGCCCACGTGGCACTGCGTCTATTCGAATCGATGCAACTCGTCCTCCAACCTCTGCGCCTTACCCAACCAAACCTGGTCTTGGGACTTCAACCCACACGTGTCAATCATATCAGAGTGGGGTCTACAATGTGCCGGCTCGTTCCTCAAGGGTTTGCCTGCAAGCTCCTTCTTCCTCGGCTGTCTAATCGGTGGCTTAGCTCTCTCTACACTCGCCGACTCATCCCTCGGTCGTAAAAACATGCTCTTGTTGTCATGTCTCATAATGTCTCTGTCTTCGATGTTAACAGCTTTCTCAACAAACATTTGGGTTTACGCTTTCTTGAGATTCGTGAACGGATTTGGCCGTGCCACGGTCACCACTTGCGCACTCGTTCTGTCCACAGAGTTAGTCGGTAAAAGATGGCGAGGACAAGTCGGTGCGATGGGTTTCTTCTGCTTCACGTTAGGGTTTCTATCACTTCCGATGTTATCTTATATTAATAACGGGAATTCTTGGAGATATCTCTACGTTTGGACATCGATACCGACTTTGATTTACTGTATTTTAGTTCATGTTTTCGTCCACGAGTCTCCGAGATGGCTTATCGTAATGGGACGTAATGAAGAAGCCATCAAGATTCTCCAAAGCATTGCTTCTAATGCAATCACTATGAGTTTCTCGAACTTATCTTTGGATGTACAAGAGGATCGATCCAAGTCAAACCCTGATTTATACGACGCGTTAAAGATTTTGGTGAGGAAACCATGGTCCCTTAGGAGATTATTAACGGTTATGGCGGTTGGATTCGGTATTGGTATGGTTTACTACGGAATGCCATTAACTTTAATGAATCTAAACTTCAATCTCTATTTAGGTGTTGTCTTCAATGCCTTGTCTGAATTCCCAGCGTTCTTAATAATGTTTTTCTTCATTGATAAAATCAATAGAAGATATGCATTGATCGGATTCACAGCTCTAAGCGGAATCTCTAGTGTTCTAATCGTCACACTAGGACAACAAATAGGGTCATTACAGATTGTGTTAGAGCTGGTTTCGTATTTCAGTGCGTGTACCGCGTTTAACTTGACGCTTATATATACGACTGAGCTGTTTCCTACGTGTGTGAGAAACTCGGCGATTGCGATGGTTAAGCAAGCGTTGGTGTTTGGTGGCGTTTTTAGTCCCATGATGGTTGCTGCTGGTCGGGAAAATCAGTTTTGGTCGTATGGGTTGTTTGGTTTGATCATAGGGTTGTTAGGAATGTTTGTGGTTGGATTGCCGGAGACTAGAGGAAGTGTTTTATGTGATACTATGGATGAGGAAGAGTATAAGAATTTAGCAAAAGAACAAATTGTTGGTTGATGATGAATGATGTTTTCGACCGATTTGTTGTAATTGTTATAATGTGTGTATAACCGGTTCGGTCTTGATTCAAATCATTTTGGTTTCTCATGCGTATTATGAATCTGTAAACCACTGGTTAACTGATATTACAACAATCTTTATATTTTGATGTAAGAGTTTGTTTTGAATATTAGAGCATATACATCAATGAACTCCTTATGGGGTTCTTAAAAAAAAAAAAATTTGGGAGAAAATATAAAAAACAAAAAAAAATCAAAAAAAAAAATAGACGAATGACAAGCTGCCACGTGTCATGAGCAGTGTAAGAACCGGTTCTTAAATAAGGATTTTTAGAGCATGTACAACCTTGAACCCCCTCATGGGGTTCTTAAAATTTTTTTTTTTTTTTTTTTTTTGGGAAATGTGTAAAAAAAAAAAAATTTAAAAAAAAAAAATAGACGAATGACAAGCTGCCACGTGTCATGAACAGTGTAAGGACCGATCCTTAGCTAAGGATTTTTAGACCCCGGTTTCTTAACTATTCACGTGGGACCCACGTGAATAGTTAAGAAACCCGAGCTTAAAAACCCTCGTTGTACATGTTCGTAGAACCCGGTTCTTAACTATTCACGTGGGACCCATGTGAATAGTTAAGAAACCCCACCCTTAAGAACCTTCAATGTGGATGCTCTTAGAGCATGTTTACTAGTGAACCCCCTTTTGGGGTTCTTAACATAATTTTTTAATGTTTTTTTTTTTTTTTTTTAGTTGCAGGAAAAGTAAAAAAAAAAAAAAAAAAATTTGACCAACCGGGTTGCGCCACGTGGCGAACCCGGGTCTTAAAAGCTCTTAACTAAGAACCCCTCTCTCTCTCTCTCTCCTCCTTTCTAATATTTTATTACTATTTTCCCTAAGAACCCCTCCTAAGAACCCCTCCTAAACCTCCACTAAACATGCTCTTAGACCATCAAGCCATCTTCTCAGGAGGGTTCTAAAAATTTTAATATAATAAAAAACTCATAAAATAAGAAAGATAAAAGTTCAGGTTCTTAAATTTATTTTTTAAGGTTCTTGCTTGAGAACCTGTGGTTTCTTAATAAGAAACTCATATAACAAGTGTCTATTTTTATGGGCTCAATTATTATTTAAAAAAAAACTGTAATTATTTAATTAAATTAAATTAAAATACTAATATTAAATTTATATAAAAACTGAACTAGTTGAAATGAGACACATAGAGTATAGGTTTCTTGTTAAGAGCATGTGCAATGGAGGCTCTTAGGGAGTTCTTAGGGAGAGTCCTTAACCTAAAAAAATATAAAATATTGTGTGGGTCCCACGTGGACCCCACACAAAATTAAGAACCAACATGCTAAATCTCTTAAATAAGAACCACCTCTTAACTGTTCATGCCACGTATCGCCGTGTGATTGGTCCATTCATTTTTTTAATAATTTTTTTTTTAAGGATCAAAAAAAAATATTAAAATATTTTTTTTTTAGAACCCCAATGGAGTATCACCATTGGGGATGCTCTAAGAACTCCTAGTTTCTTAACCAAGAACTCTTCCATTTCTTCTCTTCTACTTTTCTACTTTTTAATTGTTTTATTGTTTAGATATCTGTTAAGATACCACCGATGAAACTGCTTTCACCATTGAAATTCACTCATGAGAAATTTAACAAAAATAAATAAAATAAAATTTTTTAAATGGTAATATTTTAGAATCAGTTCTCAAAATGAAAATCTTTAAGAAACTTATTCGGTTTAAAAATTGCCATTTGTCATGTTATAAATATGTTATAAATGATTCATATTTTTCTATATAAATCAAATATCTCTTGAATTAGAATCTTAATTATATAATTTACAAAAAATATTATATTATTTTATAACCATAAAATAAAATTATCTATATGTTAATTTCAATTTTATATAGTGTTTGTTATGTAATTTAATTTTTAATTTTAACTATTTATAATGTATTAAATTATAGTTATATTATCATTATTATAGATGATATAAATATATATATTAGTATGATTCGCTTGTACTATGTGCGAGCACAAACATTATTAACATATAAATTTACAAAAAATTAATGAATTTAATTTAACAACAATAATATTATAAAAATCTGTATCAAACTATTTTTAATTAAATATGATACAAACATTATTACACTTGATCTTTTATTAAAATATTTTATATTTTATTCTAAAATAAAATTAATAGCAACAAAATAAATTATAATTATATATTTATACAATATATAATACTTTATTAAAATATTTCTCATTTATATATAAATTCAAATTTATATAAATAATACAGATTTACTATATAAATTGTATTATCTATAATAACCATAATTATTAATATTTAAAAATATTCATAAACTTTTGATATTGATCATCTTACTTTTATTTTTATTCAAAATTACACATATCTCATAAATAAAAATTTAAATAAAATATAATTATATATGTATGAATATTTTAATTTTAAAAATATTGTATCATTTACATTTATCTAAATTTAAAATTTATATAACTAATAATAATTTACTATATAAATTTGTTTTATACACAATAGTCATAGTTATCAATATTAAAAACTCACAATTCAAATTTTTTCATATTTATTGTCTTATCTTTATTTATTTTATATGTATGATGTATATCTCTAAAATAAAAACTAATGTGATAAATGTAAAATTATAAATATAAACTAAGGTTAATATTGTAAAAATCTTAATTTCATTAAAGGTAACTTAGTAATCAACCAATTTGAGAGTGAATATAAGGACAAAAGCACTTCTCATTTAATATAAAAAATATATATATGTATATATATACAGTGGCGGAGCCAGAATATTTTTTCACTGGGGGCAAAAAAATATCTATTCGTATATACAATATATTTTAAATGGCTACAAAATATATTTGATATTTATTTGTAAGTTAAAATCATTCATCTTGGTTTCATTAATTATATTTTTAAATAAAATTTTCTGATAAAATAAAAGACCTTCATTCAAAAACGGGTCATATATATGATTCTGTATATTAGTTGATGGAAATTTTATTTTCAGAAATCAATTCATTATTTATTTGACAAAAATATTACACTAAAAATTAAAAATATTCGAATTCGTAGATTATAAAGATAAACATTAAAAGGTTATGCATTTAAATTATATCATATTTGAATTTAATAAAAATATAATATAAATAGATTAAAGTAATTTAAAAATAGAAATTAATCTAACGTAAACATGTGAAATTTTTACTTGTTTTAGTTTTTCGTGAACAATAAAAAAAAACTGAAAACAAAAAACCATGCAAAGAAAGAAAATGAATCAATTAAAAACTCATAAAATGATGTAAAGTGGGCAGTGTTTTAAAAAGCGTTCTAGGTGGCCGCTTAGGCCCCGCCTAGGAGCTAGGCTCTCATAAACCGTCCCGATTACCTTTTAATCCGCCTAGAAAGTCATAATATAATAATAATAAATTAATATAATATTTATTATTTATAAATCATGATATTTCATATATTTTGTTGTATATATTTAATATATTGTTTAATCTTATAAACGCTTAGACCACCTACTTATAATCTAGGCGTCCGATTAGGCGTTCTAGGCGCTAGGCGTTGGTTTACCGCCCGACTAGCGCCTAGCGCTTTCTTGAACACTGAAAGTGGGCTTTGAACCCAAAACTAAAATTAAATCAGTTGTCCAATTTAATAATGTTTCTATCTTCCATGAGTTTTTTATTTTTCTAGGGGGTCAATTAAGATTTTTTAATAAGGGTCATAAATAACTTTTAATCAAAAAAGCATATAATTTTCTTAAATGAGTGGGGTTGGCTGACCCCCTCCCAGCTTAGTAGCGGAACTCCGCCACTGTATATATATATATATTAATTAAATAATTTGGTATGTTAAAAATATTAATTAAAATTTATCATTAAGTAAACATTTAAGTTAAATTAAATTATAATTTTAGTATTATATTGGCGAGAAACTTAATGAGTTTATCACCAATAGGGACAAAAAAATTAAGACAAAATTCTCAAATTAAATTGTATTAAAATAATATTATTATATTGATAAAAACTCAGTAATTTTTAGCCAATGTAAATGTTCTTAAATATCCAAGTTTATATAAATATATCTATCTGATATATATATATATATATATATATATATATATATATATATATCTATCTATCTGTATATATATATATATATATATATATATATCTATCTGTATATATATATATATATATAATTGATATACCGTTCCAATAATTTTGTTTGTTTGAGTAAGAAAAATATACAATTAAACATATATATGTATATATTTTTGTCAAATTATATTAATATATATTTTGAATTACAATGGATAGTGGATTGCTTTCATTATAGTAAGTAATAAATTTTAATATTGTTATTATTACTTTATTAAGTCATTTAACTATTTAAGAGATATATTATGAGCATTTTTAATGAACTAAAAATGGTGTTGTAAAATTTCTAGATTAACATTGACGATATATACCTATATATGGAATTTCGAGAAATATGTAATTAAACGTGGTTACCTACCCAAGAGCTCCCCACTACTTTCTATTCCAAATTCAGTTTTCTATGTTCAATATCACTTTTTGCTTTCTCTCTTTTCTTTCAAATGTTGTTATAATTTCCTTACATTTATTCTTACAAATTTTGTATACGTACATTTATTCTCTATTTTTTAATTCTGTTATTTTTCCTTATTTCCTTTTATCTTTTCGTTTCCCTGAAATAAGAAAAAAAGGTTGAGTCCATTTTTAACTAATCTTTATCATTTTGACAATTTTTGCTTTTCAAAACCAACATATATCGTGTAGTTTTGTATTCATAAATATGCCATTAGACTGGTCTCAGTTATTACTTGTTAGACAGTAGTTTTCATACTAAATATATCCCAATTAAGAGTAGGGTTGGTGTTGGAAGCAACTCAGTTTGGGGGCGTGGGGCATATATCGAATCTATGAAGAACCTGACCTCCCAACTATGGGAGAGCATCCACCCTACGACTACAGAAATTAGATAGTGTACAATGGGGCCTGCTATGTGCCTCTCTGGGGACCGGACAAATGCCATAGTTGCTCTAGGCACGATTTTTCGATAACGTGTTCTAAATCTGCTAGCCATGCTTTACCAAAATTAAAATTGCTAGCCATGCCAACCGACTAACTACGTACCTCCTAAATGCAACATGCTCGCTACGTAGCAGAACTATGCATGCACAGAACCTAGCTAGCGATCCATTCACCATTTCTTTCAATCCACTTGCCATTTTTAAAAACTAATTAACTTTTTTTTTGTTGCTAAACCTACTTAAAAGTTTTCATTTAGTTAAATTTTACAGTTCCCCAAAAGTTTGGGAGATTCCAGTATTTGGATCATCCTCAATGTATTCTTGTAATGATCGAACATTATTACAACACCACTTCTATAACCACATATTTTGATAACAAACGTTCAACTTTTAAATAAACCTAACTATACATCTTTTCCTGTTCAACATGATCAGTCGCTGGAAATTAGATGTAAAGTATATAAACGTGATTTCCTTATAGTACCTACCCATAAGCTCAAACCCTCACGTGAGCATCACGTGCATGCATGATATTGAATCTATAAAATATACATTAACACGAGACAATTTACAAATTCCTAACCAGCACACACCTCTCTCTACACACACATAAACATCATGACAATGATGATGAGTCTTACCACCTCATTACCATATCCTTTTCAAATCCTACTAGTTTTTATCATCTCCATGGCATCAATCACTTTGCTGAGCCGAATACTATCAAGACCAACCACCAAGACCAAAGACCGGTCTCGTCAGCTTCCTCCTGGCCCACCTGGATGGCCCATCCTCGGCAATCTACCTGAACTAATCATGACTCGTCCTAGACACAAATATTTCGACCTTGCAATGAAAGGACTAAAACCGGAGATCGCATGTTTCAACTTCGCCGGAACCCACGCCATCATCATAAACTCAGACGAGATCGCTCGAGAAGCGTTTAAAGAGCGAGACGCAGACTTCGCAGACCGGCCTGATCTTTTCAACATGAGAACCATCGGAGGTAATCACAAGTCAATGGGGAACTCACCCTACGGTGAACAATTCATGAAGATGAAAAGAGTGATCACAACGGAAATCATGTCCGTTAAAACATTAAACATGTTAGTAGCTGCGAGAACAATCGAAGCGGACAACCTCCTTGCTTACCTTCTCTCCATGTATCAACGGTCCGAGACGGCCGACGTTAGAGAGTTCTCGAGGGTTTATGGTTACGCAGTGACCATGAGATTGTTGTTTGGAAGGAGACATGTCACGAAAGGTAACGTTTTCTCCGACGAGGGAAGGTTAGGAGATGCGGAGAAAGATCATCTTGATGCGATTTTCGAAACTCTAAACTGTTTGCCGAGTTTCTGTCCGTCGGATTACGTTGAAAAATGGTTTAGAGGTTGGAACATTGATGGTCAAGAGGAGAGGGTGAGAGTGAACTGTAATAAAGTTCGAAGTTACAATAATCCGATCATCGACGAGAGGGTTGAGTTATGGAGGGAAAAAGGTGGTAAGGCGGCTGTTGAAGATTGGATTGATACGTTCATTACGCTAAAAGATGAAAACGGAAAGTATTTGATCACGTCGGATGAAATCAAAGCTCAATGCGTTGTAAGTAAATTATACTATATAACTGATCATATAACCATTTAACAATTACAAGATATTAATTAATCTTCAACATGATGATCATTGGAATAATATATTACAGTATTTGTTAATGAGATTATCACTAGTAAAAATTATTCACCACAAAATAACTACCATATTTAGTAGTTTTCTTGGATATGTAGAAAACTCACAAAAAATGTTCAAATAGCCACTGAAAAATTAGTGGTTATTTTTTATGGCTATTTAAAACTTTTGTAACAACTTTTGTAACTTTTTCGTGACTATTTTGCAGTTATTTGAAAAAGCTACAGAAAATATCGAAACTTTTTTGTTGTTTTTTTTCAAGTCATAATTATTTTGTTGCTATACAAATAACTTTTACTAGTGTATTGAAAATGGCCATGGGGGATAATTTTTCAAGGTTTTTGTTTCAAAAAAGTACTTAGATCTTCTTTTAAAGAATTACTATTGATATTTTTGTTATATGAAGGATCAACTTTTGTTAATTATATTGTTTTAGGATCCCATTAAGTGATGCCAAAAAAAGGATCCCATTAAGATATTGTTTGATGTTTTGTTGTAGGAATTTTGTATAGCAGCGATCGATAATCCGGCAAATAATTTGGAATGGACACTTGCGGAAATGTTAAAGAACCCGGAGATTCTCAAAAAAGCTTTGAAGGAGTTAGATGAAGTGGTGGGAAGAGACAGGCTTGTTCAGGAATCAGACATACCAAATCTAAACTACTTAAAAGCTTGTTGCAGAGAAACATTCAGGATTCACCCAAGTGCTCATTATGTTCCTCCTCATGTGGCTCGTCAAGATACCACCCTCGGGGGTTATTTCATTCCCAAAGGTAAAACAAATTGTATATATTATCTTAATTATGACTTTACGTTTTTACACTCGCATGTCAATGCATGGTTATATTATAAAAATTTGGAAGTTTATTTACCATTAACCGTTGACAAAAAAGAAACCATTAACCAGTTAAGCCACCAATAGTTCGATATGAGACATACTTTTTGGACAGGTAGCCACATTCATGTAGGCCGTCCTGGACTAGGCCGGAGCTCCAAAATATGGAAAGAACCACTGGTATACAAACCTGAGCGTCACCTGGAAGGAGATGGTATCTCGAAAGAGGTTTCTCTGGTAGAAACCGAGTTGCGTTTTGTCTCGTTTGGTACCGGTCGGCGTGGCTGCGTAGGTGTTAAAGTTGGGACGATCATGATGGTTATAATGTTGGCTAGGTTTCTTCAAGCGTTTAACTGGAAACTCCATCCTGGTTATGGACCGTTAAGTCTAGAGGAAGATGATGCATTGCTTATGGCTAAGCCTCTACTCTTGTCCGTTGAGCCACGCTTGGCACCCCATCTTTATCCAAAATTCCGCCCTTGAAAAAGAAAAACACACATAAAAGAAAGAGATAACAAGAAGCCTTGTTGTTTCACTGTTCTGTTGTACAACGGTTCGTCGTTTCTATGTTATATTTACTTGGCGTATGTACTGTCGTCTGTTGTTGTTTTAGACTATCCTTGGCCAAATATTGCCATCTTCTTTTTGTGTGTTTTTCTCTTTGTAATGTGTTAAGTCTTCTTTTTTTCTTTTTCTTGCATCTTTGTTACGTAATACAATCAAACTCCGATCGAGTCATGATAATTATAGTTAATTAAGGAGGTTAGTGATGATCATTTCAACTTGAGATTATTATGGATTAGAATACTAAAAGGTGAATCTTTACGTCGACAGTAGTACAATAATAATGGCAATGCGACATAACAACACTAACATCATTCCACATTATTAGGTAAACGTGACTACCTACCCAAAGTACTTACCTATTTTGATCGAATATAAATACTCGGAAAGTAATTTAAGTTTGGTAAAAGTTGGAGTATTTAATTATTTGGAGTCATTCAAACCTTATTTTGTTTTTTTTAGCAATAACGTTATTTAATTATTGAGCGAACAGGAGAATTAGGTCAAGTTTTAAAAGTTAATATAAAGGGTTTTTGTTAAAATTTTTTATAAATATTAATTGACACAGTCGAGTAAAAAAAATTATCTTCAATTGCGTTCTCTCTTGTTTTAACGAATTTATATAGTTTTATAATTCATAAAAAAAAATTTATATGCCTATTTACCCAATAAAGAAAAAAATGGAGCTTGAAAATATATTTGTCAGACTCCACCAGTGTAATGGGATGCGGAACTTTCCATGTCAATGTATCATGATTTATAAAACCATATGGTACAATAGATTATAAAAACATTATAGTATAAATGTGTTTACCAACCCATAGACATCCCAAATCAACGTGAACATCACGTGCATACCTGAATTTACATGGTGTGCTATTTGCAACAGTTACCAATATATCTCAATTCTAATCTCACGACTCATAAGTCACAACTATAAACATGAACCATGCCAAGTTATCATCAACATATGTAACATGTTAGTCAAGTTGTATACCAACTTCAACGTCCTCCTCCTCTGGCCCATAATCAGAGAAACATAGTTGTCATGTTTTACTTATAGCCATTGACGAGTTGAAGACCGATCGAGATACAGCTTACTTCTTCTTCACCGGTTGACTTGGTGTCGTTTGCCTGTTACATTTCCTAACGTTCTGTTGTTTTATTTCTCCCCAAATTGCACCTTGTGAGCTGGTTTTGGTATTCATTGGGTAGGCTCTTTGTTATCAATCCATTAAAATTGGTTATGGTTTTTAGCACGTTCTATTCGGTGCCGTGCAAGGGTATATTGAGACTTAAGGCGAAATTAAAAACAGGAGGCTTTTATGATTAATATAGTTTTGCCACGATATAGTATATTGAAAACAAAACCATAATACCAATAAAAAAATACTATGGAGTAAAAGAAGATGATAACAATGAAAAAAAAATGAAATGACTAACTAAGATAAAAAATCCTTTAGAAAATGATAATATGATGAAAAACTGATCTAAATGTTATTAAGATTTATGATTTTTTTTTTTGGAAAAATTAACTACCTAACATAGAAAAACTATTTATAAACTCAATAAACTTGACATAATTCATTTTAAATTTAGGATTAAGATGTCTTCTTTTTGTCAACCGTTCAAAGATGTCTTCAGTTTGTGAATTCTTTTTGTTTTTTAGAATCTATATTTCCTTTTTATAAATATATTTTTCAAAAACAGTTTTCAAAAAGGCACATAAATGAGAATTTGAACTTGGGTTGAAAGATGTGAAAAAACTAAAGCCAAAAACACTTTGTTACACCATATTTTCGAAAATTTGGGATTCTAAAATTTTATATGTATTAAGGGGCATAGGGCAAATGCCCTTTTCAATGTACATAAGGCACGGCCCTGGTCCTATTTTATATTTGTAAGTAATTGAAGTCATCGTGTAGAGAAAAATGTATATTACTTGAATCACAAGTCACTGAGACACTTAGAGAGAGTCACATCCGGGCTTGAGTCTTAGCCAAACACTTTGGCAAGTGTACGTCTGATTTTCCCATGCTTGATATCGGTTTGTCCGGTTCGCTCTTTGAGAAGACTTATGTAGCTATCGAGAGGTAGATATCTTGCTTTCATATCGACCGTCTCACTGTCCTCTAATTCGATCTCTCTCGCAAAACTTTCGCAGCCGCCTCCACGGTCTATCTGAGAATTACTCGACATTCTTATCAATCTCTTCAGAATGCTAACAAAGAAATTAGCAATCTTAGCTTTTGGCGTTTTCGTGGGAATCACGCTCTCCCCGATCTGTTCCTTCACGTCCTCGACGAGTCCACTACTATGACAAGAGTCCGAGATTATCGTCAAACGACACCCTTCTTTTAGCTCTGCCACCATGTCTCTAAATTCATGGTCTACAACACACATTTTTGGCTGGAATGTGATTAGAGAATGCCATAAAATAATGCAAAAAACCAATATTTCAAGTTATAATATCAATGAAAACCTATAATTAACACCCACAAGTGTTATATCGAAGTCTCGAATAAAAATGTATTGATCTATTTCGAAAGCAGAGTGCTCTGTTTTTCATTAATTCAAAAGAATAAAGAAAATGATGACTTTTGATCACATACCCATTATCAGATTCATATCGCAAGGAGTGGTATACTCGGTCAAACCCTGTCGGCTGTCGCGTCACCTAATATTCCTTCCTATCGTGGGAGTCTCATGCCATGTCCATTGTGATGAAAGACCAAATAATCACCAGAGTCCTCATCATTGATGAGTTTTGCCAGGGCTTTGCGGATGTTCTTTTCAGTGGTTTGGGTGCCGGAATTGTCAGTGTCGATCAATGCTTAGATGTCCTTTTTGTCGAATCCATAATGGTCTATTAAACATCTTTTCATCTGACAGACCTCGTTGACACAGCCACATAACTCAACGGCGGTTCCTGGGTAGTTTGTTCCGATCAAAAGCGCTTTCTTTGCCATTCACAAAAGAAAGAGTCACGGTTCTATTGTTTTTTATTTCTAAGAATTGTTTCTACTATAAACAAAAAATTTAATATTCAACTATGACCAGTGATGGTCAAACTCTTACTAAAAATGTTATTCAATAATGGATTTTAGTATAATTTAAATCCAAACTGTTGGGCTTTTCAAGCCCATGTCCAACTCTCTTATTAGTATGATATTGTCCGCTTTGGGCCGAGTAGATAAAGCCCGCACGGATTTGTCTTTGGGCTCCTTCCCAAAAGGCCTCATACTAATCAGAGTTGGACATTACTTATATATTAGACATTCTTTGTCTAAACTTCCAATGTGGGACTTTGTTTTTCTTTAATCCCAACACAAACACAATCAGTTATTACTTAACTAATGATTCTAAATTGTGTTCAAATCTACTATTATTGAATCTTTTATCAATAAATCATTTTTAATAGATTTTAAAATTTGGTGTTATTCAATAAAGATTTGAAATAATTCATTAAAATCCAGTGTTATTAAAACTGAATGATTTTGAAAATCTTTTAATACTGAGTCATTTCAAATAAAATCCAATAGATTTTTGAAACAAAATTTAAAGTATTACATACATGAATTCTTAAAATTGATATCAACTTTCAAATCTTGGAGATTATATTCTTAGTTATTTTTGTGGCCTTGTTCTTTTGAAAAATATTTGGGTAGTGAACCCATTTGTTCACCCTTTTTTTAGTTAATAAAAATATGTCATTTAGTATTATCTTTAAATAAATTACAAAACTAAAATTAAGAAATTAAACATATTCAATTATTTTATAAAATAGATAATAATATATATCAATATTTACATATTTTATAGAGTTTACAAATTGGAGTTTAGGGATTAGGATTTAAGCTCTTTGGGGTTTAGGGTTTAGGGATTATGGACCCTTTTAGTTTAAGACCTTTGGGGTTTACAGATTAAATTTTAGAGTTTAAACCATCCGAGGTTAGGGTTTTTGAATTAGAAATTGGGTTAAGCACTTTGAGTTTTTTTTTTTTTAAAGGTTTACATATTAGAGTTTAGAGATTATAGTTAGGTTTTTATTTTGATTTTTTAGGTTTTTAAATTTGGGTTTAGGGATTAGGGGTTAGGTTTTTATATTTTAAGATTTAAATATTGAGTTTTGGGATTAAGGTTTAGTTTTAATTTTTCTTTTCAAATTGTGGTTTCGGGTTTAAAATTTAGTGTTTAAAAATTATGATTTAGGTTTATGTTTTTTTTATAAACTCATTTATTTTAATTTTAAATTTTAAATTTTTGTCTAAAATAAAACATATTTTTTCTTTATTTTTGCTTTTTAATTTTTAATTACTAAATTATGTGTAATCATTGGATTGGTTAAAAAATGACTAAATTGATTCATCCCTAAAGTTTATAGGATCAACATTGCTATAAACCATGTAAGTCTCTCTCTCCCTTTACTCATAAAATATTATAATATAAATATATACAAACATATATATAAATATATTTTACCTTATTTACAAAATAATAATTATAGAGCACCGAAGTCTTTGATTTTAATGCTTTTTATTCTTTTGGTTAGGGTGCGAGAAAAGTATTGTGGCTTGTTTCTTTTGCTTTAACAATTAGGAGAATATATGATTTGTAGTAGCAGAAGCTTGTTTTGGTGTGTTAAATTTAATATTGTCTCTGTGTATAAGCTATGTATATGCCCTACACTAAGCACCTAATATGAAGTTTCACAGGTTAATTGTATCCATGTTTGTTTTCCTTCAATTCATTTGAAATATTCCATTTGGTTTGTTTTCTTAGTTTTTATGGAGTTATAAAATCTACCCTTGATGCTTTTTCTAATATGCCTAGGCAATCTTACGGTCAATGACAATTCATAGCCTTCCCTTCCAAACGAAGAACCTGCCATGAACTTAGGTGACTGGAGAACTCAACTGTCACCGGATTCACGCCAAAATAATGTTGACATAAAATGTAAGTTCAATTCGTTAGTTTTTTTTTTATCTTAAAAGTTGTCATCTTTTCTCAGTCGCTAATCAATTCCTTCTCCAAAGCCAGTTTAATGATAATATTCTGTAGTGCCTTGACCTATAAATATATTTGTCATTTGAGCATCATGGAAACCCTGAAGAAATATGTTCCGTATTCTAGGCAAGAAGGAATTGAAGAGCTCAGGAGAATTGCTATCAGCTTTGAGGAGTTGATCTTCAACACTGCTATAAACCAAGTTTCACTTTCCTCCTCTTCAGAACCAATGAAAAATGTAATTTACTTATCGAAATATAGCAGTGTTGAAGTCATCGTGGAACCTGATATATAGGAACAACACTGCTATAAACTAGGTTTTGATTTCTGTCTTATCATATATTTTTCATTGGTTATATTTATTTTTAATTATTTTTAATATTGGATTATGTGTAATTATTTAACTAGTTAAAAAAATGGGTGAACAAATGGATTCAGTCCCCTAAGAGCAGCACCATCGGTGAACTCCCCTTGTGGGTTTCTTAAAAAAATTTTAATATATATATTTTTTTTTTTGGAAATGATGTTAAAAAAAAACGAAAAAGCAAAAAAAAAAAAAAGCAACCAACCACAGCATGACACATTTCCCCAACAGTCTAAGAACCGTTTCTTACAGCTCTTATTTAAGGAACGGTTTCTTAATATTTCTTACTATTTAGAGGGACCCACTATTTGTTTATTAATTTTTTTTAAGAGCTTCTTCCTAAAAACTGACCGATGGAGCTGCTCTAAGGGTGAACCCAAGAATTGTTGTTTTCTTTTTGGGTGAAACTTCATTGGTTGCTGTTAATGGCATTTTGAAAGAATATTCAATAATCAAAATAATAAAAAGATAACAATAATTAAAAAATCAAAAGAAATATATAATAAAAATAAAAGAGAAATATATACATAATTTAAAATATAGGAAAAACAAATGTAACCAATGAAAAATATATGATAAGATAGAACTCAAAATGAAAAATAAATAAAAATAAAAAGATTATAATATTGATATCTAGATCTATAAAAACAATACATGCAACAAGTAAATACTTTTCTAAATAATTCAAAATAGGTTAAAAAGATAATCACGGAAAATCGATTAGTTCTTCACATCAAATGAGTTTGTTCCATAGTTGTTTATATTTTCTCAAGAATATTGTAATATCATATGTTTTATATTAAATTTCTAAATGTAATAAAAATTATAAGTATTTTTGATTTCTATCTTAAACGATTGGTTACCTATGTTTTTCCTAAATGATTTACTTATAATTTACTCAAAACCAAGTAGGGAGTTTTTTATGTGTATCTCTGAACTTGGAGCCGCAACGAATGATGATGACCCATTGCCTAAGGATTGTATTCTAAGAGGGGATTGATACATTGGAGGAGGCTCGAGCACGATGGGAAGAAGTTTCGATACGAGCATAGTTAGCGCAGTCCCAGTTTTCTGCTCTTTTTTTTGTGTTTCCGTCACCTTAGCCACCATCGTTGGCTTATCCTCTTCACGGTGAGTCGTCGCGAAATAATCCCACGTGGCATCCCATCCAACTTCCATAACGTCAACCCCAAGTTTCCAATCGAATTTACGACCGCCTCTGCTTTGAA
The DNA here is from genome assembly GCA_030180135.1 of Orychophragmus violaceus. Lineage (NCBI taxonomy): Eukaryota > Viridiplantae > Streptophyta > Magnoliopsida > Brassicales > Brassicaceae > Orychophragmus > Orychophragmus violaceus. The sequence continues at coordinate 6,647,651 of CM058229.1, forward strand.
CGCATTGTCCGCAACAAATTCCTGCAAAACGATGATTATCAGTACCTTGAGCAACAACCCCCCAAATTCCGATCTGATTGAAATTTTGAGACTCCGACTAAGCCTTCTTCTCGAACGACATGACATACTCAATTCAAGCTTCACTTTCTTTTCCGGGAGAAATGGAAAGAGGGAGAAGGGAGGTTTTCTAAATCGAAAGAAGGAGACTGAATTTACCATTATATCCTAAAATTGGGTATTTGATTTTTGAGTTTTGGTTTTTGATTTTGTAATATATATTAATTTTTAGAAAACATGAATGATAAATTATTTAGTTTTTGCCTTTTGTTTGAAAAATATATTAAGTATAAGAAAATATAAATATATTTATTTTTACCCTAGGGTAATGAAAAAAAAATAGTGTCAGTTTGTCTGTTACATTCCCTAATGTTATGTTGTTTTATTTCTTAACAAATTGCATTGTGTTTTTTGGTTTTTATTGGACAACGCTCTTTGTTAATTGTTGATATCAAAATCCACTTCTTCAATTTAGTCTAATAAAACCCAAAATCTTATCAATTAACATGTCGAAATTAATAATATTTGCTTCAGCTCAAAAAAAACTCATCTGATCTCAGATTTATCACTGGAAAACAATCACATTTTAGAAATGACGTACTTCATATCAAAAATTAAATGATGAGCTGATTTAATCAAAACCGTTCACTCCAAAATCAATCAGTTAAATTGATCCTCAATTATGCATCATTTCAATAACTCTTCCATGAATTGTTCTTTTGAAGTTTACATTAATCTTTATTAACTGACAAAACAATATATGTATAAAACTTAAAATATTCTTTTTGAATTTGTTTTTTAAATCAATAGTTGTACTTTTATTTTTGCCTAGCGTAATGGAAAAATATTTAGCATTGTTTGTCTATTAATTTAGTCTTCACAATTAGGTCAACTTGTGATTAGTGATCTACGATCGGCGGATTAAGTAAATTTTTGATTAGTCTAAATCGGATTTGTTAGACCCACAAAACAACAACACTTGATGTGCATCCACTCTTCTTAATTTTATTGATATTTACAGGTAACATACATATATATATATATATATATCTTTTAAATAAAAATATAATTTATTAATCAAATTACAATATTAAAACTAAATATTTTAAATAAATTAATATTATTTATTTTTATATTTAAGTACTAAATTCATAAATAATAATAAAACGTTAAATTTAAAAAGATATTTTTAGATAATATTTTAAATTAATTAATAAATCCCGCATAGAGCTAGGGCGTTTTGCTGAGAAGAAAGAAACAAAAAAACAGCAATTAAGCCTCTGTGAATTCTTCTTCTTCTTCCTCTCGCTCAGACGCAAATTGATGAACAAAGCCGGTGGTATCGGTGGTGGTATGACCGGATCCGGTGGAGGAACGGGACCGACGGCCGCTGCAGCCGCTGCGGCCTTACAGAAGCAAAAGGCGTTGTTACAGAGAGTAGAGACGGACATCACATCTGTCGTCGATAACTTCACGCAAATCGTCAATGTCGCGAGGGTAAGTGATTCTCATTCCGATTTAAAACTTTGGATTTACTAGATTCCTGTTCTCTTGATAAATCGATTGAAGATTACCGTTCTATTAGCAAAATGTTTTCGAATTTCCTTGAATATCTTTGGTTGGTCGGTAGGTGAGTGATCTGCCGGTAAAGAACTCGCAGGAAGCATACATGATGGAGATGCGAGCTTCTAGAATGGTAATTAATTAATTCGAATCATCGGATTTGAATGATAGGCACCTGTAGTTAGGGTTTAAGGCAGAATCTGGAATCTGATGCTAAAATGTTATGAATTTCTATAACATTATATGTGGGTGGATCCGAAGCTCACTGATTATGAAATGTTTGAATCTCTATAACATTCACTCTTTGAGTATTATCTAATTCGACTGGGTTTGTTTTTGTTTTGCTAGTTTATATCATAGACTTTAGTCAACCGAGTTCTTCATTAATGATGGCAGGTTCAAGCAGCTGATTCTATTTTGAAACTCGTATCGGAGCTGAAGCAAACAGCGATATTCTCTGGATTTGCATCACTGAACGATCATGTGGAACAAAGAATTGCAGAGTTTGATCAGGAGGCAGAGAAGACCAATCGATTGTTGGCTAGAATAGGCGATGATGCATCGGCCAGTCTTAAAGAGCTTGAGGCTCACTATTACTCTTCTGCTCAGAGATTACCTCTAGACATTTAAAAGGGATTTTTAAAATCCAGATAAAAAGAGCATTGCAGGATGTTCTTCTAGTTTCTGTAGCCCAATTCTTTAGGCCACCACTCACTTGTCTCGGATCAAATTTTATTCCAACTTTTTTTGTTCATCTATGCCCGAGACTTCAGACAGTCGATAATCACTAAATCTTGACAATGAAGCTTTGTGTGGGAAACAAGATTGTATCGCAGGAGGTAACCAAAACGACGTCGTGTAATTTCCCTTTTCTGAGATATTAGGCCGCAACAAAATAGTTGATTTTTAGAGCAGATTTGAAGCTGCAATGGCGGCTGGGTTCGGAGAGATGTCAATGTTATCCTCTACGTTGGCGCGTTCATTCTCGATTCCCTTCCGGAAAAAGCCAATGGCCTTCAGTTTTCGAATTGCAATGGAAAGCAACCTTTTACCCAGAATTCGACGTTCTCGTGTTGCTGCTTTCAGCTCCTCTCCTTCGCATTCACAAAATTTTCCAATTCCAGGTCAAAATATTTCAAATTCGGAAAGAAATCGAGTAACCATGAGCTTCCTGATCGTGATTAGCGTTTATATGTTTTAAAGTTCGTCTCTTTCAGGGCTAGAGAATGTTTTTGTTGGTTATCTATTTGGGAGGAAGAAGGCAACAGAAGTAGCTCATGTGTGAGTACTTTAATTTCTAAAACTTGAACTACTTTTGTCCATATAATCTATGGAGATCACATCTAAAGCTTTCAGCTTTTTATGTATTCTGGATTGAAGCTTTGGATCTTAATGCGTTGATGCTTAATATCACTGCTGATTATTACTTTTCAGTGTGTGGGAACAGGTAATCCAAAAGGGGGACATGGTCGTTGATGCTACATGTGGAAATGGCAACGATACTTTAGCGATGTTGAAGATGGTTACGGATGGTTCTAATGGTTGTGGTGGATATGTCTATGCAATGGACATTCAAAAGGATGCCATAGAGAGCACTTCCTCTTTGCTAGATCAAACCCTTGGTTCAAAAGAGGTTAGATGATTACCAAACCTCGGCTTCCATAGCGACATGGTTTGTACTAATACCGGGTTTTGTTCCATTTCTGCTGAAGTAATGTAGAAGGAACACGTCAAACTGTTTAACATTTGTCATAGTAAGATGGAAGAGATTGTTCCTGAAAACTCCCGTGTGAGGTACAGTACAAATTGGATCACCAGATGCTATGTTTTGATGAATCCATGGCAATGTTTTGATGAATTGCAGTTTTGTTGTAATGATATTAGGATGGTTGCATTCAATCTGGGTTATCTTCCAGGTGGAAATAAGTCGATAATCACTGTCTCGGATACAACATTATCGGCACTGAAGGCCGCTGAGAGGGTCGTGATGCCCGGTGGCCTCATCAGCTTGGTGGTCTACATTGGCCATACTGGTGGAAGGTAGTAAAAAAAGATGAACTATGAAGTTTTTTTCTTGAATATGTCATCAGAAAGAAGTATTTTTCAAAACAGAATTTGATCCACTTTTGTTGTTGTTTGTTGTTCAGGGAAGAGTTAGAAGTGGTTGAAGCTTTTGGGTCGGGATTACCAGTCAGTGATTGGGTCTGCTGCAAATTCCAAATGTTGAACCGGCCGGTGGCTCCGGTTCTTGTTTTCATGTTCAAGAAAGAAAAGTAGAAAAAAAATTGGACTACAAAAGCTTTGTGCATCTGCATCACCATGCACTTGTATGATATGTTTAGTGTTTTAACTTCAGATCATTTTGTTAGTACATCAAAATTTACTTTTTTTTTTTGTCTTTCGAATCTCTCGCACATGATTAGGGGACAATAATAGCAAGAATAATGTAGTTAAAAAGAAACGATAAAACGACCACGGTGGGACTCGAACCCACAATCTCCCGCTCCGGAGGCGAGCGCCTTATCCATTAGGCCACGCGGTCTTTTTGTCTTGAAACAACAATCGTATAAACTTAACTGTAACTTTATTTAGAGTCTGGTGTCTAAGCTCATACAATCGTGTAACAGCATGGACAGCGGGAGTATGTGTGTTTGAGAATAGATAACAATTTGCTGGTGTTCTAACGGACTTCAATTTTTGTATCCATCTCCACAAACGTATTTCAAACTCCACAAATCCAGAATCCTAATGCAAACAGAAAATGGATAGGGCCAAGTCAAGATTATGACAGCCATTGGCATATGATCTTGAGCTTCTTTTTGGACTTTCTCATGATGAAGAACCCACCATGGGCAAGTTTGGTTCCATTGCCCATTCAGTCCAAGATCCATCATAGATTGGCACATCGGGCTTTCCCAGACGATGAAGTCCCTGGCAGCAAGAGAAAACAGTTTCAGTTTTTTACCGTCTAGTCACAATAAATGAGTGAGTTCTCTAGTAGTTACCAGTGCCAAAATACAAGCTGTTACACCGGTTCCACATGAAGCCATGACTGGACTGTCCACAGAAATGTCTGCAAAGAAACTATCTGGTTAATTAATGTGATCGCTTGGAAAAAGCCTGCTTAGAGAATGCGCGTCATCAAGATGACTTTATTTTACCTTCTTCTTCAAACCGTTTCTTAAGCTCCTCTGTTGGTAACAATGTTTGAGTGGAATCAAACATCTGCATAAGAACATTCTTTGTTCTCAAAGCACAAATATAATATCAGTAATCTCTCTAATATAGATGGTGACTTACTTGGGGGAACGGGACACACTTGCTACCGGGTATATGACCGCTTGGTATTCCTTTGCGAGGTTCTGGAGCAGTACCATCAAATCTATGAAATAGTAAAATTTATATTAGAATACAACTATAATCCAGAATAAGCAACAGCCTTGGAAACACACCTAGCTTTTGCACGCGCATCTATGTGCTGATAAGTCTTATTCTCCATGTTTTCCTTGACCTGTCAATTATCCACTTAGCTTTACAGACAAACTATCTAGAAACATCTACTCTATCTAGACACTGAGTTATAACAAGAATGATAAATTTGAAAATGCAATTCAGTTTGCTAGTCTGCTTCAATGTCACCAAAGATTTGATTTTAAGAAATAAACCGAGTGATCATTGAACCAATTGAATAGACTAAACACTAACCTGATCAAGTGTCCATACAAGATGTGACTGGAACTTCGTCTTGAAAGTTATTGGAATACTCTGTACACGCAGCAAAGAAGTATATAACCCATAAGTAATAGACTGAAACTACAATATACATTGGCAAAACCATTTCTATAAATGAATAAACTTACTGGTTGTCCTTGATAAATTTTCTCTACAGCCTCACTTGCTGCATTGGCTTTCAAAATGGCATTACTCGAAGCACTAGATTCAACATCATAACCTGAAGCACGCCATTTCGGTAAGCCTCCATCAAGTACCCATACTTTTTCATGTCCAAAGACTCTAAACATCCTGTTTTGATAAAAACGAACATTCATCGATTTGGTAACACCTCAAAAACATATTTAGCAAAGACAAAAAGCTTAGGGACATGAGATATATAACTCACCACCAAACACGAGCTGCACTAAAGATGCCCTTTCCATCATACACAACTACGCCATCTTTGTTCTCGATTCCAAGAGCAGAACAACCAGCAGCAAAAGCTTCCTCAGATGGTAGCATGTGTGGTAACTGTCACATGTTATTCAAATAATATACAAAATGTTTAGATGGTTGGTTGTCCATTCCTAAGATTATTCAGAATCAAAATTACGTTTAAGGATTCCATATTTTTCCATTCTAGTATCATAATCATAATGGTGATGGCAGTGTGAAGTCAATAAGTTAGAAATAAACAACATGAGAACATCGTCTCTAAGGTAAAAAGACTGTGATAGCTCACATTTTTTCTTCTATCTGATATTCCATCCAAATCAAAGAAGAGAGCACCTGGAATATGAGCAACCTGGAGGGAAACATCCAATCAACATATAAAGTCGTGTTATCTCTATGACGAGTTGTTCCCTTCCATACAAAAGTTTCATAGCGCTCATCCAGAACAAAGGCTTAAAGCTTATGTATTCAAAGTTATCCACAAAGGGTACATATCCTCACTTGATACTCTTGGATTGGATTTCTTTGCTCATGTGGCATGTACCATGAGGCATCCAAAACCTGACCAAAAAAGAAACAAGTTACATAAGATTCATGGGATACAAAGTCTACAATCTCAACAAGTGCAAATTACAACTATAATAATCAAACACAGCAAGGATAGCGTGGTTTTACCTTTATATCAGCCTCTCTAAGATTAGATTGGAGCCAATCAACAGAAACAACTGGTTCATTGGTAGATATGGATGATGTTGCGTAACCAGCTTTTGGCCCAACTCCACTAGAAGCCATAACTCGACCAACGTATGTAGTTGAATAGGCAGAGCGTAACTGTGAGCTGAATGCTCTCTTCTGCAATAATCATCGTTACAAACGCCACACAAAGATTCAGCTCAAACAACACTAGAAAAAAACAACAAAACAAGAACATTTCAAAGCTTATTTATAACAGAGATGGAAGACAATGCAAAAGAGAACATTTCCATACGTTTGTTTAACACTACCGAACATGTTAAGCTGAATTATCACACAAGTGAAAGGAAAACTATGATTTGACACAAACATCGTCCAATATCTACACATAAAACTATGATTCCAAATCGAAAGAATAAACTACTTGAGACAATCGAAAATCGAATTGATTACAACTTACATTCAAAACGATTGCGAAAGTCTTCTGCGGAAGAATAGAAGATAAAGAGGGATTAATCAAGCTGTGACCAGCACCCAGTAAAGTTCTTGAGAAAAGGGTCGAAGCCATATCACCTCGATAGGATGCAGAGAAGAAAGTTGTTGAGTTTAAAGCGGACAAATTCGTTCCTGTCAGATTCTCCGCGGAAACCAAAGCTCGCAAAGTTGTGACTTGTGACACCTGATCCGGAAAGATGACGCCACTGGGAGGTGGTTGTTTACATAAAACTCGTCTTCTATTATTTTAGAGAACCTCTCGGAGTGATAGAGGGTTCGGGTAGTCTAATTAGCTCAGTTGAACCGAAGGTGATTGTAATTCGGTTTAGTAAGGGTTTGCTTTAACCGAGCTTCTCTCCCTCGGGCGGGATGTGTTCTTATTATCTAATTGAATCATTTTGTTAAATACACAGGCCCAGATAGGTCATGACAGAGTCGGCTAGTAAAACCTAGATAATCGTTTCTGTTTCATTCCGGAAAAGTTCATTCAACAGCAGCAGATTTCTATACAGAAGATAAAAAAATGGGGATCGCGTCATCCACCGAGTCCAAATTCGCGTCATCCACCGAGTCCAATTTCGCGTCATCCACCGAGTCCGATTCTCGATACAAGCTAACCATATTAGAGATAATGGAAGAAGGGCGGGGGGATGTGAAACGGGAAGAACGTCCGGAGAAAGAGAAGCTTGCACTACAAGCGTCGGCTGAAGCTACTATCGAAGTGTGTATCAAGGAGCTCCACGCCTTATTCCCCCCGAAACTGGGAGAGTCTTCAACTGATCTACACACAAAGAGAGACGAGTACGAGGACGGCGAAGTATTAGAGCGGTTTAGCGATTTCATGAAAGGAGGTGCTTGCAAAGAATCGTTTAAGGCTTTGGGAGATTGCCTGGAGAATACTAAAACTGTCGTTCCGTGTGTGGATCACTTACTGAATCTGAAGAAGTGTATGGATGCTCACATTGGTTACTATGAGCCCATTCTCGCCCTTGCCAAAGTTGTTGATGAAATGGCCATCAAGGAGCTCGTGGCCTTCGAGACAGAGCATGGCTATCAACCTGAGAGTTGATTGAGAGGTTTTATATATGGTTTTTTTTTTTGTAATGCTGGAATATTAATTATCCAAATAGGTTTACAAGCAAATTAGCTAGACACATCTTATCTATCTAGACGCTGAGTTATAACAAGAATGATAACTTTCAAGATGCAATTCAGTTTGCTAGTCTGCTTCAATGTCACCAAATATTTGTTTTTAAGAAATAAACTGAGTGATCATGGAACCAATTGAATTTACTATCTTAAAGTTAGGAAACACTAACCTGATCAATTGTCCATACAAAATGTGACTGGAACTTCGTTTTGAAAGTTATTAGACTACTCTGTGCAAGCAGCAAAGATTATATAAACCTTAAGTGACAGAATATCCATTGGCAAAACCATTTCTATGAATGATCAAACCATTTCTATCTGCTGAAACAATCAGATAGAAAATCCACCGCTGCTCTTAGTGTCATGGTTGTGTATAGCTTGAGCCTATAAGGTATCTTCTGGTTATCCGAAAACTACAATGGAAGTCTTAATACTGTAGCATATGCAGGCACTAGCTTTGGGCATGGTAGATGGTAAAGAGATAAGTGACTCTTTCGAGGTTGTGAGAGCAAAACACACACAAAGATTTGGAATAGATTAAAAAATGGATGGGCTGGGAGGACTAAAAAAGCTAATTAAGGTAAAAAAAATTAACAATATTATTTAGTAACGAGAGGTGTCAGGGAGAGGTGTGTCATTGAGAAAGTGAATGAGGAGTGAAAGAGAGCCCCTCTCACGGTGGCAAAAGTCAACTTCCCTTTGTACTCCTCTGTATATCCTCCCACCTCTCCCCCTAGGTACCACGGATGCCACGCCGTCTTTGCTGTTAGATTCATCTTCTTGAGCGAGTATTTGGTGGAAGTGACCGGAATTCTTCCGTCCATATCTCCGCTAAACACCCAGACGCGGACGCCCTGAACCATCAGCTCCTTGATGAGAGGAATCACTGTGGTGGGACTGTCGTTCCACTTCTTTATTACACTGCTGCACGGCAGCCACTCGTAAGGCAGCTTCGTAGCGTTTGCATGTAGGGCCGCTTGGACCTCCGGTCTGTTTAAGTAGGCCTGCACATAATGATCACTGCACGGATCGAAGTCCTTTATTGTTGTTCCTCTCTTGGGCCTGCGAGTGAGTGTTGAGTTGAGGCACAAAGGAGCGTATATGTTGTAGATGTCCAGGTAATAAGTGTCCATGTCAATTTGGTCTGACACCACCGCACACTCCTCCGTCATCACACTCGCAGACTCCGTCTTGAGATCACAATTATTCTTGAGTCTAACCAAAGAATCCTCGGAGATTAGCGCATGACTCTCGAAAAAATCGTACATACCCATCAAGTCGGTCTCGTCGTTGATCACCGCGTTTCCTATTAGAATGCCCTTGAGATTGAGGAAACTTGTTGGGTGGTGGAGAATGATAGTATGGGCTAGCTGTGGAACATAGTGGCCGGCATAGCTCTCACCGGCGATGTACAAGTCCCTGCCTTTGAATTCCGGGAACCTCTCCAGCCACTTGACCAAAAAGATGTAGTTATCGGCAGCCGTGTTCCTGTCCCCGTGCTTGTCGAGGTCCGATGTTGTGTTGGTGTACGAGAACCCCACTCCCGCCGGTGATTCTAAGAACAACACGTTCGCAGCATTGTTCCACGCATACCGGTTTCTAAAAAGCGTTTTGCCGTCGCTGTGCACTCTAAACGGCCCAAGCTCTTGCAATGCTCCATAGGCTAGTGACGAGCATCCCGGTCCTGTTTATTGTAAACATGATGAGATAATAAAATAGTATAATGCAAGAAGAAAACATGAAGATGATCATAGGATAGAAAGTTAGAAACGTACCGCCGTTGAGCCAGAGAAGCAGAGGAGAAGAATCCTTAGAGCTGGAGGAGGCTTCCACGAAATAGTAGAAAAAGGAACGCCCAGCGGATTGGTCGACGGTCACATAGCCGCCGTACTGATCGAAATCAACGGGAGGCTGTCCGGGTAATCTCCGGATCAGATCTCTCTTTCTTAACTCCTCTTGGTTAACAACACTACTGGACGGTTTCAAATCCTTAACCGCCTTGAAATGAGTTGTATCCATGGAGGAACCCATCCCTCGCTTGGACAGGTAGAGGCGGCTCAGGGCGTGCACCTGGCTGCTGCATTGGATTTGAGACGGCTGTAGATACACTAACAACAACACAAATGCGAGTACAGAATAGGCATGTCCTTTCCCCATTCTATTATGTCTGGATAGTATAGTGGAGAGGGAGACAAGGAGAATTTGAAGATGAGAAAGAAGAGGCTTTTAAATGGAAAGGATCGTGTGTATGGATTTTAATAAACACAACTTTTTTTTTTTTTTGAGTGTGTCAAAACCTCTAACCAATTATGCGAATGATTGTTCTTTTTCAAAATATAGTTTTTCTTTCTTTTAAGGATTTCATTTTATATAACTAACTATGGTTAATCTATGATTCATTTATGTCAAAGGTTGTATTATTTTTCCCTGGAAAAATGGTTAAGTCTAGTTAAAATATTAATCTTCGCTGGTAATACACATGGCCTTTTGATTATTTGGTCTTCTGAGAGATAAAAAAACAAAAGAAATCTTGATACACAAATCTTTATTAGTAGAACATGCTCCAGTGATTAGCACACAAAAAAAAGCTCCAGTGGATTGATCCTCTCTCTTTTTTGTTTTGTTTAAAGATGACGTTAAATAAATAAAATTCATTCCCTGATAAAATGTAGAGGTGGAATTCTAAAAAATGTCAACGTATCATGTTATGGCATGTGGTTGTGACTCGATTCTACACTAGGCCTATCATCCTAGTCAATCGTAACGTAATATTTGTTAAGATCTATTACATAAACCCTTTGCTTTTTTGCCATTTTTATAAGTAAGACTAGGTCCAATGGAGGGTTTTAGTGGGTTTCTTAGCTCAGGTTCTTAGGGCTTTTCTTTTAAAAATAAATCAATAAGCCCATTTTTCCTTAGAACCGATCCTTAGATTAGGATTTTAAGAGCCCGTGTCTTAACCACGTGGCGTCTTATGAGTGGATGTTATTATTATTTTTTTGTTTTTTGACCGAAGCCTCTCGGGGTCCGACCCATTCTCTTTTTCATTATTCATTTCTCGTGTTTGAGAGAGAGAAGAACACGGTCTGTGGCGATTTTGGCGATTTGTTGGCGATATCAAATTGTTCTTCGCAAATCTCTTTCGGTTTCTTTTTTAATCCGATTATTAGCCATTTTCGTTTTCTCTTTCGTGTTTTTCGTGGATTTAAGAATCGTTTGCGGGTTGGGTTAGGGTTTCGGGTGTCGATTGATTTAGGGTTCTTCAGCGATTGAGGGTTAGGTTGGTTTGCGGTTTGATTCTGTTAATAAGGGGTATCTATCTTGGGGTTTTCATGGTTTTAGAAATCGTTTGTGGGTTAGGTCATTGTTTTGGTCTCCTGTGATTTTAGGGTTTCCTGTGATTTTAGGGTTTGTTTGGTTTGCGGCTCGATTCGGTTAATTAGGGGTTTCATAGCTTCTCTGCGTATACTTGATCTTGTTTCGTACCACTTGTGATTGGTGTTGGTTTCGTTTGTATCAAATCGTATGTTTGATTCTTTGTTTGAAATGAATTTTTTGTCTAGTTGAATGGTTCATCACAAAAGTATGCCCACGGTTGGTTCTTAGGTTTCTTGAGTGACTGAAAATGGCAGTACATACAGTATGGTTCTGTTTATATGTTCCTGAGCGATTGAAATGGCATTAGATACAGTATGGTTCTTGATTGTAAACTGACATTCCTCTGTGACACACTTAGTATGGTTCTCTCTATATGTTATTAGTCTTTCTATGTTATTTGTGACATTCCTTTTAGTTTTGTTAGTCTCTGAAAATGGCATTAATGACTTTAGAAATCTCTGTTTTGTTAGGTTCACTTGAAGATATTTCTGTTTTCTTAGACTAATTACTTATGTTCTATCTCAGGAACTTATTGGAAAGCAACAATCATGGATCCAGCCCTTAAAGAAGAAAGGCGAGAGATGAAGAGACTAAAAGAACATTACGACAGACTAGAGCACGTGGCTGATGCACATTTTGGTATTCCCACAAGCTGCCCATGTGGAGGGAGAATCGTGGACGAGGTGTCTTCTGAGGAAGCTAGTGACTTTCTTCCGGGGAAGAGGTTCTTCAAGTGCAACAACTACAAGGTTATTCTTCTCTTTACTCTTCAGTTATGTTTGACTATATATAACTTGTCTTCACTCTTCAGTTATGTTTGACTAAATGCAAGTTTTATTTTGTTGTAGAATGATGGTTTGCATTTTAGGCAACCATGGGTTCTAGGTGTCCAGCAGGAGATTTGGTGGGTTAAACAGAGGGTAGAAGAGGTGGAGAAGCTTACTTGGAAGTTTGAAATCATGAACAATCAGATTAAGTATCTGAAGGTAAATGTTCCATTTTAAATCTTCAGTTTCTGTTTTGTCCATCAGTATCGTTTGCTTTTTATTGTGACTTTATTGTACACAACCAACTGACATGACCTTTGTTACTTGTACAGGAGGAGAACGAAAGGCTTACAAAGAGAGTAGTTGATCTTGAGAACAATAAGTAAAAGGTTAGTTTGCTACTGACATATCTTCTTAAATAACTAGTTCTAAAGAAACTATAACTAAACCAGAACTACAAACATATTAATGAATTAAAATTAACTAAAGAAACTAAGTAAAACTAACTTCAGACAAAACTAAAAACGTTTTCTAACTAAAAGGAACTAATAATAAGTGTTCATCAACTGTAATGAGTTGATGTCTCTTAATTGTTTTTAAATGATAATTGATGGTTAATCAATTCGGTGGTTAGCAGTAGTTGTAAACAGTGTTGGTCTCATTGATGGCAACATTGGTTAATAAATATATGATCTCATCTCCTATAATAACCACCAAACACTTCCCTAACAAAAGATAAAACACTTAAGAATGAATTATTCAAATTCAAACTCTTTGGAATCAACTGGTTTTGTTGGTCTCCTTAATAGTCAAACCATAGACTTAGAATCCTCAGACATCCCCCGGTTTAGTAGCCAAACTTCAGAGGAATCCAGTGTTAGAGAGAGGCGCAAGTGGTCCCCCAAGGAGGATGTAATCCGTATTGGAGCTTGGCTGAACACCAGCAAGGACCCCATAGTGGGTAATGAGCAGAAGGCCGGGGCTTTTTGGAGGAGGATCACTGAGTACTACAACTCAAGTCCACTGCTGGTTGGGACACCGGCTAGAGAGCTTGGCCAGTGCAAGCAACGGTGGCAACGGCTGAATGACCAGGTGTGTAAGTTTGTAGGATGTTATAATGCTGCATTGAAAGAACAAGCAAGTGGTCAAAACGAGAACGACGTTATGAAAGCGGCTCTGGATATTTTCTACAATGACCACAACGTTAAGTTTACCTTAGAGCATGCTTGGAGGGAGTTAAGACATGATCAAAAGTGGTGCTCCACTGTTATAACCAAAGACAGTGGGAAGGACAAGCGCAAACAAGTTCCAGAGATTGACTTGGAAGAAGATGAGAGACCCATTGGTGTTAAGGCTGCAAAGGCTGCCAAGAAGAAAAAAGGTGGAAAGGAGGAGTCCATGGAGCAGTTAAGGAACATGTTGGAGTTTAAAGAAAAGCTAAACAAGCAACAATTGCTTGAACGTTTATTAGCTAAGCCAGAACCACTATCTGATATTGAAACAACTCTAAAAATCAAACTAATCACTGACATGATCTGAACTAACCAAGTAGTAAGTGTATGGTGACTTAGTATGTTATCTGTGTTCTGTTACTACCCATTTGTTATTTGATATTGTGTTCTAACCCCACGTTTCTTTTGATTGTAGGATCACCAGCAAGGGCTAGTTACGAAGAATTGGATAAGTCACGGGCCATGAACATTTTGTCACACGTTCATGTTGTTGTATTTGGTCACGGGTCATGTTGTATTAAGTCACGGGTCATGTTGTTGTTCTTTTGTTGTAATGTTTTGAACTTGTAGTCTGTTAAGTCACGGGACGTTAATCTCTTTTGTCTGTTCTTGTTGTTGTATCACGGGTCGTGATAGACTTGTTGTTGTTTTAAGTTTGAACTTGGTAACGAGTCATGTTTTATGTTATTGGTAGTATTCTACAAACTTTATCTATTTAAACAATGACCCAAAGTCTTCTATTACACATCTTTCTCACTCTTCTATTACACATCTTTCTCAGTTCTTCTATTACACATATATTCTCCGTTCTTATTATCAAGTTCACTTCGTGAAGAAAAAATAGTATACATGGCTGGTTCTTCATCAAATTTTATTGATGATCAGTTAAACGTAGCTTTCCAAGATCAATTTGAGGAACATTTCGAGGAGACGT